>CM053625.1:179931418-179949722 GCA_028646595.1 Phalanger gymnotis
AACAGGGCAACCAGAGTGTACGCCATCTTGGAGTGGGGGGGTGGAAATGAGGAGAAAATCTGTAATTCAAATGCATGTGAAAATCAATGCTGAAAACTAAACATATTAAAAATAAATTTAAAAAAAAATCCCTAGTTTCCCTTAAGACTCAGATCAAAGGCCAGCTTATCATGAAGACTTTCCTGATTCTCCCAGCTCCCCCTCCCCACTATTACTGCCTGCTTCTCCTTGCCCCCACCTCAATATTGATTTTGCATATAATTTGCCTGGAACACTCTCTCTCCTCATTCCCCTCCACCTCCTGGCTTCTCTGGCTTTCTTCAAGTCCCACCCAAAGTATTACCTTCTACGAGAAGATTTTCCCAGTCTTCCTTAATCTTAGTGCCTTCTCTCTGAGATTATCTCCAGTTTATCCTATATCTGTCTTATTTGTAAAAGTTGCTTGCATGTTGACTCCCCCATTAGTCTATGATCACTTTGAGAGCAGGGACTGTCTTGTCCTTTTCTTTGTATCTCCAACATTTAGTACAATGCCTGGCACAGGTGGCTCAGGCTGAACTTATAGTCAGGAAGACCTGAGTTGCAAATCTTATATCAGACCCTTACTAGCTACGTGACTCTGGACTCTTAGCCTCAGTTTCCTCATCTGTAAAATGAGGACAATCATAGCGCCTTTCTCATTTGTGATAGGTACAACACAGGGTTGTTTTGAGGATCAAATGAGATAACATATGTAAAGCACTTTGTAAACCTTAAAGCTTTATATAAATGGTAGCTATTATTGTTATTTTTACTACCTCCCTTAATGCACTATGTTCCCTCCAAACTGGACTAATAGCTGTTCCCTGAACCCCAAAGTTCATCTCCAACCTTCAAGCCATTCCCTATTCTCATCTGCCTATAGGGATCCTTGTCTTCCTTCAGGTTCCCACTTGGGTACCACCTCTTCCATTGAAATCCTCCCTGATCCCTCATTTCGTGCTCTCATTCTTCAGTTCTTGTACAGTACTTGTGTTTATTCCCCAGTCTCATTGAGAGTAGGGACTGTTTTGATATGTGTCTGTGTCTTCAGTGCCTAGCATAGTGCATGGCACAGAGTAGGTGCATAATAAACATCTACTGGATTGATTTGGTGGCAAGGGAACCCAGCCCTAGTTCTCTCATTCTCTGCTGTTTTCACTACTTTAGGCTGTAAGTCTGAAGCCTTCCCTATTTCCCATCTTTGTTCCCAAATATAGTATTATACAATCCATGGGGGAAAACTTAAAATTTCAGCAGGGTACAATCCCAGGGGATGTTAGCATTATTTTTTAGTTGAGTTTGTGCTATGGCTTATTTTATCTATCATCTTGCTTCTCTCTACGGTTTCTTCTCAGAGAAGAAGAAGGATTTCTTTGAAGACTGCATGACATTGACTGTGAGTCACATGCTTGTATGAATGAGTATGGCTCTCAGGATAAGGAGACAAACTCACATGAATATAAAAATTAAGGTCATGTTGACACTGAATTTGGGAAGAAATATGAAAGAGCTCTGCCCAAAGTCAGCTTGAAAAGAACTTTGTAATTCCATGGAATTTTGAGCTAGAAGCCACCTCAGAGGTCAGCTAGTTCCAGACCCTTCATTTTACAGAAAGGGAAATTGAAGCTTTAAGAGGGGAAGGGACTTTTTTGTGGTCACACAAGTAGTACCAGAACTGGTCCTCTGTCTCCAAATGCAGGGACATTTCCTACTTTACTATCTTGCTTCTTCATGTGTTTGTCTTTGATTGTGCTCTATGACCCCTCTCTTCCCACCCCCATACATTTAAAAAAATCACACAGCCCTGTATTATTAAAAAATCATGAATGGTCAGGTATGTAGTGGGCTTATGCTGAAGGGGGCTCATATGCATAAAACAGTTCAATCCTGAGGTTGCCAAAGGGACTAAGGAACTTGCGCAGGATCTCAAAGAGTAGATACTGAGATCTTTCTTGATTGGTAAGAGAATGAGCCTAAACATCCCTAGCCTACTATATCTAATGGGTTCCAGACCAAGCTTCACATCCTATCCAGCTCTCTACCTTGGCCATCTTGCCACATGCCCTCTTGCAGCCCTGCTTCTGAAACGGCTTCCTCTGGAAGAAACTATCAAACCCAGTCATCATTTTATAGATGAGGAAACCAAGATTTTGACAAAAGTTAGTTGACTTGCCCAAGGTCTCACAGCTTGTGACTGTCATTATTGTTAATATTATAATTACAATGATTAATAATACCTAGCATTTATATGGTGCATTAAGGTTCACAAAGCATTTTTCATGTGTTACCATGTTTGCTCCTCAAAACAACCCTGTGGGGTAGGAGTTGTTATTATCCTCATCTTGCAGATGGGGTTATTGAAACTAAGGGAGTGATTTGCTCATGGTCATATTTCTAGAATACGTCTGATTTGAACTCATGTCTATTTGACTCCAAGTCTAACACATTTTCACTTCACCATCCATTTAATTCTTCCAGTCTGGATCCTTTTCATGGTCATCTACCCCTTTACAAGTCATTTCCCCACTTTTCCTACCCTCATAACTGAAGACTTTAATATACACATTAATATCCTCCTAAGCACTTTGACCTCTCACCTCATCACCCTGATCAGCTCCTATGCCTTACATCTCCATCTCACTTCAGCCAGCCTTAACAATGGTCATACCCTTTATCTCACCATCACCCACAGTTGTGCTATCTGAATTGAATTGTGAAATTCTTCTCTCTCATCCTAACTTACTGTTTTCTCCTATCTTCTTTCCCTAATCCTGAGAAAACCTATTTTCGTCTTCCCCGTGACCTCCGATCCCTCTCTTCCTTCTGATTCTCCCAGTCCATCACCCTTGCTATGACCTCAATTTCCTCCCTCTACAGTCTTGACACCATGACTGACCAATTCCATTAGACACTATTCTCTACCCTTGAATCTTCTGCTGCCTTGTATGTTATGATCATCAATTGTACCTTGCCAAACCCTATCCCTGGGGTTCTCCCACCCTTAAAATCTCTTACCATCTTGTATGCTGCTGAATGCTTCCAGAGAAAGTAGCACAACTATGTCACCTGGGTCTACTACAAATATATGTTATTTTATAAGGCTCCATTTTTTTTAGAACTCTTTATCTCCTCAAATTATATTACATTTTTTTACCTACTTATACACTGTAACTTCTCTTCTCCCCCTCACCCCTGTCTCCCACCAAAAAAGATAAGCTCCTTGCCAGGAGACTTATTTTTTATACCCAACACCTGGCATGATTCCTTATACATAATTTTTTGGGGACAAAACTTGTAATTTCATTGGTATAACGACTCTTAGTGAGGAAATGTAATCTTCAGTGTCACTTTTTCTGCCAACCTATAGTCTTAGGGGCAGTTGCCTTGAGAATTGAGAGGTTAAGTCACTTACTCAGTGTCAAACAGTTGTCCAGGGTCAGGAGATTTGAACCCAAGTCTTCCAGATTCTAAGACTGTGCTATGACTTCCTCTGCCTTAGGTATAACATGTGCTTTTTAAAGATTTATTGATTTGAAATTAAGTGGTCCATATTCTCTCTCTCCCTGTATATATGTGTGTGCATATGTACACATACACATACGTATATGTAGTCAAGTGAAACGAATTCCTATATTGGTCACGTTTGAAGATGTATCCCTCAGTTTGTACTCCTCTGATTTGAGAGCCAAGGGATCATTCCATGATATTAAATGAGGGAGCTTTTCTTAATAGCTCCATGTGATACTGCTCTAGCACCCCTCATACTCCTGCTCTTTTATGTCTCTCTTCCTTTCTCCCTTTCTCTCTTCATTTCCTTGTCTCTCTTCTTGCCTTTCCATTGTTATGGGAAAGAAACTGGAGTTGGAAGCCAGGAGACCTGGTTCCAGGTCTAGTTCCAGCTTGGCTACTCCCTAGCTATAGGATCTTGAACCCTTAATCTTTCCAGGCTTCCTCGTTGCAGTGTCATGGAATCGTAACTTGGCTCTGGAGTCAGAGGAGTAAAGAACAAGGCATATATCTTCAAACACGGCCAAGATGGGAATTTTTGCTCGACTATACACATTTGATGCAAAGATTTTCTTTTTCTTTCTTTTTTTTCAATGGTGGTGGGGTGGGAGGGAGGGTTACTAAAAAAATGAAAAGAAAGTCATCGAAGCACTTTTTTAAATGTACAGAAGAGAACAGAAGGAGAGGAAACACAAATGAGCAAGACATCTCTGAAAGCTACACATTGAATATATTATATGCCTAAAAGTAAAAGCAAGACATATATAAGACACAATTTCATGAAGAATTCTCTTTTTGTTCTTGATATATGGAAATGCTCATTTCATTTGGTGTTTGCTAAATTCATAATTTAACAAAGAAAAGGAAGTAATTGGCTTCAGCTCGATTCCATATGAACAGAGTATAGAGCAGAAAAATTCAAATTAGAGTGAGGTTTAGAAGCGGTCTTCCTTGAGGATGACAATTGAGGTTTCCCTTTCTTTTGTGTGTTTCTATGGTTCTCTGAAGGTCTGAGTCAGCTGGAACAGACGTTCCCTGTGGGAAGTGCTCTTGCAACTGGTTATGTCTGCTGGGAGCCGTGGAAATGGTCAGCACAGAGCCAGGGAAAAGGACACGGAAAGAACAAATAAATACATACTGAGCTGCTTGCTGCATCTACCTGAGACCTCCTCCTTTCTCTGAGAGTGGTGCCCAAGGCAGATGTCTTGGACACAAGGTATCTATCACTGAACATGGTTTTTAGTCTGATTTGATGACAAAACACCTCTATACAAGGTTTAGATTCTTCGGTCTCAGGTTCTTTCCTTAATGCCACTGAATGGCCCCTCCATGCAATCTCTTGGCAAGTTAAATGGGGCCAGGAAATTGCTAGCCATGGTATCATTGGTCCCAGATGAAGTCCCACAAAAGTGAGGAGGGCTTGATGAGAGATCTGAGTCAGATCTTCAGAACCACATTTTAGGAATGGCCCCATAGCCAAGAAATACTAGAAAGCCAAGAGGCTTAAGTAAGGGCTGGCTGGCTTCAGTTTTGCCGCCATGGGCAACTGATCATTTCAGTTTCCTCCATCTCTCCAAAGGCAGCATGATTCAACATTTTCAGTCAGATTTCTTGCATCAAATTAACCTCATCTCAGTCCCCCCCCCCAAATGCTCACACACACATACACACACACACAATGGAGGGATGTGGCAGCTTTTCCTGACACGTCACTTCCCCTTCTGTCTTCTATCTTGTTATAGGTTCTGGCTCTCTGTACGCTTGCTCCAAGATTTGGGGCACAGTACCCTTAGGAAGAAGCATGGCATGACGGGGCAGAGAGTACACTTGAACTGGGAATTGGGTAGCTAGGGTTCTAGCCCCATCTCTGTTGCTATAGAGCAGTGGGACTTTGGGCAAGTCTCACTTCAACACCCTGACCCTCAGTTTCCTCATTTGTAAATTGAGCATAATAAATTCTGCCCTATTTACTTCATAGGATTATTGCGAGAATCCATCGAGGTAAACATGGAAATGCTTTATATGCTGCAAAGTATTTTGATTACCCTTGGTTTGGGGGTAATAACAGCAAAATTCATTTTGTATAGAACTTTATAGTTTATGAAATATTTTACTCATAGCCACCCAGGGAACTGGACAGTGACACCATTATTGTCCCCATTTTTCAGATGAGGAAAAGGAAGCTCAGAGAAAATGAGCAATTGGCCTAGGTCAAAGAGAAAGTTATGGTTCAGACCTGGAACCCAGAAAATGGGGTTCTGAGATCTTCTAACTCCCGGTCCAGTACCTTCTCCTGTACACTTCAGTATCCTACCACACAACCTCTGTTCTGTTCAGGCTTGTCGTATCTCTGTTTCTCCCACAAACCTAGCTCATTCATACTTTTGTGCAAGATGTAATCCAGGCTATGACCATCTTTCATCTTCCTAATCTAAACCCATATCATTCCTTCAAGGCTCTGTTCAATTGCTACCTCTCCAAAGAAACCTCTGAATACACCAACCCACAATGCTAACACAGGGGTAAAATTATATGTCTATAATTTCCTCTTTGAAGTTCAAAATTCATTTCCTCCACAACAATCTTGTGAGGAAGGTTGTGCAAATATGATTTCCTCCCCTTCGCAGATGAGACAAGTGAGGCTCAGGGGTAAAATTAGAATTGCCCCAAACTGAATAGCAAATATCAGCTGGGATTAGAACCCTAATCTCTCCAAACTCTAGGTTCAGCATGCTTAATAATTATAATAGATAGCATTTGTATAAGGTTTTAAGGTTTGTAAAGTGTTTTAAAAATATAGTCTCATTTTATCCTCACAACAGTCTTGGGATGTAGGTATTATTATCCCCATTTTACAGACAGGGAAAGTGAGGCAGATGGCAATTAAACAATTTGAATAGAATCACTCATCTAGGAAGTATCTGAAGCTGGATTTGAATCGAGGTCTTCTGACTGCAAAGTCTAGCAATCCATCCAGAATACCATTTAACTCCAGTTCTTTGTTTTACACAAGAAATATATTTGCATGCAATTATTTATGTATTTATTGTTTCCCACATAGAATGTAAACTCCTTGAGGGCAGAGACTATTTCATTTTTGTATTTGCATTCTTAGCCCTTAGAACAGTGCCTGGCGCAATGCTTAATAAATGCTAGTGGATGGTTGATTAATTGATTACAATTGATTACACAATATCTATCCTTTCTTAGGGCTCCTATTACATTTATGTTACATGTCTCAGAGGCTAGTATTTGTTCTCTGATGGCTTCATGTATTTTAGTTCTGTTCCAAGAGTAGATGATATGCTCTTTGAAGGCAGAGGCCTCATGTCTTTTACTTCTCTGTGTCCCCTGTAGTGCTGAGCATATGCTACAACAAATGGCGTGGAGCTAAGAAATATTGAATCTTGTCATCAAACTTGGGTTTGAGACTTGGCTCTGAAATTCACTAGAAGTGGCCACGTTACTTTCAATTCACTGTGTCTTAAGAGTCAGGAGGAGAGACCTTGGGTGTGAATCCCCACTTTTCATTATTGTCTCCAAAATCTCACCTTCTGTAAGGTCATATCAATTCTGAAACTCACACCTTTTCAGTACACCCTTGCCCCATGGGCCCCTCCTTCCCTCTGATTAGGGATGGTGGAGGGTGGACATCAGAGAGACCCTCTCAGATCTTCTATTTAAGGAAGGGGCCCAAGGGCAGACACCTCATCGTTTACCACCTGGCTTCAGGACTTCAACATACCCTAAGATTCCATGTACCCTCCCTCTCTACCCACCCCCAGACTCCCTTTACAACTTCTTTTTATATGTTGTCTTCCTCCATTAGATTGTAACCTCCTTGATGACAGACTGTCTTTTGAGTTTCTTTGTATCCTTACCTCTTAGACATCCTTCTTGTTCAGTTGTTTCAATCGGGTACGACTCTTCATGACCCCATTTGGGTTTTCTTGGCAAAGATACTGGAATGGTTTGCCATTTCTTTCTCTAGCTCATTTTACAGATGAGGGAACTGAGGAAAACAGGATGAAGTGACTTGCCCAGGGTCACACAGTTAATAAGTGAGGACAGATTTGAACTCAAGAAGTTGTCTTCCGGACTTCAGGCCTGGCACTCTATACACAGTGCTACCTAGCTTCCTATAGTGGATGCTTAATAAATGTTTATTGACTGACTGACAGAGAGTTGCTCAGATTTTTTGGCTGTAAAATGAGGGAGTGGGACTTTGAGGCCTCCACAATCCTGTCCAGCTCTATATTTGTAATCCTCTGAAATGAGACTATATCTTATTTCAGGGAGATATGTTCTTTGTAAATGAGAAAGTCTATAGAAATGGAAAAGGTTGTTTTTATGGAATAGACAAATAGCAAAAATGACAAGTATTCTTTCTCCCTGCAGCTCTGTCTCAGAGCAGGAGACAGTGAATGTCATGATGTACTAACAGATATAGCCCTTTCTGGAGGTTGGGAGGGTGGGGGTGGATAGACTGTATGGCCACTGGGGATCTGTCCCAGATCTAGGATCCTCTGATGTTAGCACCACCACCAGTGGGAGTTCTGGGATAATGGAGAATTTCCAGGTAGGGTGTGGCTCTTGACTCAAACCTGAGTAGCTGTGTGTGCCCTTAATGGAGCTGGGTTAGGCTTTAATTAGATGCAAAGTATTTTTAAGACACAATCTTGTTTTTAGCCTCACTTGGAGTATCCATTAGTGCCCCATCACAGAGCACAATGTTTCTTTGTACTTGAGCTTGAAACCAGCTCTCCAGTTTTATAAAATAATACTCCCTCCTTCTCTGAACCTTTTCTGCCTTCTCTACCTCTCTCTCTACCTTGCCTCACCCTGCTAGCCTGATTGCAAGAACTGTGAGAAATGCTTGCAATTCTAGGAGAGTCTAAAGATTCTTTAACACACTCTTTATTTCTTTTTAATAGATTTTTTTATTGATATCTTTCATTTTTACACTGCCCTGATTTCTCTCCTTCCTCCTCTCAGGGAGCCATCTCTTCTAACGACTTTTTTTAGGAGAAAAAATGAGATAAGAAAAGAAAAGTCAGCAAAATCTAATGACATACTAGGGGGAAACCCTGATGTTTTCAGCAATATTTGTTCTTTTGTTGGGGTGCATTCTCATATCTCTTCTTTGGGACCAAACTTATTCTTTATAATTTTGCAACATTCATTTTCCACTATTTTGTGATTGCTATGCTTTCCATTTACACTGATGTAGTCACTTTGTGTGTTGTTTTCTTGGCTCTGCTTACGTTGTTCAGTTTATGCAAGTCTTCCAAAACTTCTGTGTATTTACCTTGTTTGTCTTTTCCAACAGAATAGCAATATTGCATTACATTCATGGTCCACAATTTAGTTGTTCCAAATGGATAAACTTCTATTGTCATACCCTTTCTTTTCACTTAGAGGAAGCTTTCTGGAACTAAGCATTCCCTGGGGAGGATCCTTCTTGTCCAATCCAACATCTCACCATCCCCAAATAATCTAGGTTTGAAAGGGCATTAGGAAGAATCATCAGGTGCAGGGGACACCTTGAATGTACTTTCTTGTTCTGATTAATTGTAGATATCCCAAATTCAATTCTATTAAATGAATTTATGTGTAAGATACTGTGTTATCCTTGTGGCTTGTGTCAGTCAATTAAGTATTTATTTAGCTACATGCTGAGCCCTGTGTTACATGATGAAGGTACAAAGACAAAAATGGAAATAGTCCCTTGAAGAGCTTAAATTCTATCAGGAAGTAACATGTACACATACAGAAAGTGGCAAAATAAACATCAGTCAACCAATCTATCAACAAGTATTTATTAAGCATCAATACGGCTTAGGCATAAGTACAAAGAATGAAGAAATCCCTGTTCAAAATGGCTAACATCCTAATGGGGAGGAGGGAACAATAAGTACACGTAAAAATATATGGTATGACATAAGTTTAACAAATACAAATATATACAAAGTAGTGAAATACAAGCTGATATTAGAGGGAAAATATATAAGTAAAAGGTAATTAAGGAGATACCAGCAACTGGGTGGGGGGAGGTCAGGAAAGATCTTATGAAAGAGATGGTAACTGAGCTGACCTTTGAAGGAAACAAGGGATTCTATGAGGCAAAGAAAGGGAGATGGTACATTCCAGCCATGAGGAACTGCCTTTGGAAAGGAACAGAGATGGGAAACTAAATGTCACATGTGATAAAAAGCAAATAGACTAGTTTGGTTTGACTTTCTGGCAAGGCTCTTCCTCAGTTTTAATCTTACTTTCCTCCTCTGTAAGATGAGAGGATTGTACTAGATGGCATTGAAGGTCCCTTTCATCTCTGAAATTCAATTTTCTAAGCTCAAAAGTCCTTTTAAACACTAACATTCTATGTTCTAAATTCTAATGTCTCTTCCAGATGTAAAGTTCTCTAATAATCTGATCTGGAAAGTGCAAAAAATGTTCATCTCTTTCAACCATTTCTCAATTTGGGAGTTACTTTTATTCTTCTAACTTTGAGATTTTTTCCCCTTTGATTAACTGTTTCCCTTCTAATCTTAGCTGTATTGGATTTATTTGTGCAAGACCTTTTAATTTTATTTAATCAAAATTGTCTGTTTTGTCTTCCATGATCCTCTGTATCTCTTGTTTGTTCATGAACTCTTCTATTATTCATAGTTTTGAAAGGTGATGTGTTCCTCGTTCCTCTAATTTGTTTATGCTTTTACTTTTTATATCTAGGCCATGTATCTATTTGGAGTTTGCCTTAGTATTTTGTGTGAAGTATTGGTCTACACCTAATTTCTTCCAGACTGCTGTCCCATTTCCCCAGCAGTTTTTGTCAAATAGTGAGTTCTTACCCCAGTAGCTTGGGTTTGTCAAATACCAGGTTCCTGGATTCATTTACTTTTCTGTGTTGCATAGCTAATCAGTTCTACTGATTGACCTCTTTATTTTTTTTTAACAAATACCAAATTGTTTTCATTCTTTGTTTTGGAATATAACTTGAGATATGATATTGCTAGGCTCCCTTCCTTCTCACTCTTTTTCCTGTGGTTTCTCTTGAGATACTTGACTTTTAAAAATATGGAAAGACATAGACCTATGAAGGAAGATGCTATCCCCTCCAGAGCAAGAAGTGACAACTACAAATATGCATAGTATGGTCTTACATATATGTATGTGTGTGTGTGTGTGTATATATGTACATATATATGTACACACCTGTATGTTTATAGAAATCTATGTATATGAATGTGTTTTATATATGTGTATATTTATGTATATATTTGTATACATATACACATCCATGTTTAATTGTAGCCTTCCTTAGGGTGGGGGGTGGGGGGCTGAGAAAGAGAGGGAGAAAAAAATAAAGTAAAAAGTGCACAGCAGAGAACAAAAGAAAACTTAGAAGGAAGTAAAGAAAAGCTGGGTAGCTTTGAAAACAATGTGTACTATTTATTACATAAGTTTTCTTGAAATGGAAATTTATTGTTTTCTATTGAATCCTCTCATATTCTGCTATATACATGGAAATGTTCTCCCCCCGCCTTTTACTCATTTTGTATTTAAGTTTAAAATGAATTAAAAAATTACAAAAAAGAGATCCTTGAGTTTTTGTTCCCCCAAATTAATTTTGTTATTGTCTTTCCTAGTTTGAGAAAGTAATTCTTTGATGGTTTGATTAGTATAGCACTGAATATATTAATTTAGGTAGTATTGTTATTACTTTACATTGGCTTGGGCTACTCATGATCAATTAATATTTCTCCAATTATTTAGGCCTTTATTTGTGTAAACAGTTTTTTTTTAAGTTGTATTAATTAAATCCTTGTGTGTAGCTTGACAGGTAGACTCCAAAGTATTTTATGTACTCTGTAAATATTTTAAATGGAATTTTTCTTTCTATATCTTCTTGCTGGGTTTAATTGTTATTATACAGAAATGCTGGCGTGATTTATGTGGATTTATTTTATATCCTGCAACTTTCCTGAAATTATTGCTTCAATTAATTTTAGTTGACTCCCTAGGTTTCTCTAAGTGCCTATCATATTATCTTCAAAAAGAAAAAAAATTCTACTTTGCCTATGCATATTCTTTCAATTTTTTTGTTACCTCATTTCTATAGATAGCATTTCTAATATTAAATCAAATAGAAGTGGGGACAATGGACATCCTTGCTTCATCTCTGATCTTATTGTAAAGTACTCTATCACTGCTACCTATAACGGTGGCTCCAGTTTTAGATATACACTATTTACCGTGTTAAGAGAAGGTTCATTTATTTTTAGTTTTCTAGGATTTTTTTAAAAACAGAAATGGGTATTGTATTTTGTCAAAACCTTTTTATCCATTTCTTTTGACATAATATGATTTTTATTGTTTTTATTTTTGATATGGTTGATTATATTTACAATTTTCCTAATATTGAAGCCACCCTATATTCCTGATTTAAACATATCTGCTCATACTGCATAGTCTTTCTCTTACGTTGCTGTAACTTTGCTGATATTTTCTTTAACATTTTTGCATTAATGTTCATTAGGGATATTGGTCTATAGTTTTCTTTCTCTATTTTCACTTTCTCTGATGTAGGTGTCAAGACAATATTTGTTCCCTTCCTTGCCCCCCCTTCCCCATGCCCTGATGGCCATGAACATTTTTACCATCTCTGATTAATGATGTCTTCTCAACATGGTGAACTGAAAAATGTCTCTTGAGGACTACAGTAAGAAGCTACTTGAGCACAAGAAGGCTAATGGATGTCTCAAATCATTAAGAGAACAATTGAAAGATCTTATTAAGTCATATGAAAAGTCTAAAAATGATTTCAAGGCCTTACAAAATGTTGGGCAGATTGTGGGTGAATTGCCTAAACAAATAATAGAAGAAAAATTCATTGTTAAAGCAACAAATGGACAAAGCTAGGTTGTGAGTTGTCAATGTCATCTTGACAAAAGTAATCTGAAGCCAGGGACAAGAGTTGCTTTGGACATGACTACACTTACTCTCATGAGATGTTTGCCTTCCCTCCAAAAAAAAAAAAAGATTCACTGATTTGTAACATGTCTCATTAGGACCCTGGGAATGTTTCTTATCCTGAGATTGGACAGCTAGCTGATACATCAGAGAATTGGGAGAATTACCCCTTACAAACCCTGAGTTATTCCAGTGTGTAAGAATAATGACAACAAAAGGTTGTTGCTAAATGGACTACCAGGAACAAGAAAAAAGCCTCTTGGCAAGAGCTGTTGCCAGCCAGCTGGATGTCAGTTTTCTAAAGGTTATATCTAGTTCTATTGTAGATGAGTATATGTTGGTGAAAGCGTCTATTTGATCAGAGAAATGTTCAATTATGCCAAGGATTACTAGCTATGCATCATTTTCACGGACAAAATAGATGCTGTTGGTGGCAGTTGTTTTCCTAAGCGTACTTCAGCTGATAGAGAAATTCAGAGAACTCTAATGGAGTCACTGAATCAGATGGATGGATTTGATCCTTTTCACAGAGCAAAAATGATCATGGCTACGAACAAACCAGATACATTGGATCCTGCTTGGTTGCATCTAGGTAGATTAAATGGAAAAATACATATTGATTTATCAAATGAACAAGCGACATTAGCCATAATGAAGATTCATGCCGGTTCCATCACGAAACAAGGTGAAATAGATTATGAAAAAATTGTGAAGCTCTTACATGGCTTTAATGGAGCAGATCTGAGAAATGTTTATACTGAAGCAGATATGTTTACAATTCATGCTGATCATCATTTTGTTGTAAGGAAGATTTCATGAAAGCAGCCATAAAATTGGCTGATTCTAAGAAGTTGAAGTCTAACCTAGACAACAAACCTGAGTTATACAACAGGAAAGTTATTGCAATATAAAAATAAAGTTGAGGAGAATAATGCATATATTGGATATGATCTCCTTAGAAGCATATAACATGCAATGTAATAATTCATTAATCCTATATACATTACTAGCACAGGAAACTACACTGGTCAATGTATTTGTTGCAGCAAATTAAATAAGCTGCATTAGATAAGGTTTGGGTTTTTTTTTAGATAGGTACTGTGTAAGCAATATATAAAACATTGAAATTCTTTGAAATATCAATTTAAAAAATATGTCTTAATGACACTTTATGTTATTTCACTTGTTTTCTTCTTCCCAAAGAATTGAATAAAATTTGTTTGATTCAATTGTCTTGCATAGTAAAAACAAAACGACATATTTGTATAATAGAAGGAATGTAGTAGGATCCCATCTTTTGTTATTCTTTGCAAACAGTTAGTGTGATATCAGAAGTAATAGTTTTTTGAACGATAGGATTTTCTTGTGAATCTATCCAGTCTTGGATTTTTTTTTCTTTGGGAGTTCATCTCTGGCTTATTCAATTTCCTTTTCTGAAGCTGAGTTGTTTAAATTATTTTTTGTTCCATTAATCTAAGTCTCTTATGTTTGTGTATCAGCTTATTTCATTTAAATTGTTAGTTTTATTTGCATTTATTTAGTTGTGCAAAAATTTTCTAATATCCTTTATATCTCCTTCATTTGTTATGGATTCTCCCTTTTTCATTTTTTTGATACTGGTAATTTAGCTTTTTTTTTTTAATCAAATTAGATAATAGTTAAGTCTTTTTTTTTTTTTAAAAGCTGCTCCTAGTTTTATTTGTTTTTTGCTTTCAACTTTATTAGGCTCTTCTTTGATTGTTAAGGTTTCTATTTTGGTATTTAATTGGAATTTTAAAATTTGCTGATTTCTTGGCTTTTTAGTTACATACCCAATTCATTGATCTTTTCTTTCTCTCTTTTACTTGATGAAAGTGTTTAGAGATATTAATTTTCCCCTGGGAACTGTTTTGCTTCACTGAGGATCGCCCAGTCTTGAGGCTGACTCAATGTTTGGTGAGTCCTTGCCTAGAACTACCAAATCATCAAAATCATCAGAAGTCCTAAACATGCTGTTTATTGCCCTTCCAGTCCACTCTTGAGACTGCTTCATTTCCATGCTGGTTATCTTGATTGGTTTTGGGTACCTCTCCCCTTATTTCTAGCTCTCTCCTTATGCATCATCTTGCCCCATTAGAATGTAACTTTTTGTCTTTCGTTGTTATTTTTATATCGCCTCAGCTATAATTTAGCACAGTGCTTGGCACATAATAAACACTTAATCACTGCCCTATTTTTCTATCTATCTATCTATGCTTGATTGCATCACTAAAATTTTGATATGTTGTCTTGTTGTCATTATTTCTAATGAAATTAACCATTATTTCCATGATTTGTTCTTTGACCCAACAATTCTTTAGGATTTAGTTATTTAGTCTTCAGTTAATTTTTAATTCTTCCTTCACTAGCCTTGTATTTAATATAATTTTATTTTATTGTGGTCAGTAAAGGGTATTCTTAATATCATTGCTTTTCCATTAGAACATAAACACCTTACACCTGCAAAGTTCCTTCTAATTTCTTACTTATAGGTACCTTTTTATGTTTCTGTTGGCTCCTGTTTTTGTATTTCAAAGTTTTTATTTAGCTCTGGTTTTTTCATCAGGAATGCTTGAAGGTCATCTCTTTCATTCAAGGATTGTATTTTCCCTTACAGGATTATACCTAGTTTTTTAAAGTAAACTATTGTTGGCAATAGACCTATTTTGCTTTTTGGAATATTGCTTCCTGTGCTCTCTTTTCCTTTACATTAGTAGCTACTAAATCTTGTGTGATTCTGACTGTGATTCCTTAGTACTTGAATTGTTTCTTTCTGAGTGCATAAAGTTTTTTTTTTCCCTTGGATCTGGAAGCTCTGGATTTTGTCTTCCTGGGAACTTTAATTTTGAGGTTTCTTTCAGGAAGTGACTAGTAGATTATTTTCTATTTTCTTTTTGTCCTCTGGTTCTGAGAGATCTGGACAATTTTAGGATTTCTTGAAATATGATGTCTAGACTTTTTTTTTTATTATGGTATTCATATAGCACAATGATTCTTAAATTTCCCCACTCAATTTGTTTTCCATTTCAGTTGTTTTTGCTATGAGATACCTTAGATTTTCTTCCCTTGCAACATTTTGCCCTTGTTTTATTATTGTCTCCTAGGATCAATAACTTTTATTTAATTCTAATTTTAGAGATCTTTATCTGAGTAAATTTTTCTACCTCTGATCTTAAACTGTTAATTATCTTTCCAAGTTTTTCATCTTGTTTCTTTTCCAATTCTTTCCACTATCTCTCTTATTTCTTTAATAGTATCATTTTAACTCTATTTTTAAACACATAATTTCTTTTAGGAATTCTAATTAATCTTGAAGCCAAGCTATCTTTGTTTGTGGGTTTTATAGAGCTATTTTATCTTCTAGGCTTTCTTGGCAATCCTTGACATCATAATAGCTCCTTAATTTTTCTTTACTCTTTTTTGGTGCTGAGACCTTTCTCCTCACAGATCTCTGTTCCATGGATCTTAGGGTCATATTAATCTCACTGAGGGGCTTTCCTTTTGGAAAAGGAAGAAATTATGCCCCTTTCCTTTTTCCTCATTGGACTGTTCTTTTGCCCAACAGTTTTCCAAGGTACTCCCTCCTCAGGAGATCATATTTTGTTGAGGTTCTCTCCTTAATATGAGAGAACTTTCCTTTTCATGGAGTACAGGGTCTCCTCTACCTATTAAGTTAAGGCCCACTCCTCCACCTGGGGGGCCTTTCTTTTACCCTACAGCTGATTCTAAAGTGCCCCCTCATTCTGATATCAGACCTTTGTTCAGGGGGACTTTTCTTTGCCCTGTGGTTGAGTCTGTGGTCCACTAAACTTGGATAAAGCAGCCACCATACTAAGGCCATTCTCTACTCTGTGGGCTAAGATGTCAAACTGTCTTCTCCCTCTTCTGGTGATAGAGGTCCTAGTGATTGTGCAGAAAGAGCTGAGTCATGTAGAGGTTGGGAGTTGTCATATAGCAATTGTACATCTTCCTCCTACTTCCTCAGACTTCGCTTTATCTGAGAACCACATGGATCATGGAACTGGGGAGGAGGTAAAAAAAGATATTTCCCCCACCCTCAACTTTGAATGTCATAGAAGACAAATACATGGTGTGTGTGTGTGTGTGTGTGTGTGTGTGTGTGTGTGTGTGTGTGTGTGTAGGTAGGTAGCAGGGTGGTCTCTGTATGAAGAGCCCTCAGATATGAGACTATTAATGACTTGGAGATTTTCATATACCTCTGGAACTAACGATTCCACATCTAAGGGTTTCTGGTTTTTTTTTTTCACTTTCTTTTGGTAAAACTTTCTTCTCTAATATTATGAACTGTATGCTTATAATGAGAAGTCATTCTCTATATACTAGAAAGTACCATGTTCACATTTTTCAGAGTTTCTTACATCTGGATATCTTAAGCCAACACTGGAGAAAATCCACTAAAGTAAACCAGACCTCTCTTGTGCCATGAGAGAGTCTTTGGCACAAGGGTGAGATGGCTCTCCAATGGTTAGCAGGTATTTCTTTGCCTCTCCAGCAAGATTGTGAGCTCCTAGAGGGCCTAGATGATATCTTCTCTTGTTTTATCTCTTTGTGATCAAGGCCAAAATTATTCATTAGTGGCCACCAGGGGTATGGCTTCTCTGCTCAGGTGATTTCTAGAAGTTTGGAATAAAACATTGTGCTTTAAATTCATTACATTGATAGGAGAGGCAGACACAGAAAGCTTACTTATTTAGCACTGGAATGTCCACAGATTGCAATATGTCATTGCCTTTTCTGTCTTTTTAAGTGTTTACTCCAAATTTGGAGGGAGATAGATATATTAGGATGGGCCTTGATGGGAATGCCATCACGAACTGGAGGAGTTGTCATGGAAAAGGATATAAACTGGTTCAACTTGGTCCAAAGGGCAGAACTGGAAGTAATTAATGAAAGTGACAGAGAGGTCTATTTCCTTTCCAAATGGCGGATGGGGGACTTCCTTACAAAGAGAGCTTTCTAAGAACAAAATAGATTGCCTCAGGAGGCTGTAAATTTCCCATTGTGAGAAATCTTCAAGAAGCATCTGGGTAATCAATCACTTGGAGATGTTTTAAAAGGGAGTCCTGCTTCAGGGATGAATTGGGAGGCAGAGGGACCACAGTGAAAGAGCACTGGCTCTGGAGTCAGAGGACCTAGGTTCAAATTTCCCCTCTGATGATTACTACCTGTGTAAGTCACTTAACCTCCTTGGGTATCAGTTTCCCCATCTGTAAAAAAAAAGAGATTGTATTAAATGGCTTCTGAGGTTACTTCCAGCTCTAAATCAATAATCTTAGATGATTTCTTTTTTTAATAATTTGTTATATGTAATTATATGTAAAATTATTTTAGCATTTTTTTTTTTAGGTTTTGAGTTCCAAATTCTATCCCTTCTTCTCCTCTCCCTTTCCTGAGAGGTTAAGTACAATATGATATAAGTTATACATATGAGATCATGTAAAACAAACTTTGATGTTAATCCTTTTTGGAATAAAACTCAAAAAGAAAGAAGAAGAGAAGGAAGGAAGAAAAGAAGGAAAGGAAAAACAATATTCTTTGGTTTATATTCAGATTCCTTAAGTTCTTTCTCTGGAGATGGATAGCATTTTTCATGATATGTCATTTAGGGTTGTCTTGGATCATTATATTCTTTTTTTTTTTTTTATAGAAAGAGCATCTTCCTCTGAGAGTTCTTTTTTTTTCTTTATTTTTGACATGTTTGGTTTTCAGCATTGATTTTCACAGGCGTTTGAATTACAAATTTTCTCCCCATTTCCTCCCCCCC
>CM053625.1:179950222-180033095 GCA_028646595.1 Phalanger gymnotis
GCAGCCTAGTTCTAAAGCTGCCCCACCTCTGCTGCCCCAGGGGCAAATGGCCGGAACCGCAAACTCAGTCACACAGCTTTTCCCACTAACCTTCTCTGCTGTCTTTGCTCTTTGTGGGTTGAGAGGTCTGGTACATGCCACAGCTCGGTATTTCGGGATGCCAGGGCACTTTCCACTCGTCTCCTGGTCTGGTAGGTCCGCGTCTGGTCTGTTCGCGCCGTGTGCGCTGCTCAGCTCCGCTCCCCTTGGCTGGGGGCTGGAAGGTCCGTGTGGGACCGACCTTACCCAGGGACCATCCAGGCTGTCCTGCGGTGGAGCCCTGCTTCCCTCTGCCACTTTGTGGGTTCTGCAGCTCTAAAATTGGTTCAGAGCCATTGTTTTATAGGTTTTTGGAGGAACTTGGTGGGGAGCTCACGCCAGTCACTGCTTCCCGGCTGCCATCTTGGCTCCGCCCCCGGATCATTATATTCTAAAAATAGCTAAAGCATACAGTTGTTCGTTGTACAATATTGCTGTTACTGTGCACAATGTTCTTCTGGTTCTGCTCACTTCACTCCATATCAGTTCAAGTAAGTCCAGGTTTTTCTGAAATCATCCTGTTGAGGTTTAGGGGTTCTGGGACTCCAAAATAGTGACACACCAGGTCCTGCCCAAATGAATTTGACCCAAGCCTTCTTTCAGCCAAAGTAAAACAAAGTTTATTAAAAATTCACCATATTGGGTAGCCTCTTAAGGATCCTGAGCATTTGTATCACTAATGCCAGTGGGCCAGATTGAATCTTGAGCCTTTGTAAGCAGGCACTGCTTACAGAATCTGAGCACTTTCATAGAAACAAGATAGATATAAATATATCTATATTACTATGTATATTATATACAAAATATCTTCTGTATATAAATACAGAAAGACTAAGGGAGGAATCCAGGGGTGGTCAGGTAGTCTGGGGTCTCTGGAGGAGGGGAGGGGTCTAGGGATGGTCTTGATGTAGCCTGGGGTGATTAGTGGTTGAATCTTGGGAAGATCTTGATGGGAATGACCAGTATCCTGGACTGAGTAGAGGTAGGATCTTGATGGGAATAACCAGTATCCTAGGATGACTAGAGATCAAATCTAGAGAGGATCTTGATGGGAGTGGCCAGTAGCCTAGACAATGGGATTAAGGGTAGGAAGTATCTGCACAGAGATTTGGACATTTTGTTGGCTTTTTTCCCCCATAAAACAAGCTTCCAGTTTTTGTTCAATGGTTTTCTTACTTTCAATTTTATTAATCTTTCTTTTGATTTTCAGGATTTCCAATTTGGTGTTTAATTGGGGATTTTTCATTTACTCTTTTTCTAGTTTTTTTTTTTTGGTTGCGTGTCCAATCCATTGATCTGATCTTTCTCTATTTTGATGTAAGCATTTAGAGATATAAATTTTCCCCAAAGTACTGCTTTAACTGCATCCCATAAATTGTCTTATGTTGTCTTGTTGTTATTCTCCTTAATGAAATTATTGATTGTTTTTATGATTTGTTTTTTAACCCACTTATTCTTTGGGATTAGATTATTTAGTTTCCAATTAATTTTAATCTATCTTTCCACTGCCCTTTGTTGAATGCAATTTTTATTGCATTATGGATTGAAAAGGATATATTTAATATTTCTGTTTTCTGCATTTGGTTGCAAGGTTTTTATGACCTAATACATGGTCAGTTTTCATGTAGATGCCATGTACTGCTGCAAAAAAAAAAAGTATATTGCTTTCTATTCACATTCAGTTTTCTCCAGAGGTCTGTCATAGGTAACTTTTCTAAAATTTTATTCACCTCCTTAATTTCTTTTTTGGTTAGATTTATCTAGTTCTGAAAGGGGAAAATTGAGGTCCCACCTAGTATAGTTTTACTGTTTCCTCCTATAACTCATTTAATTTTTCCTTTAAAAATTTAGATGCTATACTGTTTGCTGCATATATGTTTAGTGCTGATATTACTTCATTATTTATGGTACCTTTTAGCAAGATATAGTTTCCTTCTTTATCTCTTTTAATTAGATCTATTTTTTGCTTTTTCTTTGTCTGAGATCATAAATGCTATCCCTTCTTTTTTTCTTACTTCAACTGAAGCATAATAGATTCCACCTCAGTGCCTACTCTCTCTCTTTCTTTCTTTCTCTCTCTCTCTCTCTCTCTCCCTCCCTCCCTCTCCCCCTCTCCCTCACTCCTTTTCTCCCTCTCATCCTCCGTTCCTCCTTCCTTCTCTGTCTCTGTCTCTTTCTCTCTCTCTCTGCTTCAAATGTGTTTTTTGTAAACAGCATATTGTAGGATTCTAATTTTAATCCATTTTGCTATCCAATCCTGTTTCATGGGTGAGTTCATCCCATTCATATTTACAGTTATGATAAGTAACTTTGTATTTCCCTCCATCCTATTTTCCCCATTTATCTTTCTCTGTCTCATACCTTTCACTCTGTCCTTCCTCACACGTGTTTTTTTTTTTCCTGACTACTGCTTTCCCCAATTGCCATCCATTTTATTAATTCTCTCCTTCTTTTATCCCCAACCCTTCTTACTTTCCTTTAGGGTAAGACAGATTTTTATATCTGATTGAATTTGTATGTTATTCCCTCTTTGAGCCAATTTTGATGACAGTAAGGTTCAAGCATTGCTCACCCTCCCCCATCTTCCTCTCTACTGTAATAGCTCTTTCATGCCTCTTTTAACTTGAGATAATTTATCCTATTTGATCTCTCCTTTCACTCTTTTTCTAGTGCAATCCTCTTCCTCACCCCTTAATTTTTTTTTAAATATTATCCCATCATAGTCAACTCACACCCACACCCTAATAACTTCTTCTAATTGCCCTAATAGTGATAAAGTTCTTAAGAGTTACAAATAATCATCTTTTCAGGTAGTGATGTAAACAGTTTTATTGAATTGGATCTCTTATGTTTTCTCTTTCCTGTTTACATTTTTATGCTTCTCTTGAGTCTTGTATTTGAAGATCAAAATTTTTGTTCAGCTCTAGTCTTTTCATTAGGAATGCTTGAAAGTCTTCTGTTTCATAAATGTCCATTTTTAACCCTGAAGGATTATACTGAGTTTCATTGGGGAGGTGATTCTTGGTTGTAATTCTCACTCCTTTGCCTTTCAGAATATCATATCTCAAGCCCTTTGGTCCTTTAATGTAGAAGTTGCTAAATCTTGTGTAATTCTGACTATGGCTCTATAATATTTGAATTGTTTCTTTCTGGATGCCTGCAGTATTTTCTCCTTGGCCTCGGAGCTCTAGAATTTGGCTATAATATTCCTGGGAGTTTTCATTTTGGGAGTTCCTTCAGGTGGTGATTTGTGGATTCTTTCAATTTCTATTTTACCCTCTGGTTCTAAGATATGAGGGCAGTTTTCCTTGATAATTTCTTACAATATGATGTCTAGGCTCTTTTTTTGATGATGGCTTTCAGGCAGTCTAATAATTGTTAAATTATCTCTCCTCCATCTATTTTCCAGGTAAGTTGCTTTTCTGATGAGAAATTTCACATTTTCTTCTATTTTTTTCTTTCTTTTGATTTTGTTTGATCATTTCTTGATGTCTCATGGCGTCATTAGCTTCCACTTGCCTAATTCTAATACTTAAGGAATTATTTTCTTCAGTGAGCTTTTGTATATACTTTTCCATTTGGCCATTTCTACTTTTTAAGAAATTATTTTCTTCAGTGAATTTTTGTATATCTTTTTTCAATTTTTTCTGCTTCTTTCACCAAACTGTTGATTCTTTCTTCATGATTTTCTTGTCTCACTTCTTTTCCCAATTTTTCTGACACCTCTCTCATTTGATTTTTTAAATCCTTTTAGAGTTTTTCCAGGAATTCTTTTTGGGCCTGAGACCAATTTACCTTTTGCTTTGAGGTTTTTCATCTAGCCATTTTGACATTTTCTTCTTCTAAGTTTTTGCTTTGATCCTCCTTATGACAATAGTAACTTTCTATGGTCAGGACTTTTTTTTTTTCAATTTTCACTCATTTTTCTGCTTATTTCATGACTTTTTACTTCATATAAAAGTTGGACTTTACTCCTGGAGTGGAGAGGACACTGTCCTAAGCTTCTTGTGCCAGGGCTTGAGGCCTAGTTGCTGCCTTGCACCAGGCCTTGGGCCTAGCTACTGGCTTGTGCTAGAGGTGGTGTCTTGCTTCCTACTTCTTCTGGGGGCAGATCCTTGCTGCTGCCTTGACCTCAGGGAAGGGTCTCACTGCTGGCTTGTACCAGAGGGAGGGCCTCGCTGCTTGCTAACACTGGGGGTAAGTGTCTAGTGGCTTATCCTGGGGCTTGGAGCCTCACTGCTTGCCCTTTGAGATGCAGCCTACTGCTGGAGTGCTCAGGCACCATTTGCTAAACCATGTTTTCCTCCCACCCAATGAGACAGAGCTTTACTGTTGACCCTCCAAACTATACTGGCCCAGAAAAATACTTCACCACTCCAAATTTGGTTTTGAGGCATTATTCAAAGGTTTTCTGGAGAGGAATATGGTAGAGCTCAGGCAAGTTCCTACCTCACTCTACCATCTTGGCTCTGGGAGTCCTTAGATGATTTCTGAGTTTACTCCCAATGCCATGTCTATGATTCTGTGTTGGCATTGTTCAGTTGTGTCTGACTTTGTGACCCTATTTGAGGTTTTCTTGGCAGAAATACTGGAGTGATTTGCCATTTCCTTCTCTAGCTCATTTTACAGATGAGGAAACTGAGGTGAACAGTTAAGTGACTTGCCCAGGGTCACATAATTAAGATGTGTCTGAGGCCAGATTTGAACTCATGAAGATGAGTCTTTCTGACTGCAGGCCCAGATCTCTATTCAATATACCACCTAGCTGTACCAATCCTATATATAGGAATGCTATAATGAAAGAGCTCTGGATTGAGATTTAGGAGACAAAGATTATAGCCCTAGCTATGCTACTAACCAAATAAGTGACTGAAAACTTTAATTTCCTCATATGTAAATCGAGGCAGGGTGAACTCTCTCAGGTTTCTTTCAGCTCTAAATCATATGATCTTGTCTATAACTGATTAATTTCTAAATGTTGTTATCAAAATGTTTTCTTTTAGATACTCAGTTTCAGATATGCTCTTCTAGTGTCATTCACAGATAAGGAAAAAAAAACCAAAAAACAAAACAAAACAAAACCCAATATGTCAGACCATTTCTATCAATTTGGTTGGGAAGATCCATGGTTACTGTTTCAGAGGACCCTTCCAGCTATAATGCTCCACCACAGTTTGCTTTGCAGGAGAGGCAACATGCAGTACAATAAGTCACCAACAGAATAACAAGCTTTCTTCTGTAACACTTCATTTACAGAAAGTATCTCCTTTCAGAACACTGGGGAATGACTCAGACCTAGTAAAGACCACAATAGATTTAAAGTTAGTGGAGTAAAGTTCAAACACTGGCTTTATGATTTACTTACTAGTTGTATATAACCTTAAGCAATTCTCTTTCTTTCTCTAGGTCTCAGTTTCCTCCTCTTATAAAATGAGGGGTTTGGAGGTGAACTCCGAATGCTATGAGAGCCTATCAGAAGATCAAAGTATGTATCTTTAGTTGAAGGTCATTTCTCAGAAGCTGCTCCTCACCTCCACAGCATCAGTTTAGATATCTAATAAAGCTCTCTACTAAAAAATTGTAACAGTAATGCATTGTTGTTGGAGTTGTGAACTGATCTAACCTTTCTGGGCAGCAATTTGAAGCTATGCCCAAAGAGCTATAAAACTGTGCATACTCTTTGATCCAGCAATACCACTACTAGGTCTGTACCCCAAAGAGATCATAAAAAAGATGTACAAAAATATTTATAACAGCTCTTTTTGTGGTGCCAAAGCAATGGAAATTGAGGGGATGCCCATCAGTTGGGGAATGGCTGAACAAGTTGTGATATATGAATGTAATGGAATACTATTGGGCTATAAGAAATGATGAGCAGGCAAATTTCAGAAAAATCTGGAAAGATTTATGTGAACTGATGCAGAGTGAAGTGAACAGAACCAGGAGAACATTGTACAGAGTGATAGCAATATTGTGCAATGATCAACTATGATTGACTTAGCTCTTCTCAGCAATACAACATTCCAAGACAATTCTAAAAGACTCGTGATGGGAAATGCTATCCACATCCAGAGAAAGAACTGTGAAGTCTGAATGCAGATCAAAGCATACTATTTTCACTTTTTCTTTTTTTGCATTTTCTTTCTTGTAGTTTTCCCCTTTTGTTCTGACTCTTCTTTCACAACGTGACTAATGTGGAAATATGTTTAACATGATTGTACATGTATAACCTATATTAGATTGCTTGCTGCCTTGGGGAGGGGGGAGGAAAGGGAGGGAGGGAAAAAAAGTTGGAACTAAAAATCTTACAAACATGAATGTTGAAAACTTTCTTTACATGTAAGTGGAAAAAAAGAAAATACTATTAAATGTAAAAGAAAAGAAAAGAAAACACTCCCTACTCAAGGCCTCAGGGGTTTCCTTGCTTCTCCTTTAACTTGTGACTCCAAGGGAGATCTCAGACAACAAGATAACACCTCTCCTCTTACTCATATTCCTTCTACATCTAGCCTGAATTAAGGGCTATTTGTGGGCATATAAATCTTAGCACAACACACTAGAGTCTGTCCTTTCATGTAGTGGGTTCAAACTTGGGCAACTTCTCCAAAATCTTATCTCTCTCTGGTTCATTGTATTCTCTATCCAAATGCTCTCTGAAGAACCTAAGAGATGGACTCACTTGTTCTCCAAATATTTGTCAGGGCCAGCAAATGGAAAAGGAGGAGGGAATGGGGTATAGGGACATGGAGGGGGTGAAAGAAAAAGGGGATGAGGAAGAAAAGGTGTCAGATTTTTTTTAAGTGTTTACACTTTAAGAAGTAAGCATCTTGAGAGCTGTTCAAACCATTCTGGGATGCAATCTAGAATTATGCCAAGAAAGCTAATGCTAATTAATGCTAACAAATGTTCTTACTCTTTGACCCAGAGATTTTATGCCTAGGCATATACTCCAAGGAGAACACGAATAGAAAGAAAGTTCCCATATAAACCAACATATATATAAAAGCCCATTTTGTGGTAGCAAAAAACTGGAAATAAAGTAAATGTCCATCATTTAAGGAATGGCTAAACCAATTATGGTATATAAATGTAATAGAATATTATAGTGCCTTGAAAAATAATGAATATAAACATACTGGGAGTCATAGGGAAGAGATCATTCCCCTCCACACTCTTCTTCTGACTCCCAGGACTTCACCACCATACCCCCTCAGGTACTTTCTCCCACTCTTCCTCAGTTCACTTTTCAGTTCACCTTTGTAGGTTGTCTTCCCATCCCCAGTCTATTAGAACATAAGCTCCTTCAGGGCAAAGGCTCTCTTATAGCCTGTAGTTATATCTCCAGCATCTACCATAGTGCCTCAAACATGATAAATGCTTATTGCCTTTCCTAATATGAATAGATGAAAAGTGAAGAAAGAAGAACTAGAAAAGCAATATACACAGTGACTACAACAATAAATTGATGGAACAGTAACGATAAAGATTGAAACAGAACACTATGTAATTATCGTGGCTGAGCTTGGTGCCAAAGAAGAGTTATGAGATGGCATTTCTCTTTGAAGAGTGAGGAATTATGGAGATGGAACCCCACGTAGAGTTAGATTTTGCTAATGTATTGTTTAATTTTGCTGAGCTGTTTTTACCCCTGTCTCTTATCTTTTCTATTTTATTCTTTATTATAAAGCATGGATTGAGGAGTAGGGATAGATTGAGAAGTAAAATGATTAAAAAAATTAGATAGCAATATGTTATTTTTTTTTAAAGTACACCCTGTTGATAGTAAAAATGATGCAACGAAGGAACTCATGAGTCCTAGACCTATGCTGTTTTTTGGCTAACTAAATTTCCATTAATCAGTTTCTTTTTTATTTATTATGCTACTGGGGCTTTGGGGGATTTCTATTAAAGAAAGATCTGCCTGCAGAGGAGAATTAATATCTTTTACCCAATTGATAAAGAGGGACTATGCCAAACTCAGTCTCCAGGGGCTGGATAGTCTAGTTTTCCTAAGTCCTCTCGATACCAGTTCTCTACTCAGAGGACTCAAGTGATGGGTGAATGGGAAACCTCACCTTTCATCAGAAAGGCTGTTCAAGAGAATCAATATCTCTGGCTCTTGTGGGTTGGAGTTACATATATGTCTTATCCTTGGCATGAACTATGTATGGGACAGAATTTTCAAATAATGCGAGAGACATCTTTAGGAGAAGCAAAGTGAATTCATTTTACAAACCTTCCAAGATTTGGGCACACTTCCATAATGGAGGAGGGAAGGTAAAAGGGAATGCTGTCTTAATTTATACTCTTAACAAAAAGATTCCCGCCCGCCTCTATCCTTTCTCATCATTGGCTGGGAGGTGGGTTTACAACCTAGGTGGGAAAAACTAGACAGAGGACTAGGGGACCAAGTTGATCCAATCCATTCAGGTTTTCCCTATCTGGAACTCACCTGCTAGGGGTGGTGACTGAAAGTCTAGAAGAAGAAATGATGGGGTGGGAGGAGAGGGAGACCTTCCTGGAGCATAGAACAAACAGCTCATAGGTAATCCATTATCTTCCTATTTGCCGCTAACATCTGAGAGAGGGGATAGGGCATGCCCACAGCACCAGGCCCTGACCTTCCAGAGTCACCACAAGGCCAAATCCCAAGCCTCTCCTAGTCCTTTGTACATTCCCTATTTCAGATATATGAGAAGAGTGTAAGTCCTGTATTTTTACCCTGTGAAGTCTTCACAATTTATCTTTCCCATTCAACTACCTTGAAGTTTCAAAGGAACTATTGGTTCCTGCTTATCCTGTATAGTCCAACTCAAGTAGCTTCTCCTCTGGAAAACCTTTCCTGATTCCCTCAGGCTTACTAGTAATAGTGGCCTTTCCCTGGAGACCTCATGCAATGCTGTGTTCCATACTTCTCTGTTGTGCTCGTCAGGTATTTTTGTTGTTGCTGTTTACTGAAGTGTTCTGCATTGGGTCATCCCCCAGCTGAACTCGAATCTGGCAGAGAGCCATAATTGCTCTGTTTAGCATTTTTCCCAACTCTGCATTTAACAGGTAGATGATAAGTATTGAATGAATGAATTAGTTCATTCCCTAATGTCATTTGCCTTCTACCTTGAATAAAAGTCCCTGCTCTTTCTTATAGCAAAGAAGGCTCATGCAAACAGCAAGATTTTATAGCTTTCTCTACTGGCAAACTGTGGCACGTTGGTTTTTGCCAATTCCTTCCTCTCCTCCAGGAGAAACATGAGCAGGTAACAGAGGATAAGGTCTATTTCAAGTCTTATTTAGTCATTTGCCTAGGCCTTAACATGGTAGACAGGAACAGAGACACTGATTCTCATATATACACATCAATCTTTGTGCAGCACTCATACCTATATCTTGAGGTCATCCACAGTCCAGCCGCAACTTATTTTTCTAATATCATTCCCTATGAAATCCCTATGATCCAGCCTAACCAGTCTCTTCTCTGTACTCTGCTTCTTTGTTTATTCTCACCTACATATCTTAGCCTGTGCCATACACAAGAAAAGGCAACTAACACCAAAGTATTATATGATCTGAGAGGCATTATATCATCTGCAAAACATCTTCTACCGCAGCCCTTTAAGTACTCTTTTTGAATTGCCTTCCTTTCATTAGAATTTAAGTGCCTTGAGGACAGGTTTTTTCTTAATTACCTATATTTGTGTCCTCAGCACTTAGGACAGTGACTGGCACATACCAAAAGCTTAATAAATTTCTCTCTCTCTCCCCTCCCCCTTCCTTTCCCCCCCTCTCCCCTTCCCTCTCTCTCTCTCTCTCTCTCTCTCTCTCTCTCTCTCTCTCTCTCTCTCTCTCTCTTTCTCTCTCTCTCTCTGTGTCTCTGTGTCTGTGTCTGTGTCTCTCTGTCTGTCTGTCTGTCTCTTTTTCTCTCTTCCCACCCCCCCTGTCTCTCTCTCTCCCTCCCTCCCTCTCTTTCTCTCCTTCTTTCTGTGTGTCTGTCTCTGTGTCTTTCTCCCAAATAAGGGCTATGGAGAGCGGCAATGTAGCATAGTAGAAAGACTGTTGGAACTACAATCAAGAATAGTTACAGGCTGAGTGAGCTTAGGCAAATCAACTAGTTAATCTTTCTGGACCCCAACTTCTTCATCTGTAAAAAAAAAAAAAATTAAAATGGTGATGATGCAATGGGGGATTGGCTAATGAGGGCCCAGTCCTTGGAGTACTTAGATTTACTATTCCTGGTGGATTATAGAGAACATGCTCATGAAGTCTTGGAAACTTGGTTAGCCAGTGTCCAGCCACAAGCGACTGATGGATTAGTCATGTGCCAGAATGACTTATGGTAGAGCTTGAACAAAATGTGCATAAAAAAGGATCAGTGGCTCCTCCCTCAGTCCTCTTTGCGTGTGGGATATGCTCTGAGGACTGGGTCTTTGTAGGCTAATCTGTTACAATAATATTAGCATTCTCTACTTCACAGAAGTGCAGAATAAAGCCTTCATTAATCTTTTTTTCTTTTTTTTTATTATTTAATATATTTAGTTTTCAGCATTGATTTTCACAAGAGTTTGAATTACAAATTTTCTCCCCATTTCTGCCCTCCCCCCCACTCCAAGATGGTGTATATTCTGGTTGCCCTGTTCCCCAGTCTGCCCTCCCTTCTGTCACCCCACTCCTCTACCATCCTCTTTTCCCTTCCTTTCTTGTAGGGCAAGATAAATTTCTATACCCCATTGCCTGTGTATCTTATTTTCTAGTTGCATGCAAAAAACCTTTTTTTTTGTTTTTGAAAATCTGTTTTTAAAACTTTGAGTTCCAAATTCTCTCCTCTCTTCCCTTGCCACCCACCCTCCCTCCCTAAGAAGTCAAGCAATTCAACATGGGCCACATGCATTTCATTATGTATAACCCTTCCACAATACTCATGTTGAGAAAGACTAACTATATTTTGCTTCTTCCTAACCAATCCCCCTTTATTGAGTTTTTTCCCTTGACCCTGTCCCTTTTCGAAAGTGTTTGTTTTTGATTACCTCCGCCCCCATCTGCCCCTTCATTAATCTTAAAGTGCTATAGAACTGGGAAATTTTGTTTCTCTAAAATGAGGATGATCATAATTAGATTGCTGTGGTGAGGAAATTCTTTGGACAGCATTGTGGAAATTTGAGCTACTTGTTGTAACATTATAAATGTTCTCACAGGATTGTCATAAGGAAAGCACTTTAAAGCACCTTTAAACACTATTAAAATGTGAGCTATTTATTATTGTAACACTATAGACAGAGGCAGTGGGGCATAATGGATATTAAAGTGGCTTAAGAGTCAGAAAGAGTGGGGTTCAAGTCCCATCTCTGATGTACTTGCTATGTGACAGACCCTAGGCTTATGGGAAGGTAGTTCCTCAGTGGGCTAAAGGAGGGGCAACCTCTGGTCTACTGGAGTAGCTGCGTTGGTGTGGGGGGGCGTGGTGGAGGAGCAGGCTGCCAACAAGTTTGCTAAATCAATGAAATCACAGCTTCAGTCCCATCCCAATTTTATAGACAGTAAGTACAGGAGGAATAAAAGATAATTCGGGGCTGGGGTAGTCAGGGAAGGTTTCATCACAGAGGTAGTGGATTTGAGTTTGGTCTTGAAAGTTGATCTAGACAGGAAAACGGCTGTGGAGGGTCTTGAATACCAGAGTTTGCATTTTAACCTGTTGGCAATGAGGATGATCAAGGATCAGTGCCATGAAAGCTGTGTTTTAAGAAAGTGAATAGAACCAGAGAATAATGGATAGATTGGAAAAGATGGGGGAGCAGAGAATCCAGTTCATGAGTAACTATAATAGTTTACATAAAAGATGATGACCTGAGCTAGAATGTTTCAGTAGAAGTGTGAAGAAATAACTTATAATAATGATCATTGAAGCTCACATCACCTCACACTGAGATATTACAAGTATCATTCCCATTTTACAAATGAGGAAACTGAGGTTCAGGGAAGTTAAGTGCCTTACCCGAGGTGATTGAATTCATATGGTAGAGCTGGGACTTGAACCTGTGATTGATCCTCTGATTTCTAGTCCAGTACCTTTTTTAATATTCTTTACCGCCTCTCTCTTTCTTAAGGCCACTGAGAAAGAAATGTTGACAGGCTCCGATAAATGATTAGATGTGTTGAGTTGAGAGAGAAGAGGCAGTCAATGATTCAGAGAAGCCTGTGTGACTATAATGACGATAGCACTATTGATAGAAATTAGCAAGTTAGTGGGGGAAGGAAAGGGAAAAGGAACAAGTATTTATTAAGTGCCTACTATGTATCAGATGGGCAGCTAGGTGGCACAGTGAATAGAGGGCCAGGCCTGCAGTCAGGAAGATTCATCTTCCTGAGTTCAAATCTGGCCTCAGACACTTCCTAGCTGTATGACCCTAAGCAAGTCACTTCACCTTGTTTGCCTCAGTTTCCTCATCTGTAAAATGAGCTACAGAAGGAAATGGCAAAATCACTCCAGTATCTTTATCAAGAAAACCCCAAATAGGGTCATGAAGAGTAAGACACAACTGAAAAACAACTGAATGACATATGTGGCAGATACCATGATAAATACTTTATGAATATTATTTCATTTGATGCTTATAACAGCCCCATTTTTCCCAATTGAGGAAACTGAGGCGGACAGAATTTAAGTCAGGAAGAAATACTGGTTAATTTGGGGAAAAGATCATGATTTGTAACTTAATATTTTCTACTTGAGATATCAGTGGGGCATCCAGGTAGAAAAGTCCTGTTGGTCATTGTACCTACAGGTCATGGTGGGGTTAAAAGTTCAAAGGAACCTTAGAGGTCATCTAGCCCAATTCCATTTACACAGGAGAAAACTGGAGTTAGAGGATACAGTCCGTCTATCTGCATTTTCAGGCCTGTGCTAAGTTCTGGCAACACAAATTCAAGCAGAAAGAAAGGCAACTCTTGGCCTCAAGGAACTTATAGTTTAATGGGTGAAAATGACACGTTAAGGTGAGCTGAAAATGAGTAGGGCAAGGTGAAGGGAAGGGGAGAGGGAGATAAACTTACTTGGCAAGGTGGGCATGGTAGAGAAAGTCCTGTGAAGAGTCAGAATGGCAGCTTGAAGAATAAAAACATTTTAGGCCTGGGCCTCCCTTCCTAAATTGGAGGTTCTGGGAGAACTGGCCAAGGAGAATGCGAGGCCTCAGGACTCAGGGTACTTGCCCAAGGTGACTCATGTAGGAAGTTGCAGAGATAGGATCTGAATCTAAGTTCTTTGATTTTGAACTCAGTTCTCTTCCTGTGTAAGAAGGTTTAGATCTGAGAAACATCTACAAAGAGGTGCTAGCTGAAGCCAATAGTGAATATGAGAGTGAAAGGAGAGAGGTTGTCAAGGGATGGAGCATAGGAGGGGAAAGAGAAGAAGTTCAAGGAAGGAAGGGCTTCTTAACTGTTTTTTGTGTCATGGAACCCTTTGGAAGTTTAATGACAACTATGAAACCTGACAATAGTGTTTCTAAAGGTTTAAAATAAATACATAGGATTTCAAAGGAAACCAATTATATTGAAGTAAAGATGTATTTTTTCTTATCCAAGTTCACTAAAATCTGTCAAGGATCCTGAGAAAAAAACCTTTGCTTTAAGAGGACAGAGAGAGGATGAAAACACCACATATAGGAGATAGAAAAGCAATCATTAATAAGCTTTATTTCAAACATGTTGAGTTAAATATGTATGCAGGAATCTAGATACAGCTATCCTCTAGATTTTTAGAGATGTGGACCTGGAGGCTAATATAATAGTCCAAAAAAAAAAAAATCCCTGAGTTTTTGGGCCAAATAATTCTTCTACAGGCTATCTCTTTTATATATGATCCCTTTTCCTACCTGGCTCCCTCCCTCTTCTCCCAGACCTCTTAAATCTGGAAACCTCATTTCTTTTAATAGGTACTTTCTTGCCTTTGACATAAGTGGAAAACCAATTAGACTTGCCTAAGGGAGAATCTGACCCTAACTCTGAGACAGTTTTTCTGTATCACTGAGTACTTCTGTTGTGTGGATTGACCCAGGCATCCCCAGGTATTAGATTGGGAAGGGAGACAAGAGCCTCATGTAACCTGGGTGCTAGGTCCAGAGGGAGCCCCTAGAATGATCATTGACCCCCTTCTTTCTCCAACCATGGTTTCAAGATTACCTCACTCAAAACCTGGACTTCCCAATGAGGAATGTCATTGTAGATTATTTTGACGCTTCCAGAGTCCCCATGGCTTTCTTGTTACTGGTTTCACCACTGATTTATCCCTGATCTCTCTTTCCTTTCTCAATCCTCATGCCCCTGGGTATCTCAAGTTAAGTGATAAGGCTTTCTCTTGTGTAAGTTAAAATGTGCCAAGTAAAAACCTCTTGCTTTTTAGCATCATTGGACGGTTCTTTTCTTCTACAGAAATCTCTTAAGTTCCCCACAGCAACTGAAACAGATGAGGACAGCTGAGAGAGAGGAAAGGCTATGTAGAGGTGGGGGCCAACTGCTTAGAGGTGATGGTGAGAGTCGTGAGGAGAGAAGCTCTCTGGAGGGGCCAAGAGGAGAGGCAGGAGAGGGCTAGGACTGTGTAGGGAGCCTCAGGGGAATGCAGAGAGGTCATGGCTGCCTGAATTTCTTATTGACCCAATCAACACTTAGAGTCAGTGGAGCAAGCCTTGGAGGCCCAGAAACACACCAAAGCAGATGGGTAGGGAAAGGCAGGGCCATTTTCACAGCAAGTCTCCTAAGAAAAATGGCATGTTAATTACAGCAACATGCCGCAATTCTCTAGTGAGCAAACAAACAGACAGTTTTCTCAGCTCTGAGGGAAGGCAGCCAGAGCTGAAGGTAACTGAGCATAGAGCACAAGCTCTCACAGCCTGGAGAGCTGGCTTCTATTCAAGTCTATGACTAGCAAGTGGACTCAATAACTAATAATCAAATGATAGGAAACGGTGCTGGGCCTGGAGACAGGAAGACTCGAGTTCAAATCTGCCCTCAGATACTCACTAGCTGTGTGACCCTGGGCAAGTCACCTATGAGGTGATGAAGAGTTAGACATGACTGAAACAAATGAACAACAACAAAAGGGCCTTGGTAACTAATAACAGTTCATATTTATATAGCAATTCAAAATTTGCATAGCATTTTCTTTAATGACCACATGAGGCAAACAGTAGAAGAATCATTGTTTAGTAATTTTCATTTACATCTAACTTTTTATGACCCATTTGGGGTTTTCTTGGCAAAGATACTGGAGTGGTTTGCCATTTCCTTTACCAGCTCACTTTACGGATGAGGAGACTGAGGCAAAAAGGGTTAAGTGACTTGCCCAGGGTCACATAATTAGGAAGTGTCAGAGGTCAGATTTGAACTCAGGTCTTTCTGACTACAGGCTCAGCACTCTATCAACTGAACCACCTGCCTGCCCCGCTTTCCCCCAAGAATTATTATTCTCACTTTGCAGATACGGAAGCTGAGGGTTAGAGTGGCTGCCACTAGAAAAGAGTCAGGATTTGAATCCAAACCTACTGATACCAAATTCTGATACTTTTTCTATCGCTTTCCAATTAAGCAAACCAAAATATAAATATCCAGATTTACTAATAAAGTACAGGATGCTGATTTCATTTTTCAGAACTATAGGTAGCTGATATTAGTCTCCCTGCAACTTCTACCAATTAGCCTAATTGTTCTTACAGAGAATAACTCTGCTCTCAGACAGGCAGTGTGGTACAGTGAAAATAGTTTTCATCTAGAGTCAGCAGAGGCAGGTGGCACAGTGGATTGAGCACTGGTCCTGGAAGTAGGGAGACTCATCTTCCTGAGTTCAAATCTGGTCTCAGACATTTACTAGCTCTGTGACCCTGGGCATGTCACTAAACCCTGTTTGCCCCAGTTTCCTCATCTGTAAAATAGGCTGGAGAAGGAAATGGCAAACCACCCCAGTATGAAGAACCACTCTACTGCAAAGGGTCAAACACGACTGAACAATAGAGTCAGAAGAGGTCTATGAGAAACATAACTATGCTATCTCCTGCTTATGTGACCTGGGGCAACTCATTTTCCCTCCCTGAACCTCAATTTTCTCAATAAATTTAAAAAACCCATGTATTAAGGTGCTACAGTGTGTAGAATAATGTACTGGGGATTAACAGATGAAGAAGAAATACTCACTGTCCTCAAGGAGCTTGTATTCCTCTGCTGTGCGTATGTGTGTGCATGTACAACATATAATATATACACAGATAAGTATGTAACTAACCCCTGTCCCAAGATCCACGGGTTTGAGATTCTCTATTAGTGGAGATGAAAGCCCTGACCTTTTTGAGGAGCAGGGCAGAGTTGGTGAGAGGTGAGAGCTTCAGTTTTCAGCCAGTTCCTTTTGGGGAATCATCACTTGGATACTCCTGGCTTCTAATTTAGAGAAAGAGAGAGAAAGAGAGAGAGAGAGAGAGAGAGAGAGAGAGAGAGAGAGAGAGAGAGAGAGAGAGAGAGAGAGAGAGAGAGAGAGACAGAGACAGAGAGACAGAGACAGAGACAGAGAGAGACAGAGACAGAGAGATAGAGACAGAAAGAGAGAAGGAGAGAGAAAAGGAGAGTGAATGCAAGAGACTAAGACTCTGGGAAGATGTGTGAGGAGGAGCTGGCAGTGTCCATTGTGTCTCTATTCCCAGCTTGTTGCTCTAGAGACGTTGGGGAGTTTCTGGGTAAGTGAGATCCAGGATTACCTCCCAATGGGGAAATGCCTTCACTCTGTATTGTCTGGTATATATCTTCTCCATACCTTCTCTGATTTCTGTTTTGCTATGATTTGGATAAATGGGTTTCTTTGCTATTAGCTATGTGTATTAATTGTGGAATTGGTATTAGTCAGGGAAGGGGCCAAGCCTTGGATATAGAGCCTGGGGTCCTCCTTCCCTTCAAGATGGCAAAGTAATCAAAAGTTAGCTCAAACTTGATCATATCCCGTAGGTGAACAATATTTAAGGGAATAGATAGATATACTCTTGGTCCAGTATCCTCTCTGTCTCTGATTGATGGCCTCATGCTCTAACCACCTACTTCCCCTCCTGGCAGGAATGAAAGTCTCCCTTTTGTGGGGGAGTGGGGGTGGAGAAAATCCTAGAAATGTTTATTCTGCCTCCCTTAGAGCCACAAGACAGGCTCCTTGTAACATGTGTGCCTCTCTGCATATGTCAGGCCTATTCTCTCTATCCCTACAAATAAATCCAAATTATAAAAAGTATTCTAAGGAGGTAGAGAATATTAATAACTGGAGTTGGTCTGAGTAATCTCTAATGGTTCTCTAACTCTAAATCTCATGAAACTGTGAAACTCTTCTATGTGGCTGTCTTTGATATGTTGGAAGAAAGTAGCCATGTCTGCCCTAAATCTTTCTCTTCCATGAGATAGTTGGTGCTTTCCACATGTTCAGTCCTTTTATTAGTGGATGAAAATATGGCCTCAGAGTGCTTGGACAAGAGTCTAGGAAGTGAGGTAACATTCTTTCTAGATCACTGATTTATCAGTTGTTCAATTAACCTAGAATTAAATATTAATTCCCCTTCTCCATCTTTCAGTTGTACACAAGCTATCAGAACTCCACAAAATGATCTCACTCTCCCAGGTACACAGAAACAGGACACATTTGCCTTGGGTCTATAGTAGCAGCTGCCCCCGACTAAGGGCAGGAGTCACTGAACTCACATTAGAAGTGAAAGGGCTGATCATCAAATAGACCATGGGTAGAATTCTTTCAGGCACTGAATCCTGCAATGACCTGTTCTTAGAATGTTCACCCATAGCTGAAAGCCTTTAATAATGCTCAATATACTGAAAGTGGGCTGGCAAAGATAACTAGCAGTGGCTGATACCCCATGCAGGATCTTATTGCCAGGATAGGATGAATGTCTAGCCTGAAGAGTTAGAAAAGATTTCAGAGGTCACCTACTTCAACCCACACCTGAAGAGAAATCTTCACTGAATGTTCCCCTCTGGATAAAATAATCCATCACTGACAAATGGCCAATCAGCATGTGCTTAAAGAGCTCTAGTATGGAAAAATCTATTACCTCTGGAGGCAGCATATTACTCTTTTATATAGTATTAATTGATAGGAAATATTTCCTTACATTAAACTGAAACCCATCTCTCTGCAACTTCCATACATTGTCCTTTATTTTGCCTTCTTGAGTTGAACAGGAATCATTGAATTCCTTTTCCTCATAACAGTTCTTGAGATACTTAAAGACAATGATCATGTTCCTGAGGGCAGCTAGGTGGCACAATGGATAGAGTACTGGGCCTGCAGTCAGGGAGACTCATCTTCATGAGTTCAAATCTGGCCTCAGACACTTACTAACTGTGGGACCCTGGGCAAGGCACTTCATCCTGTTTACCTCAGTTTTTTCATTTGTAAAAGGAGATGGAGAAGGAAATGGCCAACTACTCCAGTATCTTTGTCAAGAAAACCCTAAGTGGGGTCATGGAGTAGGACACTATTGAGATAACAGGACAAAACAATCATGTCCCTGATAAAGCTTTTCTTCTTCAGGCTAAATATACTCAGGTCCTTCAAGTAATCCTCTTATACATGGTGTCCAATCTTCTCACTGTCCTGCTTTTCCTACAATAGCTGTTTCACTTTGTCAATATCCTTCCTAAAGTATGGCACCCAAATCTGAACACAAGACTCCTGCTGTGATATTGTGTGAAGATCAACTACGACAGACTTAGCTCTTCTCAACAATACAATGATCGAAGACAATTCCAAAAGGCTCATGATGAAAATGCTATTCATATTCACAGAAAGAACTATGGAGTCTGAATACAGAATGAAGCATACTGTTTTCACTGTGTTTTTGTTTTCATGGTTTTCCCCTTTTGTTCTGTTTTTTTTTTTCTTTCACAACATGACTAATGTTGAAACATGATTAAGATGATTATACATGTATAACCTAGATCAGAGTGCTTGCTATCTTGGGGAGGGAGAAAAATTTGGAACTCAAAATCTTGTAAAAAATGAATGTTGAAAACTATCTTTACATGTAATTGGAAAAAATAAAACACTATTTATTAAAAAAAAAAAGATTCTGGCTTTGTCTGACTAGGTATGGCTAGGGAGCAAAGTGGCATTCATTCTAGGCCACTGATCTATTGTATTTAACTAATATAGAATCAAGTTCTGCTTTCCTCCAGAACAGAGCAAAATTTTCATCTTCAATTTTGGGCACTATCTTTCAATGCAACCTAGGAAAAATTATCTTTTTTGGCCTTGTAACCCTATTGACTTAGTTTTGCAGTCCACTAAAATTTGTAGATTTTTTTTCACATAAACAATAATCTAGCCACATATTTCCTATTAATATTATGTCATTATATATTAATATCATAATATGTATATTGTGTTATATTATGAAATTGAATGTATGAACTTAAGTATAAAAATTTACATTTATCCCTGTTAAATTTAATCTTATTATAGTCAGACCATCATTTTGACTCCTGACTCCATTTTCTAATATGCTCGCTATCCCTTCTAGTTCTGTTAAGTCTGAAAATTTGACAAGTCTGAGCCATCATCTGAGTCACTGAAAAAAAATTAACACAGTGGACTCCATTGGAGACCTCTTCTCTAAAGCAACACCAACCCATTAATTACTAGTCTTTGGTATGGTTCCAAATCAACTTGACCGTACTATTATTTAGTTCACATCTCTCCATCTGGTTTACAAGGATAATATGAGAAAATATCTATAGTAGTCCCTTGATCTACCAGTCTAGTTGACTCATTGACAAAGTAAATGAGGTTAGTATTGCACTATATGTGCTTGATGAAGTTGTACTTGCTCTCAGTGATCACTGCCTTCTTTTCTAACTTCTTACAAACCATCCCTTTAATAATCAGCTACAGAATTTTGCCAGGAATAAAAGTCAATTTTATTAACCTATATTTTGCAATTTTGCTCTCTTCCTTGTGTAAAAAATTAGTACAACTTTTGTCCTTATCCAACCCTGCAGTACTTTTCCTATTATCCACTGTCTCAAAAATAATACATGATACCTCAGTAATCATATCTACTTGCTCTTTCAGTAATCTAGGATGTAGTTACTTGTGGTCAATGCTTTAAACTTATTGAATGATCTTGGTGTTCTCTTGCAGTCTCTTCAGTTACTTTGAATTTCAGTTCTCCTAGCCACTATTTTTTGTTATTCACAATCAAGAGAGAAGCAAAATGAAAGTTGTCATTCTTTCAAAACCTGAGTTCATTCTATTCAGCACCATGGTCAGCAACATAAAGTAACCATTGCCTCTGCCATTCCTGCTTCTATTCAAATTCAATAAAGGTTTTTATTATACTCCTACTGTGTGCAGAATACTGTTCTTAGTGCTGGAGGGAAAACAACTTTTAGATAACACTAAGGCCCTTAAGATTACAGTCTAATAGGACGTGAGGAAAACTCAGATAACAATATTACATGATAAATATAATACAAAGGTCCAAAGCAAAGTTCCATGCAAGGTCAGCAGGAAGCCATACTAAGAGAAGGGGGAGAGAAGGATCAACAGAGAGTTTATGGAAGAAATAGCTTTGGGATTGGATTTTAAAAGGGGGATGGAATGCTTTTAAGCTTGGCAGGACCTGTCAGAGTTTGCATTTCACTGGCATAGCCTTCAAGAATGCAAAATTGCCCCTACACCATGAGGAGATATAAGAGAAAAGATTTCATGCTGCTTGAGATCTCTGAATAAGTAATATGGTATGTCACTGGTATAAAGGATGAGTTAGATGGCAAAGAGAGTGACGGTGACAAGTCTTGTCATGAAGCTATTGCAATACTGCCTCCATGGAATGCTCTCCCTCCTCTACTCTGCCTCCTGATCTTCCTGGATTTCTTTAAGTCTCAAATAAAATCCCATCTTTTACTGGAAGCTTTCCTAATCCCTCTTAATTGTAGTGCCTCTCCTTTGTTAATTATTTCCTTTTATTATATATATAACTGGCTTTGTATATATTGGTTTGCACATTGTCTCTCCCATTAGATTGTGAGATCCTTGAAGACAGGGACTGTCTTTTATCTCTTTTTCTATCCCCAGCACTTAGCATGATATCTGGCACATAGTAGGCACTTAATAAATGTTTATTGATTGATTTCAGATGAATCAATATCAGATCGGTGGGCATGTAGAATTGTATGGGAGTGGAACTATGGAACTATAGAGGAAAGCAGATAGGAGAGATAGCTCAGAAGTAAAATTGTTAGGACTTGATAACTGACAACTAAATGTAAATTAGACAGCAGAGTCAAAGACAACTCCCAGATTCCAAACTGGCTCCGTTATAGTGGGTGGTGCCACAGACTGAAACAATGGCCAGAAGTAGGATCAGGAATTTGGTTTTGGACATGCTGAGTTTGAGAATCTGGTGGAACTTTTGGGTAGATATGTCCAGATATGTCCTGTAGGTAGCTGAAAATGAAGGTATAGAGCTTGGGAGAAATGTCATAGCTATAGATTTATCTTTTATCTTCTCAGAAGTGGTAACTATCCACATGGAAGTAAAAACTATCTTCTTAAGGGTGGTAGTTGAAGCTGTGGCAATGAGACTGCCAATGAAGAATAGAAATAGAGAATTAAAGATGACTGAGGACAGAAAAATGGGGAAATATCCACCTTAATGGGTTGGAAGAGGATGAAGAGCCTGTGAAGAAGACGTAAGACTGATTAGAGATGAAGGAGAACGAGAAAAATGTGGTGTTTCAGAAGTCAATGGTTAAGACTGTCCAGTGGTAAGGAAGAGACGGTAAACAGTTTCAAATTCTACATAGAAACTCAAAGAAAATTAGAGCCAAACCAGGTAATTGTTTTTGGTAATTAGTATGTCATTGCTAAGTTTTCAGTGGAGTAGTGAGAGAAGAAATCTGACTGTAATGGAATAAGGAGAGATTTAGTGGGGAGGAAGTAAGGGATGCGATAGAGACTAATTTTTTAGTATTTGTGAAGGAGAAGAAAGAAGTCTGAATGGTGGGTTGATGAGGTAGAAGGTTTAAGAAAATTCACTTCTGAGAATTGAGGAGACTTAAACAATTCTTTAGGAAAATGGAAGAAAGCCAGTGGAGAGGGGGAGCTTGAAGGTACATGAGAGGAAAAGGATGACTTCTGGGAAAGTCCCTAAAGAATACCTCAAGGGATCTTTGATGAAGCAGGATGAGGTAGCACCAAAGGCATAAGTAAACTAGTTAGCTTTATCAAAGAGTAGGAATACGTCTTTCTCTGAGAAAGAAGAGAAGAAAAAAAATCTGTACTGATGCTGAAAAATTATGAGTATAGGAGTGGGAGGATGAGATAACTCCCTCAATTTGCCTAGTGAAATGTGAGCTAAATCAAAGGCTATATAAGTGATGAAGATGTAGGTTCAGGGAAGAGTTTAGGAAGCACAAAAATGGTTGGGGACACTTACTCTGGGGAATGGGATAGAAGTCAATAACATTTCTAGAAAAGCAAATTTAAGCTCAGTATGAAGAAAACTTTCCTAACATTCTCTATGTTTACATCTACAGTTTCCTCTATGGAAGAAACTCCAGGTGAAGAAACTCCCTCTATAAAAGCAGGTCTTCAACTGATAGCCTTAGAGAGTTGCCTGGGGTCTCTGAGAAGTTATGAGTTGCCCAGGGTCACATAATTGATATACAAGATGTAGGACTTGAACTCAGATCTTTTTGGCACTGAAACCAGATGTCATGGTGCACTGTGTATATACATATATATATATATATATATATATTTAACAATTACAGATATTTCAAAGCACTATGTGGTGCCTTGAGAGGTAGTTGGTTCCACCTCAAAGGAGATCTTCAGCTGGTCATTCTACTTCCAAACTCCACACCAATTGTTAATACTCTCTTCACATTAGTCTGTATTTATTTGTGTGTATTTGTACAAGGCAGCTAGATGGCACTAGACTTAGAGTTGAGAAAATCTGAGTACAAATCCTGCCTCAGACATCTATTCCCTGTGCATCAGTTACCTTTATCTGTAAAAGAGGGATGATAATAGTACCTACATTCCAGGGCTGTGAGGTTTAGATGAGAACATGTGTGAGTGCGTACACACACACACACACACACACACACACACACACACATAGCACTTTTGCAAATCTTAAAGTGCTATGTAAATGCTAGCTTTTGTTATTATTATTTTATATTTCTCTGGTGAAATGTAAGTGTTGTTAGGGCAGAGATAATTTCATTTTTGTACTTGTATTCCCTATGTGTAAAGGAGTGCTTTGTACATGGCTGACAATAAATGTTGAATTGAAATCAGATGAAGGTTAACTAATTTACTTGAATTCCTCGTCACTTATAGTTGATACTTTAGCTTCATGTTTTACTGGGCAGATTGAGGGCAGGTTTCCCCTCCTCTATTCATAATTTCTTAGCATCATTGCTGATTTTTTTTATTCTCTCCTTTCTCAGAACAGGAGCTATCCGTACTCCTTGATAAAACTAATTAGTTTGCCTAACAAATTCTGCTGTTTGTTGGAATTGGTGGAGAGCAAAAGTGTCAAACACCCACCCCCAGTCCACAACACTCCCACTTGCCACTGGAACCAGATTAAAATGCAATTGGGAAATATTTAACAAAATAAATAAAAATACAATAAAACAAAGATAATGGTCATATATGTTTTTTAAAAGTCTATATGCTGCCCTTAGGGATCCTTTGTATGGTTCAATGGCTTCATTTCTATTTTAGTTTGGCATCACAGATGTCCTGAGAATACTTATTCAGGTAAAAGTTGGACGAGATGACTTCCCAGAAACCTTCAGATTCTAAGACTACTGTGATTTTATTTTTACTTCTGAGAAGCTATATGGGTGAAGTTGCATCATATAAATTTGTATTAAATCAAATCAGTTCAATATTATGATTTCAAGGTTAGTAAAGTGTAGCAGAAAAACAAAGCCCACTAGAGACCTAGTTTTAAATCCCATTCGCAAGCCTTATTAGCAATGTGGCCTTGTGCAAGTCACTTAAAGTCTCAGAGCCTTATTGACCTTGCTCTAAAATGGGGATAATCACATCTGGCTAGCAGAGCTGTGAGGATCAAATGAGACAAAGATAAAATCCTGAATCAAGACTAGGTTGGAGCAAGTGAATCCAAAGTGGGTGAAATTAACTGGGAGAATACAGAGGGATTGAGGTACCCAAGATCCTGCTGACAATGAGCTGATTTAGTGTGTGTGTGTTGCACGGAGGGGAGAGAGGGAGGCAGAGGTTATGATTGCTGAAGGAAATTTCAAGGCTCAGGATCTTGGATGTAGTGTACTTCCATGAGATGGCATGGTGTAAAGTTTGACCATGTTGATGTATGACTGAAGTGAGATAAAAGAGATTTTTAAAGCTTAATTTATGACCAAGATGTTGAAGGCATTATCAAGGAGAACAATGAAGTCTCTAAAGATGATAGCATGGGAGAGGAAGACCCAGATCCTAGTCATTGAGATGATTGGAAGAATACTCTGGTAGCTGGCAGAGAACAAGAACAAATATGGAGACAGGTCTAGGCTGTAGACTAAATATCCATGGAGAGAGTTCTGAACTTGTTTTCACAGAAATAAAAGAAAAGAAGGAAGCAAGAGTTTATTACATGTTTATTAAGTACCAGACACTGTTAAGTGCTGTGGATACTTATAATACATTTGCTTATACAAATATAAGCAGAACAAGAGTCCCTGCCCTTAAAGAGCTTACATTCTATTTGAAGACAACATAAAAAGGGACCTGAAAAGGGGAAGGGAAGAATGAAGGTCCCCAGCAGAGGAACAAGTCTGGAAAGAAATGAAGGCAAGCTGGCCTAGAATCTTCCACAAAATGGGGACTTCAAGAAAAACTCACCAATGAGAGAAAGAAGGTGGGTCTTGTGAAGGAATATTCCAAGACGAACAGGTTGTAGAGGTGGTAGGCTTGCTCTTTTGGAACAGAGGCATCAAATATGGCTGCAACATTCCAGAGCATAGCTCAAACCATATTAAAATGTATTTGGAAAATATTTTTTAAAAATAAATTTATTTTTAATTTTTAGTTTATGACACTCAGTTCCACAAGTTTTTGGGTTCCAACTTTTCTCTTCCTCTCTTTCCCGCCCCTCTTCCCCAAGATGGCATGTAATCCAATGTAGGTTCTACATATACCTTCACATTGAACTTATTTACATAATAGTCCAGTTGTAAAGAAGAATCATAACCAATGGAATGAATCATGAAAAAGAAGAAACAAAACCAAATAAGAAGGAAAAAAAGAGAGCAAATAGTTTGCCTCAGTCTGCATTCAGACTCCATAATTCTTTCTCTGGATGTGCATAAATGTTTCCCATCATGAGTCTTTTGGAGCTATGTTTGAATCTTGCATTGATGAGAGGAGCCAAGGCTATTAAAGTTAGTCCTTACAGATACTGTGTGTCTGTAATCATGTATAATGTTCTCCCGGTTCCGCTCTCCTCACTCAGCATCAGTTCCTATATGTCTTTCCAGGTTGTAATGAAGTCTGTCTGCTCCTTATTTCTTAAAGCACAATAGTATTCCATTACAGTCATATACTACAATTTGTTTAGCCATTCCCCAATTGATGGGCTTTTGATTTCCAATTCTTTGCCACCACAAAAGAGCTGCCATAAACATTTTTGTACATACTGGTTTATTTCGCACTTGTGTGATCTCTTTGGGATACAGCCCTAGGAATGATATTGCTGGGTCAGAGGGTATGCACATTTTTATAACCCTTTGGGCACGGTTCCAAATTGCTCTCCAGAATGGCTGGATCAGTTCACAACTCCACCAAAAATGTAACAATGTTCAATTTTCCCACACCCTCTCCAACATTTATTATTTTCCTGTGGAAAACATTTAACAACATAAATAAAATACTATGGAACATAGATAATGTAAATACGTGGCTTTCTAAGTCAATATGCAATCTACAAAGATTCTTGTGTACAGTTTAGTAGTCCTTTTTCTATTTGAGTTTGACATTACTGGTATAGAATGTAAGATTCAACCTGATGGTTTTGAGGCAAAGGAAGGAACCAGAATAGGTGACCATGTTACAACATCTCCAACTCACTGGATTCTACAAGAATGGACAGCATAGTATAGAGCAATGAATTTTGAGTGAGATGATGTGGATTCAAATCCCAGCTCTTTTCTTATTACCTATGTGATTTTGTATACATCCCTTAATGTCTCTAGTTCTTAGTTTCTGCACTTGTAAAATGAAGGGGTTGGACTATAATGATTCTTAAGACCCCTCCCAGCTCTAAGCCCTATGATCCTATTGCTGGACAAAGCTCTTCCACCTTTTCTACCCACTTGCCAGTATACTAGAAGACATGATAGCCACCTGGAAAGAAACAAGGGAGAAATCCCAAAAGAGCTGCCTTAATTTTATAAATAATCCCAAGAACTACTCAGGAGGAGAAAAAAAGGAAGAAAAATATATGAGGAAGAATGTGAAAACTAATTTTATGATTAAAGCTAAGATGGTAACATTAATAGCATACTTAGGCAAGTGAAAATTAGTAGTAATTGAAGTAGTAGTAGTAATAGTAATAGTAGTAGTAGTAATTTATTAAACATTTATGGTATATAAAACATGATACCAGACATTATGGGAGATACAAAACTTATATAAGACTTAAATTCTTGCCCTCATGAAGCTTGTAATCTGGATAGCTTTAATATATTATTTTATAAGCTAAGTACTTTAGCAAAGTGCCATGTGAGGTTATTATCTACAAGAGTGGATCAGGAAGGCTTCCCATAGTGTAGACAATGACAATGGAATTAAGATGGATAGAAATTCTGTAGGTAAAGAGTGGGAAGGAGGGTGTTTCAGGCCCAGGCAACAATATGAGCAAAAGCATGGGGTTAGAAAAGCATGGGTTACATTTAGGGGGTGGGGGGGGTGACTGTCCTGTTTGGCTAGAGCTTAGACTGTCTGATGGGAAGAAATAGGAAATAAAGGTAGAGAGGAAGATTGGTGCTAGAGAGTGGAAGCCCCTGATTGTTAGATAGAAGAATTCCGTAATAACACCTACATTTAGATAGTACTTTAGAAATTGCTTTCACATATTCTAATTTACTGGATTATAATATCTCATGTTTTGGTAGTATTTTAAAGTTCACTAACCATTTTCCTTATGTTGCCGAAGGCTGTCCTCCTACAAGTGTGACTTGAAGTGGGGCAGAAAAGACATCTCTATCCTCTGTCCCCCTCCCCATTCCCCAACCTTTCTCCAAGGGAGGCTTTAATTTTTGCCAGAAAGGGAAGTAGGATATGGAAGCCTGAAGTTTGGCTATTCTATTCTCTTAAGTGAGAGGAGTTACAGGACTAGAATTATGTCTATGTGTTCTCTTAAATACTTTTTGTCCAGGGCAGGGGTGTGATTTTTCAGGTTCAGTTTAACTTCTGATCACTGTTTCATTAATGGAAGAAGCAGGACCCTAATCCAAGGCTTGACCACTTTCCCACCAAATATCAGTTCCACAATAAACATACAAAGCCCTTAGCCAAGAAACCCATTTATCCAAATTGGCTGCAAAACATAAATCAGAGAAAGTGTGCATAATACATACCAGAGATAATACATACAATACAGAGCACAGAAGCTCTCCCACAGAGAGTGGGATAACTCAGTTCAACCAAGAGAGAGTCCTAGGTTTTATCTAAGCGGAAGTTCCCTGAAGTCTCTAGTGAAGCAAGCTATGGATAGGGATATGATGGAGATTGCTAGCTCCTTTCATAAAGAGACTCTCAGGCTCAAAGAGGGTCAGGGAAAACTAAAGAACTCTCCTCTCTCCCACTCTCACCAACTCTACCCCGACTCTCATGCAGGCACAGGGCATTGATTTCCACCAACAAGGAGACAGTTTGATACCCATGGGCTTTGAAGCTGGGTTTATACTTATAATAGTTCTATGAGATTATACAAGTATTAATATCCCTACTTTACAGGTGAAGAAACTGAGGCTTAGAGAGGAGAAGTCACTTACCTAGAGCCACTCAGCTTAGTTTCAGATTTAGAACTACAATCAAGGTATTGTGACTCCAAAACTGTGTTTTTTCCATTACAAAATGCTTCCTGCATGGGTTAGGTAGGTCAGTTTTAATTTCATGTTCCACACCCTCCCTGCCCCCCCCATGCATTATGTAGATTATGATATTAAGATTTAGACAAATTTTGTAAATGCTTTTGAGGGAAGGATTTGAATCCTGTCCTTGCCATTTCCTGCAGAACTTTTGACAAGTCATTTCATCACTCTGATATTCAGTTTCACAGAATACCAGAATTTGAGTATTGTGAGGAACGTTAGCAGACAAATCCTAACCCTACAAGCCATATCCTAAAAGGAAATCCCATATCAAAATATAGGAGAGAGTGTTTTTTAGTGGAGCATGAACTGGATTTGGAGTCAGGACCTGTGTTTAAATCCCAGCTCTGCTGCTTTCTATATATGATTTAGGCAAGCTATTTAACTTCTCTAGGCCTCAGTTTCCTCATCTGTAAAATAAGGGAGGTGGACTAAGTGACTTCAGTGTGGTACAGTGGAAAGAACATTGCTTCGGGTGTAAGAGGAGTTGTATTAAACTCTCACTTCTGATATGTTATCTATGTGACCTTGGGCAAGTCATTTATCCTTCCCTCTGTCTCAGTTTTGTAAAATGGAGAGATCAGACCAGGTAGCCTCTGAGGTCCCTTCGAATTCTTGAGCTAAGATCCTACAAATATGAACACTTCTACCTCTAAAGCTATGATTCTATATTTATCAAGTAGTCATCTAGTTTTTGCTCAAGAACATCCAATACAGGCAATTATAACACCAACCTTCCAAGCTTCCTCATTGGAAAAGTAGAGATATCATTATTCTGCAAATTGAATGAATGAATGAAGCACTCATTTATTAAGCACTTGCAATATGAGCACTACAGATAAAAATAGAATGGTAAGACAGTCCTGCTCTCAAGAAGTTCACATTCTAATGGGAGAGATAACACCTGTGGAAGCTTTTGGTGGCAAATAGTTCCATGGCCCTTAAGGCGCAGTGGCAAAGCAGATGGCAATGCTTCTTCTTTCCCATTATTTCCACTGATAAAATGATATCAGTTTCTGAGGTTTAATCATTTGACAATGCCAAAGGACTTTGGTAATGAAAACCCTCCTTTCTTGATCTTCATTAGCTGTGGCTGTAGCACCAGCTGGAGCAGTTGCCAGGCTCTATCTACTCTGGGGTCACTTTCCATAATGATGGCTACAGACACTGGAGTAGAAGCATTGCTATTCCCAGGGCTCTTAGGTTCAGAGTTCTAAGCTGTCTCCATCTGGAACTGAATATTATAGTAAGTATAATATTAAATAATATAGTAAATTGTAGTGCTTACCTTTACATAGCACTCTATAAAGTCTTCTTATATACACAATCTCCCTAGATTGTAATTTACTTTTTTTTAAAGCACTTTCAGCTTTGCAAAGTATTTTCCCTACAATAATCCTATAAGGGAGGTAGTACAAGTGTTATTAAGTTATCATGCCTATTTTACAGGTGAACAAACCCAGTATCCAAGAGCTAGGTCACAGAGCTAGGGTTCAAGGCTGTCTCCTGACTCCAAATCTTGTCTTTGTTCTTCTTCACCTGGATCCTGCCCCTCTCCTATATACCTAAATTAGTTCTTGAGACATCCAAACTTACTGTCTGTATTTAATATCTTTAATCTTTCCCTTCTAAGCCTGTCTTCCAACAAGTCTTTTTCCTGATGTGTTCCTAATATCCTTGGAATTGGATGCCAAGGAAAGCACTCTCAATCAAGAGGGCTCAAGTCATGTGTGAGAAAAGAAAAGGGTGATTGCTGGAAGAGAGCATGGTTCTGGGGACATGGTCATAGGGAGAGGAAAAAGGAAAGATCAACATGCAGGTGACTATGTGTGTGGGGGCAGTCCCAAGTGGACAGAGGGCACAAGAAGACAATGGTCACTTAGGAAGAAAACATACCAGAAAGGAAACGTTGGGGACCACCAAATTGTATTGGTCACCATGTATATTTAATAAGAGCCTACTGTGAGCCAGTGTAGCTGAAAGAATACTGGACTTGGAGTCAGGTGATGGTGATTCAGAATCCTAGCTCAACCACTTTCTCCTTGTGTTATCTTGAGCATCTCACCTCACCTCCTTTAGTCTCAGGTTGCAAATTTCTAAAATGGGGTTAATCAACAAAGCCACTGCTAATGATGCTCGAGTGCTCACCTTCTGCTTCAAAGGGGTCCCTAACCATGGACTCACATGTATCAAGCCATATTTAATAAGGGGGGGAGTGGCTCCTGGAAAGTGATAAGTCTCTTTTTCTTAAACTCAATAGCTCTTTAGACCACCACCATAGAGCCCAAGGTGGGGGGTAAGAGTGGTGGGGAGGGGGTGGGGAAACACTCAAAGCTTAGGTTTTGCTCCTGTCTAGGGCCTCCACAAAAGGGAAGTACAAAAGTACTCAGTTATAGGACAGCTATCTATTTCCTTGACACAAAGAATTGCTTAAGAGACTTACATTGACAAAGCGTATATAAAGCAGTAACTCATACTGTGCTCTCCGGGAAGCTGAGTGTCATAAGACAGTGTATGAGACTGTTGAATTGACGTTTCATCTTCACCTCAGCTCCATCAAGGTTTCCGACAAGTCAGGCAAAAAATAAGGCGCCTTCTCTTGGCAGGGAACTCTTCAAGAAACACTGTAGTAGTTGGAGGAGGTACTTCCCTCCCATAGTGTAGCTGGCACCAACTATGGCACCCAAGACCTTCCTAGATAGCCACTCACCAAAATTCCATCTCTTAGGATAGCTGTTCAGGCACGTGTGCACAGAGAAAGAAATATTAAGCAGGCGAGGCAGACAGAAGCCAGAGATCTTAACTCAGAATCACCTGTATGGATCCCTGTTCTAGCAGCCACATGCTCCTCCCCTATCCCAATGGGAAATCCCTAAGAGAGTTTTACATGTCACCTGATCTTGCAAGGAAGAAATAGAGAGCTCCATAGGGCATGGACACTCTTTTTAAGGTCTACTGAATAAGTTGGCTCAGTTTCCAATTCTGAAACTACAGCCCTGGTTGCCGTTGTGGTGGCCAAGGAATTTCTGTGTTATGCCAAAGCTCCAAGTCTTTCACCATTGAACCAACACATGCTAGGGCAAATGTAGCACTGGAAGGGACTCAGTTTCCAGTATGCTTCCCAGGAAATGCTCTAGCTAGAGTCAATGGTGGGGGAAAGGGTCCCCTGATTTATACCCATTATACCTATAGTAAACCTTGAAGTGCTCTAGGAGTGTCAGTGTATTGGTTATGGAGATAGCCTTAAAGTAAGATTTAAGTCCCATCTCTGACATATTACTTTCTATATATCTTGCACTTTTAGTTTGTATGTTGTTTCTCCTAATAGAATGTGAGCTTCTTGAGGACAGGGACTATTTTCTTTTCTTGTCTTTTTCTTTCCTTCCTTCCTTCCTTCCTTCCTTTCTTTCTTTCTTTCTTTCTTTCTTTCTTTCTTTCTTTCTTTCTTTCTTTCTTTCTTTCTTTCTTTCTTTCTTTCTTCCTTCCTTCCTTCCTTCCTTTCTTTCTTTCTTTCTTTCTTTCTTTCTTTCTTTCTTTCTTTCTTTCAACTCAGTTACTGGCACATTGTTGTTCAGTTCTTTCAGTCGAACTCTTTGTGACCCCATTTGATTAGTTTTTTTTTTTTTGGCAAAACTACTAGAATGGTTTATCATTTCCTTCTCCATCCCAATTTACAAGATGTGGAGATTGAGGCAAACAGTCTCACACAGCTAGTAAGTGTCTAAGGCTGACTTGAGGTTCTTATTGGGTATGTGACCTTGGGCTATTTACTTAAGTTCTTAGTATTCCTGGCAAGTCTCTTAGATAATAACTTGAAGAGAAAGTTCCAATATGCATTAGTAGAGGGTTGCTTTCTCACTTGGAATGCTCCATATAAAGAAAGTCAAATATCTGATATGCACACACAAAGCTTTATGGTAAAAATGGAAATCGTTATTACTGGGAGCAGACCACTGTGCTAGGAGGCCTTAGAGGATATATGGAAAGTCCAAATTAAATAGGATCATTAAGTCAAACAAATGAGTCACAGAAGACCAACATTTTGACCTGAGGGCCTTTAGAAAATTGTAGGGTTTAGGTCTGTAAGAGACTTTAGAAATGATCTAGTGAGTCACTTAACTAGAATTCATTAAGCACCTACTGTGTGCCAGCCTGTGTGTTGAGTGCTGCAGATACAAAGAAAGGTAAAAGATGCTCTCAAGGAGCTCACCATCTAATGGCATCATCTAGTGGAATGAAGGCCATTTACCAATAAGGACAGTGAGGCCCAGAGAGACAAAGTGACCAGATGAGATTAGAACTTGGGCCCTTTGGTTCCAACCCCATTATTTACAGGGACCTCATCTGCCCTATCTAGTGCAACCCCAACTCAAACAAAAAATGAGGGCTACAGAACAATCAAGCCCAGAACATGGCTACCCAGACTTTCCTTAAAATCCCCTCTGCTGAGGCAGCCCATTTGACTTAGAAGATTGTTATTGTTGCAAAGTGTTTCCTTCCATCAACTTCCATTTGCCTCTTTGTAGCTTGCACTAATATTGCTCTTAACTTTCCAGTGGGTGAGTGATGTGTGGGGGAGGGGAAGCAGACCAAGTCTAATCCCTCTTCCATATGATAACTTCTTAAGCTCTTAAACATGGCTGTCATATCTTCCTCATCCTGATCATATCTTTTCTTTTTGTTAGATATCCTCAATTCTTTCAACAGATTCTCGTATGGCCTCTAGGATCTTCATCTTCCTGGTGCCCTCCTATGGCTGCTTTCCAGCTGCCATTATACCACCCTGTCCTCACCTAGGGTAAAGGTTTCCAAGGGAAATCCTGGTGTCTATCAACAGAAAACATTCTGGGCAATCTCACCCCCTCCCCTGTGCAGGGAAGAAGCTAATAATGAGTCTAGCTGCCTTCCTGCCCTGAAGCTTTACTGCTTTCAATTACAGGGAGAGAGAACAACTGCAAGCCTGGACCTCTTGGTTAAATTTGTTTCTCTGGCCATAAAAAGGTGCCAGGCAAACACTAAGAACCAGAGTTAGAAATGTTCATATTTACAGACTCCGGATCAAGAATTTCTCTGGAAAGGGTTGGGTTGATAAATAGAGCCCTGAATATCCAGCCTGATTGTGTGCATAAACACTAAATCAGAGACAGGTGGAAGAGGTGGAGGAGGGAGGGAGGAAGAGAAGGAAGGAGGGGGCAGCAGGCAGCAACCGACATGTCAGCATCTGTGTTTCAAACATCTTGCTCCCAGGATCTTCAAAATCATTCTCAGTACCTCTACTTTGTCTGTACCCTGGTGTTCCTTGTGGTCTCAAAATTCTCTGATAGCAGGACAGACCCAGCCAGAGATATTTCATTATGCCTTTGAGCTATTTGGATAAAAAAGGATTGTATTATTTTAGCTATGAGATGTCAGAGCTGGAAAAAGTTGGCCTTTAAGAGCCTGTGTGGATAAAATGCTTACTGGATTTGGAGTGATGAAGGGCAGGGTTCACATACAGCTTCAGTCACTTATTAGCTATGTGACTATGGATAAGTCACTATCACTCTCCTATCTTCAGTTTCCTCAACTGCAAAATGGGGATAATAGTACCTATCTTGTAGGATGGGGCAGCTAGGTGGTACAGTAGATAGATAGATAGAGTGTCTGCTTTGGAGTCAGGAGGACCTGAGTTCAAATCTGGCTACAGATACTTACAAGCTGTGTGATCCTGGGCAAGTCACTTAACTCTGTTTGCCTCAGTTTCTTCATCTGCAAATGAGTTGAAGAAGGAAGATGACAAACCACTCCATTATCCTTACCAAAAAAACAAACAAACCCTACCCAGATGGGGTCACAAGAAAGAGCCAAAGTTTATACTCAGGTCTCCTGATTCTTAACTCTCTTCCTATTTCCATTGTAACACCCATTCTATGAGCCTAACATGGGTGGGCACTTGAGGACCTAGAGAACCACATGCAGCCTTAAGGCATCAGGTTCCCCACCCCTGCCCTAGCATATGTTTCTTGAGCTGAAGACCAAAGGAGCTGTTATGTTTGAGTCAAATCAATAGTTTATATTGCTATAGAACTTTAAGGTTTAGAAGCTACTTCTTTACAATAACATTGTGAAATAAGGCATAGAAGTATTATTGTTATCCTTTTTTTGAAGAAACAGGCTCTTTGTATCTCTCCTTCCCTGAACTCCCTCAGTTATTTACTGAATTTACCATGCACTCAGTGGTCAGCCTTCCATCCTTCCCGATCTATTTTATTTACACATTTCTTGTGTCCTCATCTAAGCAGGAAGTACTTTCCCCCTTGGAGATCAGCTTCTTCCTATTTTGTATATTTCTTGTTTAAACTTATTTATTTACCTATTGTTTGACCCATTAGAACATACTCCTTGAAGGCAGGAATTATTTCCACTTTTCTTTGCATTCCCTACAGTCAGATCTATCCAAGCTCCATCAGTCACCAGCATGTGAACCAGGGCAAGTTATGTAATGACATTAATCCTCAGTTTCCTTCTTCATAAAATGGAATTAAGAATCTCTGCCTTGCCTCCTTCACAAAGCTTTTGTGCTGATCAAATAATAATCGAATTAGCATGGAGCTTTACGGCTCATAAAGCATTATCCTTACAACAGCCCTGTGAGGCAGACTGGGAGTGTAGGTATTATCATCGCTATTTTACAGAAAAAGAAAAGGAGAAAATATTTCCAAGAGCTGGGATTCAGAAACAGGTCTCGTAGGTCCAAGTTCTATGTTCTTTGCATTATACCAGGCCCGTGAAGTCAGGTTTATGATGGTTTTATAAACCATCCAACTTGGCAACTAGCCCTAGGTGGAAGAGCACCCATTTATTTACACAATATCAGGACAAACTTTTTTTGTGACCAGGAGGAAGTCTTGTAAGTTACTCCAGCCTCAAGCCCCTTATCCACAAAATGGAGCTAAATATCTACCTCACAGAGTTGTTGTGAGATTCAGATGAGATATGTATATAAAGGACTTTGTAAAAATTTGCCTTGGACTGTTGTCAGAGACCTTCTTCTTGTGTTTAATTACTAGAGGGAAGAGGCAGGACATGGAAGCCCTCTCATTTGCTGGCAGAGCTGCCAATCAGTATCAGTCCACCCAATAATAAAACAATTTCTGGCTGTCCTGGTGCTTCCAGAAAGCCTGGTCATCTCATAATGTTGATGATAAAAATGATAGGGGCACTTTATTTCCCCTGCATTTGTATGTGTCTCATAATTATTTCCAGTCCCCAGTAATACCAAATTTCTTCATATGGCTCTTAGCAGAATCAACTGGATGACTTCCTGTTTTCATGGGATCATTTTACAGCTGAAGAAATTAAGGACCAGAGTGAGTAAGTGGTTTACTTAAGGTCACACAGCCAGTAAGTTCCCTTGGAGTCCTATGATTTTGAGAACTAAGAGAATTCCTTAATATTCACAGAGTTCTACTGCTTTTATGTTGAGAATTTTAGGAGCTTTGTCAACACTATCTGTCATGTCTTCCTTAAAAAAGCCCTTACAGAATCAGAGAGGCTCCTGACTCCTAGTCTAGTTTGGAGTCCATTTTTACCAGGTTGTCCTTGGAAGACTTACCAATTATTATGGCTTTGTTCTTCCTTCCATCCCCTGCAGCCACGTCAAGGACTTACCTGTGTCATCTTTGTCCTTTCTGTTAGAATGCAAGCTGAGATTTGCGTGATATAAGGAATGCTGGGTACTCCAGAGAGCTTGAGGCCAACCCTGGCTTGATCACAGACATGCTGTTTGATCTTGGGAAAATAAGTTCCCCTCTTTGGGTCTGAATCTCATAATAGTAAAGCTTAGAAAAAAGCATTATCCAATCTAATCCAATCCCCTCATTGTAATAATTATGAATACAGCTAGCACTATAAATCTTTGCAAAGTGTTTTATATAAATATCTCATTTGAATCTCCCAACAACTCTGTGAGACAGATATTACAGATATTTTTAGCTCCATTTTATGGATGAGGAGCTTGAGGCTGAGATAATTTATAAGACTTCCAGTCACAAAAATGTAAGTGTGAATGACAGGATTTGGACCCAGGTCTCCCAGGCAAGTTCAGTATTTGTCCACTATACACCATGATGCTTAGTTGGAAGTTGGAATAGGCGATCTGACCACGTCATTCCCCCACTCAAGGAGCTCGAATAAACAATAGACTTTCTGTTCTTCTAGGATCAAATCTAAATTCCTCTGTTTGACATTTAAAGCCTTTTTCATTTGACTGCAGCCTGCATTTCTAGACTTCTTGCATATCACTCTTCTTTATGCACACCAGGATCTATTGAAACTCATGTATTTACTGTCCGTCACATACAACATTCTGTCTCCCATCTTCATGCCTTTCCACAGGCCATCCACAGTGCCTAGAAGGTACTCCTTCCTTACTTTCATCTCTTAGAATACTTTTTTTCTCCTGTAATCTCATTGAGGGCAGAGACTGTTTCAATTTTGTCTTTTTATCTCTAGCACCCAGCACCATTCCTGGTACAGATCAGGCAAACAGTAGGTGCTTAACATTTAAATACTTATTGATTGATCCAAGTGCCATCTCTTACATGAGGCCTTTCCTGACAACTCCAGCTACTAATGCCCTCCAAATTACCTTTTATTTCTCTTTCATATATTTTGCATGTACATGTATATATTTATGTTGTTTCTTGTGTTAGAATATAAGCTCCCTGAGGGCAGGGACTATTCATTGACTACTCTGTGGCTTACAAAATGCTTCATTTGGGGATTTGACATTTCAATTTAGGACTAGCACTAGGTGAAGAAGATCCATCCTGCTCCATTAGGACTTTATATTCTTCTAGGTATGACAGAGCTGGTGAACAGGCAGACTTGTCCAGAGTCGCTGGGGCTTTGAGCATGTGATTAGATGTTTTTGCATGTCTATGACCCTTCAGCTTCATGGGCAGCACTTTACTCATGAATACTATTGGTAGATTGGTAGATTTGAATTCTGATGGTATGGTTTTGAATCTTGACTCTTCCATTTGGACCTTGAGTAAATCACTTCCCTTTTTGGGTTTCCATCTCTTCCTCTAAAAAATGAGGGAAATTGGATTCAATGATTTCTAAGGTCCTTTGTAACTCTAAATCTTATGATTGTATGACTTGGGTAGAATGTGGATGGGTCAGCATATTATTCCCCTTCATATATTCCATTTTCCAGTCAATCCACTTTGCTTCCTATCCCCTGCCTTGTCCTGAGCTCTTTGGTATCAGTGTCTTTGTTAACACCATCTCCATGAAGCCTTTCCTGAAAAAGCATCTTCCCCTCTTCAAATATCTCATTGTATTTTGTCTGGATTCTCCCTTTGCATTCCCAATTTATTGAAAGCTATTGAGTTGAGAGAAGAGAAGGAAAAAGAATTCCAATCTTTATGCCTTATTGTGGAGGGAAAGGGGTTCCTAAATCCCTTATAGATATGTGATAAGTGATGTAAATTAACCTATAATTGCATTTAAAATTTTAGAATGATGAATGAAATAACTACCAAGTCAGAAAGTACCAGGTTTTCTTGACTCTAAGTCTTATTTAGAGTAAACTTGACCAGGCTGTCTCTTGGGAATGAAGAGACTTTGCTGCTCTTTTCTTAGTCAATTCTTCAGTCCCTATAAACATGTTGGAACTGAAACAAAACAAAAGACTTAGTCAAGACTTTCTTCCTGTAGTGTCTGTCATTTTGGTACTTTCCCCTGGAGAGCAGGTTGCAATGCACGTCCTGAAAGAATAGGATCAGGAAGTCAGAAAATAAAGATTCTGGTTCAGGCTCCATCCCTCATGGGCTCTGTGACCTCAGGCAAACAATTTCTCCTTTTTCTTTTTTTTTCTTTTTTTTTGGGGGGGGGGCAGGGCAGTTGGGGTTAAGTGACTTGCCCAAGGTCACACAGCTAGTATCTGTATCAAGTATCTGAGGCCAAATTTCAACTCAGGTCCTCCTGACTCTAGGGCCAGTGCTCTACTCACTGCACCACCTAGCTGCCCCCAATTTCTCCTTTTTAGACCTTAGTTTCCTTTTTTTGTAAAATGAGGAGTTTGGATTAAATAGTCTTTAAGGTCCCTCCTTACTCTATATTCTAAGATTTGTTTTTTTTTTCCCCCAGCTTTGCCATTCTATGATTCTGTCATAAATGATACTTGTAAGCAAGAACCTTGAACATTTTATCCTCTTTGGGGCCTTGAAAGTGCTTATCAGAGATGTGGATTAAAGTGTTCTCCCTTGTTTGGGGCTAAGAAGTACCAAGGAGGAATCCAAGGCCCCATCCTCTACTCCACTGTCAAATTAATCTTATTTAAGCACACATCTGACCGGGTCTCTCTCCTATTCCATAAATTCCAGTGACTCCTTATCCTATCTAGGATCAAATACAAAGTATTCCATTTGGCATTCATAGCCCTTGATAATATGGCCTCTTCCTATCTTTCTAGTTTTCTTACATTTAATTTACTTTCCCCACCCCTATGTCCCATACACTCTGTGATCCAATGACATTGGACTCCTTGTCCATTCTTGAACAAGATGGTCCATCTCCAGACTGTAGGCATTTTCACTGGTTATTTCCTATGCCTGGAATATTCTCATCTCCATCTCCTGGTTTCCCTGGCTTCTTTCAAGTGCCAGCCAAAATCTTACCTTCTATAAGAAGTATTTCTTCTTCCTGCTTAAGGCTAGTCTCTTCTCTCTATTGCTTGTGTGTGTGTGTGTGTGTGTGTGTGTGTGTGTAATATATTATATATATATTTATATTTGTATATATCACATATATGTCTCAGATATGCATGTATTTAATCTTATTTGTGCACAGTTATTTACATGTTGTCTCCATTAGATTGTAAGCTCCTTGAGGTCAGGAACTATCTTTTGCATTTCTTTGCATCTCCAGAACTTAGCACAGTACTGGCACATAGTAGGCACTTTTTGACTTATGACAAAGAGGAAATGACACCATAAGGTGGCAAAGTGGCATTCAGGAAGATCTCAGTTTGAATTTATCCTTAGATATTTACTAGCTGTGTGATCCTGCCTCAGGTCTCTCCCTTATCCAATCCATTCTCCATTCAGTCACAAAGTGATTTCCCTAAAACTCAGGTCTGATCATGTCACCATTCCTGTCCCCTGCACCTCCCCCCCCCCAATAAACTCTAATGGTTTCCTATTGCCTCCAAGAGCAAATACAAAATGCTCTGTTTGATACTCAAAGCCCTTCATAACCTAGACCCCTCCTACCTTTCCAATCTCACACCTTAGTCCCTGTGCTCTTTGATCCAGTGACACTGACCTCCTAGCTGTTCCATGAACAAGACATTCCATCTCTCAGCTCTGGGCATTCTCTCTAGTTGTTTCTCATTCCTGGAATGCTTTCTCTCCTCTACTCTGACTACTGACCTCCCTGGCTTCCTTTAAGTCCCAACTAAATTACCACTTTCTACAGGAAGTCTTCTTCAATACTTTTTTATTTTCTCTCTGTTAATTATTTCCAATTTCTCTGTTTGTTTGCAGGTTATCTCCTACATTAGATCATTCCTTGAGGGCATTGACTATCTTTTGCCTCTTATTATAACCCCGTGCTTAGCAAGTAGTAGGCCTACTATGTGCCTGGCACATAGTAGGTGCTTAATAAGTGTTTATTGACCGATTATTTATTGTTAGGGTTTTGTTTTCTTTTTGTTCAATTTGAGGGAAAGTGTAGAAGGGAGAGAAAATAATGATGCTCATCGACTGGAAAAGTAATAAAATTAAATTTAAGGAAGAAATATAAGTAATTTATACCTACAGCTAACAGTCTAATGATCCTATAAAAATATTAGTTTACGGTGATTTGTTCTTGATGAAGCCATGGTGACTATTTGTGACCATTGCTTCCTTTTCTTTTTATGACCTATCTTTTTTAACTATGTATACAAATATTTTGATAGGAAGTGAAGTTATAGTTTGCTTAATCTAGAGTCTGCTACTTGGTGTATATGGAATGGTAATAATAACAGATGTTAGAGGGAAGGCAGAAAGCCACAATTTATTTTTTTTTCTCTTTTCTTGGCCAAGGAGAATGATCTGTGGACTAGAAAGCAATTGATTAAGATACCACTGGAAGAAGTGAGGGGGTTACTTAGGAAGCCCCCGAAAATAGGCAGAGGAGAGGGTTTGAATATGTGGCAATGGGGTATTTAGACTTTGGCCTGTATGTTGTGAGTATATCATTATGGAAAAGTATTAGTAGTTGGAGTGAGCGCACATTTTGGATATGTGTTTCCTTTGTAACAAATATGCATAAAACTCTTGTAACAAACATACATAGTCAATCAAAACAAATTTTCCACTTAGCCATCTCTAAAATATATGTGTCTTTCTGCATCTTGATTTCATCGCCTCTTAGCCAGAGGTGGATAGCATGCTTCAATATCAGCCCTCTGGAATCATAGTTAGTTGATGTGTTAATCAGAGTTCTTAAGTATTTCAAAATAATTTGTTTTTATAGCGCTGTTATTATTTTGTAAATTATTTTCCTGGTTCTGCTCACTTTCAGTGTGGGAGTACAGTGATTGAATGATATAACTGTCAATATTGGAAGCCCACAGTGTCACAGAGTTGCCATGGAAGGCCTTACCTCATATAATCATTATGTTGTGTGTACTCAACATTAGAGTTGATAAGCTGGATTCTATTATCTCCAGGCCCCACAGTATGTAACAAACCTATCATATAGTCAATTTTCTCCATGTGTTCCTCAAGGATACCATGATAGGTTGCGTCAAATGCTTTCTTGAAGTCTAGGTATTTGTAGTATATTTAGATGGGCAAATAGTTCCCCTGATCTACCAGTCCAGTCACCTTGTCAAAAAAGAAAATGAGGTTAGTCTGGCATGACCTGTTTCTGACAGACAATGTCATGCTGACTTTTAGGGATCACTGCTTTTCTTATTTTTTTTAATGTTCATAAACCACGTTTTTAAATGTGTTCTAAAATTTTGCCAGGGTTAGAAGTCAAGCTCACTGGTCTATATTTTGAAAGTTTTCCTCTTTTTTTTAAAAAAAAAAAACATTGAGTTGACATTTACTCTTCTGCAGTTCTGTGTCATGACTCTCATCCTCTAAGGTCTTTCTTTTAAAGGTAGAAACATAAGCTCATGGGATACAAGGATCCTAGGTTTAAAGCTAGAAGGAACTTTATAAACCAGCCAGTCTAAACCCCTTATTTTAAAATTTTAATTTAATTTTTTAATTAATAGATATCTTTTTCAAATTTGAATTTTTTCAGGTCACAATATTTTCTCTACTCTCAGTTTAAAAAAAAAAGGAAAAAAAACAATACCCTTATAACAAATATACATAATAAAACAAAACAAAATTTCCACTTGGCAATGTCCAATGTGCACGTGTCTTATTTTGCACCCTGATTCTGTCACTTCTTTGTCAAGAGATAGTTTGCGTACTTCATCATCGATCCTCTGGAATAATGGTCATTTTGTTGATTAGAGTACTTAAGTCTTTCAAAGTAATTTTTTACAGTGTTTTTATTGTTATATAAATTATTCTCCTAGTTCTGCTCACTTCACTCCACATCACTTCATGGAAATCTTCCCGGGTTTCTCTGAATCCATCCATTTCATCATATCTTATGGCACAATGGTTTTCTATTAGACTCACATATCATATTTTATTGTTCAGCCATTCCCCAACTGATGGGTACCATCTTAGTTTTCAATTCTTTGCCTCTACAAAAAGAGCTGGGGCAATTTTTTTTTAAACATATAGGTTCTTGGTATATAAGCCTTCTAGTGATATGGGTATGCAGTTTTGTGATTTCTTGAGCATAGTTCTAAATTGTTTTCCAGAATGTCTGGAATTTTATGGCTCTCCCAACAAAGCATTAGTGTGCTTGCTTTTCCACAGCCCCACCAATATTTATCATTTTCATTTTTTTGGTCAGTCTCTCCAATCTGATACAACCCTTCAATTTTATAGATGAGAAAACTGAGAGGCAAAGAAAGAAGTTAAATGGCTTTCCAAAGTTTACAAGGTTGTAAGAAACCCTGGTGGAAACGTAATTGTTGACATTTACACCTCATTTTAAGGTTTTTCAAAAGGTTTCATGTATATATTTATCTTAAAATAACTCTATGATACAGAGCCTACAGGTTTTGTTGTTCTTATTTTATAAGAGGAGTAAATTAGCTCAGTGGTTAAGAAACTTGAACATAGTCAAATGACTAGTTAGTATCAGAAGAAAGATTCTAACCCCAAACTCTCCTGACTCTGTCTGATATTCTTTTTATTATACCACACTGCTCCTTCACCTGCTAGTTATTTCAGAACTATAAGATGAATTTTGTATATGTCTCATGACTTGATCTCATTGAGGACTGGACTCTATTCAAATATCTTCTCTCTTATCATTCTCTCATTTTTTATTTTATCCTTTCCATTCCAAAGATCATTTTCCTTAGAAGAGAATACAGAAATAAGAAGCTTGGTAGTCTAGCTTTTTTTTTAAATATAGTACATTATCAAAACCACCATATATTCCAGCAATTGTTATATCCCTTCTTTGATCTTCCTCTTATCCCCAAGATAGATTTTTTAAAAAAAGAAAACTCTTTTTTGCACTTAGCATTCATTCAAAGTCCAGCTCATTAGGGGCTCTAACACTGCAGATACATCTCCTGCAGAACCATACTACTATTCTGTATTCATCTTCCATTCTTTGCCCTTCTGTCTTCTAAAACACGTAATTTTAAAAGTCTGAGATGGTCAATAAGTTCCCTGTGCATTCACATTAGTATCTTTAAGCAATTTGACTTTCCTTCCTTATCAGATAATCTCTATTTAAGCCTTCAGAATTTCATCTTTATAGTTTCCCAACTTTCCCTGCAAAACATTAGGTTATTTGATCAAATCTATTCTTTCTCTGAAGTTTATGAAACTCTCTTAAAAATCTAGTGAGCTTGTCAGAAGATAGCTGACTTTCCTCACCTCTATCAAGAATTCTATAAGGGAATGGTTTCTTGCCCTCCAAATTTTAGTTGTTTCTACTTTGACAACCAGATCCTCCTTGTTGGCAAGAATCAGAATCAGAACCAGAATCAGAATCAGAATAGCAGCTCCCTCCACTTTTCCTCCACTTTTTGAAGGATGAGGTTGTTGTCAAAGAAAGTCACCAACTTACCTGATAATATATTTTAGATAGAGAATTCCAGTAAATGTACAGCTAATTGAAGTACCCCACCACTATAGTACTAAGCTTTCTGCTAAAGTTGTGATCTGTTTCCTGAATTCATCTATTTCTTCTTCCTATCAAGGTGGTCTTTAGTACATATCAACAATAACATCTTCTTTGTTCTCCCTCCATTGATTTTCTTTCCCCAAATGCTCTCTATCATGTTCTCTCTTGGTTTCTGGATTTTCCCATGTGAGCATATCTTTTTACTATATAGTACTACTCTACCACCTATCTCCCTTTATAAGTTCCATCCTTCTAGATTGTTTTGTCTCACTGTCAGTTATAGGTATTCATTAAAATCTATTGCACATCATGTTTACTACCCGTACTTTCTACATTTATATGTAGACCTCCGATACTATGGAATTTATTGTTTGTTCTCATCTTAGATATTATCTTCTTTGAATTATTGAGCTGGTCTTTTGTTATAACACTTTTTTATATTTTACCTGGTATTTTTATGGTACCAGGTTCAGGAGATCCATGTAAATGATTATCTTCCCTTATTCCCTTTTCATGCTCCAAGAGATAGGAGCAGATTTTGAACAGCTGGAATCATGGAACACATAATTCTCAGAAGAAGAATTGTGGATGACCCAAAGGTCGATATAGAAACTCATGGTGGGTGCAAGTAGGCTGAAGCATTTTATAAATGATGACTACAATGCATGACTTCTTCAAGAAAACCTAAAATTGGAAAGAAAGTAGGATAGTCATGTATTGAAATGGAAAGATAACAAATGGTTACCTGAATGCTATATATAACTCATTAAAAGACATAGAAGAAGGCTACCAGTATGTTGAGTAGATGCTCTAGTAAAGACTTTATCAGAGGAGCCCAAAGATATGGACAAAGAAGCACATCATGGAGGATGAGAAAGTGTGAGTAAGTCTGTTCCAATGGAGATAGTACCTACATCAGTGAGATCGCAGGTTCAATGAAATATTCAAGTATTGTACATGGATTCTGTTATAACAGAATCCTAAACTGAGACAGATACATATTGACCCATCCATTCATCCATTAATTCAACAAGCATTAAAGTTCCTACTATTTGCTAGACCTTGTACTAGCTCCTAGAGACACAAAGTTGAAACAAAAGTCAGCGCCCTTATGGACCTTATATTCTACTAGTCAGAAACAGCATGAAAATAGAAATTTTATACGATATATATGTGTGTGTGTGTGTATACATATACATGCATACATACATACATATACACACACATGCACGCACACGCACACACACACACACACAAACACACACACACACACACACACACACACACACAAAGTAATTGCTGGGGAGGAGGCACTAGCAACTGTGATTGGAATATGTTATCAAGAAGAGGTAGCAGTGAAGCTGAGTCTTGAAGGAAGCTAGGGGTTTTAGGTTGGGTTGAAGAGGAACAGCATCATGGCCATATTCGATCCCAGATATACCACCCTCCTATCCCTTTTTCGTTGTTGAGTTGTTTCAGTCGTATCCATCTTTCCATGACTTTGGGATTTTCTTGGCAAAGATCCTGGAGTGGTTTGCCATTTTCTTTTCCAGTTCATTTTAAAGATGAGGAACTGAGGCAAACAGGGTTCAGTGACTTGCCCAGGGTCACACAGCTAGTAACTGTCTGAGGCTAGATTTGAATGTAGGTTCTCCCGACTCTAGGGCTGGTGCTCCATCCACTGTGCCATCTAGCTGCCCTGATCCTATCCCTTTAAGATCCAGTCCCCTAAATAACCTGGTGAAAATCCTTTTGCAATCAGCTGCTCAATTCAACATGGTAGGAGGTAGTATAATCATAGTAGACTTGGAAACAGGAAAACTTGGGTTCGAATCCTTAAAGTTACTTCCTAACTGTATGATTCTGGGCAAGTCACTTATGCCTGCTTGTCCTCATTTACCTTATCTGTAAAATAAGGGTGTCAGGTTAGATGACCTCTGAGGCCTCTTGCAGCTCTATGTCTGTGAACTATGACCAGCTGTTTCCTACAACTGGTGTTATTTCAGCATCTCAGGGGAACCTCTGATGCTACCCAAAGGGCCATCCTCACCTTCTTCTCTTTCCTTGCTCCAGAAGTATTCCTCCAGCCCCGAGGGTCATTTCTCATCTGACACAGACATGGATGTAACTTTTAGAGCCTTGCTTTATACACTAGCTGCTTTGAAAAGAGAAGGTGAATCTGTCTGATATACAACCCCTAATCAAAACAGTGATGCATGGGCCTGATGATTCCTCTTAGGAAGTTATCTTTTGAACAATAAATAGATTCATTCTAGCTTTGTTCCTGGCTCTGAAGCTTATCCTGTACGTGCTCTTTTCTCCTTAAGTCTCACCATGGCCTTTGCCCAATGGCAACAAAGTCTGACCTTTTCTATAGCTCAGAAGCTCCTCTTGTGGCTCCTCATGGGAAAAAGAAAACCAGGGAGAATGAAAATGGGGAGGGGGAAGTGAAAGAATAAGGTAATAAGACTTTGGGAAAAAGTATTGCACACCATGAAGGATGTAAGAAATTTGAATGGCATGAATGAAAGAATATGAAAAGAAAAAACAATTCTGAAGAGACTCAGTGAGGGAACAAAAATATAAACTATTAATTTCCTCTTGTCCTTATTCATTTCCAGTCAGGGCTGAAGGCAGAAATGTCATCGTGTTTTAAAGAACATGACAAAGGAAATTGAAACAACAAAGCCTCCTGTCAGGGAGTTCCCTGATCAACTTGAGGAGGTTACTAGAAGGTAAGCTTTTGTTTGGGACCTTGATTGCATTTCCCTATGGAGGATGTGGAGACATGCCCCATAGACAACCTCTTCTGGAAGATTAAGGATATCTCCTGGGAAATTAATATGCTTCCATTGGCCAGATTTTTCTGCATTGAAGCCACAATTTTGTACTTGACTTAGGAGTATTCATTTTAGAGTTGTTCTTTGTTCACTGCAAAACACCACCTCTCCACCTCTCTACCACCCCATCTCCTATCCTTTTCTGAGTGATCCAGAGAATGAAAAAGTTAAGGGTGGACCTAAATCCTAGGAAGGAAAAAGCTTTATATGTCCAAAAAAAGCCCCTCTCTGCCCCAATCTGATAATCATTGCCTTTAGGAGAAACACATTGCTGGGAGAGTCAGTCCCTGGCTCCCCCATGGAGGGGCAATGACCTAATCTCTCAGCCCAAGAGATGGCAGCTATAGAGAAAGGAATCATGTGGCTTGTTAATGAGAGTTTGGAGACTGACCTTCCTGCATATAGGAGGGGGCATTTCCTGGACAATATCAAGTTCCTAGAGAATTTGGGAAACTCAAGGTAGAGGTAGAATGAACCAAAGAGATGTAGAGACAAGATTGACTCTAAGATTGAAATGCTGTTGTTCAGTGGTTTTAGTTTTATCTGACTGTTGATGACCCCATTTGGAGTTTTCATGGCAAAGATACTGCAGTGCTTTGCCATTTCCTTCTCTAGCTCATTTTACAGGTGAGGAACTGAGGCAAACAGTGTTAAGAGACTTGCCCAGGGTCGCATAGCCAGTATCTGAGGCCAAATTTGAACTCATGAAGATGAATCTTCCAAGCTCAGCACTCTACCCACTGAGTTTCATAGGTGACCTAACATTGAATACAGTCTTTTTATGTCCAATACTAGCTTCCTTTGATGTGGTTTGGAGTGCTGGGAACCCAGAAGGATCCAGGGTGAGTCTGCCTGGAAAGAATTCAAGCACTCAAGCCTTCTTTCACTTAAAGTAGCAAGGTTTATTATAATGCCAATAGCGCAATTTCCTAGCGAATCTGTTCCTTGATGGGGATGAGATTGATATTTATATACAAAAAAAGGAACAGTGAAAAGATCTGAATGGGATTAAGGAGTAGTAAATAGCTGGGGAGGGCCAGGTGCTGACAGTGAAAGGAGTATGAAGTGGTCTGGACTGGGCAAAGAGCCACTGGAAAGGACTGTTGAGTATCTAGGTTGGGCTGGGCCAGATGCATTGGGCGAGACATGTCAGTGATCTGGGCTGCTGAAATGTATGGGAAAATTCAGAGACTGGGCTGCTTTCAAAGATGTGGTCTTTTCCTTTTAGGAGTTCAGGTTCTATCACCACTTCACCTTCATGGTTCGGTTGAAGTGTTACCTCCTTCAAAAAGATTTTCCTGTGTCCCCCAGTTATTAGTAATTCCTCCACATACTTGTCTATTTATTTTGTATGTAGCTTAAATTTCCTTATTTGTGAACGTATTGTTTCTCTTTGAGGGTAGGAGTAATCTCACTTTCGTCATTGTATCATGCTGTAGTGCATAGTATAGTACATAATATAATGTATAGATAATAGTACTTAGTAAATGCTTGTTAATTGATTAATCTACAGGTAACACATCATTAAGTAGAACCTAAATGTCAGCATTCTTCTTTAGCCAGAATCCATTCACTGACCCCTAGCCTTTATGGCAGGCTCACACAACACTTGTGGTGCACTGAAAGGATTTCAGGCAGCTCCCCAAAACATGTAGAGTTGCCACTGCACATGCCCCTGTTTGTCACGTGACCCATGGCAACCAACCATCATCAGTCTGCCTCTAACCTATCTACAGCCCGAACCTACTGCCAAGTTGTGCCAGTCTGCTTTATAGAAAGGAGGCAAGTAGTCTTCAAAAGCCAAGTCATATCCCAGATTCATCATTTCTCCGTATTAGAGAATAGGAGATGGGAGTTCCCTGAAGTGGATGTAATAATACTAACATGTTGCTCACCTCTCAGAATTGTTGAATAGCTCACATAAAATTGCTAGAGTGTCAAAGAAAGAACGCGAGGTTTGGAGTTAGAGGACCTGGGTTTGAATCCTACACTGCTACTAACTGTTGTATGACCTTGAACGAGTCACTTTACTTTTTGATTCTCACTTTTCTCATTTGCAAAGTGATTGGACTAGATGATCTGTGAACCTTAGATTCTACAGTTCTAAATGGAAATTATTATTGCTATAGTTCCTTTGGAGCTGAAATTTTGCCTTGTTCTTACTGGTCCTCCTGGAGAATGGCTCCTGAGTTTGTGGTCCCTGTGACTGGTTTCCTTCTTCCAGATCTTCTATTTAGCTATCTATCCACTTGACTAGAACACTGCCCTGACACCATGATCGGCCTCCTGGATGTAGCTTATTCCATAATCCTAACTATCTGCTTTTCTTAATTTACTTGGATTTCTATTGCTTAGACCAGTTCCAACTGCCTGCTCTAGCCCATGAGACTGCCAGGGGTGGGCTCTGAGTTTTGGTCATTTCTGGTCTCTCTTACTGTTAGCTAAGCCTTGCTTCTGACCTTGATGACTAAGGCAGGAGAGAGACATAGACTTAAAAAGATTTATCACAAGAATTCACACCCAAAGCTTTTTCTGGTAAAACCTGAACTTCCCAGAAAGATCAAATAATATCTGAATTCCCCCAGTCCCAAGTCCCTAAGTATTCCAGTTCATCAAGGCATTTACTCAAAAAATCACTAGCCATCAGAGAAAACAATTAGAAAATTAAATTCAAGTCAATAAAACAAATATTTATTAAGGGCTTGCTATGTGCAAAAGCCCTATGCTAGGTGCTAGCGATACAAAGAAAAAATCCAGACAGTCCCTTCCTTCAAGGAGTTTAAAATTAGACAGGAGAGCTATGGCAATCACACAAATAACTGTAATACGAAGAAGAATGAGGAGGATTAAGCCCTCTCAAAGGGAATGAAGAATCAGCTGAGTGTTCATGGAGGAGGTAACACCAGAATTAAAGAAGGAAGACAAGGGTTCTAAGAGGCAAAAATGAGAAGGGAGACCCCTCTAAGCATGGGGGAATAGGGGAGAGCAAAGGGGAATAGGAGATTTTGTCAGAAGGGACAGAGGTGATACAAACTGGGCCATTAAGGAAGGACTAGAATGCAATTTGGCTATAATTCAGAGTAGTTGGTTGGGTTTTTTTTTTTGGGGGGGGAAGTGTTATGAAGTGTTATAAAGTAGACCTGCAAAGGGAGGTTGCGCAACTTGTGAAGAGTCTTATACTTGAACCTCTGGAAGCTTTTGTGCAAGGAAATGAGCTGATTAGAATTAGGAAAAGGGAAATGATTTAGTCAGAACTGTGCCTTAGGAATATTATCCTGGGAAGAAGAGACCACCATTTGGTAGAAACAGCACTGGGCTTTGGAATAAAAGGACATTGGTTTGAATCCTGGCTCTGATGCCAGCCATTTGATCTATTACCTGTGTGTCATCTGACCTTTGACACTAAGCAAATTATTTCACCTCTTTAAGCTTCAATTTCCTTATCTGAGAGGTGATCTGGCAGAGTGGAGTGAATACTGGATATCGAGTTATGAAGTCCTGAATTCAAATCTTACCTCTGAGAGGTGCTAGTTGTGTGACCATGGGCAAGTCACTCAACCTTTCTGAGCTTCAGCTTCCTCCTCACTAAAATGTAGATAATAATATCTTTTAGTACCCAACTCACTAGGTTGTTGGGAGACTCAATGAGATAATATATGTCAAGTGATTTGCAAACTTTAAAGCACTATATAATGTCAGCTGCAAAATGAGAGCTTTGGAATAAATGCTTGCTGAGGTCCCTTCCAGCAATAAATCTTTTAATAGTGAAGAGGTGAGAAAGTAGAATGAGGTATTGATCAAGAAAACAGGAAAAAAATGAGAGCATAAAATGATCTAGGAGGACCAGTACTACTTGTGGCAAAGGAGAAACTCAGAGTGAATAATAGAGTAGTAATCCTTACATTTTTCATTGTGCGTCTGTTGTATTCAAGAAAACTCTAAATAGCTCAGGATAAATTTGAAACTCACAATAACAGTTTTATTTACATTCCCCCCAATTTTATTAGTCAGGATAAGTCCCAGCCAGGTGCCAAATGGTCTAGAAAATGTGGAATTTATCATTGTTCCTTGAGATAAGGCATAGCTCTGCTACAAAAAGAAATCTGTGCTTCCCTAAGTAGTGAAATTTCATGGCAACACCCAAAGAAGAGACGTTAATGAGTCAATGTCAGCTTAAAAGGTATTCTCTCTTTTATTCTTCTTTAATTTTTCCCCCCTTTTTTCCTTTTCTTTTCAGGGACAGACTCCAAGTTTCAGGTGAGAGGGAGATGAAGATGATGGCATGATGAGGAGACCTTTGAGAAGTGGTGGGTAGGCATGGGCCTCTGGAGGCAAGGTAGAGTTTAAAGAACATGCTCTCACCAGAGGTCAGGGCAAGGCAGCAGTTCAAGAATGTAAGTGTTTAGGCAAGAACAGCTAAATGGAAGCTCCCAGTAACCAGGAGATTAAGAAGTGAGTGACTTTGATATTGGATCAAAAATCTGACCCAGCTTAGAACTTCTTGTATTTTTCTTGTTGGAGAAAGGATTGAATTCCAATCCATGATCTAGTTCAGAACCCCAAATAAAAACAGTTAAATAAATGCACCAGCCTGAAAATACTGAGCAGCAGTAGGGACAGGCGCTTGTAATGGTAATGGAATAGAAAGATCTTCCCCATCCATTAATAGGCCTATGTGACCTCATGTGTTCAGTCACAGCTGTGATATATCCTGAGTCACAGAGCCCATTGGGGGAGGAACTTGCCTAAGGAGGAGCCTGCTTAAGGGAGGCTTGCTTGCAGGAAGGCTTTCACACTTGTTAGTGGTAAGCTAATTAGGCACTGAGTCACAAGAGTTGTGGTGCCTTCTGGCTCTGAGCCTATTAACCAAAAGTAGATATATATTCTGAGATGAGATTTTGCTTTGGGGGTTCATTATGAGAAAGACCTTTTGATTCCCTGAATGGGACTCTGAGTACCTGTTTGCTGGAGAGCCCCTCAGCCCCCACTACTCAGATGTATCTGTGCTCCCCGATCTGGTGGTATTTGTAGGTGGTTCTATTACTTTAATCACGTTGGTCTTTGTGCTAATTTCTCTGCTTGTATTTTCTCCGTGTTCAGGGTGCTGACCTATCCCCTGAACTAGTGAATGTAATTAAGGTAAGATTGTTGACCCCTTTAAAAAGTTGCCTTTCCTGGGGCAGCTAGGTGGCACAGTGAGTAGAGCACTGACCCTGGAGTCAGGAGGATCAGAGTTCAAATCCAGCTTTAACTAGCTGTACAACCTTGAGCAAGTCACTTAACCCCAATTACCCTGCCTTCCACTATCCAAAATTACCCTGCCTTCCACTATCCAAAAAAAAAAAAAGATAACAAATTTGATTTAAAAAAAAAAAGTTGCCTTTTCTTTAAAAGCAGATCAAAGAACCTGTGCTAGCAGGCCATCCTGGGAGTGCCAGGGTGCTTGCTGTTACAGGGCTACCTAGGGTACTTGAAGGTGGATCCTAATGCTAAACTTCCTATCATCTTAGGTACTTAGGGTGTGGACAGAGAAGGCCAACAGAGAATTTTGATCATTATCTGGGAAGATTAATCCATTCTCAGCCATCTAATACCTTAGAATGAATTAATGTTTTGATTGGCCCCTGATAACCAGGAGGATCTCAGAGTTAGCTTTGGTGTCATGGCGAGGAGACTGGCCTTTGAGTCAGGAACACCTGGGGTCAGGTCTTGCCCCACACCATACTACACCCCAGGAATTACTAATACGTATTTGTGGAGCAAGCTTTCACACTGGGAATTTCTGTCAAGTTGTCTATAATCACAAGGATGAAATTACAAGTCTGGACAACAATCCTAATGGGACCCAGAGATGAACTGGCATTGTGGAAAGAACTAACAACCAGAATTTAAGGGACCTGGGGTCTAGGCTCTATTCTGTATAATCTGGAGTAAAATACTTTGCTTTTTTCTAGATCTCAGTTTGTTCATTTGTAAAGTGAGTTGGACTAGGTGATCTCAAAGGTTCCTTCTAGCTCCTACATTCTTTTGGACTTGAGAGAGTGGATAAAGTTTGATGAGTATGGAAGGTGGGGCAGAGAGAGGGTCTTGGGGCAGTCTCAGGACATGGACTTCTACTTGACAGGTTTCCAAGGGGGCTGAGTCCTGATGAGAAAGTATGGGCATCCTAGCTGATGGGGCATTGGACAGAGGGGCGTCAAGACACCTGAAATTAAGGTGAACAGGCATGAAAACGAACTTTTCTAGAACTAGAGGTTAGCCCAATATTTAGCTACATCTATTACTACATCTGTTGGGTTCTATGCACTGGCCCCTTTTATTGTCCCTAGGGATCTTGGTGCCATGTGGTATCACTGCTTATTTCTTCTGCTCTGTCCTGGATATACTTGCTGCCCAGATATTTTCAGCAGAAAAACTAATCATAGAATCATTGGAAAGTACAATAATAATAGTAACAATAGTAACTCACACTTCTAGATTATGGTTCACAAAATGCTTTTGTTACAACGCTCCTATGAAGTAGACAGTACAAATGTTCTTATGCCCATTTTACAGAAAATGACCCTGAGGCTTGTTTGTGTGTGTTTTTTTTTGGGGGGAGGGAGAAGGGAAGGCAATTTGTTTTTTTTTTCTTTCTTTTTCTTTTTTTAAAATTTAACATTTTTTAATGTGTTAATTTGGCATATTTTATTTTTTTACTCCTTCCACGTTTTTTAAATTTATTTTTAGTTTTCAACATTCGTTTCCACAAGATTTTGAGTTATAAATTTTCTCTCCATCTCTACCCTCTGCCCCTTCCCCCTCCCACCCATGGCCCTGAGGCTTAGAGATTTCCTTGAGGGCAAACAACTAGTAAATAATAATAATAAAATAAATAAATAATAGCTAGCACTTGTATAGTGAAAGGCAGTCTTACAAATATTTTATTCTTGCGATAACCCTGGGAAGTAGGTGCTCTTATCCTCATTTGACAAAGGGGGAAACAGAGGCACATGGTGGTTAAGAGAGTTGCGCAGGATCACAAAGCTAGTAAGTGTCTAAAGTCAGGGTTGAATCCAGGTCTTTCCGATTCCAGGTCCAGCATCAGTCCTCTATACCAGCAACTTCCCTGGCCAAAGCTGGATTTTAACCCAGGTCTCCTGAGCCCTAGTCCAGAGTTCTTTCCAGTAGACTGTGCTTCTTCTCTATGTCAGAGCTAAAAGAGAACTTGGAAGTTATCTAGCCCAGCTCCTCATTTTACAGATGTGAAACCTGAAGCCAGTATGGCGAAGCAAATGGCTCTGAATCCCATAGCAAGTTAGTGGCAGAGCTGAAGCCAAAACCTGTTTCTCCAGTCTCCTCAATGAATGTGTTTTCTGTTACTCACACAACCTATAAGAGGCAAGTGAACAAGAGAGGTCCATTGACAGCTCCAATTTCACAAAGAAATGAGTAGGATCATGCTAATGCCTGGGATTCAAAGGTTCTAGGAAAATCCCCCTGAATACCGGAAACCATCCCCTATCTATGCTCTGAAGCCTGAGATCCCTCTAAAAGGGACAAAATAAGACTTCCATTCCACAAGGAAAGAGACAACTTAGAATGAACAGTGCCCCATAGTGAAAGCACCACAGCTTGCATTCTTTCACAAAGAGATAAGGCAGTGCAGTATAAGGAGAAAGAGAGCCAGACCTGGAGATGGGACACCTGAGTCCACAGCTTCCCTCTGATACTATCTTTGTGGCTCCCAGCAAGTAATCCGGCCTCTCTGAGCCTTTGTTTCTCCATTTGTTAAATGGTAATAAAAACTTTGTAAACTTTAAAATGCTATAGATATAGAAATGCTATAGATAGACTGGGGGTGGGGGTAGGGGTGGGGTAGTATGGGAAATGTCAAGTCACAAAATGCTTGCAGAGGGCACAACCAACAAGTGAGGGAAAAGGGAGGCTGAGGACATTGAAAACCAATTTAGGATCATCAATATGGAGCTTCAGAAGATGTCCAATCCAACCCCCTCTTTTTACAGATGAGGAAACTGAGGACCAGGGAAAAGAAGGGACTTGCCTAAGCTAGAGGAAGGATCTGAACCTGAGTTCAGAGGCTAGTGCTCATTCACTGTGCCACATGGCTGCCTCTAGCTGGCTTACTAGTGATGGAGGGCACTCCTTTTCATTGTCCCAAGTAATTTTCTTTTTTTTCTTTTTTTTGGAGTCAATTAGGGTTAAGTGACTTGTCCAGGGTCACACAGCTAGTAAGTATCTGAGGGTGGATTTGAATTCAGGTCCTCCTGACTCTAGGGCTGGTACTCTATCTACTGTGCAACTTAGCTACACTCCTCAAGTAGTTTTCAATGAAATGCTGGAAAATCCTTCATCAGGAAATAGAACTATTCCCTTTCCTTTCCTAGGAATTCTTTCATTCTGGAATGAGTATGACATTCTCCTGAACAGCAAGCAATTTCAGTTATCATCTTGTAGCCCTGTTGGATAGAATGGCTTGAACCCAAGGCCAGCCACAAATCATCAGTCATTCCTTAGCCCACAGTGAGACCAGTCAAGTGTGACAAAGGAACTGCTGTCATTTCCCACAAGGAGGGCAAAGATCTCACCTTTGAAATATTCATAAATATGTCTCTTTTCATTAAGGTGAAATTAATCCCCATTTCTCTCCTCTAGCAAGAAAATGGGTGAGCTCATGAGAGGGAGATGAAAGGTTGTACTTAAAAAGGCCAGCCCAGAGATTCTGTCTGATCCATTATGTTATCTGCACTAATAGGAAATAATGCTGCCCACTAACAACTTCCATTTGTCACATGGAGGGAATGGAATGCTTAGGATGACAAAGCAACAAGAGGCTTATTGTCTTTTCTGCTTTTTTAAAAAATTGTTTTCTAAATATGCAAAAACAGCAAGCCTCAAAAAAGCTGCAACTTTGGGAAGCTGAATGTATATGTGTGAGGACAGCTTGGCACAGTGGGAAGGATGCTGGACTTAGAGTCAGGAAACCTGGATTATTTTTATATGTCATTTAAATAGCTATATGAACTTGAGCCAACTCCCTCTCCTCCCTAGGGTTTAATGTCTTCATCTGTTAAATGAGGGAGTTGGACTGTTTGATCTCTAAGGTCTTTTTTAGCTCTAATCCTTAAATAATATTCTTGTACTTTCTCTGATTATACACTGTTCATACCTGCTCCTTCTTCTTGACCCATCCTCTCTCTCAATCTCCACATGACACATGACATCTCCACATGAATGAATGAAAAAGCATTTACTATGTTTTGGATAAGCACTGGTAATATAAATACAAAATCACATTGATCCCTGCCCTCAAAGAACTTACATTCTAATGGAAGGAGACCACATATATGGGTGATTGATGACCAGAGAAGGAGGTTTGGGTCTGGTGAGGCACAAGGAGGGTGAATTGATCCATAAGGGAGTTAATTGGTATGTTCTTTCCATAAGCTACTCATTTTAATGTTAGTATTGAAACAATTACTATGCTGAGAACAAGATGTAGAAAAAGGGATAGGGGACAGGTACAATGGCAAGCTAGATGACAACATGGTCCAGATGGACAAATAGATGGAATGTAAAGCATGGTATGGTTGGGTACGGAGGGAATATTGTTGGTCAGGTGGGTTTGCACTCAATCATCAACCAAATTACAACCAAGTAGCTTTGTAACCAAGTAACAAAGCCAAGTAGATTAACTCCTACAAGAATGAGAGTCATTGTTGCTGGAAGCTCAATCCTGAGAATGCTCTTCTAAGTAAGGGGCAGTGGAGCAACAAGAGATGATGATCTAGGTCTCTTCAAAAAAAAAAAAAACTTAGATATGGTGAGAAACATGGACTGGGGTCTACTAAATATAGCCAGGTAGATAGATAGATAGCTATAGTGGACTAAGTGGATTTACCTGTGTAAATTCTATGCTTTACGGGCAGTCTTGACTCTAGAGGGCCAATGGTGAGACACAATTCCTTGCTCTTAATAAAGAAATGATGAACTAAAGACACAGAATGAAGCTCATGTTGTCATGTGACTTGCCCAGGGTCACACAACTAGTTAGTGTCTGAGCCAGATTCGAGCTCATGAAGATGAATCTTCCTGATACCCAGCCCAGCACTCTCTCCATGGCACCTCATGGCCAAATTCACTGGTTTGTTTTGCTTGATCATATTTCTATGTTATAAAGTAGGATTAAAAGTGTCATTGATAAATGATAGCAAAATTTTTAAAAAAGCTATAACATAACATTTTTAAAGAGAAAAAAGAAAAGAGAGAGAAAAAGAAATACTTTAAGACCCCATTCACATAGCGTCTTCTAAGTGAAGCCTTTCTTCCCTGATGCTCCTAGCAGGAAGTAATCTTTTTGTCTCTTAATTTCCACAAGACTTTGTTCTCACCTTTCTCATGACACACATTATTTTAGTTCTTTGAATAGATGCCATTTGTGTTGTTGTACTGGTTTTTTTTTTTTTTTGGTACATACTCTGCTGATCTCTTATATCACCTCATTTCATGGAGGTGACTCTGGGCTCTCAATGACTACTCAATGCTATGCAAGGTCTGGTAGGTCCTAACCACCTATGTCAGCTTCAAATATGAACCCTGTGATGGACTGCATGTCTGTTGTTTGAGGACCAACTTAACTAAGTGCAGACAGCCTTATTGCTAGAAGGTTGGTTCATCAGGAGCTGAATATTTTCAATCCTGCCAACTCGTGCAACCGTTGACTAAAGATACCTAGGCACTGGGATCTATGTTAGTAGAGGAAGTACTCATAATGATGAAATTGTGGACCTTTGAAGGATTGAAGAGTATGGACATGTGTTATGCCTCTGATTAAATTTTAAGTCCTTTAAGGCAAATCTGTATGCCTGTGATCAAGCATAGGCTTTGTATGTATTTGGTGCTCAATTAAATCTTCTTAAATTAAATCGAACTCTTTTACTTTTTGTGTCCTTTTCAGTTCCCTGAATAGTAATAGGGTTCAATACGAGGAACACTCTCTTACACATGGAGTCTCCATAATAATCACTCCTCTATGAGCCATAATATTCACTCCTGCTCAACACTGTAGTAGCTTATGAGCCGCCATTAATATGTTTTCTTCTTTTCTTTGGTATGACAAGGACATAGTTAAAAACAAAGGTATTTAATGAAATGTCAGAGTAAGAACAGTTACAATAGAACATTTCCTTCTCTCTCCTGTGTGGAATATAATCTCCCATTAACATACCAGCAGGGGGAAGAGTGTATACACATAGGGATTATGTATGAGAGGTACCTGTGTAAGGAGTATTTGTGGCCAGAGGCAACTCATGCCTCTTTTTGAGGGTGTTGGAGCACCCCGAGGGTGTGAATGTTCTATTAATGTTGGTCTTACCCTGCTATTTAATTAAATATCTTTTTTTTTGAACTAGTTGTGTTCTTTAGCTAATTGCGGGGGAGGGGGAAGAAAACAAACTTAGAGGGACTCCTGAACTATAGGTCCATAGACCCATAGTGCAGTATCCTCCTTGAGGGCAGGGGCTGCCTCACTTTTGTATTTGTATCCTTTGTGCCTAGCACAGTGCCTGGCACACATTGGCACTTAATAAATGATTAGTGATTGGTTGATGGATGCAGATATGATCTGCTAATGTCATCAAACTGCTTTCTCTAGGCCTACTTTCTCATAGGACCTATGATCTGTTGGGCTTACACCAAGGCATAATATTGTGTCTCTTCTATCCCCTGCTGAGTGTTATGTTTTGTGATGCCAATAGGTGATTAAAGATCTTTCCCACCCATTCAATAGGCCTCAGGTGGCCCCTAGTTAAGGGAGGCTTGATTACAGGCAGGCCCCTACCTTTTGCTTACTAAGTGCTAAGCCCCAGGCATAGACCCTTTCACTGATTGGGCATGAAGCCCTCAGGCCCTAAGAAGTGTAAGAGTATATGTGTGTGTGTGTGTGTGTGTGTGTGTGTATACATATACACACATACATACATACACACACACGTGCACACACACACATATATATATATATATATATATACTGAGACTACAGAGCTGCAGAGAGAGTGCAGAGTGGAGACCAGACACCAGAGACCTGAGAACTAAGGGGAGAGAGAACCAAGGCAAGCAGATAGTTGGGATTAGTGAGTGTTTATGGGAAGGCCCCAGTGGGGGGCGGGGAAGGTTACAGGATGACTGTGTTATAATTTCCTTGTTGTTACATTGAGGTGGACTTACTGGCTTTGGAATACAACTGTTGCTATGTCAGGTTGGAGTCTTGGGGTTTGATCTTCTGGTGTCTAAATAAATGTTGTACTTCTTCTGCCTTCTAGAGAATCTCTTATACTTTGCTATTCTGAACTATACAGACATATTCATGGTCGTCATTGAGGTAATGAATCTTGCCTTACTGATATATATCTCTGCTGCTCAGAGCCACACCATGAGCTACTGGCAAAGACCAATTGTTGAATACCTGAACCCATGTGTAGCATATGTGACTGTTGATTATCTGAGGTTATGCTCATTTTTTTGTGTGTGCAATGTTTCACACAAAATCATCAGATAATAGATCATTGGATATAATGCTCTAATTGACCTTAAAGATCTCATAGTCCTACTCTCTCATTTTATAGTTTTTTTTAAATAAATGGACCAGTATGGTAGAGAAGTTGACCTGATGAAGACATCAGATATTGGAGTTTGCTTTTGAGCAGTGAAAATGAGACAGTTTGTGCATCTCATATGATCATAGAATCAAAGATTCAGAGCTGGAAGGAACGTTAGAGATCATCTAGTCCAATCCTCTCATTTTACAAATGAGGAAACTGCAGCCCAGAGAATTAAGTGACTTACCTTTGGCTATATAGGTAATAAATAGCAGAAGAATATTCTCTTGCACCCCTAGGAAAACTTCCATTTCTTAGTGTACTGCTGCAGGACTAATTAAGGATCCAAAGTTAGTTACCAGCACATGGTGAGGACTAGTGCATCCTTTCTCAAATGTAAACATTATTATAAAGCTCTGTACACAGCTCTAGACAAGCCTTCAGAATGATGGAAAGGAGAACTGGCAAATAGTGGGCACTGGAGGGGCACTTTTGTCCCTTGCAGTCAGGTCAATGGGGAAAGATTAGAGATGTCATTTAGAGTGATTACCTGATGCTATAATATATAGGCATTCCTCAATGGTGTCTTTTTGATCCATCATCTTCATGGTTTTCATGTTGAAAAACAAAACCTTTCCATGTGTTAGTCTCCCATCTAATCATTCTATTCAAACAGCCACATAGCATTCCCTGGGCAGTGCAGACTCTTTTTCTGAGCTGAATGGGCCTACTCCAGAAAATGTGGATTCATGTCACTTAATGAATTGTAAATGAACATGTCTTTTCCCAAGAGATGAAAAAAGCACTTAAGTTATAGAAAAGACAAGTTTCTGCATAGGAAGCCTTTCCTGAGTAGTGTGTGTTGACAGAGAGCTCACCCAACTCCCCTCACAGAGAGAGTTGTTTTCTGGAAATAATCCAGTCAGATTAATCTGCTTAGGGCCTTTGCAGAAGTCCATTCATCCAAAGAGAACATTTGAAAAATCACTAATCAATTCAGATTGTTTGTAAAGATCAAACAAGATCATCATAGTAATGATTCACAAGTATATAGCCCCAGAAGCTTATCCTGAGATATCCCTACTCAAGCCAGAGATGGCTGGCACAGCTTCCTCAGGCTAACTCAACCTCTGTTCTCATCTACAAAGGCATATAGTGTAGTGGAAAGAATGCTGGGGCTGGAGTCAGAAGACCTGTGCTGATGGTATCATAATAGGTTGACTACGTGTATAAACTAAAGCAAGTCACATGACTCTCTTGGCCTCAATTTCCTTATCCCAAAATGAGGCTAATAATTTTTGTATCTCTTAGATACAAAATAGGGCTGTTGAGAGGAAGGTGCTTTGTCAACCATAATTTTTTAAGTAAACATTTTATTTTAATGAAAAAAATCAATTTTCTCTTCCTCCCACCTCCACTCTTAAATATTCAGTAAAATAAAACAAATTGGCTACTTCCAAAAAAATGTAGGTCTCATTCTGCACCTCAAGTCCATTACCTCTGTGTCAGGAGGTAGAGAGCTTTTTACTCAGTCCTCTGAAATCATGCTTTGTCATTGTGTTGATCCAAATTCTTAAGGCTTTCAGAATAAGCTATTACAGAAGTGGATGTTGCTATAATGATCTATGTTTTCCTTCTGCCTTTGGGCAACTATTATGCTTTCTCTGGAAAATCCTCAGCTCGTGCCAATATTCCAAATTCAACTCTGTCTCTTCCAGCTTTAAAGATGGCACTACTCCTCTCCACCACTACCCCAGCCCTGCCTCATACACAAGCTTCCCACCAAGGTATCTCTCTTCCAGGAAGTCCCTATCAGTTCTTTGTCCATTAGCAGAAGAAAGAAGGTGTTCCATCTAAATCTGATAAATAATTTGCATTTCTTCTTAGTCCAGCTGTCTTTATTACTCACTTCCTTGTTCACAAGTTGGCATTACAGCATGATATAGTGGAAGGAGTATTGGACATGGAGGACTAGCTGTCCAGGTCTCAGCTCTAACATTCAAACAATTTCCTTTCCTCTCCCTGGTCCCTAGTTCTTTCATATAGAAAATGAAGGCATCACATTAGATGATCTCTGAGATGCTTTATAATTTTAACATCCTGTGATTCTGTGATGAGCCACTTGTCTCCAGGGAAGAGCCCATCTATAGCCCATCCTCCAGGGTTGTTGTTGGATTTTTTTTTTCCCCATCTCAACATTTTTTTTTTTTACTCAGGCAGTATAAATTACATATAGTTTGCAGCAACGGTAACAGAGGACTTATCTCAGGTTTCTCTGTCTTCTTCCTTTGGTTCTATGTTTCCATGATGCTTGATAAAATAAAAAGAAGGGAATATTTTAACTATTAGATCATTATTAAGCTTTTACTCAAAATCCAAACCCAAGTAGCTTACTATATTCAGCTGACTCAGACCAAGCAATGTTGTAGATTCTAGCCGGTCTCCCACCCCAACTATTTTGCTATCCTATCTTACCGTGTGTGTACCCCTTCCCACCCTACACACAGCGTTTCTACCCCTTACTCTGGGTTCAGTAATCAAATTGTTCCTGAAAGAAGATGTTAATTTGCTGCCTTATGGATTAACTCCATTAATGTGACCCCCTTTCCTGGCTACTACTACCATTCTTTTTTTTAAAAATTAATTAATTAATTTTTAGTTTTCACCATTCACTTCCATAAGATTTTGAGTTCCAAATGTTCTCCCCATCCCTAGCCTCTCCCACCCCAAGACAGCATTCAATCTGATATAGGCTCTACATGTACACTCATATTAAACATATTTTCATGTTAGTCATGTTGTAAAGAAAAATTAGAACCAATGGGAGAAACCACTAGAAAGAAGAGACAGAATAACAAACAAAAAGGAGAGAGCAAATAGAATGTTCTGATCTGCATTTAGACTCTATAGTTCTTTTTCTGGATGTGGATAGCATTTTGCATCATGAGTCATGTGGAGTTGTCTTAGATCCTTGCTTGCATTGCTAAGCAGAGATAAGTCTATCAAAGTTAATCATCACACAATGTTGCTGTTATTGTGTAAAATGTTCTTTTAGTTCTGCTTACTTCACTCAGCATCGATTCATGTAAATCTTTCCCAGTTTTTCTGAAGTCTGCCTGCTGCTTATTATTTCTTATGGAACAATAGTGTTTCATTACATCCATATACCAGAACTTGTTCAGCCATTCCAACTGATGGGTATCCCCTCAACTTCTAATTCTTAGCCACCACACAAAAAGAGCTGCTATAAATATTTTTATACATGTGAGTCCTTTTCCTGACTTTATGATCTCATTGGGATATAGACCTAGACGTGGTATTGCTGGGTCAAAGGGTATGCACAGTTTCATAGCCTTTTGGGCATAATTCCAAAGTGTTCTGCAGAATGGTTGGATCAATTCACAACTCTGCCAACAACGCATTAGTGTTCCAATTTTCCCACATCTCCAGCATTTATCATTTTCCTATTTTGTTATGTTGGCCAATCTGATAAGTATGATGTGGTGCCTCACAGCTGTTTTGATTTGCATTTTTCTAATCAATAGTGATTTAAAGTATTTTTCATGACTATCAATAGCTTTAATGTCTTCTGAAAACTGCCTTTGATAATTTATCAATTGAGGAATGACTTGTATTCTTATAAATTTGACTCAGTTCTCCATATATTTTAGAAATGAGGCCTTTATCAGCGATATTGGTTGTAAAAATTATTTCCCTGTTATCTGCTTCCCTTCTAATTTTGGTTGCATTGATTTTGTTTGTGCAAATATAAACAAAATTATACATTTTATATTTCATAATGTTCTCTGTCCCTGGTTTGGTCACAAATTCTTCCATTCTCCATAAATCTGACAGATAAACCATTCCTTGCTCTTGCAGTTGCTCAGAGTGTCAGCCTTTATATCTAAATTGTTTAAACATTTTGACTTTATCTTGGTATATGGTGCAAGATGTTGGTCTATGCCTAATTTCTGCCACCCCATTTTCCAGTTTTCCTGGCAGTTTTTGTCAAATAAAGAGTTCTTATCCCTATCACTCTCATTCTTGATCACCTAGAAGGAGTGGGCTGTTTTAGTCTCTTATTTATACACTCAATGCTTAACACAGTATCTAGCACATAGTAGGCACTTAGATTTTTCTTTCTGATTCAATTACCTATCAAAAATGATATATTCACATTCAGATTAGAGGGCTTTTAGACCAGAAGAATCTTCAAGAAGCAGTGTAGTATTTTGAAAAGAGCATTAGATTAAGTCAGAGGACTTGGAATCAAATCCTACTCAGCTGTTGTTGGAGTTTGTCCTTCATTCTTGAAGAGGACCAATAACATCAGGAAGGTGCCATCTTGACTTGCATGTGAATTGGATTTAAGTGAGGGAGGTCTGTACAAAGTCACCTGCCTCACTCTCTCCTCCAGAGTCATCAGAGTCCAGCAGCAAGAACACTGGCCATGGCCTCAGATGCAGTGAGAGACCTTGGCCTTTTTAAGATAAGTCATTCCCTGGTCTCAGTTTGTCTGAGGCAGTGCCCATTCAGCAATTAAAGGCTAGGTAAGAATTAAAGCAAAAGATGGCCTAGTTTGCCTTTATAGAAGAATCGATCTGGGAGGGGAAGACCCTCAGAGTTTCTGGCAAGAACCAAAACAATTGATATTTACACTCAATCTTAGACATGGAAATCCAAACAATGAGCAAGTGAGGCTTGGGCTTGGACCTATCATTAGCTAAAGAAGTAACTATTTGAATCCCAATGGGCTTCATCAAAGCCTGGTTTTTCAGAACTGTAGTTCAAGAACTCATAAAAGAAAACTACATGAAACAAAAGAGTTAATTTTCCCATTTTTGGTGGGGGCAGGGTGGGGGGGGAAGAGAGAATAAATAAGTAGAGAAGAAAAAAATCTTGCAAAGTATAAGCGCTATTTTCTTCTCCTCCTCTTCCTCCCTCCTTGACCCCCCCACTTCCACATCATACCCTTACCTGGGTGTACTCTGTTCTATTCAGCTAAATCTTGGACTAATCACTCATCTCTCTAGGATTCGGTTTCTTCATTGTTGAAATGGACTAGATTGGTTGGCTAGGTTCAATTCAATTAAACCTTGATTAAGTACCAACTATTTACAAGGTAGTATGCTAGATGCTTGACACACACGTGTGTTGCAGGGGATAGGGGGCCAGCCCTGGAGTCAGGAGAGTGAGTTCAAATCCAGCCATAGATACTTACTAGCTGTGTGACCTTGGGAGCTTTGCCAGGAAAAGTCCAAACAAGGTCATGAAGAGTCAGACATGACTAATCAACTGAATAATAAAACAATGCCTAGATGCTAGTGATTCAAAGATAGAAATGAAATAGTCCCTACCCTCAAAGAAGTAAATTGGGCTCAGCTCACCTGATCGCCTGACAAGGGGGCGATCGTGTTATGGGACCTGGGTCCCTAAAAGGAGAAGACCATGTCTTTGAACGCAACCCAGCTCCTGAACTTTCCCAGGCACTTCAGAAACTCAGTCCCAGGAGGTTCACTTGAGGCATCCAGCCCATCCCAGTCTACCTAGATACTCAATAATCCTTTTAACTGCCCTTTCACTGAACTTCTCCAACCACTTAACTCCTTTCATTGTCTGCACCTGGCCCACCGCAGGCTACTTGCCACTCCTTAATCCCATCCATATCCTTTCTCTGTTGACCCAGGACCACTCCAAGATATTTACCATGCCTTAATCCCATCCAGATTTTCTCACTTTCTTTTCTTGTATATAACTACGAATCTTATCCTCATTAAATTGCTCAGATGCAGTTAGAATCTAGCTCCCTTAGATTGGCAATAAAATAAGCAGTTAGCCAGACTTACTGGTGTTAGAATAAAACCACGCTACTCAGCCTGAAAGGTTTGAGTGGTCGAATTTCTTCAAGGCAGACTCCCCTGTACTCTTGCATTTCGAGCTTCCCAGCACCCCAAACTGCCACAGGGGCACCTATGTGAAAGACCTGCTTTTGGGAGAAGACTTTCTGCATTCCCTTATCACATAGGTGGATATAGCCTCTTCTCATTGGCTGAATGGGAAGAAAAGGGTATGTCTATGAAACTACTAGACCAAGACAGGGCCACTATCTCTGTTTCTGGCATCATCCAAAGGGTGAAAGTCTTCTTCATCCACAGCATGGAAACCATGAATTTAGTTGTGTGAAGGGAAGAGTTAATCCCTTCCCTTTTTAGACTTGGTGACCCTGAAAAATGGGCTTGGGGTTTTCTTCTATTTCATTTGTCCTTTTCAGCTCTAGGTAGGTGTGGAGCCCCCAGACTAGGACCAAAGCCACAGTGACCTTGAAGGCAGGATTCCAGGCTAGATGTTATAGCCAGTCTAGAAGAAAAGCATGGAGAATCTAGGGTGCCTAGGACTCATGCCCAGAGGGGAGGAGTGGGCTTTGGACTTGGAATTTGATCTGCTTATGCTAAATAAACTGAATTAAGATGTGAACTGAATCCTTTTCTACTCCCTAGAGATTGAAGTGGTACAAGGGAGAATTATGGCCACAATTTATTGGGGGGAGGGTGGAGTATATTTATATTTATCCTTATACCTTTGAGGTAAATATTCCTTTATAAAAACTTATCTATTAAATTATTAAAAGGAACTGGGCCTTAAGAGACTCCCTAAAATTGGTGAAACACCTAAGTGGGGCCTTGAGCCAATAGCATATAGACTAGACATCCACCAAACCCTATAAATGCCCAGAGAATTCCAGGTGAGGAGTGGAATGTAATGTCCATGGCTCTTAGGCAATGGGAGCCAGGGGAGGCACTGCTGTATTTCCATTCTATTGTAGTGATACCATGTGTAGTGTCTCATGATTTTAGAATTCTAAGCCAATCTTTAGCCTTCCAACAAGATCATCCAAGGACTCTGGGATCCAAGGAAGAAAATGCTAAGGTTTTTCTCCAATACACTACCACAATGACCAGCCTCCCCATATGTACCATAGCTGCAAATTCCTCCTTAAAAGTAATTGAAGGCCTCAGGCTGTAATGAAGCTGGGCCTTTATTGATGAAAATCAGAAGGTCAGAGTCCTCTGGATGATGGTCTATACAAGGTGTAAACGTCATACTTGAAAATCCACTTAGCTTGTGATAAGCTCACAGGCCACAGCACTTCATTACAGTTAGAGAGGCACACGGCCATAATTACTGTTCCTTGTGGAGGCAGATGTTTGGTGCCACAGTGCATTTCTGTGACTAATTTCTGTTACTAAGTCTGAGAAGGAATGAAAAAACCAAGATCCTAATCTAATCAGCACAAAATGAAAAACATGCCACCATGACCAGACCTTGGAGTGTTTTCGTATGAGATTGTGAGGGTTAATATCACTTGGGTAGAGACAATGAATTTGAAGTAGTGAAGAACAGAGACCTCATGAGATATGGCCAATTTCCCTGAAGGCTTTGAGCCTGATAGCAATTCCTGACACCCTTTTCCCAATAGAGAACCTCCTCTTGGTGGCATGGGAGAGAGTATACTTAACTCAGGAATTATACATTCAAGTCCTGACTCCAAAAGTTACTAGCAGTGTGACTTTGGACTTGACATTTAGCTATGTTACTTTCCTCATCTGTAAAGTGGGGGAAGGAGGGATCAGATGACATGATCTCTAAGGTAGCTCGTTACACTGGAAAAAGCATTGAATTTGAAATTTCAGGATCTCAGTTTGAATCGCTTCTCTAACACTTTCTACCTGTATGACCATGTCAAATGACTTAACCTTCTTAAACCTCTGGAAAATGAGTCAGTTTGACTAAATGACCTCTAAGTTCCCTTCTAGATTTAAACCCTATGAGCCTATGACCTCCCTGAGCTTGTGGTTCCTTATATAAAAAATAAGGATGCAATCTATCCAACAGGGCTGCTGGTGAGAAAAGTGCTTTGTAAAATGATGCATCATAGAAGAGGGTGTTACTATTTTGAACGAGTCTACATTGCCCTCCTGTCGCTCTAGAACCTATAGTTTAAATGATTCTTATTTATCAATTATATTGCCTTGCTTGCTTCAAGACAGACTTAGTCCTGCAGAGACACATCCATCAATAAATAGTCTGTGTGTGTGCATGAATACATATAGCTGCCCACTCAGATCAACTCACAAGGCTCAGAGAGAATTTTCCAATGGGAACTAAGCAATCAACAGTGTCCTCTTCCAAGCCTGGGCTGTTTCCCACCCAGCCCCCACATTAGCTGCCAGAAATTGCACCACACCATGGTTCTCCACTGACTCCCTGCAGTGATTCATCCTCCTTTCATTTTGGCCAAGGCCCTGTCAATTAGAGGATGGAAGACTTTTCCTGGAATCAGTATGTTGTGTAAATCACCCATGGAGGTGTCAGCAAAAGGTGGAATGAGAGTCAGTGGATTCAGATTTCTGTTACTTATCCCTTAAGTGACCTTGGTCAAGCCATCTCAGGTCTTTAGGCTTTGGTTTCTACCTGGGTGAAGGGAAGTCAACCTATTACTATTACATTGTATATAAAGTGATGTCAATACTGTCAACCTGGAGCAATACTCAAATATCTAAACATATCTGAGATCTCATTAATTCCCTTCATTTATGTATATCATAATCCATCCATGGTTGTCCATCCTTTGTGACTTTTGTACTTATCCTCCCATAAATTTGCCATAAGGGGGCCACCCAAATGTGATGGGAGTCTTCCTTTCCCTTGTCATTACAAGGCTATCTACAGAACACTTAGGCTGTCTATCAGTTATCCTTGGTCCTTGCTATATGACCAACTCTTCTTTTTTTCATCATACATTTTACAATCAGTATCCCTTTACTCTAGGATGTCAGGTTCTTTATTTGTTATATGAAAAATAACAGTCAATAAATGAGTATTTATTAGGGACTTACTATATGCCAGGGGCTGTAGTCTATTCCCACCCAACTTGTTCTTCCCTGCTGCCCTTCATGTGCTGCTCATTTTCCATTCTTTGAAAATGGATGTGCTCCATATCTCTCAGACACACAATAATGCTGGTAGAAGACTGGTATTTAAAAGATGAGTCTTTATTTCTGGGAGAAATTTAAGATAATTAAAATAGTTTTTGTAACTTTCTGGAAGTGACCCAATCCATTCTATTCCTCTTATTTAAGTTTGGGTTCAATTCATTGTCCATATGTAAATATAAATATAAATACATGTATTGATGGACGAACTCTATAGATTGTTTATTTAACAGCACATCATAATCTGGAAAACATTCTTCATCCACTTGTTTTTTCCCATGTGAATAGTTAGAACAACATCTTAGTGGTTATGGATCTCTTCCAGGAGGCTCTACAATGATATAGAACTTAATAGTACCAATAAGATATCATCAATTAATAACCAAATGTTTATTAAGCCCCTACTATGTGCCAGGCATCTGGAAGGAGCTCTCTATTCATAAAGAATACCTATTCAACTTGAACTGTGCACTAGGCCTCCTCCATCACAGTAGTGAATACCTTTGTCAAGGGTATTTCTCCTTGTTTTATGCCTATCTAGATGCTTTTTCTCAGAAGGTCATTGAACAAAGTTATTCTTATTATATTTTTCAAGGACTCAGTTAATTTTGATGTATATATGAGACACATCTTGTTTGGAGAGAATCTTTAAGACCATATTTTACTTTGTCAAAGCAAATGCTTTAAAAAAATGATAAACAATAATTTCAGTGCAATTTTGTATTCTATAAATCTTTTCATTGACGGTGCGACGGGTAAAGTGTGTTCTGTGATGGAATATTGCTTGTGAAAGAATGCCCATTCCCTGCTAATACAATAGCCAAGAGTATTAGTGACAAAATGCTGGGGAGAAAAAATTCTTATCTGTTGGAGGAGGAGAACAGGAACCTTAGGAGGGGATCATCAAAGAGAATGTAGAAAAAGGCAGGGGACCAGCAAACTTATCTGGGAAACTATCTCATCTTTGCAAAAAGAGCTGAGAGCTGGAGATGCTTCTTATAGGGAAAAAAGAACTTAGAGAATATTGCAACAAAGCATGAGGTCCAAGTAGAAAGCGATGGTCCTCTCCTAATCCTTAGAGGAAGCTTGAATGATACAGACAGATTCCAAGAATGATGACACCCTCTGTTTAAGTTGCCAAAGGGTTAGATTGCCTGGATGTTTTCAGGGGGGAAGATAGGAATGGATAAGAATTAGGCTGGGTCCAAATACCAGAGACAGCGCCCTCATCAATACTACCTCCTTAGAAGAAAGCATTGACCCGCAGCATTGCCCTCAAGATGCCATTATCTCAATAGAGCAGAAGAAAAGAAAGACAGTAGACTAAGTTTGCTACCAGGGTTAATACATCTCCTCCTCTCTACTCAACACAGTGATCACCTGGCCCAGGTTTGGTCAGACCAAACATGGATCTGACCATGTCACTTTTCTACTCAAACTCCAGTGACTCTTGTTACTTCTAGAATCAGATATATAAGTTCTCTGTTTGGCATTTAAAGTTCTTCATAATCTTGCTACTTCCTACCTTTCCAGTCTTCTTACACTTTGCACTTCTTCCTCAAACTCTACCATGTAGCTACACTGGCCTATTTGCTGTTCCTTGCTCTCAACACTACATCTCTCATCTCCATGTCTTCGCATTTACTGTTCCCTATTCCTGCAATGGGCTTCCTTTTCCACTCTGACTTCATTTTCCTGGCTTCCTTCAAGGTTTAAGTCAAATACCACCTTCTGCAGGAAGCCTGGGAAAGGCTATGTTAATGAACTAATTTAGAGTTAAACAGAACCATGAAAACAACATATACAATGATTAATGTAAAGAAAATATAAGTATTGTAATGAGCAAGCTTGGACACAGAGAAAAGCTGAAAAAAAATGCACCTACGTCCTGCAATTGTGGAAGAGGAATGACTATGAGAGTAAAATATTGCATATACTGTCAGACATGATGCTTTATTGGCTATTTTTGCTAAACTGCTCCCCTTCTTACCACATAAACTTTCTGTTTTATTCTTTGTTTCAAGAGATGGCTCATTGGATAGGTGAGGGGAAGGGATTTATTTGGAAATGACAGTAACGTATAAACAAATGATATCATGAAAACTTTTTAAAAAACGGAATCTCTTCCAGGACCAGAGTTGGGGAATATGAAAAAGAGGCTTAATTAGAGTGCAACTCCCTGGAGTAGCAGCATCGTGGAAAGTATTGACCAAAGTAGAAGTCTTGCTAATGGAGAGGAACATCCATTTAACTAGATAGCTTTCTTTGTAAAACAAAACAAAACAAAACTTCCTTTTTTATTATAATGGATTTGCTAAACATCACAAAGATGAATATTTCCCTATGCAAAAAAAAAAAAGAAAGAAAAGGCAGACATATGAATTGCAGGACTTTCCACCACCCACAGCTCCAGTTTTCTGAAAATTTCAGGTTTATGGCAGTAGTTCCAAAACTGTTTTGCTTGTCTGCATTCTCTCTGAATTTCCTAATGCCCTTTGATGTATGTTTTTAAATTGATGCTCTTTTCTTTATTTTTTTTCCTTTTTTAAAGTATTGCTATCAATACTAAAAAAAAAAAATACTGTTTCACTCCTTTGCCCTCACCCCGCCTCAGTCTTCTCTTCTAACAAATAAGTTTAGTTAAGCAAGTTAAATCCACAGATTGATCATGTCTGAAAATGTATGTCTCATTCTGGACTTCATTTACCTCTCTGTCAAGATGTGGGAAGCATGATTCATCATTAGGCTTCTGGGCTTCTGATTGGTCACTGAGTTAATCAGTTCTTGTCACAGTTGTTTTCGTTTATTATATTAGTGGCATTGTATAAATTGTTTCCTGGTTTTGCTCACTTAATTATACATTAGTTCATATGAGAGTTCTTAGATTTCTCCAAATGACTTCTTTTGTCATTTCTTATAGAGCAAAAATATTCCATTACATTCATATGCTATAATTTATGTAGCCATTTTCCAGTTGATGTGTAGCCACTTTGTTTCTGGTTATTTGCTAGAAAAAAAGTTCTGCCATAAATATTTTTGTGTATATGGGTCTTTTTTCCTCTGATCTCTTTGGCAAATACATGTGTGTACATATACACGTGTGTGCATGCATGCACACGTACATACATTCATACAAATATGTGTAGATATATGTATGTGTATCTACATATATCTGGATACACATATACGTACTTTAACATATACCCATATACACATACATATACACATTCACAAATACATTTGTGTGGATGTGCGTGTATGTGTATGCATACATATATCTGTGGATGCGTATATCTGTATACACAGGTATACACATAAATATACAGATACATAATATATATCCAGACATATATTTGTACGAATATTTTTGCATACGCATGTGTGTGCATACCACATACATGCACATACCCATCTGCACATACAGTTGTTTGTACATATCTATATACGTATACGTGCACATAAATAGAGTAGCTGAGTGGTACAGCAGATAGAGTGCGGGCCCTAGAGTCAGGAAAACTCTTCTTCCTGAGTTCAAATCTAGCCTCAGACACTTACTGGCTGTGTGAACTTGGTCAGGTCACTTGACCCTGTTTGCCTCAGTTTTCTCATCTGTATAAAATGAACTAGAGAAGGTAATGGCAAACCATTCTAGTATCTTTGCCAAGAAAACCCCAAAAGGGGTCATGAAGACTCAGACACAACTGAAAAACAACTAAATAACAATAACAATACCTGTAAATAGACATATACACACAATATGGATAAACAGACAGACAAACATGCTTAGTAATAACATCTCTGGGTCAAAGGGTTTGCACAATTTTGTGACTTTGGAGGCATAATTCCAAGTTGCTTTCCAGAATGGTCCAGGGATGGGGAAACTGCAGCCTCAAGGCCACATGTGGCCCTCTACGTGGCCCTTTGTGGCCCTCAGGTATGGCCCTTTGACTGAATCCAAAATTCATAGAACGAATGCCCTTAATAAAAGGATTTGTTCTGGTCTAACCATTAGACCAACTAGACCATTTTTACTAGTGTATCTTGGCCTGATTATCTTCAAGGTTATCTAAAGTTACGATCATGTGTGGTGATCGGAATAGACCCCATCAAGGATCTATGCTAACTTAGAACAATCAGAAAAAAAGCAGTAGCTCTGGAGTGAGAGGCCCTAGATTTGAATTCTGACAATGCTACAATACTGCAGGTTCCCTTGTGTGACCTTAGGAGTGTCATTCCATGCCTTGTATTCTCCTCTGTAAAATGAGGGTTGTAGATCAGGTGCAATTGAAGGTCCCTTCCAACTTTGAATCTGACCATGCTATTAGACTATGAAAAACTTACCGAAAGGTAACTCACCTTAACCATTGGTGGATACAATTTAAGCAAACTGAATAGACAGAGAAAATTGAAATAGGATGTCTAGGACCCCTGAACCATGGAAGCATCTTGGAGAGAGGTGGAAGAGGCTATTTTATTGTCAGGGCAGGGCAGCTTTCATAAAGCTTAGGGGAAACATCTTTGAGGCACAGACAGGGAAAGATCTTCCTTCATCAAGGGGCCAGGATCCAGTGCATGGCTCACAGGATCTAAATATGAGCAGCAATGAATATAAAGCAGAGGGGCTCAGCTGGAACTATGTCCAGAGACGAGCATCAGGGACTTTACCATATCCAGGAGGAAAAACCAAGAATTTTAGCTGTCTTGGCATTTTCCTCAGTGTTAATATACTGTGGTCAGACCAGCCCAACCCTGATGTGTTGTAGTGCAGTTTATGAGAGAGAGGTGAAAGGCACAGCAGGTAAGCAAGCCTCCAAGAATATTGCAGTGGCTCAGGAGTGACAACATTGTTTGCTGTAGTACCTGGCCCCCTTTGCTTTGTCTATGGAGAGGGCATTCAGTCAGGAGCTTATGTAACATGTTTGCGTTTCCCTGGGGTATTGTGGGGCCCACAGTCAGTTGTCATATAGCTTGAGATCAGGTAACAGAGTCCGTCCAAGAAAGGAACTGAATGTCCATTCTATATCCTGCAGATTCAGCCTGACAGATGATTAGATATCTGATCCTTTATGATTGAGTGCAAGCCCCCAACACTGGGAAAGATGGTGCACTAGTTGCTAACTTTTAAACAATCTATAATGCCAGGGTGGTTTCAGTGCAAAAATATAATTCGACTCAAGGCCAGAGTGTACAACCTGAGGATCCCCAAACTTAGAAGGCCAAGAAGCAATGGACTGAGGTTCGCTCCAGTCCTAGAAATTGTGTCCGCCCAAATCTACCACAGTCTAGAATACTCAGCAGGTTATTTTGGCATACAGATAGCACATACTTAAGGTGAAGAACAGAAAAGGAGTCTGAGGGTATTGTCATTTGTGTCACCCAGGCCAGTCTGTGGCCAGACTTTGCAATACAGATGTTGAGCTCTATCCATCTATGTCATTTCCAGGCTTGATGCTTCTCTATTTTGTTTCATTTTTCCTTTAGTTTCCAAGTACTACCCCTTTAGAAAAATTCTAACATTTTCTTGGCTGAACTAAGAATTTTTTCCTCAAGATTCTGGCCATACCAGAGGGAGAATAGAGTGGGAATGTTGCGTGTCCCAAGCCCTTTGACATAGCAGATGGAAATAAGGCAGACTAAGAGGTGAAAATTTGAAGAGGGAGTAGATTGAAGAAGCAGAGAATAGATGTGATTGTAATTGCTTGGCTGTTCCCACTTGGCCTTCTTCAAAATGTTATCACTGAATTCCTCTCCCCCTGCCTCCCCCTCCACTCCACTTTGGACTGTCCTCTCAGGTGAGAGTCCTTGCCTGCTAGTCATATCTTGCCTGGATCCACTTTCATCAGATTTAGAGTAAAGGGCAGTCAAACTAACCAGATGCTGAAGGTAAAACTTCAGCACTGGGCAGTGTAGGGGCAAGGTGAGGAGATGAGAGATAGGACTTAAAACAAAGGATGCTTTATAAAAGGATTTTATATAAGTCCACATATTTTCGATGCAAAAAAATTATCCTGGTCGCATGGTCTGTAAGGATTTATTTAGTGATAAATCAAGTCACATGTTATAGTGGATTTGGAGTTGGAGGATCTGGGTTTAAATCCTAGCTTTGTGACCTTTGCAAGTCACTTCTTTTTGACCTCAGTGTCCTCTTCAGCAAAATGAAGGGGTTGAGCTACATGATCTCTAAGGTCTTTTCGAGTTTTAAATCCTATTGCTTGAAGTCATAAGTGACAGGGGAGGTGGGAAGTTTCTAGTGAACCCAGAAGGCACGATATTCAAAGTTTGCCTGGATGGCACACCAACCCTGTCCTGACATCAGCCTTCATACCTACTAAGAAGTTCACCCCCTCACTAGTTGTTAAGGACTCAGTATCTTTTGCCAACTTGGATCAATACCTCCCGGGTTCCCACTCTGCCTGAGCTCCCCTGGGGTTCCAGGTCTAGTCAGTAGATGCTGCCACCCCCATTTCTGGCCACTAGAAGACCAATGATTCTCTCCTATCTTTACTGACCCAATGTGTGGGTAAATCCCTTTTCCTCCTGGTCAACAGAGATGAGATTACAGTTCAAAAATAACTTTTAAAAATCATATTTTTATTGATACCTTTTGTTTTCACATAACATTCCTTTCTAAATACATCCCTTCCTTTTTGCCTCCTTGGTAAGTCACTCCTTGTAACAAACATTTAGAAAGGAAAAAAAAAAAACGTTTCAGGAAAAACGGCCAACTCATCAAACATGTCTGATAGTCTATGGAGTGTTCCACACCCATGTTGCTACGCCCTTGAAAAGAAAAGAAGATTTTCTTAATCATTTGGGAACTTTTGCTGAGAAACAGAGAAAACACAAGGAGGAAGTTTTCCTTAGAGTCAAGATCCAAGGTCTCTGTCCTGTCTAATCTGGGCAGAAGGAATAGGGCAAGATACAGTTTAGGACAGTTGAGAGTTCTGTAGGGTTCTGGTGTATAGCAGAGGGGTCAGACACACAGTCCATGGCCCACAACATTCCCAAGTATGGATTGAACCAGATTAAAATATAATTGGAAATATTTGAAAAAATAAATAAAAAATACAATAAAATATAGATAACATTCCATTTAAAAATTAAGACAATAATGCAGCCTACAGGGATCTTTATGTATGGATTAGAGCTCCTATGAACTATCTGAACTTGACATTATTAGTGTATACTACCATGGGCCAAGGACCTGGCAATTAATGGAAGGGTGGGGGTGAATTTGAAGCTGGGTCAAGTCAACAAGCTTTTCTTAAGTACTTGTGCATAAAGCACTGTGCTAAGTATCATATACATATACATATATATATGTATATATACAAATATAAGCAAAAAAGTTCCTATTCTCAAGAAGCTTACATTCTAAAGGGAAAAGTTAACACATAAAAGGAAGTTGAAAAAGGCCAGATTGGGGTGTGGGTGGAGGTGGAACAGAAGGTACCCTCAGGGACCCATGCTTAAAAAAAAAGTCCAAAGAGTGAGGAACAGAGCCCAAGGAGGAATAAAGGAGTGAACCTTGTTGGCTTGGACATTTTCCTTAAAATGGAGGCTCTAGCAAGGTCTGACCAATCAAAGGAAAGGGTTTCAAGGGAAGTGTGATTTTCCAGGGTGAGAAAGCCACGGGGGAAAGGTGAAGGCTGCTGTGGCTTGGTGAAAAAAAAAAGTGTCAAGAGTCAGAAATGGAGCCTGGAGAGATATGATGCATGGGTCTTTCCTTTAGCAATGACATTGATAATTGGTCATCCAAAAGAGTTCTTGAAATGCTCCCTCGCACAGGGGTGTGTAGCCCCCTTGCACAAGGGCGTGCCGTAACACTCCACTTACTGGAGCTCTGTGAACCCGGATCCAACTCAGCTCCCTGGAACAAACACTTGGCGTAAATCCCTGAGTCTTGCTCAAGACCCTGTGTGGCCCCAGATGGGCAAGCCTAGACACGCTCACAATACTCTGCCTAGACACGCTCACAATACTCTGCTTTTGTAACGGCTTGCTTGCACCTGCTCAAGGCTCACATATAAGAAGCCCTAGATTCTTGAGCTCGGGGCTGCTCCCCTCTATGGGATAGCCGCCGGCTAATAAATGATGCTCAATATATTCTAATTTGGCTTGGTCTGTGTTTCTCTGTCCGTCCATTTCATTCTGAAGGGACCAAAGGCTAACAGACTTGTACATATAATTTAGTGAGGGATTAGAGAGGAGATTCAGGCATGGAGACTGAAATCAGAGTCATGGGCAGTAGCTGGAATGGGGGAAGCATGGAATCATGGAAATCATAGTTGGATGGCACCTGACAAACCATCTAGTACAACTTATATCTAGCCACACCCTGCAACTACATACCCTACAACTGTCATCTAGTCTCTGCTTTAAGATGTGGGGTAAAGTGACAGAAGGATGGGGGTACTGCTTTGAGAGCTGTGCATTCAGGGAACTTTGGAGGCATCTGCTTTAGGTTTCAAGGCCAGCCGCAGAAAGTTTCCTCATTGGTACTGAGTAGGTTCCCTGGATTCCAATCTTCTTGTTGCTTAGGCTGATTTCTTGGAATGTGACTCCCAAATCTGCCAAAGCTGCTGACCTGGGTTCATGGCTGTCTCAATCTAACCTTTTGAAAGGTCACTTCTCTTAAGCAGGGTACAACTCCTCATTGTTCTCTGCAACTTGATTTAACTATACTCTTAGCCAAATACTGACTAAGCTTGTCAGGGGGTCAATGGGAACAAAATAGAGCACAATAGAGTCAGATGTGTACACATATGCTTTGTGTCTATTTGTTTATAGCTGTCTGTAGATGACTTGCTATCATTTTTTGAGAGCTCCACAAAGTTTGGTAACATTTTAAAAATATTTAATTCTATTTATTTTGAATGGACAAAAATTATTTTCTTTCCCTTCTCCCACCCCCAAAGGAAACCCAAACCCTTGTAACAAATATGAACAGTTAGTTTAGTTGTAAAACATCCTGTTGTCTAATGCCTTCCCTCTCTTTTATCTGTTGAATTCCTATATAATCTTTAAAGTCTTATCTCAATGGTAGCCCTGTCATGAAACCTTCCTTAATTATTCCTATCAGTAACAACTTTACCCAGCAGACTACACATAACACTTTGTTTCTATCTTACTGATATATCCATCACATAATATTGTGCATTATAGCAACATGTGCTCTCCCATATAGACCTAGAGATGAACCTGAACCAAGAGAATGTCAGGTCATACAAATAATGAAGAGAGTCATGATGGAAAATTTGGAAGGAGATTGAGTTTGAAGATGAAAAGAGAGATTGAGGACACAGTGCTTACACTAGTAAAAGCCCATGTATCCCCTTTCCATCAGTTCTGGTATGTGCTATCTAGCTTGTTTTATGAGGGATCACCCTCAGACTTCTCTGGTGTTAGGGGGACAAAGATGGAATTTAACACATATAGTTAATAGCAAGACAAGAAGGAAAATTGGATATTCCAAGTGAAACATGATTGCCTATAAAAAAAAAAAACCCAGGGTCTGATGCTGCCCTGTTTGCTCAACCCAAGGTATACCTTCAGAAGAGAACCTCTGGGAGCTCCTACAGTAAGTTGATGCATTAAGGTCTCAGTATTTGACTTTTTATTGCATACTTCCATTAGGCTGGAATTACCATATTTTGCATAATTATTTTCCCTCTAATCCACTGCATCCCAGGCCACTGGACTTCAGTGACTATGGAGGAGAGGGTGAGGCTGATGATTTTGTGTAAATCCAATTCACGTGCAAGTCAATGCATCCCCCTCATAAAGTCAATGGTCTTCTTTGAGAACAAAGGACAAACAATAACTAGAACCGCAATCAGCTGACCTATGCAATGGTTTGTGCGTATAAAGGTCATGCTTGCTCCCAATTGTGAACAATGGGAAATTGGGTTTCCAGGTTTTTGATCTGCTTGCCACTTGGAGGATGGATATAGGGGCTGGAAAAGTCAAACACTGGCGATGCATATACTGGGTATTTGGGTATGTTGACACCTGAGGTTAGGGATCATTTCATTTTTGGCCTTATCTCCTCCCCCCTCGCATCTAGTGTAGTACCTACAGCAGAATAGACATTAAACAAGTGTTAGTTGATAGATTGATAGATTACTATAATGTAGTTCTGCCATTTAATTAAAACATTTACACCATATATCTTTGTAGGTTGAAATTATGAATGAATTATCTGTTGTTGTTCCATCATGTCAGTTGTGTCTAACTCTTTGTGACTCTATTTGGAATTTTCTTGACAGAAAAACTAAAGTAGCATGCCATTTTCTTCTGTAGCTCATTTATAGATAAGGAAACTGAGGCTAAGTTGCTGAAGCCAGATTTGAACTCAGGAAGATGAATCTTCCTGACTTTCGTCTCAGCACTCTATCTGTTGAGTCATCTAGATGCCTTTTAAAAGAAATACATATGGGTAAAGGGTGAATGGAAGAAGTCACTGAAAATGGGGTATTCATGATTCAAGAATGTCGATACCACCACCACCACTGATGTAGTAAACAGATACTCCATGAGGGAGCAGAAAAAAAGAGGTGAGCAAAAGCCAATTGGTCTGTGAGTCTATAAATGGCACAGGGAGCTGGGCAGATACCCCAGAGCCTTTGGCGTTGGGTAGAACCAATTATAATAGTGTCATGTGTATGTGTCTTTTCCTTCATGGTAGATGGTGAGCTTCCTGAGGACAGAGACTTTTTAAAAAAATTTTGTGTCTTTCCCACGACATAGCACAGTGTTCTGCACACAGTAGGTATAGAATATGGGTTTTTTTTTTTAGTTTTATTTGATTGTGAAAAAGTTGTAACATCTCTTTATTCCAACAGTTTCTGACTTTCTATATGAGAAAGTGGAAATAGCACAAAGACAAAGACAGGAAAATCATCCAGACCCAACCAAGTACACACAATGAAGATCCAAGCTCGAAGTGACCCAGTTGTGAAAGTACTGAAGGATTGAGTCCTACAACATCTGAAAGAAGGGAAGACACTGAACAAATCTAGAAAATATAGATTGTATTACGAACCAAAAAAAGGCAATCAAAGGATATCAATAACTATCAGTCCTTATATCTACTTCTTCCCTATGTTTTCATCTCTATCATTACATTTATTAGAATGAGCTACCCATGTATTTAGGGTAGCCTTGATGAAAATATTAGAAGAGAACAGAGAAGATTTCACAAATTATATCGTACAGTAGATCATGTGTTCCCAGTCACAAAATTGCCTAAAAGTTATAGTGAATAAAAGATCCCACTATGTTGTTGGTTTATTAGGAAAATAAAAATATTTTATTAGAAAAATTCTGCTTTAAAATTTCTTCTCTAACAAAAGATAGCCTAACTGTGTAAGCTCCTTGGCAATAGGGATTGTTACATTCTTTTATGTGTATTGTCAGAGTCTAGTATAGTGAACAGTTAATAAATGCTTGTTGATTGATGGATTGATTCACTGACACCTGACCATGAAGCCAAGACAAGCTGGGGAGTCTTTAATTTTGAAAGTTAACCTTGGTATCTCTAACTTACCTTTTGTATTGTCTAGCCTTAATATTGGTGAGAGGGGATAAGGGAAGACTTATATTGTATCCTGGAATACAGGAACCACAAATGATCCTTGAAGGTGAGCTGCAGATAAGATTCACTAGATATCAGCAGGAAGAAGGCTGTGCCCCAGGTCACAGGAAGGACAAACTGAAGGTGACTTGTTCAGCATACCCTCAGCACACTGAGGTAGTTGTACTAAGACCATTACCTGGGTAATAAAAGCTAGCATTTATGTAACACTTTAAGGTTTGCAAAGCTTTTTACATTTTATACTCTCCATCACCCCGGGAGATAGATGCTTTTATTATCCCCATTTTACAGTTGAAGAAACAGAGGCACATAGATGTTAATGACTTGCTGGTCATTGGTACATATCTGAGGTTAGATTTGAACTGACTTCTTCATGACTGGGCAGCTAGGTGACACAGCAGATTAGAGCACTGAGCTGGGAATCAGGAAGACTCATCTTCCTGAGTTCAAATCTGGCCTCAGACACTTACTAGCTGTGTGACTCTGGGCAAGTCACTTAACCCTGTTTGCCTTAGTTTTCTCATCTGGAGAAGGAAATGGCAAACCACTGCAGTATCTTTGCCAAGACAACCTCAAATGGAGTCATGGAAAGTTAGACACAACTGAAATGATTGAACAATAACAAAAAATAAAACTTCATGACTCCAAGTTGGCCTAAGAGAAGCCAGACTAGAGCCAGGTCTTCTGATTTCAAATCCAGTGCTTCCAAGCATGGGCAGCATTGTATCAAAATATGCCAATATCATCATTAAAGTAAACAAAGAAAAGAGGGATATCTCGTACCCTCATTTGAGGAGATGCAAGAGAAGTAAAGCCTGGTTATAGGAATAGGAGAAAGGATGGATGTACCTCAATGAGCATAAAGTTCTGTGCTTTGGAGAATAGCTGAAATTTTAACTCTGCTGGACACTATGACCTTTCCCCCCATAGTTATTAGTTGGAGCTATGTGGACCAATAATGCATTTAAAAAGAGGTTAAATAACCTGTCCAAGACCACACAACTAGTGACTCGCCAGGCCTTCCTGACTTGAAGTCTAAAATTTTATCAACTACAATGCTCACCCTTTCTGCAGTTATATACTCAATTGGTGATGCTGGTTGGGGGGAACTGTCAGACCCAGCATAAGCTACCAGTTGGGGGCCTGCCGGGGTATTCTTACGTATCAGGCTTCTTCTGCATCAGTCTGAGTCACTTCTAACTGAGGAAAAACCCTCACGCTAGAAGCATTATGGTATAGCAGATAGAGAAATGGATTTAGAATGAGAAGCTGAACTTGAATCCCACTTTTGCCACTTACTAACTACATGACCTTAGGTAATAATGAAAATAGCTCGTATTTCTATTGGGTTTTAGTGCTGATAAAACTGTGTAATAGCCCTATGTAGTTATTATGATCCCCGTTTTATGGTTGAGGAGAATGAGTTGTTTGAGGTCACGTAGCTAGTCAGAATAGGGATTCAAACATCAATTTCCTGACTTCGAGATCAGTGTTCTACCCACTGCACCATGTTGATTTGATGGGAAAGTTACTTTCCTTCTCTGGATCTCATTTTCCTCCTCTGCAAAATGAAGGGGTTGAACCAAATAATCTCTAAGGTGGCCACCTCTACCACTTCCTTATCTGGGTGACTCCAAGGAAGTCACTGAATCTCCGGAGTTTTAGTGCACTTACCTGTACAATTGGTGTAACAATGCCTGTAACACCTACCTCACAGGGTTTAAGTAGTCTGTAAGTTTTAAAGCATGTTGGAGTAATTTTTCATTCCATTCTCATGTTTTTATGGAGTTCAGTTATTATTTATCTCTTCTCATCTGTTTTTAATGTGGTTCAGATAGAAATAGTCTGGGCTCAAGTCACTATCCTTATGTGATTCTTTTACATTTAATGTTCTGTGGACTATTCGTGGTTTGTTTTTGTTTTTTTTTGGAGAGGGGAAGGCAGGGCAGTTGGGGTTAAGTGACTTGCCCAAGGTCACACAGCTAGTAAGTGTGTCAAGTGTCTGAGGATGGATTTGAACTCAGGTCCTCCTGACTCCAGGGCTGTGTTTTGTGGACTATTGAAAAGGGAGACAACATAATTACATTTGGTAATTGAATAAGAATTTTAGGATGTGAGCTCATCTTTGCAAAAGGTCCTGTAGCAGACAACATGACTGGGATAATATGCATCTCATTCTATCCCCTCATTATTTTGATTTCATTGGTTAGGCCCCAGTATTTTGAAAGCTTTTGGTTTCATGTAGTCGAAAGATAAGAATAAACCTTTTCATTGATCACATGTTAATTATGTATTAATAATGGGGAGGTTACAGCTAACATGCAATAGTTGACATGTGTATCACAGTCATTGTATATCAGTGTACACCATGTGTTGATAACATAAATATTACATGCCTATAACATATAGATGGTAAATATACCAGTTTTCTGTGTATACCACATGTAACATACTAATCATGTACATATCACATGATAATCTCATGCAAAACAGAGTATGTGATGTATAGGTCACTGCATCATGTGTACATAATATGGGAATCACCTGTACATTATGTGTTCAACATTTACATACTTGTAATCACATGTTGATCATGCATTCAGCAATGTTTATTACATTTACATAAATCAATAAACATTCATTGAGCAACTACCATGTGCCAGGCACATCACATTTATATTGCACCCATTGCTTGTATGTATACACATATGGATCATATTATACCTCATATTGATCATGTATACATCATTTATTTATTACACTTACATCATAATAATTTCACCTGTTGTTTGTACATGTGACACATGGTGATCACCAGTATTGATGATGTGTGCACCATGTGTCAATCCCAAACTCATCCCATGTCCATCAAAAGTTGATCATGAATATATCACTGTAAATTATATATATCTATTGCTCTCATGTATATATATCATGTACTTGTCATGTATGAAACAAGTATTGACAGCTTGTTAATCACATGAACATTAGCTGTTGATCATGATATATTCCATATTGATTTCCTGTGTATCACATGTTAGATATAAGTATGTCACTTAGTGATCTGCCCCCTCATTTTATAGATGAGGAAACTATGACACAGACATGAAGGTCAAGATCACCTAGCTAATAAGTAGCCAAGCCCTCATTCAAAATCAGGTCTTCTGGCTCCAAATCAAGTCTTCTTTTCTTTTCTTTTCTTTTCTTTTCTTTTTTATAATCCAAGATTTTTTTTATTGTTTTTTTTTAGCAGTCATTTATGCCATGAATTCGTAGGGGATTGGTTCCAACAGCTCAGGTTCCTTGCCATTGGTTCTCACAAAGTGTGCTTCTCTGGGTGGAGCAGGCTGGCGCTTCAGTTGA
>CM053625.1:180033595-180104815 GCA_028646595.1 Phalanger gymnotis
ACCTTTCTTGTATATTCGCATATACGTAGCCAAAGGGACAACACCATGTTTTCGAAAGGGCCTTGAAAACATGTAGCGCGTCCCTCTCCTTTTTCCTTTTGTGTTCGTCATTTTGGCAACTCACTGGAATATGGCAGAGCCGGCGGAAAGCTCAAGTGTTCTTGTCACTAAACTTCACTGATTTATTGCTATTAGAGGGTCCCTTCCAATATTACTTAACTTACTATATGCATTGACAAGTCTGGTCCACATGTAAGAGATAACTACTTATCTCCTCAGATTAATCTAGGGATAATCCTAAGAGATTGAGATTTCTAGTATTGCCATTCACAAACCTCCATTGATGGACACCTCATTGATTATCAGCCAAACTGAATTTTTAGAAAGGGTATTTACTAAGAAGATACAGCAAGGATAGAAACATCCCCCTCATTCAAGGGCACCCTCTCCTTTGTCTACAAGGTCCCCAGGGAGAATGGACTCAAACTTAAGGAGCATATGCATCCAAACGGTAAAGTTATAGCTTCTGGTTATTGGATATCCTTTTTTCCCTTTGTGAAGTCCTCGTGAAATTCCTCTTATATGTGTGTAGGTCTCTGCTGAGTGCTGAGGCTCAGTGCTTATAGAATCTTGAAGCTGCCCTCTTCCCCATATCTAGTATATCCTCAGAGTGCCTCTCAGCATCTTAAGGCAGACTTGGCCTTCAGCCACTGCTGCTCTGTTGGACACTCTAGTTCTTTTGACCTTTAGAAGTCTACAAGGTCACCTGCTCAATGGCGAGGGGGAGGAGAGAAACTCAATCCTCTCCCTACCAGGTCCCTTAAGGGAAATTCTCAGGAGTCTTACACCATTGGATTCAACTACTACTCAACTCACTGCTCCTGGAACAAATGGTTTCTAACTGATTTAATATTTTCATATAAAGACCCAGAGGTGTATCTGATTCTTTCAATCAATTATAAGCTATTTTGTGTGTTGTCATTCAGCACAATGATCAAAGAATTTCTATCTTAAATTGATTAAGGTTTTGATTGAATCGAGTTTACACCTTTGATTGAGTGATTCAATCCATCTATCTGGGTCTTCTTTCATTACATTAATTGGAGTGGGGGTAAAAACTATTTCTTTCCTTCTTTCTTTCTTTCTTTCTTTCTTTCTTTCTTTCTTTCTTTCTTTCTTTCTTTCTTTCTTTCTTTCTTTCTTCCTTTCTCTCTTTCTTTCTCCCTCCCCCCTCTCTCTCTTTCTTTCTCTCTTTCTTTCATTCTTTCTTTCTTTCTTCCTTTCTTTTTTCTTTCTTTCTCTTTTCTTTCTTCCTTCCTTCCTTTCTTTCTTTCTTTCTTTCTTTCTTTCTTTCTTTCTTTCTTTCTTTCTTTCTTTCTTTCTTTCTTTCTTTCTTTCTTTCTTTCTTTCTCTCTTTCTTTCTCTCTTTCCTTTCCTTCACAAAATCTTAAACCCAGTTCACTCTGAAGCTCATAGATTGGAACACAATAGGTCCCTGACCAAGCTTCACTTAATGGCTGTACTTTGGGCCCTCCTGCCTTAGAGTAAATGTCAATAACTGTTTCACTTTGGAACAGCAACCCTGAAGGTCTTCCCCTCCCATCTTGATTTTTTTTAATCTTTTTTTTTTTAATTAAAGGGGCCATCCCTTGACTCACTTCTTAAAGAGGCCTATTCACTGAATGTGTGTTACCTCAGTCTAAGTGAATGCATGAAAAGACCTTAGCTTAAAAGGGCTAGGGTCTCTCATTGCATCCTGGGTCATCTCCAGTCATCCTGATGAATACCTGGTCACTGGATCCAGATGGCTCTAGAGGAGAAAGTGAGGCTAGTGACGTTTCACAGCCCTCCATCACTCAAATCAAAGTCAACTGCAAGTCATGTCATCATTTCCTTGATGCTATGGTCCTATTCAAAAACAAAGGACAAACACAACAAATATTAACTATTACTACAATAAGGAATTTAAGAAAGAGGGAAAAAGGAAAAATTCTCAGTGGGAGATACAAAAAGTCCTGATTCACATGTCATTCTGTGCTTCTTTATATTCACAATAGTCACTGTTTCTTACAGCACAGCAGTTTTCTACAACTTATTTAGCCATTCCGCAATAGATGAGCATCTACTTTCTTTTCTGTTCTTGCTACCACAAAAAATGTTTCTAGAAACATTTGGGTGTATTAAAAATATCTTTGACCTCCTTGGGGTATATGTCTAGCAGTATAATCTTTGAGTCAAAGAGTTTGGACATTTTAATAATTTTCTTCACAATTACTAATGACTTTTCAGAATAGTTAGAACAATTAATAGCTCTACCAACAATGCATTAGCATGTCTTTCTAACAATCCACAATGGGTCCAATATTGACCATTCTTATCTCCAACATTGACTATTTCCATCTTTTAATATCTTTGTTAATTTGCTGGGTGTCTTCATATCCTTTTATTACGTTTATTAGACTAGTACATTAAAGGAATGCCAGAGACATAGTTTGCCTTGATTGTAATTTAGCAAAGTAATTTACCAAGTCTCTCATGACATTGTTATAGAAAAGTTGAAATGCTAAGAATACAGGTCTAGATGATAATTTATTTAGGTAGATTTGGAAATGTTTGAATGACAAGAACCAAAGAGTAGTTGCTAATGGGTCAATGTCAACTTTTCCGGTGGAGTGCCCCAGGGATCTGTCCTTGACCTTGAATGCATAATTTAGATAAAGGCATGCTTGGCATGTTTGGCAAATTTGCGGATGATGAAAAGCTGGAGATAGGGTAGAGAGTGACACTTTTTTGAATCTGTTGATTGCAAATTATAGTAACTCTGCAGACAGTGGATGACGGAGTCAGGATTTGAAAAAAAACTTGACTGACTGGAAGGTTAGGCTAGGTCTAATAATGTGAAATTTAATAGGGATAATAGGAATGAACTTAAGTCTTTTTTTTTGGCATTCTTTCCAATTTAATATGGTGTGCATGGTAAAATCTGTAATTTTAGAAACTCATAATAAATAAATGGCCCAGAAGCACCCCGGGATTCACTCAGATGGAATGATATTTGCCTCCCCATCATTGACATGGGTTGAGAGTTGACTTGAACCCAGCCTGACGGCCTTAGTCATTTCTCTTCCTCTCCAATAGGATGGACGTGGTTTCCATTTCTGAAGTCCCTTGACCTTGTCTCTGTGAAGGTCCCAACCACCTCTGTGATCTCTGGCCCCCAGAAGCACTAGTATCTGAAGTTTAGATATTCAGGCTATATGCCACTGCTTGGCCAGGAGAATGTCCCTTCCATTACATTCATCCAGAACCCACCTGGATGTGTCTCATTTTCTTGCTTCACTTGAGATCAGTACTTAAAACAAGTATAAAGACTGTGTTTTCTTTTTAAAATTAAGTTCTCTTACCCCATCCCCACTATGATTGGTAGCCCAGCAATTACTGGGCTCAGTGGCTCATTTTCAGGAAGCAGTTCCAGACAGTGATCAAGTCCTCAGACCATGCCTATGTGTGGCATCAGGTACGTACCAGTCCCCAAGGCCCAGTGGATCAGCAGCTCTGTATCCTGTTCCCACAATGCCTCTGTGGGCTTCACCCAGCACACATCATCCATCCCCTGCCAGACTCAGGCCTTCTTTTGTTTCCATTCACCCCAGGTGGTTTTCTGGAGCTCAGACAACTCACACTGAGGCACCAGGGACCTCAGATGCTCACTCCGGATTAGATACTTTCCCAGCTCTGGAGCTCTTGCCTCTCTCAGCATCTGAAGGAATTTCTGCTCCTGTACTTTCAGGAGCAGAGTGAAAGCCAGCCCTTTATTCCCAGCTCTGGCCGTTCTGCCTGCCCAATGCACATAGGTCCTAATGTACTGTGGGGCATTGTAGTTGATCACAAGTTTCACTCCCTTCACCTCCACGCTGGCATCTGTGCTGATCAAGAGCTGAATCAAACTGCTTCAGGATCATCTTCCTCTGGCCAGGTCTGAATCTGGAGGAAAACTCACCCACGGGTGGGTGTCGTCGCCCCCCCCCCCCAAAGGCCTTGACCAGCAAAAACAACCTCTGTGAGTGCTCCCGGGAGTTAGTGAAGCACAGAACCGGGGAGAACTTTATGTACCTCATTAAGTACAAGATGACCAGTGGCTTGGAGTTGAGGGTGCAGAGCACATAGAAATGCGAGAGCCCTGCAGGGAAGGCATACTTCCTGCTCAGTCCTTGGCTGAGCTGTGGATCCCTGGCTCTCCAGGCCAGTGGAGAAGAGCCCAGGCTGGTAGAGGCCCAACTCCTGAAGCTTCTCAGGATTCCGCGTCAGCGCGGCTGAGAACAGTAGCTTCTGAAGTGGTATCTGAGGCTGGCTTGTGAAAGCAGCAGTTATAGCTCCGGGTTCGACCCTCTGGAACAGTGGGCTGGAGCCTGGGGTAATGTCACCCTGGAAAACGGCTTTCACCACCCGTGGCAGCCAGGACTGGTGCATGCTGTCAATCATTCGGTCAGCTTCATCGATGATCAGAAAGCGCAACTGCCTGAGGCTAAATCCTGGCGTCTGGTCAATGTGGTCCACCAGCCGGCCAGGGGTGGCCACGACAATGTCTGCAGTACCCAGAGTCCGCCTTCTGGACGAGTATCACCTGTTCCTTCGCTAGAGATTTCTGCCCCGTGATGTGGGCGATGTGCGGTGGCATGCCGTCGGCATAAACGTTGAACACTTTGCTCACCTGCTGGGCCAGCTCCTTCGTCCGCAGCACCACTAGGGCCCCACACCACCCTCTCCAACAGGACCAGGATCACGGGGATGACGAAGTACAGTGTTTTTCCACTGCCCGTAGGGGCAGATACACAGATATCACTGGGCTAGTAGCCACCCCTCCCCACCAGGAATCCATAGGATGCACTCTCCAGGAGGGCAGCAATCACTGCTGCCTGAACTGGAAAATAGGACAAGATGCCGTTGGCCTTTAATTTCTTTTGTAGGCAAGGATGGATTCCAGGGATATCCTGGATTGGGACGAGGTCATCTTTGACACTCTTCTGGACCCTGCTGGGTTCTGCAAGCCACTTTGGTAAGAAAGGCTGGACCTTTGGATGGGCCTTCTTGTCCGGAACTCCCAGAATGAGCACGCTATGCTGCGGTTCACTGGCCTCTCCTGAGGGCTCCGAGGCTCCTATAAAGTCCTCTTGTCCTCCCTGCTCTTCTCTGCTTTTCCCGAAGCAGCTTCTGGATTCTTCTTCCCTATTTTCTTTTTCTTCTTTCCTTTTGGTATTCTGGGGCTTCTGATCCCTTTCTGGCTGAACTCAGGGTCTCTCCCCGATTCTGACTTTTCTAACCTGTGGGGGCTCCCATCCACCCGTTTCCGCCTCTTGGCTTTTCTTTTAGGTTCCTCTAGGGCTGGAGAAGTCGGGCTAGTTTTGGCAGGCCCAGGGGGTCCTGGGGTCTTGTCCCCTGGGGAGCTGGTCTCAGCCTTGGCCTCCTGCTGTTTTTACTTCTTCAGCTGCCGCTCCCGGCTTGAACCTGAAGCCTCTGCAGGAGCACCTGGACTTGGTCCTCGGTACTAGTCACTTTTTCTTGTTCCTCATATCTGGCGATTCCGAAGAGCGCCATCTCTCGGCCCGGCCGCAGCGCTCTCCTCACGCGCCTCCAGGTGCTCTGCACAGGGTTTCAGCACGGGGAGATCTGAACATAAGTCTTAAAAAGCAACTTCACAAGTGCCAGATAAGAGAGGAGAGGCTATATCCCACTTTTGGAAAAAAAAATCTGGGAATTTTTATGGATTACATGAAGAATCAATGGGCATACCACAACAATGGATAATCCTAACTCTATCTCAGGTTGCATTGAGAAGCAGAGCATCCAGTCCTAGGGCAGTGGTAGTCTTGCTGTACTCTGCTGAGGTTAGATCTCATCTGAATATTTTGTCCAATTCTGGATGCCATATTCGGAATGGGACAGTGGAAAACTAAGCTGGAGAGGAATCAGAAAAACTGGGTAAAAATTGTGTGATTGACCTATTGAGTTATTGTTCAGTCATTTCAGTCATGTTTGATTCTTTTTGACTCCATTTGGGGTTTTCTTGGTAAACACACTAGAGTGGTTTGCCATTTTCTTCTCCAGTTCATTTTACAGATGAGTAAACTGAGGCTAACAGAGTTAAGTGACTTGCCCAGAGTCATACTAGTAAATGTCTGATGCTGGATTTGAACTCATGAAGATGAGCCTTCCTGACTCCAGTCCTAGCACTCTATCCACTGAGCCATGTTAGGTGCTCCAACCTATTGAGTTACTCTGAGCAAATTCTTTCTTCTCCCTGGCCTTCAGGTTCCTCTTCCATCAATTCAGGAGATTGGATGAGGGAGTCTTTAAGGTCTTGCACAATCTTCTGTGATTCTGTGACACTTTTAACTATATGTAGTACCAGCTTCATGTATAGAAAAGTAGGCAGCTATCTACATGGTATGATTTGATGAGAGATAAAAATGATATATTCAAAGAGTTGTGAACAAAAGTGTCACCAGATCATAGATTTAGGGCTTGAAGTCTCCTCAGAAGTCATCTAGTCCACCCCTCTTTCTCTATCAAACTACCAAAATTTTGCCATTAGACATTCATGACTTGGGGTCTTAAAAGTTTCTGGGTCACTTATTAAAATGCAAATGAAGATATAGTTGACCTACTTATCAAATTTCAGAAGGCAAAAAATTGTGAGGATTAAATAAACTGTTGGTTACCAGCATCGGGATCCAAATTTCAGCAAGTTCGAATAGTGGGTTGACTAAAAAGATAAAATTTAGTATAGAGAGTTAGGTAACACCATGGATAGAGCACTGATCTGAACTGGGAAAACTTAAGTTCAAAGTTTTCCTCAGACACTTAGGAGGTGTTTTACCATCAGCAATTCACCTACCTCTTTGAGCCTCAGTTTCTTCATCTATTAAATGGAGGTAACAATAGTACCAACCTTACAAGGGGATTAGCAATTCAGATTTGAAGATCTTTCCCACCCATTAACAGGAAGCCTAAGTTACATGTGGTGGGAGGAGCTTCCTGACAGGAAAAGGAAGTTATGTCACAGAAAATGCTGAGAGAGAGAGGGAGAAAGAGAGAGAGAGAGAGAGAAAGAGAGAGAGAGAGAGAGAGAGAGAGAGAGAGAGAGAGAGAGAGAGAGGAAGGAAGGAAGGAAGGAAGGAAGGAAGGAAGGAAGGAAGGAAGGAAGGAAGGAAGGAAGGAAGGAAGAGGAAAAGAAAGAAAGAATGATATGGCTGCTGGTGGCTGCTGATGGCTGCCCTCATGATTGTTAGAACTGAACAGGCTGACTTAGCTGTACTCTGAGTTTGTTTTGGGGAAGACCGCAGCAGGGCGTTGGAGAGGTTTTGGAATGGCAAGTTTCCAGGTTGTGACATTGTGTGTGGAATGTTTTACTGCTGTGGTAGACTGGATAAATGGCTTGTAGGATATGGTTCTCTAGTATCTGAGTAAATGTTATTCTTCTTTTACCTTCTTTATGGAGAGTCTCTTGTACTTTGCGATACAGAACTACCTGGGCATATTCACAATTATCAATAATGTTGTGATTATTGCCTTACTGTTTCACAAGGTTATTGAGAGGACCAAATAAGATAATATATGTAGAGTACTTTGCAAATTTTAAGGTGCTATATAAATGCTAACTATTATGAAAAGAGATAAATGAAAAATAATCCGTTTAGATTAAAAAACAACTTCACAGGTATAGAATGGAGGAGGTATGATTAGATCTAAAAAAGAAAAATAGGGGATTTTAATGGATGGTAAACTCAATTCAAGTCATCTATGTGACATAATAGCCAAAAAAGAGAGTTATTGTCCATCCTTCAATAAACATTTCTTAAGCACCTATTATGTGCCAAGCACTATGCTAAGCTATTGTGATTTTTAGATTCTCTTAAGGGAGATAGAAGGCTCTGAATAAAGGAGGTGATCGTTTTACTACATACCCTGCTCTGGTCAGACCAAATCCAAAGTTACATGTTTGTTTTGAAAACAGGATTTTAGGAAAGACATGGAGAACTTAGAAGGTCTAGGAAAAGGTGATCAATATATTGAGGAGACTGGAAAACATGCCATAAAATAATTGGTAAAAGAATTGTTTTAACAAAGAAAAAAAGAAAGTTTAACTTGAAGAAGAGATTTAGGGAGACCCGGTAGACGTCTTTGAGTATTCAAAGGGCTATGTGGAAAAGAATATTTCTTGAAATGAATTGAAGATAGATTAGAATATAGAATATATTCTAATATAGATATAATGTAATATAATAAATATATATTTATTATAATATAATATATGTAATATAATATAATTATACTATAAATATATAATAAAATATAATATAAAAATCCCAGAATATAGAACTACAACCAATGTATATGAATGGAAGAGAGACATACTCTCTAGACTTCTTGAAGATCCCTCTACTCCTCAGTCCTTTTCTCTGATTAGTCTTTTCTTCTTGAAGCCTCCATTTTAAGGCATTTCCTGCCCTGACTCTTTGATCTTTCTCCAACATGCTCTCCCTTTTACCTTTGCTTTATGTGTTATCTTCCTCCATTCGAATACAAGCTCTTTGAGGGCAGAGATTGACTTTCTTTTTGCTTCTGCTTATATATCCAGTGCTTAGCATACTTCCTGTCATGTAAGTGCTTAAGACATGCTTATTTACTGAATATTAAGGGGGAAAATACTTCCTATTAGAGTTGTCCAAAAGGTATGGGGTTGGACTAGAGCAGAGCTTCTTAACATGGGGTTCATTGATTTCAGGGGTGTCTGTTAACCTGGATGAAGGAAATGTATATAGCTATTTTCACTAGCTTCTAGAAAGTAAAATTTAGTAATTCCTTCCATTATGATTTTGAAAAACTAAGTTATCTTTAGTCTTTACCAGACTGCCAAAGGGAACCAGGATGCCCAAAATGTTAAGATCTCTAGACCCTTGAAATCCCTTACATCTTTAAAATTCTATTTAATACTCTTGAGAAGAGTAATACCTCAGGGATTCATACCTTTGCAGGATTAGCTATGCAACAGTTGAAAGCAAGATCTTATGGAAATGGGAGGTAGGATTAGTTCTAGCTGGCAAGGTTTGACAAGGGGAGAGAGGAATATGGGAAGGGTTAGGATGGTGCCAGATATAAACTTTTCAATTCTTCTGAGTGATGGCTCTATCCATAGATAACCTCTAAGAGTCCAAGTTAGTTAGGGCTGATGGCCTTAAAGACCATCTAAAGAGTTTGTGCTGGGGGAAAAAAAGCCATTCCCAAGAGCACTTACCTCTGGAGAATGTCAAATCACAGATTCTGTTAGCAACCTTACTTTTCAGCACCCTTCCCATGTTATAAATATCAGAAAGGAACCCTGGAAGTGCAGGTATTATAATTTAATGAAAGAAAAAAAACCTTTTTTGGAGTTAAAAGACTTAGACGGTAGTGCTGGCAGATCTATTAACTCACTGCATGACTTTGGACAAGCCGTGTCCCTTCCAAAGTACCAGGTCTGACTATGTGACTCAGTTTGTACCTATAGTCCTCAATCTTTCTAATGGGAGGAGGAAAATGTGCTTCCATGATCTGTTCTAGGGGACTGAGATTGGTCATGGCTATTCACCTGGGTTCATCTGCCTTTTAGTGTTATTTTAATTTATATTATTGTGATCATTGTCTATAATTTCCCATCTGTAGTAGCGAGCAGATCAGGAATCACTCTGTCTGCCTCTCATGAAGAAGCAAAATAAGACCAAAGCTTGGAACAGAGAAGCCCTCTCTTTAAACTGGATTTTCTTTACCTTTTTGTATCACAGATACCTTGGTCAATCTGGTGAAGCCTATAGATACCCTCTCCAAATTAAAAAAAAAAAAAATTATAATGGAAAGAAATGCTAAATTTCAGATAGAGGTTAGTGAAAATTAAGGTGTAATTTTTCCCATCCAAGTTCATGTACCCCCTGAAATCCTAGATTAAGAATCCTCACTCTAAACACAATGGTTCCAACAGCTGTGGAAACTCACAGGACTTAAATAGGACTGTCATTAGCAGGGAGATTGTAGGGCTACAGAACACCCACTCTGAATATTCTGTTATCCTATGCCATCTCTCTGCTTAATTAAAGTCTTTTAATGACACAGTCTGTATATATATTTCCTTTTCTGCTAAGATGAACCTCCCCATATGACAATTATCACAATGTTGTGAAAACTATCCACAGTTGGCTCTTAATAGTTTTCCATTTCCAATTGAAAAATGAAAATGTTTCTGGGGAAAATGCAAATGGATCAGGCCCGTCAACCACATTTCATGCCAGGCAGGCATTTTGCAAAGAAAAAGCAGTCAAACATTGATTGGAAAAAAGAGGTTTCATTAGCGTCAGCACTTGGGAGTTGGCTTTTGCTGCTGGCTCCAACACTGACTGGGTAACCCTGGATCACTACTCCCAAGTTTTTCTTCCTCTAAAGTTGCCCCCCTGATCAGGCCTAAGTTTCTTTCTCTGTCAAATGAGGGGCTGGGACTACACTAGGGGTTCTTTTTGTAGATACTGGGGATAGATTTTAGGGGGGGTCTGTGAATGTAGATGGCAAAAAAAATCTTTATTTCAATATCGTTGATTTCCTTTGTGATCTTATTCTATTCGTTGAAAAATGTTATTCTGAGTAGGGTTTCATAGGCTTCACCAGACTGCCATAGGACTCCACGACACAAAAAATTTTGAGAATCTCTGGGCTAGATGAAGTTTAAAGTCCCTTCCAATGCTAGTGTTCCATGTTCTATATATAGAGAATCCTTCAAGACCTAAGATAACTGCATTTTAAAATTCCTTCCATCTAGGACATCCTTTTCTAAGTCCCTTCTGACTCTGATGAAGGCTTTCCAGCTATTATATTCTATGTTCATCCAAGACTAAGATTCTATATTCTCTCCTTTCTAGTTCTGACATTCCAGGGTTTCATGATCATCACTAATGTAAAACTTCCCATGAGGCTCTTGATGAAAGTCATGATATTTTAGAGGTCTCAAAGACTACCCATCTCAATCATGCAGGCCTACATGCCATGGACAACAAAATATTTCCAAAGAAGGAAAGCGATAGTTTTTATAGATTCAGCAGGGAGAAACAACAGAGACAATCTGAGATAGTAGAAGGAGCTTAATAGGAATATCTGGCTTCTACTCCTCATTCTTCAGCTGACTTTCTGGTGACCTTGTTGGACAGGTCACATCACTGGCCTGTTTTCTCATCTATTAAATGAGAGGATTGAAATGGACAGTCTCTGAGACTTCTCCAGTTCTAATATTTTTGCAAATTCTCTTTGTCTGAACTTCATTCATGTTTAAGATTTTGTGTCCAGAGACCCAAATATTGAGGAGACTGGTATCTCCATCTCTTTACAGAATCTTAGAGCTAGAAGGGATTTGGGAGACCATCTGGCCTAATCCATACTTGAAAAAGAATCCCCTGTAAAATAGCTTTAACATGCAATTATTCAGCCTTTTCTTGAATACTGCTAATGAGGAAGAATCTACTATCTCCTGAGGCAGTCCATCCCACTTATGGATATCTTTAATTGTTAGGAATTTTTTTCCTTTAAGTCTACATCTGCTTCTCTGTGTCTTTTACCAATGTTTGCCCTCTGGTCCTGAGCAAAACAAGCTTAGTCCCTCTTTCAAATGACAGTTTTTTAAGTACTTGAAGCTAGCTTAGCACATGTCATCTTCCTACAGTGCATGGGTCTCCTCAGAAGTCCAAGATAGCTGGTCTAGAAAGTAATAAATCAGGCACGGTTCTCACTTTCTCTGGTGGGATTGGGGAGGGGGGAGGCATTGCTGCTGACTTCATTTCCCAAATTGGGAGCAGGCAGAAAAGATCAGCATCTCAGTTAGAAGGGACCTCCTCAGAGTTCATTTGATCTTGTGATGTGACACTCAAATAGAAATGGGGGAGGGGGCACATATTGACTCAGTTTTAAAATGTAATGTTCTCTGTTTTTATTGCATTTTATTAGGTTGTTAAATATTTACCAATTATAAAAATTGATCAATTTTACTCTGGTTTGGGCTGGGTGCTTGGCACCTCTGATCGACTCCAAACTGTATCTAAACTAGAATCCCTTTGGTTTTTCCCCGAGTCTCTTCTTTTCCAGGCTAAATAGCTCCAATTCTTTCTACTGATCCTTCTATGGTATGGTCTCTATTTCCCTCATTCTCCTCATTGCCCTCCCCTGGACCCTCTCCATACCCTCTTCTGGACACTCTCCAGTCTATATCCTTCCCAAAATGTGGCATCCAGGACAGAACATTCAGGTATAGCTCCCCTTTCAGGGAATCCAAAGAAAGAACTCTATCTGATATCTTGGTATTCCAGCTTTGGGTGCCTAGGTGATGCACCTGATCTCAAACATTGCAAATTCCAGGGAAACTGCACCTCGTTAATTTTGAATTTTGGAACCTCCATGGAAGTCTTTCTACATTTCTACCATATCTAGGCAGCTAGATGGTGCAGTGGATAGAACACTAGACCTGGAGTAAGAAAGAACTCAGTTCAAATTTGGCCTCAAACATTTACCAGCTGTGTGACCCTGGGCAAGTCATTTAACCTCTGTTTGCCCATGTTTCTTAATCTGTAAAATGGGGATCATAATAACACCTATACCCCAGGGTTTCTGGGAGGATCGAATGAGATAATATTTGTAAAGAGCTTAGCACATAGTAGGCAGTTAATGAATGCTAACTTACTTCCACCATCTTTGTTTATCTTCTGCTTAACTCTTTGCTTGACTCCAGAGGTGAAAGCCTTTTCATTCTGAGATGACGTTTACTGGACTAAGGCTGGTTTATCTGTAGCTCAATCCGGCCTGCCTGCAGCTACTTTCTATGAGACATGATCTTCTCTGTGTCTCTTCTGTTATCTCTTTCATGGTTTTCTCAGGTCTTTGCAGGTCTGGGTCATAGCCATTCATGACGTCTTTGGGTCAAAGTACCTGTTATAAGTAACTTTATTCTTTGATTGCCTGTGATTTGAATAATTCTTAAGGATGAGCCAGTGTAGCCTTCTTATTTTACAGAGGTGGAAACTGAGGCCAAGGGAGGTTAAGTGATTTGCACAAGACCACACAGTTATGAGGAACAGAGGCAGCCCGGTGGCACCATAGTGCACAGAGCGCCGGGCCTGGATCAGGAAGACTCATCGTCCTGAGTTCAAATGTGACTTCAGACACTTACTAGCTATGTGACACTGGGCCAGTCACTTACCCCTGTTTGCCTCAGTTTCCCCATCTATAGAGTGATCTGGGAAGGAAAAGGCAAATTGCTCCTGTATCTTTGCCAAGAAAACTCCAAATGGGATCATGGAGAGTCAGATAAGACTGAAAAACAACTTCTGACTAAATTGCATTATATCTGCTATGCCATCATCAAAAGTTCACATTCTCTGGGAACGGCTTGAGTTTGGTAACATGTAAAAGGCAATTTCCAGGGAAAAGTGCTATTTAGGGGAAGATATGTTTTCCCTATTAAGAACATTATCCCAAATAGCCCAATATTAGCCACAGCTGCCGAAGCAGTGGGAAGTAAACACTCATTCTTAGGCTACATGATTACTATGTTTGGATTTCTTGCAATAGCAAAACACTGGACTCTGGGAAGGTCAAGTTGACCTTTTCCATCAGCTAGGGGGCAGCTTTGAAACTGGTCCCTTCTCTAGGTATTCGGTGATAGGGTCAAGAAGGTGGGGGGAATCTCTGCTGTTTGCATTCTGCAACAATGGAAGAGGAAGTCATAAAGCAGAGTCTGAAAGGCAACTCAAAAGAGAATGCTAGAGTTGGAAGAGACCTTAAATAGCATCTAGTCTAACTCAATCCTCCTATCCCTTCCTAATTTTACAGATGAGAGAACTGAGGACTAGAGCAAGGAACTGACTTGCTCAATGTCACTCAGGGAGTGCGGAGCAGAGCCAAGATTTGAACACAGGTCTATGGTCTTTTCAGTCCCAATCTAGTAATCTTTCTATTCCATTAAAAAGGGTTATAGAATGTCAGATTTGCAAGAGATCTAAATGACCACTGAACTCAACTTATACTTCCTAGAATTCCCTCTACAACATAACTGGCAAGATATGTTCCGGCCTCTGCTTAAAGATTGATTTGCCGGCACTGAGTTGGGTTTCTTCACAGACTTCAAAAACCACTCAGGCTAACAAGCTTGCTGGAAGGTCCAAGTTATCCAGTATATCATAAGCAAAGGGCCAAGATGAGATTTGTTCTACAAGTGATTGCAAGGACCAAAGAGACAAATGAGGATTCTGGGGCAGAGGCATTTTACTACAAACCATAGAATTCTACAACTTGGCTCTGAAACTTTTGCTCTATAAAGGAGAGGACTGGTATCAATTTGGATGGGAGGGTCCAGAATCCCAGCTTAGGTCTGTGGTATTTCAGAGGAGGGGACAATGCTCTCCTACCTCTTCCTGTCTGGTTCCAGTAGCTTCTAGGCTATCAAGAAACACAAGATTTGAGTTGGAATCTGAGTTTGAGTCTGAGTTCGTTTTTGCTGCTTGTTCATGTTCCCCACCAACTACTTGATCCTTGAGCTTTTTGTCAGGGTATGACTGCTTATACAGTAGAGAGTACTTTGTCCCCAGCTTTAGGGTCCAAGCACTGCTGTTTTCAGAGATATTTCTACTCTACCATCACCCCAGGCTCTGTCCCAGCAGTGCACCTCCTCTCCCAAGAACCACCAACCAGGACCACAATCCAGTTTCAAGCAGGGCACAGCAAGAGAACCTGCCTCTATGCCCACAAAGCACTCTCTGCACTCCCACTCTGATCCACTGTTATATTCCTCCCAGTGTGTGAGCCAGGGACTCAGGAAGCAGCTGATGCTGGAGCTCTGGAAGTAGCCTCAGGAGCTTTCTGCTGCTGCCACCACCGCCACTGCTGCACCACCTCCATGACTCCCAGGGATGGGGCCGGACCGCTCTCACCCCTATCTACAGTTTCCCACTAACCGGCTCTGGCTTTTGTGGGTTGAGAAGTCTGGTAACTGCCACAGCTCAGTGATTCATGGCCCTAAGGTCTGTTCTGGCCAGCTGACTCCTAGTCTGGTCTGTCCTGGCACAGCCTACCACTGGACTGCACTCCGCTCCCAGCACTGTGTGATAGACGCTTCCCGGTGACCGTCCAGGCTCTCCTGGGCTGGAGACCTGTTTCCTTCTGCTATTTCGTGGGTTCCGCAGCTCTAGAATTTGTTTCTTCAGGTGTTTAGAGGGATTTGGGGGAGAGCTTAAGCAGGTCCCTGCTTTCCAGCTGCCATCTTCAAGAAAGAGCTGAAACACCAGATTTGGGAACAAGTCAAAGAGAAGACAGGAGAGCAGGTTCCTAAGGCCAGCAACTCTACAATGAGTAATGCTAGATGGGAGGGCAGTGAAGACACATCCTGTTCACCTTATTTTGTTTCTCCTAACTCTGTCTTTGGCTCATTTTCTTGTTACTAACCTTGAGCAGTAATTCTAAGGAGAACTCACTATGCTCACCCCATTCCCCTTGGGAACCATTCTAAGCACTTTTGGGACATGCAGAACAACCTTAATTCTTCTTCCACATGATAATAGCCCTATAGATATTTGAGGACAGTTGTCATGCCCATTTTTTTCTTTTCCAGGCCAAATGTGTCCTTCAATCAGTCTTCATAAGACATGGATACCTATCCCTTCATCATCCCGATTGCCTCCCTCTGAGCTGACTTTCCTCCTAAAAAAGAGAGTTCTTAACTTTTTTGTGTCATGAGAGAAAAGGGAAGGGAATAAGCACTTATGTAAAGCCTACTATGTGTCTGGCACTTTGCTAAGTGCATTTTACAAATATCTCATTTGACCCTCACAACAACCCAGTGAAATGTTGATCTCCATTTTACATTTGGGGAAACTAAGGCAAATAGAGGTTAAGTGACTTGGTCAGGGTCATACAGCTATAATTATCTGAGGCCAGATTTGAACTCAGATCTTCCTGACCCCAGATCTAATGCTCTATCATTGGTCCAGCTAGGAACTACCATCTTCCTCATTTGGGACACTATCCTCCTCTAGTGAAGAAAGCTAAAGATATCATAAAATGTTTCTTAAGCTCTATACGGTAAAACAAGCAGATAAAAAAAAGGATAAGACTACTTCTTAGAGTAGATGGGATAATGACAACTGAGGACAGAAGAAGGCAAAGTTATTCAATTTTTATTTTGCTTCTGTTTTCTCTGCCAAGGCAATAACTAGATTCAGAAAAGGACAGAATGAATATAGCTAATAGGGAGTTGATAACCGCAAAAAATAAGGGGATATTAAGAGAGCACCTGACTCATGATGGAAAATGCTATCCACATCCAAAGAGACAACTGATGGAGTCTGAACACAAATTGAAGCATACTATTTTCACCTTTTTTTTTTTTTAGTGTTTTTTCCTTTTGCTCTATTTCTCCTTTTACAACATGACTAATGTGGAAATATGTTTTACGTTATTGCACAAGTATAACCTATATCAGATGGGTAGCCATTTTGGGGAAAGGGAAAAGGAGGGAAGGAGGGAGAAAAATTTGAAACTCAAAATCTTTCAAAAAATAAATGTTGAAAATTGTCATTACATATGATTGGAAAAAGTAAAATACTATTAATTTATTTAAAAGAGAGCATCTGACTGCAGTCGCTGGCCTCAGTGTTCTACATCCTTAGGTACTGAAAGAACAGGTATCTGTGATTACTAAACCATTTGTCAATGATTCTTGAAAATGTAGGGAATGGGACAGGTGCCTGCCTCAATTTTCACCAAAAAGAGAACAGAAGCTTCAAACTACATACTGTAGACCAATAAATTTGACTTCAATTCCTAGCAAAATTCTACTGACTATTATTAAAGGGATTGTTAGTGAACATCTAGAAAGAGAAACAGTAATCATAGAGTCAACATGTCTTCTAGGACAAATCATGCCACACCAATATTATTTCCTTTTTTGACAGGGATAATAAAGTAGCAGATTAGAGAATACTATAGTCGCAAAATCACAAAAATCATGGGATTTCAGAATTGGACATTCTTAATGGCCTTCTAGCTTTACTCATACCCCCAAAAGGATAACTATTACAAAATATTCAACATATGGTCAACTAGACTTTCCTTGAAGATCTCCAATGGGAATGTGAATAGGGGAGGGTTTCACTACATCCTGGATAAAACCCATTTCACTTTTGGACAGTTGTAATTATTAGGAAGTTTTTCCTTATGGAAAGCCTAAACTTGACCATTACTCCTCATTCTGCCCTCCAAGTCCAAGCAGAACAAATCAAATCTCTCTGGCACCTGAGAGCCTTCTAAGACTTCCATATCCCCCCCCCACCTCCGCCGCCACTGTCAGTCTTCTCTTCTACAAATATCCCCAGTTCCTTCAACTCATCCTCATTTGCCACAAACTCAAAGGCCGTCACTATTCTAGCTTCTTTTAAATTAAGGAATACTCTTTCAAAGCCATATTCCAAGCATGTCTCATCTCACAAAATCTCAGTGATAGATCAACTTTGCCTCCTTGTGTTAAGAGAACTAATTCATCTTGCACATGTTTATCTTGCACTTCTGTTGAAACATTTGAAGCTATTGATGAGTTCTTGAATTTTGTTTCCTGTCAAATTCTGGGTTTTTCAACTCTTATTCATCCCAGATCCTTTCTATGCTTTCTGGCATGGTGGATCTATGTAGACAAATTTCTACTTCCCCTATCTTTTTTGATTAGATTTTCAAGGTAACAGAAAAATATATTCTTTTTAACCCTTGTTGGACACTTTATCCCTGTATATTGCTTTAAATCCCTGCCATTCCTGTATTTTAAATTGTGAGCTAGAAATTCAAATCTCATTTTCGCTATCTTCTTAACTAGCTATTCACTTCCCAAATTTGCCTTTCTTTTCAAAAGCCCTTGGCTTCTTTTGGGAGCAGTGATGATGTCTACTGTGCCTTTGGAGTTTTCAGTTTCCTGCTAAAGATTTTGAAATCTTTAGCAATACTTTCCTTTTAGCCATATCATTTGTACCCAGGTGAACCAATGAAAGTAGATAATAGTCTTCTATTTGAGAAGTCTTGACCTGTACCTGTATCTTCCTTGACCAGCAATTTGGAGAGTGGATGGAGAGTGGAAGAATGTCACATAGAAGAGAAAGGGAAGAAGAGGATTTCTGTTATGTTTTGAATATATTCCAGTCAGTCTGTCAGCCACTGAGCATTTATTAAGTGCCTACTATGTATCAGACACTGTGCTAAGTACTGGAGATACAAAGAAAGGCAAAAGACAATTCCTGTCCTTAAGGAGCTCACAATCTAATGGGAGAGAAAACATGCAAACGGTTGTGTGCTGTTTAGTCACTTCAGTTGTGAAACATCTTGGGAACCACTTTGCTCTTCAGTAGTATCCAACTCTTTGTTACCACATTTGAGGTTTTCTTGGCAAAGATAGAGGAGTGGTTTGCCGTTTCTTGCTCCAGATCATTTTACAGATGAGGAAACTGAGGCAAATGGGGTTAAGTGACTTGCCCAGTGTCACACAGCTAAGAAGTGTATGAGACTGGATTTGAACTCAGGAAGATGAGTCTTCCTGACTCCAACCCCAGCACTCTGTCCACTGCACCACCTAGCTGTCCCATAAATAGTTATGTACGTACAAGCTGTCAACAATAAATTGGAAACAATCAACAGAGGGAAGGCACTAGAATTCAGAGGGTTTGGGAAGAGCTTCTTATTAAAGAAGAGATTTTAGCTGGAATTTGAAAGAAACCAGCGAAACCAGGAGAAGAATATGTGTGTGTATACATATATGCATGTGTGTGTGTGTGTGCGTGTGTGTGTGTGGAGGGGCAAAGTATGTATTTGTTAGATTTACTTGATAAATATGGCAACTGTGGCCCACAGAAATCAAATGATTTACCTAAAGTCACACAGCTGCTATGTAACAGGTCAAGGAAGAACTATAGGACTACAGGAGATAGATAGATGGGTAAGTAGATAGATAGATAGATAGATAGATAGATAGATAGATAGATAGATAGACAGACAGACAGAGACAGACAGACAGACAGACAGACAGTTAGATAGATAGAAGATAGAAAGAAAATAGATAGATAAAATATTAAGTGTTTATTATATGCCAAGCACAGTGCTAAACTGCTTAATGCTGGGATACAATCACAAGCAAATAAGACAGTTTCTGCCCTCAAGGAGCTTACATTCTAATGCGAGAAGACAACATAAAGAGAAATAGAAAGAGGGATGGTGGTGGAAACATGGAGCAGATCTGGGTCCCTAAAAGATGATGCAAAGATAACAAGATAATACCAAAGCTCACCTGTTAGAGCTGAGGGACTATAACCGTATCAGTAGGTACAGGCTGACATTGCATGAAACATAGAATCAATTTCCCATTGATTTATGATGTTACAGCTGTTTTGCCACACATTTACACACAAAATCACCCCACATATAATGTCAATAATGCTTAATCCCACTACTTACTTCGAGGGATATTCTACCGTATTTAACTTCATCTAAATGTATGCATTAGAGCCACTAAGCACGGTGAAGCCTTCTTTAATATACTGCTTCATTGGCATTGAAGAAAAATTCCCTAGGAAGTATGTAGAACATTAAGGACTATGTGAAAAGCTCCATAGTTATGAACTTGAGTTAGGAGAGGGATGGAATAAAGTAACAATACCCTCCCTAGATTTAAAATGCATCTGAGAGGTGCAGAGTATTTGCAGAGCCCTCGGAAATAAAGAAATAAATAAAACAAAGTTCAGTTTGAAATACAGGATGGGTATGTAGGTAGTGAGCTCATACACATGCATGCACACACATGTGTGCTCACACACACACACACACAGCAGCTATAAGAGTAGATGTTAAGTGGGAGGATAATAATGGCTATGATAAAGAGGACAGAGAGATGACCATTGCTTAGGAGAATAAGGAAAGGCTTCCTGGAGGAGATGAGACTACATCTGGGCCTTAAAGGAGGAAAGAGAAGGGAATAAGAATTATATTTCTACTATATGCCAGGGAATATCTCATTTGATTTTCACAATAATCTTGGGAGGCAGGTGCTATTATTACTCTCATTTTCCAGTTGAGGAAACTGAGGCAGATAGAGATCAAGTGACTTGCCCAGGGTCACACAGCTAGTAAGTGTCTGAGGCTGGATTTGAACTCAGATCTTCTTGACTCCAGACCCAGCCCTCCACCTAATGAATTTTAAATGAGTGAAAGAGTAAGAGTGGGCATTCTAGCTCACAACATGGACAAAGGCCTTGAGTAACGAATTATGATTACTGGCTTGTTAGGAGAGTAAAGGCAAATAAGGATAGAGAAGCAAGCTGGGGTAACCTTTGGGAAGGCCCTAACCAAGGCCTCCTCTGTCAAATGAGGAGGTTAGATTAGGTGATCCCCAAGATGTTTTCTTGTTTTCTGTGGCCCGATGACCATTTCAAAGTAGTCTGATGATTGCCTAGTTTCCCCACTTTCTACCTTGAAAGCCCAGGATCTCTTGAGATTAATGCTAAATTGTGTGTGTTTATGTGTGTGTGTGTGTGTGTGTGTGTGTGTGTGTGTAAGTTGTGCCAGTCCTGATTTTTTTAGAGTTTCACAAGCTTCCCTTACCAGGGGTATAAGGAAGCCTTAAGGAAGTAAGTCGAAGAGCCATAGGATTTATCAAAGGGAAGAATCTGGATTCAGGAAGACCTCAGATACTTGCTAGCTGTGTGACCCTGGGCAAGTCACCTAACTTCTGTCTGCCTTAGTTTCCTCATTTGTAAAATGGGGAAAATAATAACATCTTTCTCCCTGGATTCTTGTGAGGATAAAGTGAGATATTTACAAAGTACTTTAAAAATCTTAAAATACTATGTAAATATTATCTCTTATTGTTTTCCTTATTCTTATTCTTATTTTACATATAAGGAAACTGAGGCCTGGAGAGAGGAAGTAACTTTGCAGAATCCCACAGTTTCTTGGTGGAAGAGGCAGAAAGAAACGGAATTCTGATTCCAAGTCTAGTGCATTTCAACCAAACCACGGTGAATGCCTCGCCCTTTGGCCAGAGGATCGAAGACTGGAGCCAGTTAGCAAATGCTTATTGTTTTCGAAGTGATTTTCCACCCTCACCTTTCCCCTGAGAGAACCTCAAATGGAAATACTTGAGGGAAACACATCTGCAAAGCTCCAGCAAGTAGGGGATATGTACACAACAATGAACACAGCCAGGCCTCCTGCCCCGACCAATTGTTCAGGACAGGAAATTTGTCCTCCGCACCCTGAGCTTCTCCTCCTACTCCTAGGAAATACTCTGAAATCAGTCACTGGGCCTGTCAGTGTTAGTATCGGTCTTTGGGCTCCCGCTCCCAGGGACCGGTGCAACTGTAGACATTCCTTCAATTGGCATTTCGTAATAGGTGGGTAAATCCTATGACAGTCTCTGGGTGGGTGATGGGGTAGAAATAAAAATAAATGAGATTCAATTCATATACCTGAGGACTTTATACTCTAGTTTGGGGAATGACAGGGACATGGATAACTAGAACACAAGGTAGCATGATATCAATAGAAAGAACACTGGATGTGAGTGATGATGCCAAGTTTGAGGTCCTGACTATGACACTGTCAATCTGTCAGTCAATCAACCAGTAGGCATCTATTGATCACCTCCTGTGTACAGTACAGGCTAGGTACTGGAGATACAAAGACAAAATGGTCCCTAACTTCAAATGGCTTACACAAAACTCTCATTAACAAGGAAGAATAGATTGCTGGAGTGGAATGATGAGAACTCTGAGGAGAAGGGACTACTACATTTCAGAGTTTGTCATGGAGGAGAGGAAATCTGGAGATAGTCTGAAATGTACCCTAGATTTTTGGAAAATGGATTTCCAAGGCCTCAGACAAAAAGAGAAGTAGGTTCCCATAGTGTAAAATGCTTCAGAGGGAATCAGCCTAGGATAGATGAGAGAATGAAAATCTGAAGGCATCAGGGGAAATAATTCCATTGGAGAGAGAAAATGGGATTTGCTTGAAAAGACCAACGTGGACCCATAGGGAAGGGGTGGGGGGGAAGTAAGTATTTATTAAGCACCTAATATGTGCCAGTAACTCATTTGTTATGTGCTAGGTATGTGCTAAATATGTGCTAGGTAACTCATTTGAACCTGCCAGCTTAGATGCTTTAAAAATGTACAGAATGTTGAAGAAGGGTCAGTTAATAGAGAATGAAGGTTAATGTGGCAAATCCCATAAAAATAGTGTGAGGAGTATTAAAGCTCTGAATGAGGAGCAGCTAAGAGAGAAATTAAGGACAACAAAAAAGGTTGTTTTTTAAATTAAGGACAACCAAAAAGGTTGTTTTTTAAAGCTACATTGAGAGGAAAAGGATCAAAGAATGGATAAGACCTGTTTGGGGTGGAAGGGACAATAATAACCGACAAGAAAGAAGGCAGAGCTGTCCGGTTTTTGTTGTCATTCGGTTCTATCCCAGTCTTCATGACCCCAAGGCCCTCCTATCCTCCACTATTTCCCAAAGTCTGTCCAAATGCACGTTTGTTGTTTCTATGACACTATCTACCCATCTTGTCTTCTGCTGTCCCCTTCTCCTTTTCCCTTCAATCTATCCCAAAACCAGGATCTTTTCTGGGTTAGTTTTTACTTTTTTCTCTGCAAAGGGGGATGAACTTTACACTGGAGATGATAGAACAAAAATGACTAATGGGGAGTTGGTGCCCAGGTGAAATAAAGAGATAGTAGGAGGGCACTTAGCTGCCCTTGAAGAATTCAAATCACTTGGCCCACATGAAATAAACCCTAGGGTCCTGGAAGAACTGGCAGACATTATTTGCTGAACTGATATCTAGTGGTATTTGAAAGGTTGTAGAAAATAGAAGAAGTACTACAAGATTGGAGAAGGACAAATGTCATTCCACTCTTCAAAAAGTGAACCGTTTGTAATCTCTAGACCAGTGCGCTCAATGTCAATTCCCAGGAAAGCTCTAGGATGGATCATTAAAGAGATATTGGTGAGCAACCAAAATGGGAAGGAAGTGGTGTTTACAAAGAGTCAGTGGGTCTTCATCAGGGACTGGTGATGTCAAACAAACCTCATTTCCTTTGGTGACAGGATTACTAAACCAGCAGATGAGGGAAATGCTGTGGATATAGTTTGCCTAGACTGTAGCAAAGCTTTGGATGAAGCAAGTCATCCTATTCTTGTGGAGATGACTTCAGAACTGGTTGAATTGCCAGGCTCAAAGAGTAGTAATTAATGCTTCGATATCAATGCAGCAGTGGAGTGTCCCAGGGATCTGGGCTGTTTAACATTTTTATCAATGACTTAGATGAAGGCGTAGATGGTATGCTCATCAGGCTTGCAGATCACACACATCTGGGAGGTTTGGCTAATGCACTGGATAACAGGGTCAGAATCCAAAAGGATTTTGACAGCTTAGAACATTGGGCTGAATCTAATAAGATGAAATTCGATGAGGGATAAATATTAAGACTTGTACCTGAGCACAGGTCTTTAGGTGTTTGAAGGGTTGTCTTGTGGAGAAGGGTTTAAATTTGTTCTGTTTGGCCCAAAAGGGCAGAACAAGGGGCAATTTGGTGGAAGTTGTAAAGAAACAAATTTAGGTTTGATGCCAGGAGAAAATGTCTAAAAATGGAATTGATCACCTCAGGATAAATTCCCTCTCCTGGGATGGTGTGCCCGGATGCCTGTCTCTATAGCAATCAGTCTTCATTACTACTGACCAGAATTTCATTAAAACAGGTTTGCCACTTGACTTCTGGTCAATCACGGTGTCCACCGTGGACTGATTCCTGGCTGATCCAAACTGCTTTCAGTGGCAGGAAATTGTTGGGGTATTTTGGCTCTTCAAGGCTGGCCTCTGATTTGGATGGAAGGTTTGGTTAGCAGCACATGCTGAGGAGAAAAGAGCCCTGGCCTGCCTCTGAGCCATTCCTCCCCACCCTTTCCTTAAAGATCTTATATCAGAGTTGCATTATGGAGGAGATTACTTTCATGAATAAGTTTGACCAGTACTTGCCAAGCTCCCACACTACTCTCAAATTCTGTAATTCTCTGATGTGTATATGTAGGTTTATACAAAGTAGATGCAAGGTGATTGGAGGTGGGGTAGGAGTGGGAAGACACTAGGATTTGAGGGAACTAGTATTTCTCTCAACTTGCTAGCAGCATAACAAGATGTGACAGGGACGGAAGCTATCATTTGGCAAATGAACCCAGTCCAAGCAGAGTTTCTACAGACCCATACAGGATGTAGAATTCATTCAGACAAAGCCTGCATAACGATCAGTCAGTCAACAAACGTGTGCCAGGCACTGTACTAAGCACTGGGAATACAAAAGGAATGCAAAACCAGCTCCTGCTCTCCGGGAATTTCTCTTCTAATGGAGGAGAGGACAATGGTAACAAGCATAATTTGTATGACTTCCCTTTGACATCTAGCCTATTAAATCTTCATTTATTGGCAGAACTTGGCAGAAAGCAGAGAAAGGCTGAGTGAGACAAGATGGAATCAGTCAATGAAATCTCCACCAGGATGAGAAGGGAAAGGCAGACCTTCTTATCAATTCTTGTCAGACCAAAACAAATCACTGACTGGACTGGACAGCTTTTATCAACGTAAAGGACTTGTGACTTCTGTCAAGAGTTCAAAACATTCATCTGGCTTAACCTTCAAGGAAGGGGAAAAAATAAAAAACCCAGGAAAGCTGTTTCTGCTGCCAAAGACAAATTTCCTCTCCTGAGATGGAGAGTATGTTCTGATGCCTGTCTCTGTAGAAATCAGCCTTCATTACCACTGACCAAGATTTCATTAGAACAGGTTTGTCACTTGACTTCTGGGCAGTGAGAGGTGTCCACCATGGAGCCAAATTGCTTTCAGTGATAGGAAATTGTCAGAATCTATTGCCTCTCTGAGGCTGGCCTCTGATTTGGGTGGGATGTTTCTGTTATTCATATATGCTGAGGAGAAAAGAGGCCTGGCCTGTCTCTAAGGCAATCCCGGTAAATGTTAGAAGAGTGGAGGACCCAGCCTGTAGAGCTGTTCTAAGCCTCTCTCTGTCTGTCTGCTGCTCTCTCTGGAGGTGCTTTCTCACTGGCTGTCATCCAGTCCTAGAAAGCTCTCTCCTCATGTCAGCCTCTTGGCTTTACACAAATACACAAATACACACACACACACACACACATCCCTGAGATCACCTTCCATTCACTTGTCTATCCAATATGTGTGATTTTTTTGTATGTTGTTTTCCTCCCTCCCACCACCCCATCTACCCTATTAGAATGGGAACCTTTTTTTTTTTGTTTTGCATCCTTAGTACTTAACATGGTACCTGGCACATAATAAGAGCTTAATAAATGCTTTTTGATTGACTTATTGTCTGAGATCAGTTGGGATGAAATTCACATTTTAGCTTCCAGCTAGAATATGATAGCTTGAGTTATCAACTTACAGTTCACTGCACTCCCTTATGCATATTGGGCCCCACCCCCCAACTTCTGACATCCTGAACAACTGTCTTCCTGGCTGTAGCCTGAATTCCACCATCTGGACTCTATCCCATTGGCAGAAAGTCTTGCTCCTTGTCAAAATGCCCGTTTCCTGGGAGGGTTCACATTTTAAGCAATCAGTCATTTACACTGTGGGAACGTAGTGGAAATAAAGGTTGTCAGAATATATGAACACAAAGGAGAAAACAGGAGGGCACTGGGCACTTCATGTAGGTGTGAGGAGGACCCCTCAAAGGGCAAAAGAGAAAATGTCATAAAGGTCAAAGAAAAACTTTAACGGGAAATCTAGTGAACAGGGGCAAAGCAACAGAGTTAGAAAGAAGACTGGAAGCCCTGCCTCCTGCCTTCTCTACCACCTGCCTACACTGACCTAGGATCATAAACCTTCTGTCAGTCACTTTGTATGAGTGCATGGGAAAACAGTAGCAACTGAATAGCAAAGAAACTATGGCCTTGAAACAGATTTCTAGCCACAAGTGCTTTGAGGGGTTTCAGAAAGTGTATGAGCATGACAGTGAGAACTAAAATGCAAAATGAAATTTGAAATCTACTTACCACCAAAGGCAGAAACTGGAAAATGTCCTGTGCTTCACTGGCTGTCTGGTTTACTTGCACAGAACAAAATTTTATCACAAAAGCTGGTTGTATCACCAAGCTGCAGCAGAATACAGAATACTTCATTATTGTTGTACCAGACACCAGTCCACGTAGCTGCAACATTAAAGGAGAAGATGACAGCTGGGACTTTGGTATTGGTGCTAGTTTTTATGTGAATGCCACTGAAGAACCTTGGAAAACCAACTATAGGATGTGCTCTTATATAATAGATGAGCTGCCCAAGCTGATAAATGCCAATATTCCAGCTGGCTTAGAGAAGATAGATATCTATTTTGGGCCATTCTATGTGAGGCCATGGAACTCTAATTTGTGCTTTGAAGAATCCCAGAAAATACAAATCTGTATCAGCATTCTCTCTAATATGCAATCCAGTACTCTGATCTTGGAAAGGCCTCAGTGAATATTTAGGATCAGATCAAAGTAAGTGGGAGGCATTTGATGCTACTTATCTTGTGAAATCTTATCCAGATTCTCAGTTGGACATTTTGATGGATCAAGGCAAAGATGACCATTTCCTTAAAGATGGGCAGTTACTTCCTGACAAATTTATAGCTGCCTGTGCAGAATGGAAAATTCCAGTTGATTTTAGATTGCAAGAGGGAACATGATCATAACTTACTACTTCATTGCAACTTTTGTTAATGATTATATAAGACATCATGCAAAATACTTGAACACATAAAACTTCATATATGAGTAATGTCAAAATTATAAAAGTTACCATGTAAACTGAACTTTTGAAAAGATAGAATTATAACATGAAAAATTACTGCCTGTGAACATTCACTTCTAATTTTTATCAAAGGCTGACCACCTTCTGAATAAATATATAAAATTAAGCAACCTGATTCCTTTTTGTTCACTATAAGCACTCTGATAAAAGACATGTTATAACCTAGGAGCCATTTGAAATCCTGGTAAAATTAAGTTTAAAGGATCACAAAATGTGCAAGTGATCCAGTTGACTGTAAAGAATACAGTGATTCAGAAAGGGACCTGTATGTACAAAAAATATTTGTAGCAGCTCTTTTTGTGGTAGCAAAGAATTGGAAATCAAGGGGATGCCCATCGATTGGGGAATGGCTAAACAAGTTGCTGTGTAGGAATGTAATGGAATACTATTGTGCTATAGAAATGGGGATGATACGGACTTCATAGCAACCTGGAAAAACCTACACAATATAATGCTGAGTGAGCAGAGCAGAACCAAGAGAACATTATACACAACCACAGATATATGGATTCTGTGATGACTAACCTAGATAGACTTGGCTTTTCTCAGCAATACAAGGTTCAAAGACAACTCCAAAGGACTCATGATGGAGAGAGCTATCTACATCCAGAGAAAGAACTATGGAGTCTGAATGCAGATTGAGGCAAACTGTTTGCTCTCTTTTTTTTCTTTTACTCTTTTTTGAGGGGGGTTTTGTTTCTTCTTTCTCATGATTCATTCCATTGGTCATAATTCTTCTTTACAACTTGACTATTGTGTAAATAAGTTTAATGCAAAGGTATATGTAGAAGATATATCAGATTCCATGCCATCTTGCGGGGGAAGAGAGAGGAGAAGGAGGAGAAGACAATTTGGAACTCAAAAACATGCCAAACTGAGTGTTGTAAACTAAAAATAAAAAATCTTAATTTTTAAAAAAAGAAGTCACTTTGTGAAAATGATTGAGAAATTTCTTCCAAAAAGAGATGTTGTTCCAATATAATATAGTCTTTCAAATGTTGCATTATACAAAAAATATTCTGTCATTAAAAAGGTTTTGGTACTAAAAAAAAGTACAATGATTCAGATATACTTGGGGATGTAACAATAAGTTGTTGGGTGTTGGGTGTATCAGTTCTTAGAGAACTAAATTGTGGAATTGTATCTCAGCAACTGAATAAAGAGACAATGGAGGGAGAGGACAGGAAGGAGGGAGGGAGAGAGAGAGAGAGAGAGGGAAACTGCATTTTCAGTTATGGACCTCAAATTAAAAATTGCAATTTTGCTGTTTGTTACCTATATGTGACATTGGTCAATTTATTTCCCTTCTCTGGACCACATTTTTAGCACGTGCAAAATGAAGGGGTTGAATTAGGAGATTTCTTACATCCCTTTCAGCTTTAAGTCCTGTGAGTCAGTCCACAAACAGACTTTTAGTTGAACTTTAGGAAGTGAGTAGATTTCAGATAGAGGAGTCATGTGGAGGCTTTCTAGACAAGAGAAAATGTGTAAGCTCTGAGGGGGAATGTGGCTTGTGTATGAGGGGCAGGAAAAGTGACAGTGTACCTTAACATATGTCAGGAGCATAATGAGGAAGAGAGGTAGTCTGGTGTATTAAAAAGAGCATTGGACTATCTGGGTGTTGGAAGACCTAGGTTCTGACCTTTACTATGTGACCCCTTTCTCTGGGAGTTAGTTTCCTCTCTTTGGGCTCTATAGCATTTCCCTTTCCCCTTTTGGTGGCTCCTCACACCTGCCTGGAGTATCCGGTGTCCTCCTGTTCTCTCCCCTGTACTCACCTACGCTGATATCTTTTATTCTCACCATGGTGTAAATGACTGATAGCTTACAGCATGAACCTTCCTAGTTCTTCTGTCGTTGTTCAGTAGTTCAGTTATGTCCACTCTTAGCGACCCCATGGATCAACTGTCCATGGGGATTTCTTGGCAAAGGTCCTGGAGTGGTTTGCCATTTCCTTCTCTAGTTGGCAGGAGTTAAATGACTTGCCCAGGGTTACATGACTAGTAAGTGTCTGAGTGAGATTGGAACTTTCGTCTTTCTGAGTCCAGGCTCAGGGTTCCATTCACTGTGACACCTAGCTGCACCCTACCCTGGTTTGCCTACTCTTCCACTAAAAAAAAAGAGGGTTAGATTAAGTGGTCCCTACATATCGTCATAACCATGTAGTCAGGGTATTTGTGGGGTGGAGCAGGAAAGCATCATCTGCTGTCATTAACCTTAAGGCAGGGACTGATATCTCTTTGAGGCTGCCTGCAGGCAACAAATGAAAACAAAAAGAGAGTGAACCTCTGGAGGTAGTAAAAGAGTTATGTGTATTGATAGTAGGAATGAGACATATGAGGTGAGGCTGTTTTATAGCAGAATAATTTTCTAGGGAGTTTGGTGACCTGGTTGGCTCTCCTTATGTGTTTGTGTTCATATTTCTACCTTTTGTGTCCCCAGGGAAACTGGGCATTGTTCTGGTTGTGCTGTGAACTGCCTGAGGTCTGGACCTCAGAGAGCAGACAAGGGTTTGGGCTGTGATGACAGGTTGTCACAAAACTGGAGGAAAATAAATGCATCCTTGACAATTCCTTCACAGCTCTTCCCTTTTCTCTAGGGTGTGCCAGGGTCAAAGATTATGGTACCCAGACAACTCTCGAGATTCAGTGATCCTGTGAAACTGGCTATGGCAGGGTGTAGGCTGGAGAAAAATAAGGAAATGAGGTCACCTGGGTTAATGGGGCTTATGAGACCTTGACAAGAAGGCTTAGCAAAGGGTGAGAAACAAGGTTTTCAGCCCCTGTTTTAAATTCTTTCAACTTGCAGCATCATGAGGAAAAATGTATATTCTGAAACATAAAACAATCTGGAAAGGAGGGACCATGTAATGTAGCCATTGCTCCCTTTGGCAGGGTCTCTACCTCCAGCTGCCTCTTTTTCTCTGCTTGGGGAGGGCGGTCACCATTGTCCTACTTAATAAACTTACTGGAGCTCAAGGTGACACCCCTGCCTCCTTTAATCATCAGTACCAAGCAGAGAATCTCATCTGGGCCTTTGCTTTCCTAAATGACCTACTGATAGGCCACTCAAGTCTGCCTCCTGGAGCTCTGGGATTGACCTAATTGCTCAGAATCTGTGAAAGACTTTTAGAGCTTTTTGAGTGGGTTTTTTTTTTCATTTTAAAGTGAGTTGGAATGAGTGTGGAAAGTACTGATTCAGCACTTTCTTAGGTGGCTGGATGCGTTGCTATTCTTTGGGAATGGCCAGTTAGGGAGTGTCCTGAAGTTCCCAGCAAGGCACCAGGCCCTTTTGGAAACATGCAGGAGAAAAGGTCCATCTGTCAATGAAACTTGACCTGACTCCTGCCTGCCTTTCTAGCGTTCTTTCATAGCATTACTCTCCACATGTTCTTCTTTCCAGTCAGTCTGTCCCTGCTAGCTGATTTTCTGACCTCCGTACCTTTGTAGAAGTGATTCTCCAGGTTTGGAATATACTCTCTCCTCAGCCTTGACTTAACAGTATCTTTAGTTTCCTTCAAAGCATAGCTCAGGCGCCACTTCCTAAATAAGGCTTTTGCTTATTCTCCATTATTATCACTCCTTACTGAAATGACTTTGCATCATGTTGTGTATCTTTTTCAGTTACTTATTCTACATATTAGAAGGCAGCTAGGTAGCTCAGTGGATACAGCACTGGGCCTGGAATCAGGAAGACCTGAGTTCAAAGTGGGCCTCAGACACTTAGTAGCTGTGTGACCTTGGGCAAGTCACTTAAACTCTGTTTGCTTTAACCCACTGGAGAAGGAGATGGCAAACCATTCCAGTATCTTTGCCAAGAGAACCCCATGGACAACATGGTCAGACGTGACTGAACAACAAATCGTAGATATTATATTCCCTAAACAGAATGTAAGCTTTCTGAAGACAGGCATACGATCTCATATTTGTCTTTGTACCCCCAGAGCTTTACTTGATGCTTTCACATAGTGGGCACTAAATAAATCTTTACTGAATTAAAATGTTTGTTGAAGGCCCTAGGCATTAGGTATGCCTATTCTCTGAACAAAGGTGCTTTCTCTCCAGATGGGAAATAGGTAGTAAACCGTCTGGTACCATTCAGATAGGAAGCATGAAGCTGGATCTGACCACAACGTTCATCGTTACTCACTTCCCCAATTCTGTGTTTAGATTCTAGAGCAGCACATGCCCTCCTGACTGGCATAGTCATTTATAACACACCACACCACACACACACACACACACACACACACACACACACACACACACACACACCCCTCTTTGGCACCACACCACTGTAACAACACACGGGGAAGAGACTGGGAGACTAAGGACCAAACAATGGGCCCCTAGCCTCAACTGTCCTTCCTCCTGTACTTAACCCACTAATTCTCATTACCTCAGCACCATGTCCAGACAGGCTATGTAAGACACAATAACCTTTCCTTGAACTGGACTCCTTGGAGAGGCAGTGAGGTTCAGTAGAAGTGTTGGATTTGGACTCAGAATATCCAAGTTCCAATGCTGACCCTACCATTTGTAAGCTGTGTCATCTTGGCCAAGTCACCTACCTTCTCTAGTCTTTAGTTTCCTCATCAATAAAAACTACATAAAATAGCAAATTGTAAGAATAATAAAATAATACTCATGGCAGCTTACCTCACAGAGTTGTTGTGGGGAAAGTGCTTTGTAAATTCTAAAATTCTATAGAAATATTCATAATAATAATGGAAATAGTAATTACTGGAAATGTTAATGCAGTCAGCTTCCTTTCAGGCTGTCTTCTACCTCCATTCTTTATAGTGTCCTGTGTTCCTTCTATACCAACACCTAGATAACATTAGGTACCCAAGTTGTAGCCTGAGATTGTAGGTAGAGGGAGCACATTTTTTTTGATGGACCCCTGAGACTCCCTATCAGCTAGTTCTGCTCCATTTCAATAATTGGTCCTTGCTCTATATATAGCCATTGGTACTGATTGTAAAAAGCAGCTGTTCCCTGAGTCTTCGGTGGCAAAACAGCCAAGGGAGAGTTTGGGACCATTTTTATTTTAGTGAATGTGGGTAATGAATCGGGTTGGGACATCTCCAGTGGGCATGCTTAGTCCCAACAGGAGATAAAATTTAGCTCAGAATCATGTGACTTGCCAGCATAATTAGGGCCCCATTTCATCTTCTACTGAGAGATGGACAAATGGGAAGGAAGTGAAGGGAGAATGATCAAAATGGATCTGAAACTCTTGGGCCTTGTTTGAAGATTAGAGACACTACATTCAGTTAAGGGGTACTTAAAGAAGGACATCTTGTACCAAATGTTCCAGGGTGGGAGTATTGGGATGGTGTGAGTTATCTAAGATGCCCCAGCACAGCCTAACTGCAAGAGTGACAGAATCACTGAATCTCAAAATTGGAAGGGAGGTCATCTCATCCAATCCATACCTGACCAAGAATCCCCTCTCTAGTATTACTGACCAATGTGAAGGACTTTGATAAGGAGAAACACACCAACACAATTCAATTTGGGAAGCATTTATTAACTACCCAGGCAGTGGGGACACAAAGACAGATATAAAACAGTCCCGGCTTCAAGGACCTTACTTTCTTTCTGGGAAAGACATGTACACAGATAAGTACAAAACCTGTATGAAACAAACACAATATGTGTGTTAACCTCCTAAGAAAGCTCATTTCACTTTTGTACAACTCAAATTGTTAGGAAGTTTCTCCTTACAAGCTCCTATTTCTGCCTTGTGGGGCCAAAGCAGAATAGGCTGCATCCCTCTTCAATATAAAAGCCCTTCAAATTCAAGATTCAAATTCAAATTCAAGAAGGCTGCCATTATTTCTCCTGATCCCTTTCCAGGTTGAACAAAATCTTTAGTGTGTCATGTTCTCTAGTCTCTTCATCATTCTGCTCACCCTCTTCTGAAAACATTTCCAGTGATCAGTCAGTCAGTTAAGAAGCATTTATTAGATGCTTACTATAGGCACTGTTCTAAGAACGGGGGATACAAAGAAAACTAAAACCAGTACCTGCTCTCAGGGAGCTCACACTCTAGTGAGGGAATGGCAATGTACAAAACATATATATATATATATAGGATATATATGTGTGTGTATATAAAATTATACACACACATGTGTGTATGTATATATATAATTACACACACATATGTATACATATACATATATATACACACATAGTAAATGGGAGGTAATCTCAGAGGGAAGGTACTAGCACTGGGAATCAGAGGGAGGAAAGAATTCCCAGTTCTCCATCAAGAAGGTCAGATTTGTCCTGAGTCTTGGAGAGAGGCAGGGAAGCCAAGGAGCTAGGTCTCATCTCAGATTCATGTTTCCCCACTTCTGTTGCCATAATCATATTGAATGAAAAGTTAGGAGGACAATCACAGTAGCTCAGAAACTACAGTGAGGAAAATTCCTAACATTTGATAAGAGGTTTGGCTCTCTGCCTGAGTTTAAATTCATATTTATTTCTAACTAACCCTTGGTCTCTTTACGATTGAAGCAAAAATTCAAATTACTGGGATAAAGAGATGGATAGAGTATGTTGTGTTATTCAGTCATTTTTCAGTCATGCCCAACTCTTTGTGATTGTATTTGGAGTTTTCTTGGCAAAGATACTGGAGTGGTTTGTCATTTCCTTCTCCAGCTCATTTTACAGGTGAGGAAACTGAGGCAAACAGGGTTAAGTGACTTGCTCAGGGTCACACAGCTAGTGAATGTCTGAGACTGGATTTGAACTCAGGAAGATGAGTCTTTCTGATTTCATACCCAGTGCTCCATCCACTGAGCCACCTAGCTATAAGTTATAGCACCTTTTAAAGGACAGTCATCAGGAAAGGAAATAAGGGAAGATCAGACCTTTGCTTATAACATCCCTCTGTCCTTAAAGGGATGGGTACAATTGGAAGTTATAGTCTGAGTTCTGATCTGAGATGTCTAAAGGGGCCAGTGGTTCTCTACCTCTTCTTTCTCTCCTGAAGTTCCATCTTAGGTTTTATTTGTCTTTTCATTTACTGTTCCTGTGTACCTAATGCCTTCTGACTCAACTTTTGAGATTTCAGTTTTCCCTCTCAGTCTCTCTCTCTCACAGGGTGTGTGTGTGTCTCTTTAAGAATTCCGGGATATGATTCAATTTTACCTTCTGGCCCAAAGAGTTCCTCTTAGTCCCAAGAGAGGCTGTTTATTCCTTTGAACTACACATTCCAGGATGCCAAACAGTTCTCAAACCATTAGTACACTAGTACAAAGTTCATTCTCCTTGGAAGAAAAAAGAAGCAAAATGAGATGAGTTGGTCTGCCTTCTCTTCTGTCGTTCATTATCATCAGCCCATTAATCAATCAATAGGCATTTATTAGGTACCTACTTTATGCCAGGCATCATGGTAGGCACTATGGAAACAAATGCAAAATTGAAATAATCTCTGCCCTCAAGGAGTCTCAGCAATGAAAAGTAGATCTTCTTTAATACTACTTTTGCCTCCAACATAACTTTTAAAAGCCCTTTTGTTGTTCTTAACATTTATTCCCAACCTTGGTTTGTTCTCATATTTCCTATGTTATTTTCACAGCACTGTTCTGCTCTTTCATTTATCCTCAGTTACTTGCCATTACTTCCATCTTCTATGCATATCTTAATAAAATTTTTTTAAGGTGTTGATTTCTCTATGTGGTCTTTTGTCATTTCCTCCTTTCCCTAATTATGAGGATCATTTCTCCTTGTATTTTCAGAATTTTATTCTTCCCATACTTCTTAGTCTGATTTTTCCTGTAGGACATTAAGCTACTGTAGCCTATTCTTTTTTTAAGTTGTTTTTTTTTTTTAAATTTTTGGAGGGGGAAGGGCAGGGCAATTGGGGTTAAGTGACTTGCCCAAGGTCATACAGCTAGTGAATGTGTCAAGTGTCCGAGGTCAGATTTGAATTCAGATTCTCCTGACTTTGGGGCCAGTGCTCTACTCACTGTGCCACCTAGCTGCCCCTACTGTAGCCTATTCTTTATCTGGATTCTTTAAAAATCAGACTTCTCCAAACCTCAGGTCCATGTTAGACTATACTTAGCTTTCCCCTCTTCTGTCAAGAACTCTATAATAAAGGAGTGGTCACTTGCCCCCAGGGTCTTGTAACAACCATGCTACTTGCAATGCCACTTGCTGTGGGGGTGTAAGACCAATAACACCAGCACACAAGAGGGCTGGTCCACAGGTTCTTTGATCTGCTTTTCTAAAGGAAAGCAACTTTAAAGGGGTCACCATTCATTTAGTTCAGGGGGAAAGTCAACAGCAACTCAGAGCAAGTACAAACAGAAATTATATAAACAGAACAAATAACACAAATCAACAGACAGGGCTTCTGGCTGTCTATAGCAATATATACATAGTTATGAGAGAGAGAGAGAGAGAGAGAGAGAGAGAGAGAGAGAGAGAGAGAGAGAGAAAAGCCAGGTGGCTGGCTCCTTAACAGCTACCCAGAATCTCATCTGGCTACATCACATGAACACTCTTCCCACAAGTGAGCCCCAAAGCAAAATGCCAACCTCCAAGTATATATACACTTATTCAGGGTCAGAGGGCATCACAATCCTTGTGGCCCAGGCTCATGTGACTTAGGCTTCTGTGTGACTTAAGCAGGTCACATGGGCCTATTAATGGATGGGAAAGATCTTCTCATCAAGCAAAAAATACAGTAACAACACAAGTCCCTATCATTTTTATGTTAACAAATCTTCTTTGTTGATCAGAATCAGGTCCAGAATAGCAGATACCCTTGTCCTTTCCTCCACTTTTTGAAGAGGGTAGTTTTTTAAAGACGAGCAGTCCAAAGAGTGATCAACTGCTCTGTTTTTGGCAGAAAGAAAACTCCAATTTTTGTCCAAATAGCTCAAGTCTAGCAACACTACTATATAGCCTTTATGTGTCAGGTTTGTGATCTGTTTCCCAAACTCTTCATCTATTGAATTCTTCTGTCCAAATGGTCTATAGTATATTCCCATAACAAAATTGCATTTACTTCTCCTTCCATTGATTCCTACCCATGTTCTTGACTATGTTTCCTTTTCCTGGTCCCTGGAATTTCTCACAAGGGTTTATTTTTTAACATATGCACTATTCCTTCTCTGTCCTTTCTAAATATTCTGTTCTTTTTGAATAAAATACATTTTTCAAGAGACACAATTCAACCATGAGCCTTGTCTCACCAAAACCCGTTGGTAATGGAGTGGTGGCGTGGGAGAACGGGAAGATCACTAAACGTGGAGTTAGGACAAGTGTGATTTGAACCCTGCCTCCAATGTTTATTTGGCTGACCATAAGCAAGACCCTTGTATAGCAATGCATGGCTGTGAGAAATTGGACTATAAGAAAAGCTGAGTGCTGCAGAATCAAGGCTTTCAAATTATGGTGCTGGAGAAGATTTTTGAGAGTCTCTTGTACCGCAAGGAGATCATATCAGTCAATACTTAAAGAAATTAATTCAGGCTATTCATTGGAAGGTCAAATACTGAAGTTGAAGCTTAAATACTTAGGTCACATAAAGAGAAGACAGGACTCATTGGAAAAGACCTTGATGTTGGGAAAGATTGAAGGCAAAAGGAAAAGGGGATGGCAGAGTATGAGATGGATAGATGGTGTCATGGAAACAAACATGAACTTGGACAAACTTTTAGAGATAGGGAAGGATAGAAGGGCCTGGTGTGCTATGGTTCATGGAGTCATGAAGAGTCAGACAAGACAGAATGACAACAACAAGCAAGAACTTAACTTCATTGGCCCTTAGCTTCTTCATCCACAGAGAATTGTAGCATCTCAAAATTGGAAGGGAATTCAGGGGCCATGTCGTCAATCTATGTCCAATAAAGAATCCCTTTACAACACACCTAACAAGTGATCATCTAGTCCTAATGACCTCTAGTTGGGATTAAGTGACTTGCCCAAGGTTACACAGCTAGTATGTGTCAATTATCTGAGGCCGGATTTGAACTCAGGTCCTCCTGACTTCAGGGCCGGTGCTCTACTCACTGCACCACCTAGCTGCCCCTTTCCCCATTTCTTATAGCACAATAGTATTCCATTACATTCATATACCACAACTCGTTCAGCCATTCCCCGATTGATGGCATTCTCTTAATTTCCAATTCTTTGCTCCCACAAAAAGAGCCGCTATAAATATATTTGTATATACAGGTCCCTTTCCCATTTGTGTGATCTCTTTAGGATATAGCCCTAGAGGTGGTAATGCTGGGTCAAAGAGTATGGACATTTTTATAGCCCTTTTTGCATAGTTCCAAATAAGCAGTTTTTTTTTTCTTTAAAATTCTAGACAAACATCTATTTTACTGGCCTTTTTATGTATACTCTATTCTCATCCAAGAGCCTGGAATGATTCACATATTTTAAGCTATTGTCTAGAACTCTAAATCTGATTCTCAGACATTATCTTTTCATGTGGCTGTTTACTTTCCCAGACCATCTTTCTCTCCTAAACCTAACCTCATGCCTCTAACTTGCTACAGTGATGAAAACACCACTTTTGCCCCAAATGGTTTCATTTTCTTGTTCGAGACTTTATATTCTTAGTAATACTTTCTAGGCTTTTATTCTGGTATCTTCATTTGTTTCCACATGAAACAGTTAAAATGAGGAGTAGTCAATAGGTGTGGCAAATCTCTGGAGGTTCCATCACATCTCGGATACATATCCCAGGGAGAAAGCAGACCTCTCTATCCTTTAAAGTTTGTTGAAAATAACATGGTTACATCTCAGCCAAAAGTAACATATCCTCACTCTTCATCTGTTTATTCTGACCAACACTTTATGTCTTCTTAGCAAATATCACCTCTAGCTCTATGTTTTCATTTTTTAGAGTGCAAGAAGATGTTTTTCCTCAGAAAGTCTAGGTTCCCTCTCTACAAAAGAGTCATATCTATTATGTAGCTCCAAATGTTTGCTAGTCTTTCCTACTCCATATTCTTTTGTTCTCCAATTTCTGGATCTAGATTTCTTTAGATTCTTTAGATTTTTTTTCTCCCTTTTAAAAAAATCTTAAAACCCTCCTTCTACTTTTAAAAAGAAATAGTTTGTCTTCCTTAATAAAGTAGAAAACAAACTAGTATTCTTTTAGTCCTTTCTACTTTCCCTTCCAAGGACACCAGCCTGTACTTGGTATTGTTTGTCCTTCACTCTTCTAATAGGACCAAAGATATTACAGCTGATGTCTTGACTTGCTTGTGAATTGGATTTAAGTGAGGCAGAGTTTCGCCAAGTTGTCGGCCTCATTCTCTGTTCCAGAGTCATTGAAGTCCAGTAAAACAAAAGTCAAGATGACTGGTGATGGGCCAGGATACAGTGGGTAACTTTGCCGTTTTCAATGTCTGACCACCTTCTAAGCTCTCCATAGCACCTGCTTCAGCCACCCTCATGCCCATGGAACAAACTGTTCTCATCGGCCCATTCTGCTTGGGGAAGTCTTTACATGCTTGGGGTAGATACCTCCTTAACTTATCGACAGGTTTGAGGTCCATTAGTTACCCTCAACCTGTTTTAGCCCATCTGCTAAGACCAACCAGACTTAGTAAATACATAGATGTTACTTAATAGTGGAGGAAAACAAACATAGTACATTCTCTACAAATCATTGGAAATGTCTCTTTGCTGTCCATGCTTTTGGTAAGAGTGATCCATAGTCCTTTCTTTTTTGGTGAAGCTCTTGGTTAACCATTATGGGTAATTGCTGGTGCAAACTACCTATTTGTAGCAACCATTAGCTATGCTGGGGACTCAATCATAAAGGGTTCCTAGGAGAGGCTTAATCCACTTTGGGTTAGCATGCCATCTTTTCTGGTGATGATGACAGACTTTGTTCAATAGCTTATCCCAGCCATGCCATATAGCAAACAGAAACAAATAGATGCCAATTCACAAGCAGAAATAAAGTTATCTGATTAAATTCTCTTAAATTATTTTACTTTATTGCAGATCTTCAGGTATTCCCCTTTCTGGGCTATTAGGGTCTCTGATATCCTCTGAAGTTAGGCTTAATTTATTTAGTAGGTAGAAGCAGACAGAAGACACAAGCACAAAAGACATAAGCATACTAAAGCAAAAAGGATCTAATCCACGATCATAATCCATTTACTGAATGAGATTCACCAACCTTGTTTTACCTTGCCACCAATCTCCTGTACTTCTCTAGCTGCTCAGATCTCCCAGAATATTAAATAAGAGAGGCTTTACTAGGTACACAACATCCATTGAACTTGAAAGCAAAGAGTCATCACAGACTTTTCCAGGATAGTATTTACTCCTCAGCTCTGGGTCAGCCAGTGCGTCCACTCTGCTCTAGGCAGACATTGTCTAGGAGTCAGGCAGGTATAAAGGAATACAGACCCCTTACTCCCTATCTTGGACCCCATCTCTCAAGGACAGTAGCTGCATATGGTTACTCAGATAGAGGGGCAAACCAACAAGAAATCAAAAAGTCCACAGCATTATTGCCAAATGACATCGAGGCTGCTACCTGCCTCCTTTAATTAAATCCAACAAGCATTTATCTTATCATCCCCTCTTCTCTTTGTAATCAATCACTCTCTGTGAGCAGAATAATAAGGACCCATTTTTTCACCTCAGCAATGCTCATATTGCCTTTTTTCTTCAGATATTCTGGATAAACCTAGTGTGAACAGTGGTGCCAGAGCACCCACATGGCAAAATGGTCCCCCCTCACTTCCCCATCACTCCACTCCACTTCCCTAGTGTTAGAGAAGTAGAAAACAGTATTCCTAGAAGAATCCCTCCAAAGGTAGCAAGCAAGGCATGGGACTGAGAGCTGGAAGGCATCAGCTTAATGCTCTAGTCCGGCTCTCCTATTTAACAAAAGAGGAAACTGGGGCACAGAGAAGGGAAATGGCCAGCCCAGGATCACAACGACAGGCCGTAGGAGAGCTGCTGATGGAGTCCAAGGCCTGCGAGTTCAAATTCAGTGCTCTTTTAACTATAGCACAGCTGCTTTGAGCGTTAGAGGAAACTGCCACGACGAACAGGCGTCAGCAAATTCTCATACAATAGTGGCCACGGGCCCAGATCCATGGGAGGTGCTGGGCAGGAGAAGAAAGAATGAAAACCAATTCCCTTTTACCTTAAGGACCTCACACACATGAAACAATTGAAGAAGAAAAAAGGGGCAATATATACATATATATATATAAACAACAAAAACATACATGTATAAGTGTGACTATACATAGACACATATGGATAGATATACAGATCTTAGTATACATGTATATGTGTATATATAATGGAATCTAGATAAATCTATGCATACGTGTTTACATAAATTGATATCTGTGTACATACATAAATCTATATATGTATATATCTATATCTCTATATATAATTCTCTCTCTTTCTCTGTCTGCCTATTTATCTATCTATGGGACAGCTAGGTTGCACCAGGGATAGAATGCCAAGAGTGGAGTCAGGAAGACTCATCTTCATTAGTTCAAATCTCTTCTCAGTCACTTTACTACCTGAGTGACCTGGGCAAGTCACTTAAACCTGTTTGCCTCATTTTCCTCATCTGTAAAATAAACTGGAGAAACCAGTTCAGTATTTTTGCAAAAAAAAAAAAAAAACAAAAACAAAAAAAAGCCCAAACAACAAACTCAAATGGGGTCATGAAGAATTGCAATGACTGAAAAAAAATGACTGAACAATAGATCTATCTATCTATCTATCTAGACTCCTTCATTACGTTTAGTGATTATGACTTGGGAAGCAGGGCCAGCCTGAAACAGAAAAGAGCCTAGTCTGCTCTGTTTCTAAGTAGCCATGTAAACACAGGATAAATCATAGACTTCTGGATCCATCAATTTAGGCATGGAAGGGACTTTAGAGGTCTTTTCATCCAACCTCCCCATTTTACAGGTGAGAAAACCAAATCCCAGATCAGCCAAGTGAATGGTAGGTACAGGTTGTCAGTAGCACTTCATCTTTCTGAGCCTGTGGCTCCTCTAAGAATGGGGACAATAGTCCATTTCACAGGAGTATTGGGAGAAAAGTACTTTGTCAGCCTTAAAGCACTATATAAATGGGATAATATTATATCAAAGAAAAAATTCAATACTGATGTTTTCTGTGACTTGGATCCAAATCTGCTTGATTTTTAACATTGATTTCTATCCAAGTCATTTCAAACTTGGAGAGAGAGGCATCCAAATGGGCAGAATCTTCCATGACCTCTGACATGACTTTGCCCGGAGACAATTTGAGGTAACATTTATAGGAATCTTGAACAAGAAAAAAGACCACGGTATATTAAAATATGGTAACATTCCAGAATAACCATCACTCAGTTCCTTTCTGTACCGTTTCCTTTAAGGACTGAAAGTAGTTTTCTTCTTGGGATCATTATTTAACCTTTAATACAAAAGAAGATGTTACCTTTAGGTGCATCAAGGCTACAATCACTTCAGGAGTGGGCAGTCAAGAATTAAATTTGGTTTCCATTTTTTATCCCCTTCAAAGGAAGCCCATAGCTTCTGTTCTTCCCCTTTTCCTAAAGGGAAAAGTCTAGAAAAGGTTTTAGATTGGAGAAAATATTATTTCTTAGTATTTCTAGAGAAACTAAAAAGGTTTTTTTAAAAATATGATTCCATAATGATTACCATTGTCAATATAAATACATTTTTGTGTTGCTTTTGTTTATTTAAAAAAAATCTTTGTATTCCCATGACCTTGCACATGACCTTGCCAATAGTAAGTGGTTAATAAATGTTTGTTGGACTGAATTAAATGCTAGAGTACTTTGAAAAGCATATAGGACACATACATATAGGGGGTGGGGAGAGTTGGGCTGTACCAACCAGTTGGGGTAACCTAGAGCAGAGGTCCAGAATTTAAAGAACCACATCTACCCACTAAGCATGGTAAATGTGAATAGCTACTTATTATCCATGTAACCTTAAAAATAATAGCTAGCTTTTATATAACACCTTAAGGTTTGCAAAGTGTTTTAAAAATATTTTCTCGTTTGATTCTCAGAACAACTCTGGAAAATAGGTGCTATTATTATCCCAATTTTACAGTTCTAGAAATTGAGACAGACAGATATATGCAACACATGGGTGATATATGTAAGCTGTACATATGAAGTGATGATTTACCTGGTAGTGCTCTTAAAATAGAGATTTTAAAAAGAGTTCTTTACTGCTTACTCCAATACTCCAGCCCTCTAATCAAAGGGGCAGAGGGTACTGAGTATACTAATGAGAGTGGGTACTAACTCTAATATATCTATATGTAAAGTTACATCCATATCTTTATCAGCTATGTCTATATCATCTATGTTGTTGTTCAGTCACTTTTTAGTCAGGTCCAACTCATCGTGACCCCATTTGGGGTTTTCTTAGCAAAGAGACAGGAGTGGACATTTTACAGTTGAGGAAACTAAGGCAAACAGGATTAAGTGACTTGTTCAGGGTCACACAGTAAGTAAGTGTCCAAGGCCATTTGAACTCACAAAGATGAATCTTCCTGGCTTTAGGCCCAGTGCTCTATTCACTGTGCCACCTAGCTGCCCATGTCATCTATATCTATATGCAGATATAGATACATGATATGTAATAGATACATTACACACGTCTTACATGTTATAAATCATTCGTGACATTTCCATAATATGTAGCATGGAAACATTTAACATATGTAACACATAATGTAATATTAATATAAGAATAATCAATGACATATTGCCCATGTGTAATTAGTGACATACTGTACACATATAATATGGAGTCTTCTTTAAAAAAGAGGCTTTAGAAGGAGTTCTTTATTATACATTCCAGCCCTCCAATCAGACAGGCAGACAGTATGTAGGATACTAATGAGTTGTGACTGGCAGCGCTGACATATCCGTATCCATATCTATGTCTATTTCTATATCATCTATATTCATATGCACATATATTGTGTGGTTTATCAGATATGCATTATAACACATGCCTCTATAAAATAGTGGTGTCAGTGCTATTTTTACTTTATTTTTAAAACTTTTTTCTTTTGGCCTGTTTCTTCTTTCATAACACAACTAATATGGAGCTATGTTTTACATGATTGCACATACATAACCTATATCAACTTGCTTGCTGTCTTAGGGAGAGGTGAGGTGAAGAAGGGAGGGAGAAAATTTGGAACTCAAAAAATTTTTAAATGTATGTTTAAAATTGTCTTTACATGTAACTGGAAAGAAATAAAATGCTATTTAAAGAAAAAATAATGTTGAATTTGGTGGATTTATGTGTAATGGGTACAAGAGACATGATCAGTGACATTGTATTCCAGGAAAGAGTTGGGTAGCTGTGTATCAAGTGTGAGAGTTAACAGATGTGTTGCACATGTGTATGCACATGAAACATGAGAAGAGCCAAAGGAAAGTCCCTAGCTTGTTGGGTAGACCCTGTCTGGAGGAATTACGAAATAGCATAGACAAGAATTACAGAGGTTAAGAAAGTGTGGTTGGGTTGCATTTGGTACCAGTAGAGTGAATAGCCATATTGATGAGATGTAAGAACATTTTAAAGTGTTTCTGTACCTACTAGATGAGTGTCGGATCCTGTACAACTTAGAGACTGGGCAAAGGGTTCCCCCAGAATTCCCAACATTAAAATGATTTTCTACTTACAAAGCTGGCAATGCACACTGGAATGATTCATTTCAGAACATTTTTCATTCTGGGACAATTTTTTTCTTGTATCCCTAGCCGCTATGCTCCTGGTATATAGTAGGTGCTTTATTGTTTCATGTTAATTGGTTTATTGATTGATACTTTCCCCTCAACTCCCTCTTCACTCTACCCAGAAATTGGAGGATTTCCCACAGTGCTTTAGGTCAGCCCCTGAAGAGTGGTTGGTCCAACTGAGATGGCAGCAATTGGTTGTGATTGAGCTACCAATGTGAACTGGCATATGGGTATCAAGCTGGTGCCAGCATACCTACCTTCAAATGCATACAAAAATAAAAAATTTTAAAGGGGATGAGGGAGTGTGTGGAGCTCTTAAATGGCCATATGGGCTTTCAGGTTCTGCATTCTACCAAGCAGATGTTGGAGGGCCCCCATCCAGAGCATGCTGGGAATGCTGGAAAGTGCTTCACTGAAAAGAAAGGACCCCCTAGAAGCTTCTTGGCTATTCCTGTATAGAAATCAGGCCACTGCTCCTCAGGCAGGCAGACAGAATGGAGAGTGAGGGGGAAAATCACCCTCTGCTTCTTTACCTGTATACTGGCTACAATCTCCCCAATTGTAGCTTCCGTGTGTTAAGTCTAGGTATGTAAGATGAGAGAACATTTTCTTCCCCTCAGCTTCAGGAGAGAGAGTGGGAGGAAGATGGAGAAGAAGAGAGGTAGAAGAGACTGGAATTAACTTGTACAGTAAGTGGAAACTGTTGATTACTTTATGCAAATTCTCTTGAAACCCTCTGTCTCATTTCCCTACCTAGAGTTGAAAAAGACAAGCTTCTCTCTGCCAGCAGGGATATGTTAGCTCATAGAAATTCAACGCCTCCTATCAAGGCATTGAATGGCACCGGCTGGCTGGCACCGTTATCTACAAAGGGAATTTTCAATGAATTTGGGGAATAGGAATAATGAGCCTAGGATGTGATAAATGATGCCTGCTGGAAAAGTTGTCCAAAAAACACACACAAGGTAGCAGTAGATTAAATAAACACCACAGCAAGAAAATTAGCTAGGAATTGGAGCTGAAAGTGAGGCATCTGTAATCCGTTGGGCCCAACCCATTCATGCACGACGCATCAGGGTACCATGGAATTACTCATCCAGCTAACCTTAGTTAATTATCTAAGTTCAGCCAAAAGGCCACATATTGATGTCACAAGGCCTTTTGACTCAAAGAAAATTCTATTTGAATCTTTAGAACAAAGGCCTTTTATCTCTTAGGATTCCAGAACCACCTTTCGAAAATGGTAAGTATGAGTCCCACAGGTTTGCCTGGTACCCTCCAGAGGAGCTTTTGGAAGGAATTAGAAACTGCTTCCTCTCCTCTCTGGCACTGCCTCTTTTCTAAATGAGGAACAACAAATGATTTAGCAGCAAAGAGGTTCCGTTTAATTCTACCTATGCTTGAAGAGGTATATTCCTAGACCAAATTAACTGGGTCCAAAGAATTGGGAAGGTGTGTATAGGAGAAAGAACATTGGATTTGGAAATCACAGCTGGGTTTTATACCACTTCTGCTACTGAGTACCTATGTTACCTATGTCATTTAACATAGGTATCTTAGTTTCTCCATCTCTGGTGTGGGGGGACCATGAACAGTTCCTAATCCTACTTAATAAGGCTACATGCTGTCAAATACTCATCCCTACTCCTCATATCCACCATCCCATACCAGCAAGCACTTTGGTGTAACTGCCAAGCACTCTCTGATGCTCCAAGAGTTGGTCATCTATTTTTTTGCCAGTATATGTGTGTGTGTGCGTGTGTGTGTGTGTGTGTGTGTGTGTGTGTGTGTGTGGCACTACCTCATCTTTTGTTCTAAGCTAAAGTTTGTATTATGGGTTACCATTTCAGACCTCATGACTCTATTCTCCATCCTACTCTAGGAAAATTCTTCCCCTTCAAATTTATACTCACTATGTTTCCTAGTTACTTAATCTTCTATGAGCAGTTATGATAAATGTCTAATTGAAGTAATAAAAGCAAAGTAAAATGAGGTGTAAATGAGGATTAGCATAAATTCTTATTTACTCCATCATGCAGCCACAATATGAAGGCCACCTTACTCTGCCTAACTTCCCAACCATCCTGAGGAAGGGGTGAATGCACCTGGGACTTCAGAGCAATCAAACAACAACCAATTAATGTTTACTATGCATTAGGCATTGGGGTTAAAAATACATAGAATGAAATGACATCTATTCTCAAGGAACTCTACATTCCAATGGGGGAGGTAACAATATATTTGTAAATATATACAGAATAATAGTTTATATACATTTGGTCCTTGGTGCAGTGGAGTGCCAGGCCTAGAGTCAGGAAGACCTGAGTTCAAATTTGACCTTAGGCACTTAATAGTTATGTGACTCTGGGCAAGTCATTTAACCCTATTTGTCTCAATTTCCTCATCTGTAAAATGAGCTGGAGAAGGAAATAGCAAACCACTCCAGTATCTTTGCCAAGAAAATCCCAAATGGGGTCACACAACTGAAATGACTGAATAACAACAACAAAATACATCATATTCTAATTATTGAAGAAGGCCAGGAACTGTCCACAGGACCCTAACTGTTATACTACATATGAGAAAACTAAGATACAGGCATTAAGTGACACTAAGGTCATAGAGTTGCAGAAATGGGATTCAAAATAAAGGTTGTTTCAACTTATATTTCTTTTATTCCTAATGATCTGAAGATTTTTTTTAATATGGTTGCTTATAGTTTTGAGGTTTTCTTTTAAAAACTTTTTATATCCTTCAACTTCTTTTGGGGTAAGGGCCCCATCTTAAGAAGAACACCGACAGACCAGAGTGTGCCTAAGGATGGGCATATGTATATACACACGTGCATTGTATATATAAATATAAACACACACGTGTGTGTGTGTGTGTGTGTGTGTGTGTGCGTGTATTTTCCACTGATAGAATGTAAACTCTTTGAGGGCAGGTATTGTTGGCATAGTAGAATGCTGGACTAGGAGTCAATAAGATCTGAGTTCATGTCTTGTCTCCTATATTTATTAGTTGTGTATCCTTAGATAAGTGACTTAAACTCAGACTCAGTTTTCTTATCTATAAAATGGGGGTGATAATAATACCTGCCTCAGAGGATGAAATGAGATATATAAAGCATTTTGCAAATCTTAAAGCACTGTATAAATGCTAATATTGTTATTTTTTCTTTGAATCTCCAGCACCTAGCACAGTGCCTGATACATAGTAGGTACTTAGAAAATGTGTGTTGATTGATTAATCGAAGTTTGGTTGGACTCTTTAATCTACTCATCTTCTTGAGAGCCTTGATTCACAAAGGCCACTTTTGGGGACAAGGCTCTATCACAGAAAACAGTCAGTAATTCTGGCAATGGCTTCTGTGTTCACCTGCAAATATAAGATTTCAAACTGAGAATGGGGTAAAGGGAGGGCAGGTCTTACCTATACATATATATATATATGTGTGTGTATATGTGTGTGCGTGTGTGTATATATATATATATATGTCTCTATTAAATTGTATACTGTTAGGTTTGGTCCTTTGTTCTAACCTGTCAAGATTCTTTTTGGATCCTGGTTCCATTATCCAATGCATTTTATTAGCTATCCTTCCCAAGCTTGGTATCATCTGCAAATCTAATAAGATCTAGGTTATATCTTCATCCACAATATTAATTAAAAGGCTTGAACAGAACAGGACTAAGGACAATGTATCATAGACTCCAAAGAAAGAAGAAACTGTAGAAATCTTATAGCTTAATAGTTCTCAAACTTTTTGGTCTGAGGATCCCTTTTGTATTCTTAGGTTATTAAGGACCAAAAGAACTTCTGTTTGTGTGAGTTATTTTTAATCAATATTGACTGTATCAGAAATTAAGATTGATAAAATTTAAAAACGTATTAATTCACTTAAAAATAACAATAAACCCATCATATGCTAACATAAATAACATTTTCATGAAAAAAAACATATTTTTCAAAACAAAAATTTGATGAGAAAAGTGGCATTGTTTTATATATTTTTTTCCAAATCTCTTTAATGTCTGTCTTAATAGGAGACAGGATTCTCAAATCGGCTTCTATATCCATTTTGTTGTAATATTTTGGTTGAAAGACAGATAGACAGACAGATAATAGATAGATAGACTGACTATCCGACCGGATACAGATATCTAGTTGGAAAGGGTGGTGGATTTTAATAGACAAATAATGTTTTAGTATTATTGCAAAAATAGTTTTGATCTCACAGACTCCCCTCCCCCACCAAAAGGTCTTAGGGAGGAGTAGTCAACAGAGCCAATATTGCCCAACAGATGGTGAAGGCTAAGGACCGAGAAAAGAATAATGGACGTGTTGATTGAGATGTCACTGGTGACCTTAGAGCAGTTTTTGTCCGATGACAAAAAAGGCTGAAGTAGTTTACCAAAGTTCATAGGTCGATGAGATGTGTGAGAGAAAATTAGTATCAAAGCAGAGCTGATAAAAGTTTTTGACCCTTAGAGCAAAGGGCAGGGTTAGTTAAGCACTAGAGACAGACATCATGAGTAGGAAGATTAGAGTCAATTAGAAGAGGTAGAAAACATGGTGGAGGCTAAGAATTTGAGGCTGAAATGAGGTTCTCTTTGACTTTCTTCAGAGCAGAGATTTCAACCATGATGCCCCAAGTCAAAGGCGGCCCATGTCACTCCCCAATGCAGCTCAACCAAATTAAAATATAATTGTGAAATATTTAACAAAGTAAATAAAATACAAAAAAACATAGAAAATACTAATATATGTCTTTCACTAACACAATATGTTCCTTCAGGGGTCCTTAATAACAATTTAGTGGTCTCATTTCTATCTGAGTTTAACACCACTGCTCCAGAGGACCCGACTGAAATAACCAAAAGGATAGAAAATAGATTTAGGAGTAGCAACTTGAATCCAGGAAACAGGAAGAAATAATAATAATAGCTAAAAATAATAGTAAGAAAAAGGAAGAAGATTAGGGAATAGGCGATTGAGTCAACTAAAATAAGAATGGGAAAAAACACACATCCCAGAAAACCTTAAAGATTGAATCTCTGGTTCAACCTACATGCAAATCTTCTCTATAATTCCAGTGCTATCTGACTGTTGTGTCAGATGTAAGAGGTGACCACTAGTCTTATTTCACTCCAGGTCCAATACTTTTTCTATGACTGCATACTATTTGATACCAGAGAACTGCAATACTTCTCTTTCAGCCCTTTCCCAGAGCAAGGCCTCCATCTTAGTTTGGTATTCTAGCTCAAATCTCAGTTGTGCCACTTGCTATCTATATGGCCTTGGATATGTTTCATCTCTCTGACCTCAGTTTCCTCACATACAAAATGAGAGGATTGTACCAGATGTTCTCAGGTCACTTCTAACTGTTAAATATTTTATTTTATAAGCCTGTGTTCCAGCCCATGTCCTTATCAGCATGGCTGAGTCAGGAGGGAACATGGCAGACGTTGAGGAAGCACAAAACACCAGCAACTGACATAAATGACTAAAATTTAGGAGAAATAACTGAGTCAGATAAACACTAAACTCCCCCCAATTCTCTGTATTTCCCTTCTGATCCGGTGCAGACTAGCGGCTTGAATCCAGCAAATGGTTTTCCAGTAGTCTCAGTACCTTAGATTGCCAGTGCTGTAAAGTGGTATTGACTGGCCTTTTGGCTCACCCTCCTATTGATCTAGATCAGGGCCCTGCCCCATACTTTTCCACAGTAGGAATTTCCCTTACCAGCCCTGGAATTTGCCAAGTCATTGGCATTATTTATCCCTGACCTATGTGGGATGTGATATCCTCTACTGTATCTATTTTATTTAATGTCAAGGACCAGTTTGAAGAGGACTGTTTGCTCGTCTGGATGGCTAAGTGTGGTGGAAGGCATAGGAGAGAACAAAACTGAGTAGACAAATAATTGGCATACTGACAAGAAAGAGACTGATTGCAGTTGTCAAGGTTGGTTTGTTTTTTTCCACTCCATCCTTGCTTTGGTTTCCATTCCCCACCTCCATCTACACATGCATACACACACACACACACACACACACACACACACACACACACACACACACACACACACACACACCCACCCCCCAGGGCTCTATGACCCTCAAGTTGTCTCCCCTTCCTGCTTGGTCTCACCCTTCCCTCCTAAGGAGGTACATAGTGTAGAAAATACTGGCCTGGTAGTATGGAGACCTGAGTTTGGCTCCAGACTCTGCCAGTAAGTAACTGTGTAACTTTGGACAAATTGCTTCCTCTGTATGTGTTTCAATTTCCTTTTCTGTAAACTAAGAAATGGGGAAGTTAGACTAAAATCTAAGAGGCTTTCCATCACTACCTGTGTTTGTTCTACTTTCTTTTTTAATTTTTTTTTAATTAAAGACAAAAAGACAAAAAAAACCAAACCCAAAACAAACCATGTCCATGTACACAGCACAACATAAAAAGAGGATTTAATATACAAACATGAATTTCCATCTGACACTGTTAACTTTTTATAAAAAAAAACTATGCAATAAATGCCATACATTATTTTCAAAGCTACCTCTCTTTTCTGTGCTTCCTTCTTCCTTTCTTCCTTTATTTTCTACTGTGCATTTTTGATTTTTTCTCTCTGTCTTCCCATACTGCCCTAGAGAAGGCTACCATTAAACGCAGGTACATATATAAAACCATACTATACAGTTCTTTCTCTGGATGTGGATAGCATCTTCCTTTATAGGTCCTTTGGAGTTTATCTGAGTATTTGCAATATTTAAAATAGCTTAGTCATTAAAGTTGTCCTTAGAATAATATTGCCATTACTATGTTCAGTGTTCTCTTGGTTGTGTTCACTTCACTCTTCATTATTTCATGCAAGTTTTTCCATATTTTTCTAAAATCATTGAGCTCAACATTTCTTAGAACACAGTAGTATTCCCTCGCAATTATATACCGCAGCTTTTTTAGCCATTCCTCGGTTGATGTGCATCCCCACAATTTCTAATTCTTTGCCACCAGAAAAAGAGCTACTGTAAATATTTGAGGACATAGAAGTTCTTTTCCTTTTTCCCTGATCATCTTGGGAAACAGACATAATATTGGTATTGCTGGGTCAACACAGTTGTATAACTCTTTGGGTATAATTCCAGATTGCTTTCCAAAATGGTTGGATCCACAGTTCTACCAACAGTGAATTAATATCTCAGTTTTTCCACATTCCCTCCAACATTTGTCACTTTTCCCTTCTATCATTTTAGCCAATCTGTTAGGTGTGAGATAATATCTCAAAGTTGTTTTAATTTGAATTTCTCTAATCAATAGAGATTTAGAGCATTTTTTTCATATGACCATTTATAGTTTCAGTTTCTTCATCAAAAAAACTGCCTGTTCATATCCTTTGACTATTTACCAAATGGGGATGTTTGTTGTATTTTCTAAGGCCTTTTCTAGCTCTAACATTCTAAGTTGAACTAGATGGGCACTGAAGTGCCATCTAACTCTGAAATTTTGAAATTTTTGACTGTGTGCTCTATATTCTAAAGTCTTTCTAATAAATGACATTCTGTACTCTAAAATTCTTTTTATAATCTTTGATATCCCATAAGTGATCCCATAAGAGAGACAGACTAATGTAGCTGGAAGAATTCTAGATGTGGTAAGACAGGGCTTCAAATCCTGCCTAATTAGCTATATGACTATGTGAATTTCTTTGAGCTTCTCTGAACTTCATCCGTAAAAATGGGACCTCCCTCCAGACTTACAACCAGGGAGTGAGCCCTGGGACTTTGTCCCAAGATACTAAATTTAGGGGTCAATGAAAGCATATGTGGCCTAAAACACTAGAAAGAGGGAAAGGAATGTATCAGGTGGGCAGCTAGATGATATGATGGATAAAGCACTGGGCTTGCAATCAAGAATTTAATCTTCCTGAGTTCAAATCCAGTCTCAGACACTTACTATCAGTTTGACCTTGGGCAAGTCACTTAACCCTATTTGCTTCAATAAGGCATTCTTTTTATACTTTCCTAATTAGTTCTCTATTTCATTCATGATAGTGGCTCTTCCAAACATTTTAATCCCTTCCCGAGACTCCTATGGCTCATGATTTAAGATGAAAGCAACTTTGTTGAGTACGAGACAGACATCCCAGAGAGCACAGCGGAAGGCATAAGTAGCTTTGGAATGTAATATTGGTATATACTTGTATATTGGGTTGAAGAGAATGGGAATAAGGGATATGGCATTGGGGTGGGGGGCAGGTGTATGACAGTTTGAATAAAGATAGAGGTTTGGAATCATAGGGATGGGAAGGATATAACCAGGGTAGAGTTTGTTAATTATCAAGAAATGAATTCAGGTAGATTTTCGTTGTCCATAGGGCTTTGACCTCAAGGTAGAATCCTCTCAGGAACTAAAGCATTTCAGGCCAGAGGACCAGTGCATGGAGCTGAAGGAATAGTGTTACTCCCTTATGCACAAGGCAGGAGGCCAGGCTAGAGACTTGATAGAATGGCTTTTCTGGCCTTCCCCTAAAGAGAGGGGCCTAGTACTCATCAGAATGGCATTTTTCCTCTTCTAGTTGGACAGAGACAGATTAAGCAGGAGACCTGATGTAATGGAATGACATTTTCTCCCTTTACTCCAAAGACAGAAAACTAGTGTGCAATGGTTCTCATCTTCCAAGGGGAGACAGAAACTAGGGAGAACTGCCTTGATGAAATAGCATTTCTTCTGCTTTTGCTAGCTGCTTAACTTTAGGAAGAAAGACCTTTACAAACCTTAAAGCAAGGGAAAAATGGGGACTATTGTTATTATAAAGCTGGACATATCTATCATTTCTCATAAACTTACCTCAGAACAGGGCCAACAATCAAGCAGATTCGCTTTCATCTCCTCCTTGGAGCATTTCACATATTGGAATAGAGATCAAATCCTTAGCCTGGCACTGAAGGACTCTACAATCAATCAACAAATATTTGTTGATTGTTGGCTATGTGCCAGGCACTGTGCTTGGCCCTGCAGATGCCCACCTTTCTAACTTTATCGCACATTAGTCTTCCCCTCACATACACACACACACACACACACACACACACACACACACACACACACACACACACACACAGAGTCCGATGTACTGGAAAGAGAATTGGTCTTGGAGACAGAAGGCCTCTGTACTAGCTGGATGACTGTAGGCAAATCATTTCTCCTGTTGAAGCCTAAGTTCTCTAATTTTCAGAAGGTAGAGGTTGTGTTAGGTGATCTTTAATGCCCCTATCAGCTCTACAGAGTTATGACTCAAAGGGATATTTGCCATATGTCATGCCTTTTCAAAGCATTATTGATGCTATTTTCTTTTTAATATCATTCTTCCTCATGACCTTTCCCCCAAACCTTCCCTGCAACAAATAACCATAGTCAAACAGAATAAGTCATTTACTGTCATGTTTTCCCCTACCTCTGTACTTTTGCTCACACTGTTCCCTACATCAAGTATGCCAAACTCTGCCTCCATCCTTCAAGGGCTAACTCAGGTGCCACATCTTCAGTTAAAACTTCTAAGACCTCTCAGCCAAAAATGAGTCCATTATCCTATGAACTCTTATGATACCTGATTTGTACCTCTCATGCACACATTCAGTGTTGCTTTATAGTTAGGAATGCGACCTATCTTCTGTCCACTACTAGACTGTTTTTTTCATCCTGATCCCTCTTAATTCTACTGGCTTCTCTCTGTTGATTATCTCAAGTGATATCTACATATCTATCTACATCTATATCTATATATATGTGTGTGTATGTATATGTATATATATACATTTATATATGTATGTATAGATATATATACACACATATGTACATATGCATATTTATATATACAAATACACACATATACACATACGTGTACACACATATATTATATATATATCTTGTTTATATATAGCTATTTACATGTTATTTCCTCTACTACATTGTGAATCCTTAAAAACAGAGACTGACTTTTGTCTGTTTTATAACCCCAGTGCTTAAGCATGGTGCTTGATACATCCTAGTTATTTAATGATTGCTCGTTGACTTACTTATCCTACTGATGTCCAACCTTTTTATCATACTCAGCGCCTAGCTCTAGATGGTAGGCACTGGGAAGTCTCTCTTGAATTGAAGTAATCTGAAGGGATTCAGTGTGGTATAATGGACAGGAATTTGTTTTGCTTCACTGTGCATATTTTTTCTAAATGTTTTGTATCTTCTTTTTTTTCCAGTGGGGAAAGGCTGGAGAGAGAGAGAAAATAGATTTTTATTAATTTTTAAAAAGGAAATTAAACTTCAAATGCCAAGAACATTGGATAGAAAACCTGGATTTTAGAACTCAGTCTGCCACTGACTAGCCATGTGATTTGGGGGAAATCACATCTCCTCTCTGGGCCTCAGTCTTCTACAAAAAGAGCGAGTTGAACTAAATGTTCTCAAAGGTTCCTTCCAGTTCTAAACCCTGTGAAAATAGCATGATAATGTTATAGAGGCACAGAGGTAACTGGGATACAGAAATGAAGAAGACTGCCTAATGGGAAAGATAAGACAAGTACACAAATAACTACAGGACAAAATAGATTGTTAAGAGCCATGAGAAAGGGTGTCTTGATTCTGGGTGTCTCTCCCCAGCAACACTGCCCCCCCCCACCTCCATGCTCTTTCCTTGGTCCTTTTTTTCTGTCTATATACTACCTTGTTTGGGGATCTCAGAAACTTCCATGTATTATCTTTTTTTTTTTTTAAAAAAAAGCTTTTACATAGAAATATTTACTTCAAAAAGTATAATCACAAACGTACAAACTTACTCCTTCAACTCATAGAGCTCCTTCCCTGTTGTACTACCTCAGTCTCTGGGGAGGGCAAGAGGGTTAGCATCATAGCTTAGCTTCATTCCCATGAGGATAGCCTCAGTTTCAAGTCTAAAACCCTCCTTGCACTCAAGTCTCAGGCACACTGGCTTCTCCAGATCTCCTTACTGGGGTGGTGTCTGGCTGCATCTTCCACCTGCAATCCTGGCTCCAAGTTTGCTAAGGCTTGAACTCTCCATTCGGTCCTGCGAAAATCACCTCTAGCCCCTCTAACTGAAGAGGGTGAAATGCAGAAAAGAAACAAATAGCCCCCAGGCCCATTTCTCAGAGCCAGGGTCAAAAAGAGAGCAGGGGAATGGAATCCTTCCCCTCTCACAGTTCAGTTGTTGGCATTCATGCTGTGGCCGAACTGGGATCTTCATCCTCTGGACACAGCAGATAAGAGTGGCCAAAAAGATCAATTATCATCTCTAGGAAAATATCAGTTCTGTCTTTATCTCTAGATCCTGCTCCAGTCTTTCTCACGAGCCTCAGTGTCACATTACTGTCATTTGAGTGTCTCAGATAGATGTCCCATAAGCACCTTGAAGTAGACATAATATTCATAATCTTTCTAATTATTGATAATATTTCCCCCCAAATCCTCCCCCTTCCCAGATTTCTTTTTATTGTAGAGGCCATCGTTATCTTCTCGGGCATTCAGACCCTCATCTTTAATGTGGTCAAATCTTGTCCTTTTTACCTAGCTCAGGTCCTCACACCTTTTACCCAAACTATTGTAAAAGCCCACTGCTTGTTCTCCCTGCCTCCAGTCTCTTCTCAGTACACTCTATTTTCCATCCATCTATCAAGTTGATCTTCTGAAAGGAAGTCTGGTTCTCCCTATTCCATCAACTCGGGTTTGTTAAATTCTGTATTACTCAGGATCAAATATCCGTTTGATTCTTAAAGCCCTTCATAACATGGCCCCTTCCTACCTTTCTAGCCTTCTTACACTTTATTCCCCTCTTGCACACTCTGATTCAGTGACACTGGCCTTCTTGCCATTCCTCGCATGTGATACTCCTCTCCACTCCATGTCTTTTCATTCATTGTTCCTCTGTTCCTGAAATGTTCTTCCTCCTTACCTGTATTTCCTAGCTTTCCTGGCTCCCTTCAAGATCCAACTCAAATCCAGCTTTCTGCAGGAGGCATTTTCAGGTCCCTGCCACCACTAATGGCTTCCTTCTAAGATTACTTTTACCTGCTTTATCTATATCTCTTGTGTGCCTATCTATTTGTATCTGTCTTCCATATTAGAATATAAGCTCCTGCAGAACAGGGAGCCTGTCTTTTTTTTTTTACTTTCTTTGTATCCTTGGTGTACTTAACACAACGTCTGGCATATAGTAAGTCCTTTAAAAAATGTTTGCTGGTTGACCAAAAAATGAGTATGTTATAGCTGCTTCCTAAAATATAGAATCCTTCCAAAGTAAATGAGTTGCATCAGTGTGTGGTGAGTTCCTCCATCAATGGAGTCTCCAAGTAGAGGCCAAGTGATTGATAGGCAGGGAAGTTTGGGGATACAAGTGCTACATCATCTATCTCCGAGGTCCCTTACAATTCTAAGAATCTATGATTCTTTGATTTTTGCTTCCTGGGACATTCTTCCATAGAGCTCAGAGCCATTATAAAACTTGTTGAAAGTTGCAAAAATATACCCCTTATCAAAAGAGTTCTATAGAACTGGAATCTTATTTCAATATAACATAGAATTATGCCTTATTGAATTGGCCTGAATTAATTCAGAAACTTATAATTTGGACGGTGTGGGATGGATCTGCCAAGAAAATTGAATTCACTTTGGTTTGATTCAATTCAGTTCAACATTTATTAAGCAGCTACTTTGTGCAAGCCACTATGTAATGGTGTAAAAAGATTGTGGGAGGAATATTTAACCTACCTAAAAGAACTATTGTATGTATTTTCAAAGCACCCATTTAAAGAGAAGGAACTTATAATACATTCTTATCTATCCATCAAAGTAAGACCTGAAGAAGCTTTATTTGCAGTGCTTTTATAAGCTCCTTTCCAATTACAGAATATGGAATCAGAATGAGAGAATTTCAGAATTGAAAATGATCTCCATGGCCATTGTGGAATTTATACCACCAGAGAATTCCCTTTGCCACACATCGGATAAATGATGATCTAGCCTTGTCATACAATAAGAGTGGGGGATTAAAAATTGATTATAATGATAAACTGCTGAAAATAAAATTGAGTGAGCAAAGGAAAAAGAACCTTACCACAGATAACTACTATGGTGTAAAAAGAAGATCTGGGGACTCAGTACCTCCTGAGGAAGCTTATTCTGCCCTAATTATTAGCAAGTGTTTTCTGGCATCAATCCTAAATTTTCCACTTTGCACCTTCCACCCACTGCTCCAGGTTCTGTCCCATGTGACAAAACAGAACACATCAAATCACTTTTCCACATAACAATTCTTCATATACTTAAGCACAGTATCATATCCTCATGAACTTTCTCCTTTTCGGGATAAATATGCCCGGTTCCTTGAACCTATCCTGGTATGACATGGACTTAAGACCTGTCACCATCCTGGTGCCTCACTTCTGTCTTCTTACGAGTTTATCAGTAGCCTTCCTAAAATGTGGTGCCCAGATTTAAGCACTCTACTCAGATGTGATTTCACCATGCTAGAGCACACTGGGGCTATTACTTCCTTATTCCTTGAAGCTATGCCTCTCTTAATATAATCTAAGACATTTTCCTGGCTGTCATAGCACACTATTGACATATTGAGTTTTCAATCCACTAAAATGCCCAGAGCTTTTTCAGATGAACTGCTCTCTAGCCATGCCTTTATCATCTTTTACCTGTGATGTTAATTTTTCTTAACCCAAGTATAAGACTTAATGAAATCCTCATGGATTTCATCTTAGTTAATTTAGCCTGATGTTCTCCAGGGGTGGGAAACCTGTAGCCTCAAAGCCACTCCTGTTCTAGACTGTCCAGATCTTTTTTGGACCCTGACTCTGTCATCTAGTATGTTAGTTATGAGTTTTGTGTAATTTGAAAGTTTGATAAAGATGGCACCTATGCTGTTATACAGGGTGTTCCTAAAGTCTGGACACATAGGAAATGTGGAGTTATTGCATCAAGTTCACATGAATCTTGCAAAGCACATCAACCTTTGCATTACAAATGATGGAAATCATATTGAAGATGTTATTTGTTAATATTCCAATTAAATAAAATGTCATCGAAAATTTCATTCATTTCATCTCTTGAAAATTTGCATTTTTGCCTATGTGTCCAGACTTTAGGAATATCTGTACAAGTTATTGATAAAAACGTTAAACAGCACAAAATTTACCGCAATTCCTGAGGCACTCTTTTATAGACCTCCTATTAAACTGATTGAACTGTTAATGTTACTTCCTTGAGTCAGCCCTTTGAAACATTTTGAATTTATCTTATCATATTTATTATCTAGAGCTCATCTCTACATCTTTTCCTATGAGAAATAATTCATTTGGAGTGCTACTCTATTCCAATCAGTATTCATCAGTTTGCTATGATTCCATAAAAGTAGTGATTATAAGTTCTGTATATTAGGCTCCAGAACTGTGAGCTGCAGATTGTAAGTTCATTCGCTTAATCATAGGAAGCTAACTAGAGGCCTTCCACCCTTGCTTTTCCTTGTTGTGGTGACCAAGCCCAGCATGATGGAGGTGACTCAATGACATGGGAAATCCCCCCAATTTTTTTTGTTCCTCCAGACTACTTACTTTTGTCCAATATGAGCAAGTCACCATCTTATGACCACTCAGCCAGTGGAGATGCCCCATGCTTCACCCTGAGACTCACCCTGGTTGACAAACGATTTCTAGCTCATGCATCAATCATTTTTTGGCCCTCGGCAAGGTCTGTCAACCAATGGGATTCTGTATTTTGTACTATAGCCTGTTCGGGTATTAGATCTGGTGTCAAGCCTTACAAAAATAAGGCCCTGGAAGAAGAGGACATCTCAGATCATGAGGAAGATCTTAGGTCCACTTCTTTAGAGGGGACCATGGACCCTTTAAGAAAGTGCCACTGGTTCAGAGCTCTGCCTCAGTCTCTTTTATTGCGGGTTGGATGACTTTAATCCTCACATCCCACAAGATTTTTTATTAAGGAAATTTTTATTAAAGAAAGAAAAGAAATAAGGAATCTTTATTATTATCCATGAGGTTTTTTTTTAATTAAATGCTTTATTCAAAACTAGGTAAATTAGCTCTTTAGCACTCCCCTGATGGTCTAATGTGTAACCATGCATAGCTGTTACGAAAAAGGAAATTATATTAGTTTGGTATGACCTGTTCTTGATGAAGCCTTACTGATTCCCTGTGATCAGTGCTAGATATTTATTTACCAGCCATACTTTTTTAAAGTGTTCTAGAATTTTGACAGAAATCTAAGTCTAATTCATTGGCTTACATTTTTCAGACTCTGTACTCTTTCCTGCACTTTTTTTTGGAGGGCAATGAGGATGGTTAATCTCCCATCCTATGGCAACTCTCCCATTTTCCATCATTGCTCAGAGATCACTAATAGTCATATTTGAAAATTATTTTATGGCACTAAGATGTATTTCTGTGAGGACAAGTGACTTCAATTTATCACGAGCATCTAGGTTCCCAGGTTCTTCTGACTCCAGATCCCACATTCAATGCATGGAGTATGTCCACCAACAATGCAGTGCCTCATGCCTTTCCTCTTTCACAGGATGTATGTACACCTACTCATTCTTTGGGCTCTCTCTAATCTGCTCTCACATTAGCTGGTCTAGTTCTTCAAAGAAAGACCAATATGTGGTTACATTAAAATTCTCTTTGGGTTCTAAATGTAATCCTGTTATGGGAAAATACATTTCCCTTACCCATCACTTAGCTCTTAAGCCCTCACTACTCTGCTTCCATTTACACAAACCAGCCACTCACAATGATGGTACTCTTAGAGTTTAAATGTAATGATCTATTTAATAATAATTCAAAAGAATAGTGATGTAAAATGTACTTATATATTTAAGCAAATAAAAGCATAATGCATACATTGCAATCTACACATAAACTTGAATCACACTGCAATGAGACAGTATCAATGTGGGAAGAGTAGACACACACATAAGCCTGTCAGGGAAGCACATAAAGTAGGAAAATCCATGTGCTAGGAGTAACTAACAGCTTTGGCTTTAGGCTTCTATGTTATGGATCCATTTAGTACCATATGCACCATACAAAGCTGTTTCTCTGCTAATCTGCTAGTTCTCACTGCTCTTCAGCTGGGCAAATCCTATTCTCTTCTGCTTTCAAACTGATGAAGAGTTTGTGAGCTCTTTTAACTTACAATTACCTTAAAGGGGCATTAGGAAAGAGTTGTGCTATCAATTACTTTTTTTTTTAATTTGAGGCTATTGGGGTTAAGTGACTTGCCCAGGATCACACAGCTAGTGTCAAGTGTTTGAAAGCAGATTTGAACTCAGGTCCTCCTGACTACAGGGCGGGTACTCTATCCATTGTACCACCTTGTGTCCCTGTTAATTCCTTTTAATCCAATCAGATTGTAGCAAACAAAGCTTACAGTAAAAACAATTAAGTTTGCCTCCCTGGACTCACAAAGCTTCATATAGCCAGGGTCCAATTAGATCCCAACATCTTTTTTCCCCATACATCAAAGTAGTGCCAACACCTCTTTCCACTTTTTGTTTTTCTCTCTCCCACCAGAGAGGGCAGCACAGAGCAACAGGTGCTTCTGAAAGTCTTTAACCTTACTTAAACTCCAGATAGCACTGAACAGCAATAGCTGAAGCTCTATTCTAAACAGGCTTTATTCAGGCGATAAGGAACTAGCAGCTGAAGCCTTCTTGTCAGCTGACTGTTCTTGCAGTGATTTCTTCACCTGACTCAGACTGAGCTGCTCTGGAATTCTCTTCTCCCTCCCCCACCCCCTTCCCTCCCTACTCCCCTTCCTGCCTTCCTTTGACAAGTCTTTCCACTTCCACCAGGTTCTTCGACCTCTTCATCACACACCTATCAATGGCTTAAATCAAAACTTCATGGTACTTGGCAATTCATCTTTCAAAGACAGAGTAAAATCTCCCTAAATTTCACCCATGAACTCAGTAAACCTTCTTTAGTCACCCCTTAGTTTCTGAACAATCATGTGATTTTCATGTCTTACCCTTTTAGGTCTTGAAACAGTTAAATGAAAATGAGCTGGAGGACTGCAATGCCAAGTAGCTCCAGCCATTAATTAATTCTCCAATAATATTTTGTGTCCTTGAAAACTATGATTCTTCATACTTACATTTTTAAAGTCTTATTTTTATTTTAAAAATTTTATTATTTTATTTATTAATAAAAGTTCTTTCTTAGTCCCCTTAGACCATCAAACCGTTTATGTACAAATGAGACATCACCTTACATCCTTTACAAAATGATTTAAGCCTTCATATTCATGCCGCAGTTCATTTTCTTTCCAAAATGCTTAAATTCCATTTGACAAATGTTTCTTCGCACACATTTTAGTAGATTTGATGAAGCCAAAGGTTTTTTTTCCTATTTCTTTCATGAAACTGTTTATCTATGGATAAAGTAATACTTTACTTCCATTACTAGTTGATTCAATGCTTTTTATTCATGCAAAAGTCCTTTTTCTGTACTTTTCATCATTAAACTACTTCACATTCAAGGGCTAATGGATGATATTTACAATATGTATTATGCCATGCTACCTTTTACATGTTCACTGAATATAGAGCTGAGAGAGAGAAATAATCAAGTCCAATTCCTTCATTTTACAGATGAAAAAAAAAATGAGACTCAGAAAGAGTAAATGATTGCCAAAGGTCACACAACTAGTTGGACCACTCAGATTTCCCAACTTCCAGTTTGGTGCTGTTTCCACTACAGGTGTGAAACCTTGAAATCACCCTTGGCTGACTTCCTTCTTTCCTCATTCCTATATCCAATCACTTACCAAGTTTTGTTGATTCAACCTTCACAATACTTCTAGAATCATACCGTCACTCTCCCAGTTCAGGCCACTTATCACTTTTAGCCATGAATATTGAAATAGCCTCATTGTTCTAACTCAGGGAGATTTGTTCTGTCAAGTTTGGATTCAGTCAAAGGGCTGCACTTGAGGACCTAGAGGGCCACATGCTACCTCAAGGCTGCAGGTTCCTCCCCCCAGGTTGAACTGCTTCCAATCTCTCCCTTGTCCATTTCAATCTCCACACAAATGGCAAAATACTCTTCCAAAAGCTTGAATCTTACCTTGTCACACCGCTGCTCAAACACCTTCTGTAGCTCCCTCTCATCTCTAAGATGACACACAACATGACATTTAAAGCCCTCCGTGATCTACTTTCCAGACTTATTTTGTAATACTACTCTTCATGCAATTGATGTTTCAGTCACGTTGTCCACTCTGCATTTTACCTCCTCTCTCTGTGACTCACCATTGGTTTTTCCTCATGCTGAGAATTCATTTGACTTTTCCCTGTCTGCGTCTTCCCTCAAGTCTTACTTTAGGTGTGTTACCTCCAAAGAAGCTTTCCTTGCTCTTCCCGGTGATGACTACTTTCTTCCTCATTACATCACCTGCTATTGTACATGGGGTCATAGATCTAAAACTGGAAAGGACCTTGGAGATTGTCTGGTTGAACTCGTTCATTTACAGATGAGGACACTGAGAGGTGAAATAATAACTTATTGCCCAGAGTCACACGAATAGAAGGCATCAGAAGCGGGATTCAAATCCAGGTCCTCTGATTTCAGAGCTAGTACTCTTTTTTTTTTTTTGGAGGGGCGAAGGCAGGGCAGTTGGGGTTAAGTGGCTTGCCCAAGGTCACACAGCTAGTAAGTGTGTCAAGTGTCTGAGGCCGGATTTGTACTCAGGTCCTCCTGACTCCAGGGCCGGTGCTCTAGTACTCTTTTTAATGCACCATACACATTACAGTTATCTCTTCCACATTGTGGGGGTTAGGGGCACAGCATCCCTGAGATCTAGAAAAATCCACATAAAAATTTTTGGCCCTCCCTTGTACCAGAGAAGAAGTCTGAATTTTTTCTTTTTCTTTTATGGGGTGTTTACAATTCCTCATTATAAAATTTAGGTTGATATTACATGATACTATACATAAATTTTATGCATTTCTGAGTTTCTAAACTTTTTCTGTGTCATCTGTTGCCCTTGTGTATAAAATTCCCATTTAATTTCTTATGCCAACTTGCAATATATTGAAACCTCAATGGAGAAAGTCATAATGTGGAAGGGATAACTATACTTCATATCTTCACATAAGCTGTGTCTGTTCCATGAGGCTCTTTGAGGTCAGAGACTAGTTGATTTTTTTAATCCATATGTCACTAGAAGCTAGCATAGAGTCCTGTGTGTAGTAGGTGCTTGAGTAAATATTTATTAAGTCCGACGCCTCCTAAAGTGAGACCAAGCTGTCAGCCAAGGTAAAAAAAATGATAAGATCACTTTTGAAAGATCAGTGGCAGGTAGCACGCTGTTCAGGAACTTCATAATCCTGGAGGACAAGCCTCCAGGATGAATGAACAGGATTTCACAGAGCCGGGCCAACAGAAAGCAGAAGCAGGGACCAGACTGATTGGCGATTTTTGCCGGCCGGTGACCCTGCCTGTTTATCTGACACCTGGCTTCCAGCAAGGCAGGATATGAATGGTAGTGAATTGATAGTGGCCTTGATAGTTTATAAGAATTCTTAGATAATAACTACATGCCTTCAACCTAACAAAATCATCCATGTTGCCCATGGTGGGGGAGGGGAAGGGGAAAGTGCCTTAAACATAGCTGTTTTATCACTCACATCCTATTTTTTTTTCTTTCTAATGTTGAATCATCAGAAGCTCCTTGGTCCTATCCTGTACCTCCTCAAAAGCTCAATACAAGCCTGTAACCTGGGAGCTTCCCCTGTCTTCTGCTCTTGTCTCCATCTCTACTAACCCAACAAGTTTATTAAAACAGGATGTGAGTCCAGGCTCCCTATGGATTCTTGGATAGCAGTCAAATTTCCGAGCCTAGAATTTAACCCCCACTGATATTTGGCTCCCACTTACCTTTATAGACTTATTTTATATGATTCCATTTCAGTAACTCTCCATTCTTGTCTTGTACTCGCCATACTCTGCATGTGTTCTCCAGACCAAACTAGACTATTTCAAATCATTCCCTGAATTGGACATGTTGCCTCTCACTTTAGTACCATGCAGAAGCCAACCCCCCCATGCCTATCATGCAGTCCTTCCTCACCTTCACTCTTAGAACCACTAAATTCCATCAAGGCTCACAGTTCAGGCACCACTTTTTAGGGGGATGCTTTCTTGATTTCTTCTACACCTTCCATCAAATGGTCAGTTCATTTTAAAAATGTACTTATCTGTATATGTATCATTCTCCACCCCCTGCACCCCCTCCAGAATGTAAGCTTCTTTAATAAATCATTCAATATTTATCATTTTCCTGTTTTGTCATCTTAGCTAATCTGACAGGAGAGATGTGATACCTAAGAGTTGTTTTGATTTGCATTTCTCTAATCAATAGTGATTTAGAGCATTTTTTCATATGCCTATAGATATCTTTAATTTCTTCCTCTGAAAACTGCCTGTTCATATCCTTTGACCATTTCTCAGCTGGGGAATGAGTTATATTCCTATAAATTTGGCTCAGTTCCCTGTATATTTTAGAGATGAGGCCTTTATCAGAGACACTGGTTGTAAAGATTTTCTCCCTATTTCCTGCTTCCCTCCTAATCTTTGTTGTATTGGCTTTGTTTATACAAAAACTTTTCAATTTAACATAATCAAAATTATCCATTTTGCATTTTGTAATGCTCTCTATCTCTTGTTGGGTCATGAATTCTTCCCTTTCCCATAAATCTAATAGGTAAGCTATTCCTTGCTCTCCCAAATTGCTTATATTATCAGCCTTTATTCCTAAATCATGAACCCATTTTGACTTTATTTTGGTATATGGTGTAAGATATTGGTCTATGCCCAGTTTCTGCCCTACCATTTTCCAATTTTCCCAGCAGGTTTTGTGAAATAGTGAGTTCTTAGCCCAGAAGCTGGCCTCTTTGGGTTTATCAAACAGTAGATTGACAGTCATTGACTACTGCGTCTTGTGTACCTAACCTATTCCACTGATCCACCACTCTGCTTCTTAGCCAGTACCAAATAGTTTTGAGGACTGCTGCTTTATAATACAGTTTAATATCTGATATGGCTAGGCCACCTTCCCTAGCATTTCTTTTCATTAATTCCCTTGATATTCTAGACCTTTTTTTCTTCCAGATGAATTTTGTTATTATTTTATCCAGCTCTGAAAAATAATTTTTTTGGTAGTTCGATTGGTATGGTACTGAATAAGTAAATTAATTTAGGTAAAATTGTCATTTTTATTATATTAGCTGGGCCTAATCACGAGCAACTGATGTTTTTCCATTTGTTTAGATTTGACTTTATTTGTGTGAAAAGTATTTCGTAATTGTGTTCATATAGGCCCTGGGTTTGTTGGTGGAATTATGAACAGATCCAGCCATTGTGGAGAACCATTTGGAACTATGACCAAAGGGGCTATAAAAATGTGCATACCCTTTGACCCAGCAATACCACTTCTAGGGCTGTATCCTAAAGAGATCACACAAGGGGGAAAGGGACCCATATGTACAAAAATATTTATAGCAGCTTTTTTTGTGGTAGCTAAGAATTAGAAATCAAAGGGATGCCCATCAATTGGGGAATGGCTAAACAAGTTGTGGTATATGAATGCAATGGAACGCTACTGTGCTATAAGAAATAGGGAAGACACAGACTTCATAATAACCTGGAAAGAACTACACGAGATGATGCTGAGTGAGTGGAGCAGAACCAGGAGAACATTATACACAACCACAGACATATTGATTCTGTGATGACTATCTTTGATAGACTTGGCTCCTCTCAGAAATACAAGGTTCAAAGACAGTCCCAAAGGTCTCATGATGAAAAGAACTATGGAGTCTGAATGAGGATTGAAGGAAACCATCTGCTCTCTCTTTTTTTCTATATCTTTTTTGGGGGTTTCGTTTCTTCTTTCTCATGATTCACTACATTGATCGATCATGCTTCTTCTTTATGACTTGACTATTGTTTAAATATGTTTAATGTGAAAGGTATATGTAGAACATATATTGGACTCCATACCATCTTACCCCAAACACCAACTTTCAAATTCTATTAGGCTCTCTGAGGAAGATTAAATTTGTGCATCCTTCACTGAAGGAAGATGTCACATATAACCTATCTCCCATTGTGCTGTCTTCTATGTGCCAGTGATCCACTCTCACTACCTTAGGTGCAAGTATCATGCCCATGTTACCTCCTCCCTCACCATTACCCTATTCTAATCACCCCACTCTTCCCCAGGTCCCTTCAGTTGTTTTCAGTTGTGTCTGACTCTCTGTGACCCAATTTGGGGTTTTCTTGGTAAAGATACTGGAGTGGTTTGTCATTTCCTTCTCCAGCTCATTTTACTAATGAGGAAACTGAGGCAAACAGGGTTAAGTGGTTTGCCCAGTGTCACTTGGCCAAGAATTTGAGGCCAGATTTGAGCTTAGAAAGATGAATCTTCCTGAGTCCAGGTCTAGTGTTCTATCAACTACGCCACCTAGCTGCCCCACTCCAACTCATTTTAATCATTGCCTAGCTCAGAGGTCCCCAAACATATTTGGTCTACTGCTCCCTTTTCAAAAACAAAATTACTCAGTGACCCCCTGGAAATTACTTTCTTTACCCCTTTAACCATTTTTTTAAAAAAAATTTGCATCATTTCAAAAAATATATAAATTTTTTTAAATGATGCATCTTAAATTGAATAATTTATTGTAAACTTGTGGGGTTTTCCTGCATTGAAGTTTTGATGATGCAATATTGCCGCATGTAACCCTATTGTACCATATTGTAAACAAGTCATTACATGTACATATTCCTGCCAACACACATTAGACTTCCCGACAATGTGCAACAGGCTTGCCTGTCAATACTTGCTTGTTAAGACCTGTTGGCAGACTTGACCACTGATGGGCTGTACACTTGGAAAATAATGTAATCAATATGACTTTCACTCTGTTACACAACAGATGAAGTACAGAAGAACTATTTTTAAAATTTTTCTTCTCTTCTTTCCTTATGTTTCCAATACCCCCTTATTTTTATTCAATGCCCACCCAATTGCGCCTGAAGCTACTACTGCCCCCCCTGGATCGTTCTAGTGCCCCCCAGGGGGCAGTTTTGTCCATTTAGGGAACCTGTGGTTCCTTTTTACTATGCCCTTTGAAACCTCAGCTCTGCTTCCTTAAGACTTTCTTGCATCTTAAAACTTCCTCCGTGTGTGTGTGTGTGTGTATGTGTGTGTGTGTGTGTGTCTGTGTGTGTGTGTGTGTGTGTAGGGTATTTTAGAAGAAATTTTTATTACTTTTCTTTTAGTCACTATACTTTCCCCCAGTATTCATCTTCTCTTCCCCTCCCACATAGCCATCTTGTATAACAAATGGTATTATTTAAAGACAAAAAAGGAAAAAGAAACAGGGGGGGAAATCAGCATAAGTGATGTATGCCTCAAAAAAAATCTGAAAATATGTTCAATGTACAAGACAAGTGCACCTCCCACCTCTACAAAAGGATGGGAGTATCTTTTCATATCTGATTATAATTTTCCAATAATCTCTTTTGATTGGGTATGTGTGTATGTGCGTGTGTGTGTGTATGTGTATGTGTTCTTTCCACTTACCTTGCTATAGTCTTGTGTATATCTTTTACTTGGCTCTGCTCACTTCACTCTGCATCGCCATGTAGACTTTTCCAAGTTTCTCTGCATTAATTACTTACAGCACAGTAACATTCCATTACATTCATGAACCACAATTTGTTTAGCCAATCTCCAGTTGAAAGGCATCTACTTTGTTTTAATTGTTTGCTATCACAAAAAGTGCTGCTATAAATATTTTGGTGTATACTTTTTAAAAAAAAATATCAGTAGTGTCTAGGAATAGAATCTCTGGGTCAAAGGATATGGACATTTTAGTCACTTTATTTGCATAATTCCAAATTTCCTTCCAAAGTGGTTGTGCAGATTCATAGCTCCATCAGCAATGCTCTAGTGAACCTATCTTCCCACAACCCCTTCCATAGTAACTATTCTAATCTTTTGTCAATATTAGGGTTATTTTGATATACGTTTCTCTTATTATTACTGATTTAGAGCATTCTTTCATATGGTTGTTAATAGTTTGCAATTTTTCTTCTTTTGAGAAATGTTTGTTCATATCCTTTGACCACTTATCTTTTAGGTATTGGCTTTTGGTCATATAGATTCATATATGTATATGTTTGTAAATTGTTTACATTTCTTAGATACCAGACCTTTAGTAGATAAATTTGATAACAAGATTCAACCATTTCCTTTTTTTTCTAGGTGCACTAATTTTGTTTCATGAAATCAAATTTGTTTATATTACCTTTTCAATTTCCTCTAATCCTTGTTTTGTTAAGAATATAGCTTTTACTTATAACTCTCAGAGATATTTGATATCCTCTTCTAAATTTTTAATAATATGATTTTTAATATTTAGATCACATGCCCTTTTGGAAAGTATTATGGAATATGGTATAAGGTGCTGGTCCAAATTTAATTTCTGCCTGAATTTTCTCAGAAGTTTTTATCAAAGAGGAATTTTTTTCCTAAGTGATTTATGTTTTCCAATTTATTGAACACTCGGTCATTGACATTGTTTCTGACTCTCCTTTGTCTAGTCTGTTCCCTTAACCTACCTCTCAATTTTTATGCTGATGTCAGATAGTTTTGATGACTACTGCTTTGTACTAGAGCTCGAGGTATGGAAGTGCTATTCCCTTTTTATCCCTGTCTTTTTTCCAAAGTTCCCTTGATATTCTAGATCTTTTATTTTTCCAAATTAATTTTATTATTATGTTATTATATCCTGTAAGGTATCCTTTTGATAACTTGATTGATATAACATTAAAATAATAAATTAACTTCAGTAGTATTATCATTTTTGTTATATTGGCATAGCCTATCCATGAGCACAAAATATTTCCGTAGCTATTTGAATTGTTCTTTATTTCTTTAAGAAGCACTTTGTAATTGAGCCTATACTAGTCTTTTGTGTGCCTTGGTAGATTTATCCCCAGATATTTTATGCATTTCGGGGTTATTTGGAATGGGATTTTCCTTTCTTTTTTTGCCTCATGGATTTTCTTATTACACAGAAATGCTGTTGAATTTTGAGGACTTATTTTGTAATCTGCAATTTTGCTAAAATTATTGTCTTGATATCTTTGCTGATTCCTTAGAAATTTCTAGGTAAAACATATATCATTAGCAAATCATCAGGAGATAAGAAGTTTTGTCTCCTCTTTACTTGCCTTTACACCTTTAATTTCTCTCTTGTTTTATTGCTATTGCTAGCATTTTCAGAGCTATGTCAAACGATAATGAGTAGAGTACTTCTCTGGATATGGTATAAGACTATATTTGTCTTAAAAAGAATCTGGCAGGGCACTTTCTTTCTCAGTTTTTGCGAAAAATGTCTGTAATATTGGTACTAATTGTCCTTTAAAAGTTTCATAGAATTCTCTGTTCAATTTATCAGGACCAAGAGGTTCTCTTCCCCCCTTTGGTATTTTCTTTATAGCTAGTTCTAATTTCTTTGCTGAGACTGGATTATTTGAGGTCTCTATTTGATCTTTAGTTAGTTCGAATGTTTTCTATTTTTAAGGTATTTTTCTATTTCTTTAGTATTCTCAGTTTCATTAGCATATAATTGCTTAGGAGGTTCTGATAATTCTTTTTCTTCTGATTTTGTTGTGCTTTCACCCTGTTTGTTTGCTATTTTAGACTTTATTTCCAACTTTGTTTTAATAAGATTGGCTAGTGATTTATCGCCTTTACCAGAATTTTCAGAGACCTAGATATTACTTTTGTTTATCATTTCCATAGGGTTTTTTTTTTGGCATCCAGTTTATATATTTATCTTATAATTTTGCATATTTCATCTATTGTTCTTATTTCCAATTTCCATAATTGTTGATTTCTAATTTTAAAAATGCATGTTCAGTTGGTTGATCTTTTCTTTTTTTATTTTGTTATATATTCAAAGGGATATAATTTCCCTCCCCCACCGAGGATTACATCCTAGAAATTTTGATATGTTGTTTCATAATTATCATGTGTCATATAATTTTAATTATGTCTATGATTTTTTTCTTTGCTTCATTCACTATTTAGGATTTCATTATTCATGTAAGTCTGTCTTTTGTTTGTGCTCCCTGAACAAATAATTATTTTTATTATATTCATGCTTTGTAAAGGGTATGTTTACTATTTCTACCTTTTTAGTTTTGTTTGCAATATCTCTATCTCCTAATAGGTAAAGAGTTTTTGTAAAGTTCCATGTGATTCTGAGAAACATAGTCTTTAGTAATATTATTTAGAAGACATTATAATTCTTTTAGCTCTAAATTCTCCAGCAATTTGTTCAGTTCTATATTTTCTGTTTTGTTTCTCTTTCCATTAGACTTATCCAAAACTGAGAGAAGAATATTTAAATCTCCTGCCACTATTATATTGCTCTGTGTTCTTGTAGTTCAGTGAGTTTTAAAATGTGTAAGCACTAGGCTGAGGGGTTTTGTTTTCTAATCCAACTTGTCACTCCTGTAAATGTTACAGGATGGTTTAATATATTCACATTTAAAGTTATTAAAGTTGGGCTTATATTTTCTTTGATATGTATCTAATGTTATTTCTCCCCTAAATTTGGTTTTATTTTCCCTCTTCTGCTGTAAACACAATACTGTCTCCTCAGTTATTTTAACTTAATCTATTTTAAGACAGCCCTATTTCCAGAAGCTATCTTACCCACTCACTCTGAAGCATGCTGCTCCCCCCCCCCCAATTTGTGACCCTTTTCCATGGTTTTGGAGTTTTTCCTTATCAGTTTCTTTCTCTTGCTTGCTTTTATTTAATTTCTTAAAAATTCTTGCTGCCAGACTCCAAAGCTCCTTCAAAAGTTAAATTTACCTACAGGTAAATAAATGTTGGCAGGAAACACCAAAGCAGCCATTTTTTGATTGGTCCTTACTTGTCAGCCTTTAAACGTGTCGGAAAAGCTTTGTGCAGTCCTATCTGATTTCTCTAGCATTTTAAGGCTTAAATATCTTGTAAACATGGACACAGCAGTAATATTCCAAGTAGGAGGAATATAAAAGATAAAGAACATGTAAGTGGTGAGTAGAAAAGACTGGCAAACTAGCCAGCTCTTGGTACTTTGGAACATGTCCACAACTTAACTACAGCCGTACATGCCAGTAACTGTACTGATGCCTATTACTATGTATAACTGTGAAACTTGCTTCTTGTCTATTCCCTTGAAATTGAAATAAAATTTTCTACACTAAGAGATCGAAGGGCTTGGAATATGATATTCCGGAGGTCAATGGAGTTAGGATTAAAACCAAGAATCACCTACCCAGCAAAACTGAGTATCATGCTCCAAGGCAAAATATGGATTTTTAATAAAATAGAAGAC
>CM053625.1:180105315-180139370 GCA_028646595.1 Phalanger gymnotis
GGGAGGGCAGACTGGGGAACAGAGCAACCAGAGTGTACGCCATCTTGGAGTGGGGGGGGGAGGAAATGGGGAGAAAATTTGTAATTCAAACGCCTGTGAAAATCAATGCTGAAAACCAAACATATTAAAAATAAAAAATTAAAAATAAAAATAAAAAAGAAGAAAAAAAAGAAATCGAAATAAAATTTAATGAGAATCTTTGTTAATGTAAAAAAAATTCCTCCCCTTTTTTTCTTCTTCAAGAAAAATCCTCTTTCTTCTCCTTCAATTTGCTTTGGTGGTTAATTGTTTTTATTTTTAAATTTAATTTTCTGCACCTTTATCTAGAAGGAATTTTCCCCCTTATACTCTTCCTTATTCATCTTCTTTTTTCTATTCTAGACTTTTAGTTTTTTATTTGTGGCCCTTATATTTATTTACTCTTTCCATATTCTTTGTATTCCTTATGGAATTAAAACTTTTGAAGTACTTATTTTGGATCCTCTCTTCTGCTATTACCTTGTAATATCGTCCCTAGAAACTTTTTTTTTTCTGTTGTGCCTCACTCTTAGAATGACCAATTCCTGCAGGTGATAGAGAAGTGTGTTCCTGATTGAGAAGCTCATTATTGACCTTTACCCTCCCCTTGGTCATTTTTTCCCCATTTGCCCTAAAATCTCTTCCCTGGGGCCATGTCCAACTACTTGTTCAGACATCGACTGCCCTCAGGAGCCTTTCTCCTAAGGTAGAATGAGTGGTCTTTCTAAGTACCAAATAAACCTTTGAAGACTATATCCCATATAAGGTTCTCACATCCCTTTGTGGAATAACTCTCTTCTACCAGGGGAGCATTCATCACTGAAACAAGATTTCCTTCTTTCTTTCCCCTATTTAAATCTCTCCCTTTACCTCCTTGCCTATTCTCCTATAGGCTGTCTTATTGAGATACTACAGGAGTTATTTCCCCTTCACTCTTAGCCTTTGACTTGATTAGGGTACCTCACACATTCCCCTCTACCTTCTTCCTCTCCTCTCCCTTCTATGTATCCTCCCATTCTGGAGGATAAAATATATTGATTCGCCTGCAGGTTGGATTTTGCGTGGTTTAGCTCATGACGTTTCAAGCCTTTTTATCCATTATTACTTCTATTGAACTTCTACTTTCAAGATAGTCTCCTTGTGTCCATTTAGAAAGAAATCTCTTAATGGTCTCGCTGGCTTTATTTTGTTCTTGTTCTAGATTGATGTATTTATTTACTTTTGTTATATTAATGTTATCTGAGATACTTTAAAAATAAATAATTTCTTTAGGTCTGATTTTATTTCTAGGAATGTTTTAGATGCCTCTCTGTCTCTGTCTTTGTCTCTCTCAGTCTGTCTCTCAGTCTCTGTTTGCCCCTGTTTCTGGGTCTCTGTGTCTTTGTTTTTCTCTGTGTCTGTCTCTCTGTATCTGTCTCTGTCTCTCTGTCTCTGCCTCTCTGTCTCTGTCTCTGTCTCTGTCTCTCTCTCTCTCTCTCTCTCTCTCTCTCTCTCTCTCTGTCTTTCTTTCTCTTCCACCTTTTCCCATTAATGGTTAAGCTCAGGCTTGCAGGTAGATCACTTTGAGTTACAGTTCAGAACACATTATTCCATTTCCTCCTGCTGTTTTGGATGGATACAAAATAGTCTTCTGTTATTTGAATTTTCTTACTGAATTGAATATTCTTCTGGTCACTTATAGAATTAGCTAGTTGTCTATAGGACTGTTAAGTAACCATATGCATATTGGAGTTTGCAGCATAGTTATTTTTTTTCTGGAGGTGATCTATGAATTATTTCAATTGGCACTTTTTTCTGTATGGAAAAGTTCTAGGTAGTTCTTTTGTATTATTTATTACTTGCTTTATGGTAGTCAGGTTTTTTGACTTGTGACCTTCTGAAAGACCTGTAATCCTTATATCATCCACATGTCCTGTCTTTGAGATCATTATGTTTTACTTGTATGAAAAAAGATCATGTTTTCTTTTAATGTTATTGCTTTTTGTCTCTTTTCCCAGAATTTCTTGTACTTCTGGGCATTTGCATTCCTAATGAGTTATTCTCTCTTGTTTCTTCACCATGGATTCAAGTTTTTCCTTTTCTGCCAATTATTTCTGCTGTGCAGGGCACAAATTCTGCTTTCACAATTCTTATTTCTCTTTTAAACTATTCAGGAACATCCTGCTGTGGTTCTATCCTCTCTTCGGAATCCACAGAGTCCTCTGCCTTGTTGAGTGTTGATTCATTTTTCTCTCTTTTGAAATATTTATTCATAGAAGTCTGTTACTTTTTTACCTTATCTGGAGGGCACATTCCCTTCTGTTATTAATATCTACCCTGTTGGTTTATCTGCTTATCCTCAAGGTCTTCAATTGAATTTTCTTCCTCCTGAAACATTTGGTAGTTTCAGTCTTATTTTCCTTTATATTCTCCTATGTCTCACTTTCTGATTCCTTCCCTTTTGATGATGGTTTTCCCTGGGGTCTGGACCTCCAAGCTCCTTCATTGCTGGGCAATCTATGCTTTATAGGTCTCCGTATCTGCTCCAAGTGACTTCCGGGGGGTCAGAACTGGCCCCAGTTAGATGCCGGGCTCTTTTCCTAAGGCTTAATGGAACACCAGAAAGCATATGAGCAAACATTCATGTCCTACCTCATTCCCTCTCTCATTTCTCTAGCTGAGCTTTATGGCAGCACAGAACATTGCCTACCTGCCATCCCAGCCAGGCCAGCTTATGCTTTTTGGTTTCCTGCCACTAGGAGGAGCAGGGATAGAACTGAGCTCCGTTGCAAACTTGTAGGTCCGTTCATAAAGCCTTGCTAGTGAATGGGTTAAAGATTAGCCTTCTCTGTTCTTAGTTTATTGAATTGTTACGTCATTTAGGTTCTTCATGTCCTAAGCCATGGAGACAGCCAAATTTGCTTATCTATTGTGCATTATTCCAATTTGGGGGAGTTTTGAGAGCTCATGAGAATCAGAGAAAGTATCTAGGTTTCCATCTGGTCATATGACCATCCTGAAACTTTTCAGCCAACATTCATTGCACTTTTATATTTGAACAGAAACCACCTGGAGACATCACCTAACTGGCAGGGCCCCTTCCCCTCCATTGGGGGTCACTCCTTCTTTCTCCTGCCTTAATTCTCAGGGTCAGAAAGAAGGATGAGCTTACATATTGCTTTTCACTGCAACTCCCAGATGATTTCTCTACTGCCATGCCTCAAAGATTTTTCCTCTTTTGAGGTCCTTAAACCTGTTTATAACCATGCCCTTCCCATCTTGTTGCTTTAAGCTCCCAGTCTTCAGGTTCTTTTAACTTTCTCACTGACTTTAGCACTGGTTTATCATCATCCTGTTCATCTTACATCCTCTTAAATACCAACAGAGGGAGCTAGAGGGTACAGTGGATAAAATGTTGGCCCTGGTATCAGGAAGACTCGAGTTCAAATCCATTTTTAGATACTTATTAGTTTATGACTCTGGGCAAGTCACTTAACCTGTTTCTGCCTCAGTTTCCTCATCTATAAAATGGAGATAATAATAGCACCTACCTCCCAGACTCCCAGCATTGTTGTGAGGATCAAATGAGATGTTTGTGAAGTACTTTGCAAACCTCAAGGTGATGTACAAATGACAGCTGTTGTTATTGTTTGCTATTGTTATAAACCTTTCTGTCTTATAAACGTTTCGGTCTGTGAATCACTTGAAGGGGCAGGGGGAAAGCATTTCCTTTTTCTTGATAACTCATTCAGATGAGATTGTATCTCTTTCTTCTTTTTCCCCTTATAAATATCTTGAAAAAGTTTTCAGTGCTTGATACTTCCATTCCTCAACTATAAACCTCTTCTCAGATCCTTGTGATTCAATTCTCTATTGAAACTCCTCCCTCCAAGGTCACCAATGACCTTAGAATCATTAAGTCCAATGGACTTTTTTCAGTTCTCATTCTCCTTGATTCTTTATTGCTTTTGACTCTGTTAGCCACCTCTTTCTGTTGGATATATTCTCTTAAGCTTCAAAGAACCCACACTCTACCTGTTACCCTCCTACATCTCTAACAGTTCCTTCTATATCTCCCCCTACCCCAGTTTCTTCACCTTTTGTCATACATGTCCCCCAAAAGTTTGTCCTTGGGATTCTCTTCTATTGCTCCATTCTCCCCTTTGGTAGTCTCATTAAGGTCCATGGCTTCAATTACTACTTACTGACTATACAGATACCTCTCAAATCTTAATCTTCAGTACTGACTCCTTTTCTAAACTTTAGACTTGCATCTTCTCTTGTCTACAGGATATTTCCAACTGGGTATCTCATTGGCTTCTCAAAAGCAATGTGCCCCAAATAAAGTTCGTTATCTCACTTAAAGAAGCCACTTGCTATAGTGAATAGAGTGCTGGGTGTGGAGTAAGGGAAACCTTGATTCAAAACCCTACTGTCTGTGTGACCTTGGGTAAGTCATAGAACCTCAATTAGCCTGTTTCCTCATTTATAAAGTGAAGAGGTTGGAATAGAGGACCTCTAAGCTTCTTCCCAACTCTAAATCTAAGATACTATGATCTTTTCCCTAAAACCTGCTCTTCCTCCTGATTTCTCTTTTTCTGTATGTTAGAATTGCTCATTTAGTCTTTCATATTCCTAACACTATACTGTCCTTTATCTCACCCTTGTCCCTCACTTTTCATATCTGATCAACTAACAATATACCCACAAAACATCCTTTACATCTATGCCTTCCTTTCTACTTCCACACCTTAATGTAGGCCCTTGATGTCATGTGACTAGACTATTATAATAGTCACTGAACAGATTTTCTTACTTTCTACTTCTTCCAACCCATCCTGCAAAGTCTACCAGAATAATCTTTCTTGTATATAGATGTGGTATTATAACTGCTCTGCTGAAAAAAATATCTCTCTATTGCCATCCAGATAGTGTCTTGTCTCTTTGCTCTTTTGGGGGTCCTTGTTGGTATGCAACATGTCAAAGTTGCTCCTTTGGGAGGTATGGGTGATTCTCAATGCAAGCCCCCTGACCCCGTTCTTCTTCTCTTCCATCTGTAATATCATTTAAGTTGGGTATCTTTGATTGAGCCTTACTAGGTGCTAAACCCCAGGCCCCAAACCCCTATCTATTGGGTGCTAAGCCTATGTGAGTGTGAATTGGTAACTAAGGTAGGGCTCCAGATGGGGCCAATGAAGGGAGGTGCTAACTCCATAGCCAATAGTAAGAGCCTGAGTTCTGGTCACTCAGATGATGTTTGATGCCGTCTGAAATTGTATAAAAAGAGAGAACAGAGTTATTTGCTTAAGGCTCTCACTCCTGGAGGTGCAGGACTCTGGGCAGCGGCTGTAAGGGCCTTCTGGCTGAACTCAGTTGTTGATGGTTTTCTTGGTAACTATGAATTGTATTTAGTCTGTTGATGTTTGTAATTTGTTTATATTTGCTCTGAAGCTCAGGGTGCTGGCTTTTTCCCCTGAACTGAGTGAATGGTATTTGTATGCTCAATTAAAGTAAGATTGTTAACCGCTTAACGTTGCTTTCCTTAGTAAAGCAGATCAAAAGAACCTGGGCTTGCAGTGTTCTGTGAGCTGGTTGTTGTTGGTTTTATACCCTCCACTGTAGCTGCTAGCCCGATTGTTGAAACACCATCCTGACATTGTAAGCTAACCATAACTTTGTACTACCCTTTTCAGAAGGCTGATTATTTAGCCATGCTTGCCAATATCATAATTATCCAATAACACTTCAAACTGGCTGGAGTAGAAACACATCATAACTCATTCCTCCCTGACTCAGTTCTGGACAGAACAATAAGTCTCTGGAAAATGGGCAGCAATGAGTCATGCAACTGGTTTAAGGAAGCAGCTTGTTATTGTTAATAGATTTGGACTTCCTAATGTCCATTGAAAATATGAGGTACCTTCACTGGTACCAATATTTGGCAAAGATTTTGGAATACAGAAGGTATGATGCTGCATTCAACTCTTAAGTGGTGCTGAAGAGCAGACTATAAAGACTCTAGCAAGGAGAAAAGTAATTACACATGGCCTAACTAGACAGGAAATGGGCAGAGTTTAAAGGACACGAAGGTCTTCAGAGCTCATTTGTTTGTTTGTTTCTTCTTTTCTGCATCCTTAATGATAGACAGGACAGTTCAGTGACACAGTGACACAGCACTGAGCTTAGAATCAGGAAGACTCACCTCCATGAGTCTGTGTCACCCTGAGCAAGTCACTTAACCTTGTTTGCCTCAGTTTCCTCATCTGTAAAATGAGCTAGAAAGGGAAATGGCAAACCCCTCCAGTATCTTTACCAAGAAAACCCTAAATGGAGTCATGAAGAGACAGATATAACTGAAAACAACTGAATAGCAATGTTAGGCAGCATGGCAGAAGTGACTCTCAATGCAACCTCCCCCACTTCCCCTTTTCTCCTATACTGCTGGATTTGGTGCTAAGAGACCTTCATGACCTTAAGTTGAAGATAAAAACCATCAAGAGACAGGAGAGGTAATTCAATTTCATCTTAATTATAGGAATATGTATGTCTTTATCATTACCATGAAGTATCATGTTCTCTATTTATAACATGTTTTTATAGTTTGTTTATTGCTACTAAACTAGAAATTTCCTTGAAACTTCATGTGCTTGCTTATTAAATTTCCACTCATAAAGTTTCTGCTCTACCATAGTCTGGTGATTGCCTAAAAGATCTATAGTTGCTGGCTGGAGGGACTAGTGTATCCTCCAGATTCATTCCTGGAGCACAGCTTTTAGCAAATCTGGCAAAGAATTATGGTGTTGAATTTTAGGAGTAAATGGCCTTCACACCCGACTGTTTTCAGATACATCTCATATTGCCTAACCAGAACAAAGCTCCCTTCCCCAGTCACCATTTTCTTAGAGGTGCGGTCTTTATTATTATTGAAAGCTCCTTGAGAACAGGAGCTGTGTCTTTTTTAAACAAATATATTCCAGCTGCTTAACACTGTGTCTAGAACACTATAAAGTACTTCTTGCTATTATTCAGTTGTTTCAGGCCTATCCAACTCTTCCTGACCCTCTGTTTGGGGTTTTCTTGGCAAAGATACTGGAGTGGTTTGCCATTTCCTTCTCCAGATCATTTTACAGATGAGGAGACAGAGGTAAATAGGATTAAGTGACTTGCCCAGGATCACACAGTTAGCTGGATTTGAACTCAGGTTTTTTGACTCCAGGCCCATTTTTCTGTCCTCTTCACCACCTAGCTGCCCCAATAAAATACTTAATAAGTGCTTTTTCATTGATCATATTCATTTGCATTATTCCCATCTACACCCTCTATACACAAGCTCTCTGCCTCCTGAACTTACCTTCTTCTTCCTTGTTTCCTAACCTTTGCTCAGGCTGTTGCCTATGCCTGGAATATTCTCATTTTTTCTCTTCCCTATTGAAGCCCTATTCATCTTTTGAATCCTAAATCTAATGCTATGTTCTTGAAGACACTTAACTGACCCCAATTGGCAAGAAGCTTTCTTGTTAGCTTTCACATAGCACTCAGCTTCACACCCTTTAATGCACTCCCCATGTAATATTGACTATTTCTTGTATTTATGTCTTATCCCATACTATATTCTTGGCTCCAGGAAAACAAGAATTGTCTGCTCTCTCAGCTTTGTATCTCCTCTAATGCCAGCACAGGACCCTGCAATAAATTGTTATGTTTGTATTCATATGGCTAAAAATGAATCATAGTTTATGTCCTCATTAGGGAAGAACACTGTACACGTTCACAGATGCATAGAATCAAGAAATCTGAGACACAGAAAGGACAGTGCCTAGTTCAGCTTCTTACATAAAGCAAAGAGCTTTTCTATGGTATCCCTGACAGGATCAACTGAATGCTATCTCCACTATTAAGGGATAGAGACTGCACCAATGACTTCAGTAGCACAGGGAACTCCCAAATGAGGAAATTCCTTCTACCAATCGAGATCAGCACCTTCTTGGCAATTCATAATCTTTGAGAGTTGTCTAGAGCAGAGGTGTAAAATATTAGGTTGGAAGGGCCTCATTGCTGCTGGCAACACTCCTAGGGCACTGGAACCAGATTAAAATTAAACAAAATTAAAAAAAAAACTTAAAAAAATTAAACAAAATTTAATTTTATCAAGGGGCAGCCAGGTGGCTCAGTGGACATAGTGCCGGGCCTGAACAGGAAGACTCACTAGCTGTGTGACCCTGAGCAAGTCACTTAACCCTGTTTGCCTCAGTTTTCTCATCTATAAAATGGACTGGAGAAGGAAATGGCAAACCGTTCCAGTATCTTTTCCAAGAAAACTCCAACTGAGATCATGAAGAGTTGAAAATGACTGAACAACAACAAAATTTTAGCAAAATAAATAAAAATGGAATAGAACATAGATAATGTTAACATGTGGTTTTCTAAGTCAATATGCAGCTCACAGGGATCCAGCAAAATAGTCCATTTCTATTTGTATTGGACACCACTGGTATAAAGAACTCTGAGGTTAAATGACTTGCCTAGGGTCACATAGCCAGTATGTCAGAGGCAGGACCCTAAGCCAGGTCTTCCTGGGTCCAAAGCCAGTTTTCTCTCCACTATACCATTTTGACTCTGATCTTCGTTGTAGTGATGCCCTAACCCTTAGGAAGTTCTTCCTTATATTAGATGAAATCTGCATACCTTTTGACTTCTATCCCTTGTTCCTATTTCTGATCTCTGAAAAGAGATAGGCTGAAAGAAACAGGTATGTCTATTTTCAAGAAAAGAAAATTTAGAGGGAACATGATACCGTGCCTGGAATTCTTTCCCTCTTCATCCTGCCTTCTCGTTTCCCTGGCTTCTTTCAAGTCTGAGCTAAAATCTGACCTTCTACAAAAACCCTTTCCTGATCTCTCTTCCATCTCTTGAATATCCCCATGTTTCCTGCATATATCTTGTTTTTATATAGTTGTTTACATGTTGTCTCTCCAGTTAAACTGTGAACTCCTTAACAGTAGAGACTGTCTTTTGCCTTTCTTCATATCCTTAGAACTTAACACAGTGCCTGGCACATACTTAATAAATGCTTACTAATTGGAATCTTCAAGTATTTGAAGGGCTATCACATGAGAGAGGGATTAGCCTCCTTCTCCTTAGCCATAGAGGGCAGAATTAGGAGCGATAAATGGAAGTTAGAAGGATTGTGGGTTCCAGTTTGATATAACACAACACTTCCCAAAATTAGAATTGTCCCAATGTAGAGTGGACTGTTTTGGGAGACAGTCTATTCTCCCTCATTTTCCTTCTTCAAGGAAAGGCTAGGTGACCACTTGTCCAGCAAATTGCAGGGGTCATTCTTTTCAGGCACAGGTTAGATAAGATGGCCTCTGAGATCCCTCTCGATTCTGAAATTCTATAATCTTGTGAGGAGGCAACTAGGTGGCACAGTGAATAAAGCACCAGGCTTGGAGTCAGGAAGACTCTTCTTCCTGAGTTCAAATCTGGCCTTAGACAATTACTAACTGTGTGACCCCAGGCGAATCACTTAACCTATTTGCCTCAGTTTCCTCATCTATAACATGAGCTGGAGAAGGAAATGGCAAACCATTCCAACATCTTTGCTAAGAAAACCCCAAATGCAGTTGTAAAGAGTCAGACCTGACTAAAAATGACTGGACAACAACAATCTTGTGACCCTCCCTATCTGGGAGAGTCTTATCCTGTTTTGTTAGCCAGTGTGATTCCCTCTCTTTCCAATATTACCTTTCCCCGGTTCTCTTCTACTTCTCCATCTTCTTTCTCTCAGAGAATTTTCACACACTCATACTCAAGAGTTATAGACCTTGGAATCGATCTAATCCTGCTTTCTACCTCATGCCTTTCCAGTGCTGACACCCATAAAGCCTGTTCTCTGTTGATTAGTGTGGAGATTGAGGGGAAGTGGTAGAATGGCAGCAGGAAAACTAAAGGAGAAGGCATATCCAAAGCACATTTGTCCCTGGGTACTCTTCTGGCCAAGGATGACTGCCTATAAGCTACCTGGTCAAAGAGACATAGCAGCAATATTGTTATGAGTGAGAAAGTGCCTGAGCTTCCAACATTATCTGCGGTGACTAACCAGCCTGGGAGTCATGCCAATTTCATATACATACTGGTTATTTGCACCTCTGTGCCTCTGCTCATACCACTCAATACTACTAGAATGCCTTTCTACCTTATCTCTGTCTGTACAAATCCTGCTTTCAAGGTCAGCTCCGGGTCCACCTTCTCTAGGAGATCTGCCCTGACCAGTCCAGCCCATAGAGATCTGTCTTCTGTCTCCTCTGTCTCATGGCTGAATCCTTTATTGTCTGTTTTCTTGATAAAGATACTGGAGTGGTCTGCCATTTTCTTTTCCAGCTCATTTTATAGATGAGGAAACTGAGGCAAGCAGAGTTAAGTGATTTGCTCAGGGTCACACAGCTAATAAGTATTTGAGGTCACATTTGAACTCAGGTCTTCCTGACTCCAGGCCTGGCACTCTATCCTCTGCACCACCTAACTGCCCATTTTGGAACTTACCACATGCCATCTTATTGTTGCTAATGACTTCAAGGGTATAAATCTTTTCTTCTCAGATAACTATTGTAAGCCCCTTGAGGGCAAAGAGCCCTCATGAGACTTAGTACAATGATGGGCACCTGATTACAATTGAATTGAACTAAACAATACACTGCTAGTAGACTTGGAGTCAAAAGACTTGGGTTCTAGTCTCAACTCTGCAAAAAAAAAAAACCCAAAAAACTTGTTGACAAATACCTTCATTTTCTGGACATCAATTTCTTCATTTGCACAGTGAGGAGGTCAAACAATCTCCAAGGTCCCTGCTAGCCATCAGAGTCTATATTCTAAGGTCCCTTGCAGTTCTGACATTAATTGTTCTATTTCCTGAAGCTAATTGGCTGTACTCCATCTCTCCCACCTCTCCCATTCATTACTTTCAATCCTTCCTTCTAGTTTTCCTATAAAAATCCAGGTCCTAAGAAGTATTATGAATTAAAGGCATGGAATTTACTTTAGCTGGTTGGGAGAATGGCAGCTGATCGCATCTAGCCCATGGGAAAACAAGATCCACCAAGCTTAGTCAAGACTTTTGAGGCCAGCTGTTGAATGAAAGCAAAAATGAAAACACCCTGACATTTTTGGCTAGATCCTACTGGGGTTGTCACATCACCCCATTGTCTTCCCCATTCCCTTCTTCCTCCACTTCTGTTCTCTACTGCATGGGGCTCCAGCCTACTAGGGAAACTGGGGCTCAGAAAGGGTAAGTCTAGGGGCACCCAGCTAGAAGATGACCATGCTGGAGCTAGAACCCAGATGTTTCACCACATAGATACTTCTGGGTTCCAACCTATGAAACTAGAGCCCAATATATCTGTGTTCTGAGAGTCCTGTACTCCTTGCCTTTTTTCTCTTCTTCCCCTCAAATGAAGCAGCTAGATGTCTCAGAAGCAGCTAGATGGTTCAGTAACTAGAGTGCCAGGCCTAGAGTCAGTTCAAATTGGGCCTCACACACTTACTAGCTATGTGTCTCTGGGCAAGTCATTTAACCTCTATTTGCCCCAATCCACTAGAAAAGGAAATGGCCCCATGGACAGTATTGTCCACAGGGTCACGAAGACTTGGACATGACTGAAGGACTGAACGGCAACCCCTCAAATGAGAACAGATTTAGTGTAGCTGTCCATGAGAAGCAACACATTTTCTGAGATGGACTCTTATTTGCTTCCCAGTCGGCTTCTTTGCACTCCACCATTTGGGCATGTTTTTCCCCTTTGGGGACCTCAGGCTAGACTGCCCTCTCCAAGGTTTGGCTTTCACCCAAGTTGTGTTTGTGCTTCCTGAGAAAGGTGTATGGGACACCCAGCCTGCAATATCAGGGTTTCCATGGTGCCCATTATTGACACACACGATAAGAAGTTCAGTTAAGACTTCAGTAAATAGTCAGGCTTGCAATCAAATGTAGGTCTGCTCAGTAAACAATCTCTTTTTAATCAGAGACCAGTGCACAGCAACAGGGAGAGGTTTCTCCTCTCCTTTTGGAAGACTGGGGAGTGGTGAGGGGTGGGATTGGGTGGTGGCTGGTCCTAATTGGTTCAATTAGTCTGTTCAGGGGCAAATGGCTCTAATGGGAAGCTGTCCACTTAAGGTGGCTTTGAAAGCTATGAGAAGCATCTAATTAGGTTCTGGTGACCTAGGTAGCTGTAGACAGCTAGGTGACTCAGCATATAGAAAACTGAGTTGGGAATCAGGTAGACCTGAGTTCAAATCTACCCTCAGACACTTATTAGCCCTGTGTGGTCCTAGGCAAGTCACTTGGTGTCTTTCTCCCTCAGTTTATTCATCTGTAAAGTGAGAATAATAACATTTACCTCCCAGGGCTGTTTGGAGGATAAAATGAAGTAATATTTGTAATATGCTTTGTAGTGCTTTTTAGAGTGCTTGTTATTATCATTATTCATTGACATATTAAATCTGGTGTAGTGTCAAAAACAAAGGCTTTGGAATCACAAGATCTGAGAACTCTAGTGACAAGGAATTCTTCTTCGGTCTTTAATAGAGTATCTACCCACTTACTGACCATTTACCTCAATTACTCTACCTGTGGTCAACATGAGAGGCCATGTGACCTATTAGTTTGTGAAGCAATCCTTGAAATCAAGGAGTCCTAAGTCCTTCTTCTGGCATATACTAGTAGCATCAAATGGGGTAATGATTTCTGTCAGTGGAGAAATATGTCATTCTGGGAGTTTCTACAGTTCCCTCTAAAAAATGTGAGCATATATGTCCAATGTTCACATGCAGAAACTAGGCCATCCGTCAATAATCCAGTCCCTTTTTAAGGGGATAGGTTGAATCAACACAAGTGGGAGGAAAGATGAATTCAATATCGAATCAAGGCAAATTTTAAAAATCATGTTTGATTTTCTTAAACCATATTTTAGTTGTGTTAAAATGTTAGTTAATTTAAAAGAGAATTAAAATAATTATAAAGCAATGAATTTAATTTAAAAAACCTTATTGCATGAAAATATGATAGATTTATTCACTCATTTTGTAATCCAATAAAGGTGAGTTTTCTTTTTTATGGGTTACTTACATATGTACATGTACATGGGTTACTCATCTTTGTATATGGTGTATCCTACCATGCCCCAATAGAACGTATGTTCTTCTCTGTCATCCCCTTAACATCGGGAGAAAGATGAAACGGCACTTAGCACATTGGATGGACATCTTGTGGTGTATTTTATGGAAGAATACAGGCAAAACTGAATCAGGATGCACTAGCATGGATGGGTGGCTCTCTGCATCACTGGAGGCCACACTTACATTAATGAGGTCACAGATTCATTTGAACCCTTGTGTTTGAGTAAAAGTGATTTTCTCAAAATGTAGCATTTTCTAACTGCATTCTGTAGCATTTTTGATCACTCAAGGCTTCTCTCTGAAGCGAAACCCCAATTTTTCAATATTGATGCTATGTGGCTGCCAGTCATGGAATATCACAATCTCTGAGGAAGAGAAATTATTCATAAAACCAGTGGCAATGAAGGGAAGCTTCTTGAGGGCAGGGACTATTTTGTTTTCCTCTCAGTATTGCCGGTATACGATATACTGGAATTGTAGCATACTGGCACATAGTAGGTGTGTAATAAATACTTGATAGATGAATGAATTGAGGCTAAAGCATATTTTGAACAATGATTTGTATGCACAGAACACTATAAAATATATCATCAAAAAGGAACATGATGGTAAAAGATTTCAGGCAAGTCATGCCTGATTTTTGTTGTTCAGTCGTGTCAGCTTGCCATGGAGTTTTCTTGGCAAAGATATTAGAATTGTTTGTCGTTTCTTTCTCCAGTGGATTAAGGCAAAGAAAGGTTAAATCATTTGCCCAAGGTCACACAACTAGGAAGTGTCTGAGGCTGAATTTGAACTCAGGTTTTCCTGACTCCAGGCCCAGCACTTTATCCATTGAACCTCCATCATGTCTGATGGAAAACCATTCTGCTTCATTGGCACCAGAGATATGAAAGAAGGATCCAGCACATTGAGTAAAGGATTTATGGGACAGTACAGACAAAAGTCACATGGAAGGAGGAGACGTGGTTCAGGTTGCCATCTGGATCATTGGAGGGAACACCCATTCCAGGGTGATTTCAGATCTATCAGAATTTTGAAGCATAAAGATGACTCAGATTATTTGTCCTTTCTCAATTGTTTAAAACTCCCAATTCTATTTTTCTCTGCTGGATTGTAAATATGCTGACCTATGTATAAATAAGCTCCTTTCTTCTACTGATCAGCATATATATCAACTTGTGCCTCAACTTAAACAGGAAAAATAAATTCAACCAAGACCACAGTGAAAGTCTCAAGCCAGGGGGAAAAAAAAAAGGTTTCTCACTGCAGTGTGATCAATACCATGCTAGGCACTTTTCGTGTTTTCTTTCCTCCAGGGCCCTGTGACTCTGAGCTGGTAACAGATGTAAGAAATTCCACAGCAAGACTGCAGAGCCTGTGAAAGAATGCAGGAAAACTGAATGAAATGGTCAATCCTCCTCTGACTAGAGGGCAAAAGGCAAAAAAAAAGAATCCTTGAGATCTCCTGCAGTCAGAGAATGGAGGGAAAAGTCTTGATAAGAGACATGTGTATATCTAAAGCTGTTACAGTACTGATGAAGGCCTCCCCTCTTGTAGAATGAATCAAGGTTTACAAAATGCCACCCTCACAACAAAGATGTGAGGTAGATGATGCAATTATCATGATTCTCATTTTGCAAGTTGGTAAACTGAGTTCAATCACATAGTGAGGATGTGTCAGAACCAGATTTCAAATCCAGATTTCCTGACTCTAATTCCAGCATTCTATTAAAGTCTCTGGGTGCCAGCCAGCTCCAAAAATCACTTAGAATTAAGAGAGAACTTAGAGATCACTGAATGCAACACTCTCATTTTACAAATGAATAGACTGAGGCTTAGAGAGCAAAAATGATTTGCCCAAGTTCAGGTTACACTATCGCTTAATTTGGGGGGTAGGATGTTAAATACTTCAACACTTCGCAGATTTATAGATGACTTCAGCAGAAGATTCCCAACCCCTCTCTGCCTTCCTTCCTAAGTACCTTCTTAGGCATCAAAGGATCGAGAGCTTAAAAGACAGCTGTGTGAAAGGGGATAAAGGATTTGGAGTCAGAGAGAGCTGAATTTAAATCCTACCTCAAACCTTTGCTAGCTGTGTGACCAGGACTAATCACTTAATCCCAGCCTCAGTTTCCTCATTTGTAAAAATGGAAATAATAACAAGACCTACTTTACAGGGTTGCAAATGAGATCACTTATGTTTAAAAATGCCTTGTAAATCTTAAGGTGCTGTGTAAATTTTAGCTAAAAGTACCTTGAAAATCATCTGGTTAAACCTTCTCATTTTAGAGCTAAGGCCCAAAGACAACTCACACAGGGAATAAGCTGCAGAACCCAGATCTTCTGACTCCAAATCTAAGTCTTTTTGAAACTATACAGTGTTGCTTTTGCCAGAAAAATTCATCCCCTATCAAGAAACCTTCCAGTGCTGAACAGATTCAAATACAATATGATTAATCTGGGATTCTGACCTCTAGCTTTAGCAAAGGTCCTTGGTTTCACAGTAATGGGTTCCTGGCCTGTGACTCACACATGTATTTATGAATATGGATGTAACTGCTTGTGACCACAGCATTCCTTGCCAGGGAGCTAGCGTGGACCCCCTGTGAAGGCCCTGGGCTCCTTGATGTATGTCAGTCCAGTCAAGCCAAGGCTAATATTTTTGTTCCTGGGTGTCGAGCAGGTGAGAAGCACCTTCCTTTCTTTACCCAGCACTTTTTTAGGATTTAAGGGCTGTAATCTAGAGTTAACAGTCACCTGTCCAAATATGCATAAAGCGATCAGCAAACAAGAAAGCTATTTGGAGTTAAACCACTTTCGCCCTGCCATGAATCATGGACCAAGAACAGCTCAGAGAAATACAGCAGAGGGTAAAAGAGGTTAGAGATGGTGCTGAATGCAAAGCAGGCTTCTTCTGGAACCACATTCTTGGACATTTCAATTGCCTGACTGGAAGTCCTATTTGCATATGGCACTTACTCATTTCTGCCAATCAATCAATCAATAAGTCTTTATGAAGCACTTCCTTTGTGCCAAGTTGTGCCAGGTGCTGGGATTAGAAAGTCAAGTCAAACAGTCCAGCATTCTGCTTATGATCTAGCCACAATTTTTTAATCTTAACTTGTGTTTCTCTTTCCATGGACTCAGCTACCAAACTCGACTCTTCTCTGTCCCTTGAACATGCTGTATATTCCTGCCTTTGCTTGCACTGTTCCCTATGCCTGAAATGTCCTCCTTCCACCTTTTTGCCTCTTTCACTACTGCCTATCCTTTGATAGCCACTTCAAGCATGTACATTTGTTGCTCAGTTTTCGGTTCATGACTCCATTTGGAGTTTTATTGGCAAATATACCGGAGCGGTTTGCCATTTCCTTCTCCAGCTCATTGTACAGATGAGGAAACTGAGGCAAGCAGGGTTAAGTGACTTGCCCAGGGTCACACAAATAGTAAGTGTGTGAGGCCAGATTTGAATTCAGGAAGATGAGCCTTCTTGACCCCAGTCCTGGTGCTCTATCCACTGTGCCACTTAGCTGCTCTAAGTATGTATATAGTCTACTAATAATAACAATAATAGTGTGGGTACTGCCTCCTTCCACTCAGCTGTGCTGTCGATGAGGAAGACTGTAAGCATCAGTGGTGCCCAGACAAACTTGGCAAAGACTAGTAGGCACATGACTTAACTAGCCAGCCAGGAAGATCAGAAGATGAAAGGCCCATCAAACAAAAACTCAATGAATTGCCCCTTACCCTGCATCTAATCGTGCCTGGCCAATGGTGAGACATCCTACTGTTTAATACCACACCAAAGTATGCACTTATATAGGAGTCAGCATGGAAAAACTTAGGGTGGTTAGTGTCCTTTAAAAAGCGGCATGGACCATTGGCATCTCTGTGTATCCCGTGGACACAAAATAATTACATGGAGACCTTGCAGGCAAACATGCAGCAGCTGAAAGAATATCACTCCAAACTCATCCCTTGTCCCATCTACACCAAAGAAAGGAGAGAGTTTTCTTGAAGAACTCAAATTGGCAACCTGGCTTTCAGGACTTCCAAAATGACTGTAAGAAAGAGAAAGCTTACATCATTCCAGAAGGCGAAAAAGCACTTCCCCAGTCTTTGAACGGCCCAGGGCAACACCCGTCTTTTCAGAATTGGGGCAAAAAGAGTCAAGGAAGCAGCAGAACAGGATATGAAGAAGAAAAAAATAACTATTGAGATTTTTCAATAAAATCACACAAAACTAATAATAATGAGTAAATGTTTATATAGTGCTTTAAGGTTTTGTGACATTTAAAAAGTTTGGGAAACATAATTTCTGGGTAATTAATTATTTTATTAATAATGCTAGCATTTTAATAAAAGAGGTCAGTGTGAGAGTCACACTGACTCTTGAATTCTAAAGACTATCATGGCAGGCTCACAGTTTATATGCCATTAGAAAAGTGGGTGTTTCAGAGGGTGGCAATCAACACTGATTGGTTAACAATTAATAAGAGAATGAATATTGCAATGAGAAGTGGGCTCACTCTGAGGAGGGGCTAAAAGAGTGATTTTATGTCAATCTTGGACAAAGAGACAATCTCTATATACCCAGACCATCCCCAACCTTGGGCAATCTAATATAAGAATTTATTCTTATCCACCTAAAGCTGAATGGAGCACAATGGCAGTCCCCAGCTGGGTGTAGTCTAAACAAGATTGTAAGAAAGTTAATCCAATCTCGTTATCAGTAATGTCCTTCAGAAACTGAACAACCTCCAGGCTTCTGAAAAAAATCCTGGTCCTAATTCAATAATTGATCATTAATATGAAAAAAAAAATAATCATTTCTCTCAGTTTGTAAAGCAAAGGAAGGTAGGTGACAGTGGATAGAGTACTCGGCCTAGAGTTAGGAAGACCTCAGTTCAAATACAGCTTCAGACACTCACTAGCTGTGTGACCTTGGGCAAGTGTAACAACAATCCAGCTAGCAGCTTCCGTGGGGGTGTAAGATCTACCAACAACCAGCATCCAGAAAGCTCCCAACACAGGTCCTTTTGATCTGCTTTACTTAAGGAAAGCAATTGTAAGGGGTTAACAATCTTACTTTAATCCAGCATACAAATATCATTTGCTTAGTTCAGGGGAAAAAACCAGCACCCTGAATTAGAGATTAAATGCAATTCAACATCTGGGTACAGGCAGGGAGTTCATTGTAACGGCTGGCCCAGAGTCACTGGCCACTCCTGCTGTGGCTCAGAGCTTTGTACTTATATATCCTGTTTGGAGCGGGAGGGCCCTGACTTCACTCAGGACGGGCGTGGAGAAGTTCCCCACCCCAAATATCACATCAGATACAAATCAATGGCTCCTAACTGTCTCAGTGCTGAGAAAAACAAAAACATCCCACTTTATCTGCCTCATTCAAACAAAGGCCAGAATCATTAAAGGTCAACAGTAAAAAGTCTCACTTTAATTACTATTATAGTAAGTCACTTAATCTCTGTTTGCCTTAAATTCACTGGAGAAGGAAATGACAAACTAGGCTTATATCTTGGCCAAGAAAACTCCATATGGAGTTACAAAGAGTCAGACATGACTAAATGACTGAACAATGGCAACGACAAAGGTCTTTATATACCATTCGAAGCTCATAACTTTCCTTTGAGGTAGACGCTACATGTCTATAGTAAATTTGTATATGAGACAGAGTATAGATACAAAGGCATTTGAAAAGAAGGCATTAGACACAAGGGAATGAGGAAAAGTTTCATATAGATGATAGTACTTTAATTGAGCACTGAAGGAAACTAGGGTATTCTAAGAGGTTAAGGTGATGAGGGAGGGCATTCCAGGCATGAGGGACAGCTAGTGCAAAAAGGCATATAAATAGGAGATGTTTTATTGTATTTGAGGAACAGTAAGAAGGCCAGTTTGGCTTGGTCATGGTGTATGTGAGGAGGAACAATGCATAATGAGAATAAAAAGCTTGATTGGGGACAGTTTGTGAAGGGGTTTAAAGGAAAAAAAAGGAGAATTTGGCACTCAGTAATAAGAATGACCAATAAAGCACTTCCTTTTTGTTAGCAGAACACTATGCTATAGCTCAGTTTAAAGGCCACTGTGCTCACAGAGTTCACAATTTAGTTAAGACACAAAATAATTATAATATGCAATAATGCATATTATATGACAATAAGATAAATTCATGGCATTGGGCAGCTGGAGGTGCAGTGGGTAGAGTACAGGGTCTAGAGTCAGTAAGTCCTGAGTACAAATCTGACCTTAGACACTTATTAGCTGTCTGACCCTGAGCAAGTCACTTCACCCTGTTTGTCTCAGTTTCCTCATCTGTAAAATGAGCTGGAGAGGGAAATGGCAAACCACTCCAGTATCTCTGCCAAGAAAACCCCTAATGGGGTCACTAAGAGTCAGACACAACTGAAAAGGACTGAATAGCAACAAATCCTTTAATGGCTACTTCCTCTTTAAAGCATTCTGTGGTCTACTTACTCATTTAATTATAAGCTTTCCCTTCAGACCTCACATATCACGTTGTACTTCTATAACAGGTGATATTTTGTATTACAATGATCTGTGTTGGCATCCTATCCCTCTACTAGAATATGGGTTCCCTCGGTGAAAGGACCACAGGAGTCAAAGATGCAGGGCTAGAAAAGACCTTGGAGATCACCCTTACATTTTGCAAATAAAGAAACTGAGGGCCAAGAGAAGAAATGATTTGCCCAACGTCACAGGATATGAATACAAATCATCGGACAATCCAACATCATTTGTCTTATCTAAGCTAGTGCTTAGCACGACTTTGCATCCAGTGGACAATAAAATGTATTATTATGATACCATAACTTTACAAATAGATATATTAGAAAATGACACTGAAAAAGGATATGTTTCACAATAGTGTGACTTTTACTACCTTTAAAATTCTTACTTTGATGTCTCATTGCTGTGGCCCCAGGGTTCTTGAAGACTATTCCAGTGTATGGAAGCTCTGGCAGGTTTTATCAAGGTAGACAGCCTTTGAGTGTAGTCCTAGCAGAAGACTTTGATCAGTGTCTCTGAGCTAGCCTAGCTAAGGTGACTCAATGGATATTTTGGCCATGTTAACTCATGAGATAAAGAGAAATTTTTAGAAGACCCTCAGTCCTATGGAGGCTTCTTTTGCATCTATAGTGATGGCAGTGGAATGAGGGGAAAGGCTTGGAATCTCTGCTGTATTGGTTGTATGGGTGCTGTATTGGTTGCATAGTTGTCAGCACCATGGTCAAGGGCAGTGCCATGATGGTGAACTATAAGTCAGCACCTTGCAAAGGGTGTGTTGCATTGCCATTATAGGCAAATGACTATTACATGTAGTGAAGGATTTAAGGAGAAAGAACGGACTCTATCTGCACCAGTAATAAACTGGCCGCAGTTATGGAACCTCGTGCCAGTTTCAGATTCATGTAGAAAACAACTCGGAATTGAGATTTGGAGGTCTGGGAAGGGAAGGATCACATCGTTGGAATTTCTGGTAGCATGCCCTAACATGGGAATTTCTCTGTGTCCTCAAGATGGAAGGTAGCCAGGGTAGTTAAACGTTTGGTGTCTGTAACTTCTCCTGTGTGCTACAGCTACTCTTGGCAGCTCCTTAGTGGCTAGAGGGCATCAATCTGTTATAGAGAAGACTATTGTATTTCAGGAAAACATTTGTCTGGGACTTAGCCCCATAAACTTTGGAATAAGTTTGAGATCCCTAGATAGAACCACTTTTCTAGAAGATAGCTACAAGAAGAAAAAATACAGAGTTGTTTTGTCTAAAGATGACTCTTTGCTGCCATAGCAGCCCCCTGTGGCCTATTTTATACACAAATGTTTGTGACCATCCCATCAGAGCATTGAGGAAGAGAGGAGAATTGATCTTTAAGCACAGAGGAGTGAGCCCCACAGCTACTGCTCCAGGAAACTCGAATGTATCTGGTGAATTTAAGGGGATGAAAATCTGCAAGAGGCTCTTTGTGTTTTTAAATTGATTGACCCCAGCACTTTGTTGCTCAAAAGACACAGGAGACTTGTTAGTCAATTGCCATGTGACTCTTCTCACTATTCAGGTAACTTCCCTGACTAAAACATCCCTCTCTGGTCAATACTCCTCAATGTGTGTTGTCTTCCCATGTTAGAATGTAAGCTCCTTGAGGGTATGGACTGTATTGTTTTTTGCAATTTTACCCCCAGAATTTAGCATAGTGCCTAATATGGAAATTTAATCAATGCTTTTCATTCATTTTTCCATTGATGAATAACTGGAGGCATGTAGAGTAAGTAGGAAGGGATTGCTCACACAGTAGGTGGGATAGCACCCTATGGCTAGAGAATAAGACTCATTCAGTGGGCAACATTTTGGGGGCTCCTTCATTCAAACTCCATTTGCACGTATGTACATAAGCAAGGCAGTCAGGCACACGGCACTGATGAGATAATAAGAAGAAAAATTCAACATTTATATAGCATCTTAAGTGTTTACAATTCACTTTTCTCCTGCAGGCATAGCTAAATGCTACCAGCCTGATATTTTCCCCTGAGCCTTTTCTTTTCCTTCCCCTCCCCCACTTTAGATTATGCTGGCTGCAGAGGCTTCACGGGTACTGGGCTCAAGCAATAATGAATGAGAAGCCACATTGCAATGAATTCAATTTCCTGAGAAGAGCCTCCTGGTCTTTTACTCATTCTTCTCTTTAAAATTTATGGTTTTCTAGCACTCAAAGAGCCCAAATGTGCTTACTTGAAAACTGAGGAAACAGATAATAGACTAGTAGAGCTGGAAAGAGCCTTAGTATTTTTATCCAACATCCCTCATTTTGTTGATAGGAAAAGTAAGGGTCGTGAAGGAAAGGTGATTCGGTCCAGGGCCATACATTGAGAGAGGTATGCTTAAACCCAGGACTTGAACACAGGTGTCCTAACTCCCAGCCCAGAGCTTTTCCCTAAAGCCCTAAATGAATCCGCTTTTCAGCAGTTGAGCAATTCCTTTAACAAGTATCCCTTATTATATGGGCAGTCTTATGTACTATGGAGGATTCAAGAGAAATCTAAGGTATACAGGTGTGGGGAAACTGTGGCCTTCTAGGTCCTTGCGTGCAGCTCTTTGACTCAATCCAAACCTCACAGAACAAATCCCCTTAATAAAAGAATGTGTTCTGTAAAGCTCGGATTCAGTCAAAGGGCCATACTTGAAGACTTAGAGGGCCACATATGCCCTTGAGGCTGCAGGTTCCCCACCCCTGGATAGTGTGCTCCCAGAGAGCTTATATTTTAGCTGGGGAGACAAGACTCCCCCACAGGAAGCATGTGGGTAAGGTGGCATATACTGAGCAAAAGGCAAGCTTATAATAAAATGATAAGCAGTATGATACAGTCTCAGAGAACAAGACAATTTATAATAGGGACAGTGAAAGAGGGTGAGGGAATAGGGCACTCTGGAGAAGGGAGCAGATTAGAAGAAAATATAGGGGTAGGTAAATAGCAATGAGGGGAGGACAACAAGAAGATGACAGGAAGGGAAGAGAGAGTAGTGTCAACACTTCCCCCCAACCCACCCCTAGTTTATATTTAGTAAATCCTTAATGATTTCATTCACCATCTTTTTTATGGATCCTCAAGGAAACTGCCTTCCCTCAAGGAGTTTATGTTCCATCAAGAATGACAAACATATGTAAACTAAAAATAAAAAATCTAATTAAAAAATAGGTGGGCAAGAGGTCATCCTCTCAAAAGATGCCATCTTGAATCTGCAGGCACCACCAGTCTGGAGCCAACCACAGCTGGAAGACAGAATGTGTCTGGATTAATTGATTATATGTTATACTACATATGTAATTCTAATATATAATAATATAATTAATAAAATAATGATATATAATTGAAAAAAAAAGAATGACAAACATATCCCAAGTCCAGGAAATTCTCTAGAAGTCAAATCCCCAAAGTTGTTATGTAACAAGTTGTCTCTTTTCCAATCCAGGTTGGGACCAGGCAATGTTCTGAGTTTATAAAAGGACTCAGGCTAACAAATAATTCCAACTCATTGATTTTTTACTGTATTCTGGTTGTAAAATGTTGTAGTTCCTTGGAAATCTGCTCTGTACAATTATCTCCCTGGCCCCCAAACACCTATTACCCCTTGACTCTCTACCTGCAAAGAAGATGGAAGATTGGTCCAAGATTGGCCTTATAAGGAGAAATTGATGGGTATACAATGTGGCTGTGTTCACATAGAGAAGGCAAAGAGATAAGGAGCTCAGGATAAAGAGAGGATGTATTGTCATGAGGCTGTACTGGGACTCTGCTATCATTCAATCACTCTGCCTGACTCTCCATCTTTTAGCACAAATGGAGGTGTAAAGGTCACATTTGGAGAGAGGCATAATGAAGTCTGAAGAAGTCGCTTATCTCTTTACCTCTGAGCAACCTCAGCCACTGGCCACTTTGGTATCAAGATTAACATAGCCTGGGCTCACTGTAGTTTAATATTTCAAAGACTGGTTATTCAGAGAAAACAATTTCAGGATAGGAAATGTATTTGAATGTTGGAGGGCAGCAATTACAACTTTAGATTCCTATTAGATGGGAAGCAGGATACTTGGGTTCTCAATCTGATTTTATTTCATACAATCACTTATTCAACAAATAGTAATTAAGCACCTACTGTCCCCCACCACCCCCAAGTCACTTAATTAACAGAATGTGAGGAGCTCTTAGACTTGTAGGAATTTTTAGTCCTAAGATGGAACTGCAAATAGGGTGGAGGTGACGAGGACCCTGTGCCTGGGCAGCTAGATGGCAGGGTAGATTGAGCACTGGGTTGGAGTCAGGAAGATCTGAGTTTAAATCACTTAACTTCTGTCTGCCTCAGTTTCCTTAATTGTAAAATGGGGATAATAACAGCATTTACCACTTAGAGCTGTTGCGAGGATGAAATGAGACATTTGTAAAGCACTTAGCACAGTTCCTGGCACATAAGCACTTAATAAATGCTTGTTTCTTTCCTTGACTGCACCATTGTAAAAGGGCACACTACTCCAGAGTGATTCTCCCATCAGCTCTCTATGAACACCAAACCCAAGGATCTCATCCCTTTATTCCTCCCCCAATCTGCTACCTATATCACCACCACTGTACTCATACAGTTTATCTTTATTTTGTTCTGGAGGCTAGGGGCTATCCCCTGTTCTGGCATGACTGAATCTGACACAATAGGACTCCTCTCTTCCCACACATCCCAACTACATTTTCCCAAAGCACCCAAATTCCTAATTATGGCTTTAGAATAGTGTTAGGATCATAAGCCTCTGAAGAACATCACAAGTTCTCAATGGAGGTATTTTTGGTATATATACTAATTGCTATTAACTTTCTCAGTCTAAAAAGAAGTTTTAGTCCTGAGACCCCCCAAAAAGAAGACTTGGAAGTGATAAGAGATGAACTTTTTCATTTTTTTTTTGTTTAGTCATGGTTTTCTGGGAGTCTAGTGACTCTTAATTTTTTTTCTCCATAATCGATTTTCCAGGTCAAAGGGTTTTAATATGAAGTACATTAAATTTTCTTCTATTTTTTCAATCTTTTAATTTTGTTTTAAAATATTTTACTGTTTCATGATGTCATTGAGTTCTGTTTGTTCCGTTTTAACTTTTAGACTCTATTACTTGGGTAATATTTTCTACTTTACATTCTAAGCTATTCGAAGCTCTCTCCCTCGAATTCTTTTCCTCTAGAGAACTTATTTCACTTATAATTTCACTTTTTATCTCTTGGTTCATTTCTTCCAGATACTACTGTAGTCCATGTGGCCAAGCCAAGCCATTTTGTTTTCCCAAGATTGTAGTAGTTGTAAAGTTACTCTCTTCTTCTATGTTTACTTCTTGGTTGTCTCAGTTGCTGTTATTGTTGTTGAGTCATTTTTCAGTAGTTTCTGACTTTTTGTGCCTCCTTTGGGGTTTTCTTGGCAAAGATACTGGCGTGGTTTGCCATTTCCTTCTCCAGCTCATTTTACAGATGAGGAAACTGAGGCAGACAAGGTGAAGTGACTTGCCCAGGGTCACACAGCTAGTAGGTGTCTGAGGCCAGATTTGAATTCAAGAAGATGAATCTTCCTGACTCCAGGCCTGGCACTCTATCACTCTACCCACTGTGCCACATAGCTGTGTCTCTAGACCTATAATATTTCTTCATAATCTTTGGTATCTTCTATTTACTCATATTTCTAGCTTTAGTACTTTTGCTGGAGGTTCTGCTCCACCCCTTTTCCCCAGATGTACACACATACCCTTGGATAGGTGGTCAGGTCCCAATCTTAATTTCCTGGGTTACTGCTCTGTTGCCAACTTCCACCATCTCCCCTAGTATTTCTGTATTCAAGGAGCTGGTAGATTTCAGGTCTCCCTAGACTGCTTAGGTTCCAAGTGCTATGGTCTCCAGTGACATTTGAATCATCTCATGTCAGATTGCTGCAGACTTTTCCTTTGAGTGTCTCATTAGAGTTCTGCTGGATACCAGACCTGCATCTGTGGTCAGAGCAGTCAGCATGCTATAGGCTTTCCAAGCTCCTGAAGCTTCTCTATCTCTGTACTCTGGGCTTCCTACTTCTCCAACAGAGGGCCCGAACACTGACAGGCTGCCAGCTTGCTTGCCTGTGCTTTCCCACTGATATTCCTAGCAAGACTCCTTTCCCTGTGCCTGTGGGCTTCTCACTGTCTTTTTCTATATTCCTAGGCTGGAGGAAGACACTTGCTCTTGTTTATCTTTAGATTTCTTGATCACTAATCAGTCTTGTGATCTTTTTAGATCTTTGCTGGTATACATTGGTTCCTCTACAACTTTTCACCTACCATCTTAACCAACAATATACAAATAAAGCAAATAACAAAAAAGCTGAGACATACTCAAGCAATATTTGGGGAGGGATGAGGAAGGAAAACTACCTACTGAATATCATGGAGATGGAAGCAAAGAGAATGCTTCTACCTGAATGTGAATTCTTCTATTTTTAAGGAAAGTTCTTATTCAATTTAGGTACACATATCAAGTTTGTTTCCCATAGAGTTTCTCCTTGCAGCTATGTCCTGCTGACATAGTACTTAGATCAATAAATCAGTAAACATTTATTAAATATCTAATATGTGCCAGAGGCAGCAAGGTGACACAATGGATAGAGAAGCGGGTCTGGAGTCAGGAAGATTCCTCTTTGTGAGTTCAAATCTGGCCTCAGACACTTACTAGCTGTGTGACTTTAGGCAAGTCACTTAACCTTGGTTGCTTTGGTAGCCTCATTTGTAAAATGAGCTGGAGAAGGAAATCGCAAACCACTCTAGTATCTTTGCCAAGAAAATCCAAAATTGGGTCACGAAGGGTTGGACTGGACTGAAACAACTAAAGAACAGCAATATGTAACAGGCTCTGATAATACATGTCAATACAATACAATAAATAAAAACTAAAACAATCCTTGACCTCTAGGAGCCTACATTCTACCAAACACGTACACAAATAAGTAATTACAAGAGAATTTCAGAGGAGAGAGGCACTAGGAGCTAAGGGATAGGAAGGTGCTGGTATAAATGGTTAGAACTGATCTGAGCTTGAAGAAAGTTAGGGATTCAAAAAGGTTGCTATGTAAATAGCAAGAAAACCAATATGACTGAATTGTAGAAAATGCAAAAAGGAATTTATTTAATAAGCCTGAAGCCAGATTGTGAAGGCATTTAAAAGGCAAAAAGAAGGATTTCTATTTTAGCCCAGAGGCAAAGGGAAGGTTTTAGAGCTGGTGACATGTTCACACCCATGCTTTAGGCACAACACTTTCTTAGTTCTAAGGAAGATGAATTAAAGTTGGGAGAGAATTAAATCAGGGATATATTTTAGGGGGTTATTGAAATAGTCCAGGCAAGGGATGAAAAGGGCTTCAATTTAGGTTGTGTCTATGTAAGTGGAGAAAAGGTGATGGATACAGGTGATATATAGAACTGACAAGAGGGCATCTGATGAGTGATAGGAGTTGAAAATGACATCAAGGTTATGACCTTGGATGGCTGGATCATGGGACATACTTAGGCAATATTTGGGGAAGGATGAGGAAGCAAAAGCATCTACTGAATATTATGGAGATGGAGAAGAGGAGAATATTTCTACGTGAATGTGAATTCTTCTATCGCTAAGGAAAGTTTTCATTCAATTTATATACATGTAACAGAAATAGAGAAGCTAGGGATAAGGGGAGTTTGAGAAAAAATATGAGTTCTGCTTTGGCAATGGTGAGTTTGAGTTCCCATAGCGTATTTGGTTGGAAATGCCTAATAGGCAATTATTGACCATTCTCACCAGCATGCACTTCTTTGGATTAGAATCCATCAAGCCCCAGGAACCTCATCATGAGGAAACTCATTATCCTGTGTGACTACATCAGCTTTGGTACTCAATACTTTCTGCGCCTCTGATTGGAGGGTGAAGTAAAGACCTTGTCCCAAAGCCTCCATTTAAAAAGGGCTCCTGGGCCAGCCATCTCTTCATTCCCCATTTGGTTGTGCTCCTTTGGACTGGACTCCATCATACTCTCACGTGGGGTACCTCTTCTCTGCCTCTCCCACCCCACTTTTCAGCTTTCTGTTGTGTATTATCTTCCCCCGTTACATTGTATGTATCGTCCTCCTCGAGGGCAGCTACTTTAGAACTGATCTGAGCTTGAAGAAAGTTAGGGATTCAAAAAGGTTCCTATGTAAATAGCAAGAAAACCAATATGACTGAATTTTTATCCCACAATGGGATATGACAGGTGCTTAATAAATATTTATTGACTGGCTGATGTAAGACTAGAGGTCAGGAAAGGGACCATGGTTGGTTACATAGATCTGTGAGTCATCTGCTTAGAAATGATATTTGAACTCCAAACTAATGAGATCACTGAGAGGAATTGCAGAGAAAAAAGAAACCCCAGGACAGAACTTTTCCCCAACAGGATCAAGAAAAGATTGCTTGATTGATAAATCTTTCTTGGTTATGTGAATGACAATGAATAGATGGCTATTCTTGGCATGGAGAGCAGTTTGTCTATTTTCCTTTGAGAAGGCAACATCTTAGAGTAGAGATCATGCTGCATTTGAAGTTGGAGCATCTGGGTTCAAATTACTGTTCTGCTATTTCCAACCTATGTGATCTTGGGTAACTGCTTTTCTCTCTATGGGCCTTTATTTCCTCATATGTAGATTGAGAGCACAGGATGAGAATACCTCTAAAGTACCTTTCAGCTCTAACAGTACAGTCCTGAAACCCTGGGCTCGAACATGTATGTATGAGATTCTCCTCATTGGTGGGGAATGATTGCCCAATACTCCATGCCTGCATGAGGGGTCTAGTTGGCAAGAGCTTGGGAGAGGAGATATTACTGTTCTTCTGACTCCCAGCTTCAAGGGAGAACACATGCTATTTGAGTCTATATTTAGGGAGAGCTCCATGCAGAGAAGAAGCCAACCTGTAGGGGAGTGTCCATCATGTCTTTATCCCCAGCTTAACATACTAGAGACTTCAAAAAATTTTCTGCAGAGTAAAAAGGAAAAGCCACCAGTTCTTTCTTACAGTTAAGCTGAGATATCTCACTTCCAGTGGAAGAGCCCATTCACTCTATGTATTGTCTGGTATACAGTATTTTAATCTGTGACTTTTCTGGTTTCTACTTGCTAGCAACTTGAATAAATGGGCTTATTTGCTTGCTATTCACTGTATGTGACAGCCTTTCTGTAGCTGGCATGTAGTGAAAAGAAAGTGAAACCTTTGAAAATATTGTTTGGAGCGCTTCTTCCCCATTAAAAGTATAACAAGTAGGAATACAGTTTGAACTTAAGAATCATTCCCCTTATATTAGAAATTAAAAATTGTTCCCCTTATATTATATTAGAGAAAAGAAATGTTATATTTAGAGAGGCAGATATAATTCTAAAACAGTCTCTTGGCCCTAACCTCCTGCTCTCTGACAGGAATCAGTTTCTCTTAGAGAAGAATGGGTAGGAGAGACTCTAGAGTTATACATTGTGCCTTTGAGTCACACATGGGGCATATACATAACCTACATAGGCAACAATACACACATCATTGTCGTCGTATGGTTATATCTGACTCTTCGTTTCCCCATTTAGGGTTTTCTTGGCAGAGATACTGATACAGTTTTTCATGTCCTTCTGCAGCTCATTTTACAGATGAGAACACTGAGGCAAACTGGATTGACTTGTCCAAGATCACACAGCTAATGTCTGAGGCTGGATTTGAACTCAGGAAGATGAGTCTTCCTGACTGCTGCAGGCCCATCACACTATCCACTGTTCCCCCTAACTGCCACCACACACTTTACAATCCTATCATACTTGGATACACTAACGAGAAGCAGATCATGTATTGATGATACAGCAAAGGAGAATGAGAAGGAATGATCAAGTAGAAAGGAGCCTTGCCAAAAAAAGAGTAACATTAAAAAAAAAACCCATAAGGAAATGAATATTTGGGGTTGAGGTTCTTAACTTCTTTTGTGTCATGAACCCCTTTGGCTGTCTGGAGAGGCCTACTGAATGGTTTTCAGAATGTTTTAAAAGCACAAAATAAAATACAAGAGATTAGAAATGAAACATCATAGTGAAATAAAGATATATGTTTTTTCCTATACAAATTCACAGATTCCCCTTGAAATTTGTCAGGGTCTATGAACCCCAGGTTAAGAACTTCTGATAGGAGAGGGTAATCAATGATTTCAAATATTCTAAGGAGAGCTAGAAGGTTGAAGTCTGAAAGTGCAATAGGAGAGGTAGAATATACAATTAGTTTAGGTAAGGGAGAATAATTTCTGATAGAGCAAGGGACTAGGGACAACTGGAAGAAGGAGGAGTCACCTCAGGTGCGATAGTTAATAGAACCTCAGAAGAAGGTGGGGGGCAGGGAGGAGAGAGAGAAACAGTTCTATAGAACAGAATCTTTGACTTTCAAGTTTTCTTCTGATGCCTCAGGTTGGCATGGAGGTGACTCCCTTAGGGTCTTGAAAGCTATTCCAGCAGAGCCCAAGCTCTGACAGGTCCTATCAAGTTGGCAAGGCTGCCAGAATGTGGTGTGGAGAAGGATTATGTATCTGTTGCCCAAGGAATAGCCTAGCATGTGTAGCTAGATAGGAAGGGGGAGAGCAAGAGGAAGAGAGGGAGGGAGAGAGAAAGAGAGAGGTGCTGAGCATGCCACAGCTTCTTGGAGCCACAGGTAAGGGCTGGGAGACAAGAAAGAGAGAGAGAGGGAGAAAAGGAAGGAGAGAGGGAGAGAAAGAGAGATATATGCTATACACATATATGGGTTTACATATATCCATGTGTGTAGATATATCTACATATGTGCTATATATTACACATATATGTATACACACATACATATGTATACATATATGTAAGAAGTTCAGGAAACTTGCTACACAGGTATAGAGGAGCTGTGGGGGGAGGATCCACAGGGATTATAATGATAATGAGGAGGATCACAAAGGGCTCTTTATGTTGAGTACTTTAGGAATTGCAAAGCAATTTGCACAAACTCTCTCCTCTGATCCCCAAACCCTCTCTATGAGGTAAGTGCTATAGTTATGACTCCACCCATTCAGGAAACTGAAGCAGAGAGAAGTTAAATGATTTGCCCAGTCATGTAACTAGTAAATGTGGAGGCTGGTGGGGGGTAGGGGGTGGGGGGCAGAATTTACACTCAGGTCTTCCTGGCTCTAAACCCAGCATTTTATCTATCACTCCATGCTTCGCTTCATGATGAAGATGATGGCGATGGGACCTGGACCCCAATAGGAAAACACCGTGTCTTTTCCCCTGTAAGCAAGGTGAATTTTAGTGTAAGTAAGGTACATTTTAGTGTGTGTAAAGTGGATTTTTGTTATTATTTCTTAGAGTTCTGTTTCCCAGGATCTGTGGCCATAACAATCTCTGTTTCCCAGGTATTAGATATCAGTTCCCAGGCTCATGGTTCAAAACATCTCCACCACGCTTCTGCAGCATTACATAAGGATTGTATAATAATATAAACATGTACGCTGAAACATCCACTGCGACTGAGCGGTGAGATATAGAGATGAGGTGATGTAAACTTGTGAAGCTATTGCTGGCAATATGCCTTCTTTGTCTGATGCCCTATAAAGCAGGTTGTCAGTGGTCAGTGAGTTGGGGAAACTTTGTGGTTGAATGCACAAGCTGGAATGCTGTGTGCCTTGATGGGCCCCCACCAAGGCTTGGGAGCGGGGAATCTGTTTGCCTCAACCGGTCCCCATTGAGGCTTGAGAGGATTTAGGGAATACACAAGTTGTGCTGTCTTGACTGGCCCCATCGAGACACAGGGGTAGCTGGCCCCCTTCCCGCCGGCCCCTGCCCCTGCAAGAAGGGTGATTAGGGAATGCTGTAGGAGTTTGTGGTTCTTCCATTATCAGCAATACTGTGCTAGAGAAGACTAGACTAGAATAAAGCTTATTAATAATAATAATAATTAATAATAATAATTAATAATAACCCCTTTGAAGGTTTCTTTCCTGTCTGACCAGATCAAGAGTGAATCTGTTAGAGGCTGGAGTCTGAAACCTCCGGTGCCTCCTGTGTATTATCTGTCTGACAGCCCCAGAACTTTCCCAGGCACAACCCAGTTCCTGGCTGCATGAAGCATCTGGTCCATGCCAGTCCACCTAGATACTCAATAATCCTTTTAACTGTCCTTTCACTGTGCCTCTCTGACCCAGCCCAGCCCACTTAACTCCTTTCATTGTCTGCACCTGGCCCACCCCAGGCTACTTGCCACTCCTTAATCCCAGTCTTTTTCTGTGAAACTATCAGTCTTATCCCTACCAAAGCAGAGATTCACTAGGAACTCTGCTCACTCCTACTGGTGATGCAATAGCACAGGTTTACTAGGAGTTTTGCCTGCCCAACTGGTGTTATAATAAAATCTATCTACTCTGAAAGAAGGTTTCAACGGTTGAATTCTTTCCAGGCAGACTCCTGTACCCTTGCATTTCAGGGTTCCCAGCACCCCAAACCACAACAAAATCACGGATATATTCAAATATTAAAGAGAAATTAACAAATTAGATGGAACTCCATAAATCATGGATTTCAATACTTTTATTATGTTGTTTTTTATCTTGATTTTCTAAAAGGACCAATGATATCATAGGGTGACCCCTTGACTCCTTCATGAATTAGATTTAAGTGAGGCAGAGCTGCACAAAGTCGTCAGCCTCACCCTCTTCCACAGTCATCTGAAGTCCAATGGCAAGATAAAAGTCAAGATGGTAGGGATGGCCTAGGATGCCGTGGATGACCTTAGTGTCTTTGATGTCTGACCAAGCTTTAAGCACTGCCTTCATGGCTGTTGAAACAATTTGTCCTCATCCTCCTATTCCTGTCAGGGGATGTCTTCACATGCTTGAGGAAGATAACCCCCTAGCTCACCAAAGGGTCTGAGGCCTGTCAGTTACTCTCTACCTGGTTTAGCCCAGCCGAGAGAAGGTTTATTGTGATGTGGGTGCTGAGCATGCTACAGTGTCTTGGAGCCACAGGTAAGGGTGGGGAGACAAGTGGACAGGAAAGGTGGATGAGCAGCCCTGAAAAGGGCTTAGAGGTGCTAGTCCTCCCTGAACAGCCCAGGCCAAAAGAGAATTGATAGGAGCTTCTTGAGGGGAAGGACCTGAATCCTTGCTTTTCCTTGCATTCTTAGCATATAGTAGGCACTTAATAAATGCCTGTTGACTTGCCCAAGGTCAGGAAAATAGTAGGGTTCCAAGCTAAGAGTAGAACATAAGTCTCTTGATGGGGCCTAGTGCTTCTCCTACTTAACAGGATGCCTTCTGGATGGGGGTGGTCCAGAATCAAAAAGTTTTAGTTTATTATCTTTTAGCACTTCCAGAAAGTTTTAAACTGGAAATTTTCCCTTCCAAAATACATCATTTTAAAGCTTCATATCTTTGATGTAGTTGCTTCAGGAGAAGATCTTTCATTGTAATAAAGTCATATTGGACATGCCCCAAGGCATCATAGCAGGGAAGGAGGAAAGAAACCCAATTCTGCCTAGTGAGTTCCTATTTCTTTGACTTGTACTCAGTTGTTGACATTGTTTAGCTTCAGTGAAAATCATTCCACCTGGCTGAAGGTCTGTGGGGAAAAAGGGGGGTGGTGGAGTGGGAAAGTCTCTTCCCCCAAGAGATCTGCTTTTTAATTAATGACACTTTAGGAAGCCTTCTCTGAAACTTTTATTCGGAGCCTACAATTTAAATCCATGGCCCCGCTATTTGCTTAAGCCTACTGCTTTCCTTTCTTTTCTCTTTTTGAACTTTTCAAGGCACTGCTATTTTTTGTACCTAGGGAAGACCCGTGAATAGAAATCTCCCCTTGTTTGCCTAAGGAATGAATGAATGAAAAACATTTGTTAAAAGCTTAATATGTGCCAAGCACTATGCTGAATTCTGAGCATATAAATTACAAAAGCTTCCCTCAAGAAGCTTACATTCTTTTTTTTTTTTTTTTGCAGTGGGAAAGCTGTTTTATTTTATTTTATTTTATTTTTTATTTATTTTTGACATGTTTGGTTTTCAGCATTGACCTTCACAGGCGCTTGAACTACAAATTTTCTCCCCATTTCCTCCCCCCCCCCACTCCAAGATGGCGTACACTCTGGTTGCCCTGTTCCCCAGTCTGCCCTTCCCTCCGTCGCCCCATTCCCTTCCCATCCCCCTTTCCCTTCCTCTCTCCCCTGTTCCCTTCCCATCCACCCTCCCTAAGAAGTCAAGCAATTCAACATGGGCCCCATGGATATCATTATGTATAACCCTTCCACAATACTCATGT
>CM053625.1:180139870-180173629 GCA_028646595.1 Phalanger gymnotis
TTCCCATCCCCCTTTCCCTTCCTCTCTCCCCTGTTCCCTTCCCATCCACCCTCCCTAAGAAGTCAAGCAATTCAACATGGGCCCCATGGATATCATTATGTATAACCCTTCCACAATACTCATGTTGTGAAAGACTAACTATATTTTGCTTCTTCCTAACCTATCCCCCTTTATTGAATTTTCTCCCTTGATCCTGTCTCTTTTCAAAAGTGTTTGTTTTTGATTATCATCAAGAAGCTTACATTCTAAAGGAATGGGGCCAAGGTTAGGTTTTATAGTGGCTGGGGAAGAACAGTGATGCAGGAAGTCACAAAGATGCTGAATGAAGTAAATAGCAATTCAGTAGCGTTCCCTTTAGGGGCCGTTAGGTGGCGCAGTGCCAGGCCTAGAGTCAGGAAGACTCATCTTCATGAGTTTGAATCTGGCCTCAGACATTTACTAGCCCTGTGACCCTGGGCAAATCACCCAATTTGCCTCAGTTTCTCATCTATAAAATGAGCTGGAGAAGGAAATGGCAAACCACTCCAGTATCTTTGCCAAGAAAAACCCAAACAAACAAGCAAACAAAGCAAATTGGGTCACTACTGAACAACAAACACAACGGCACTCCCTTTCCAAAGGCAATGGTAGTGAGGATTCAGTCACAGAGAAAGAAAAATGTGGAAGGTGATGGGGGTGGAATTGTGCCAGGGTGTGCCTTGGCAGTGAGTGGTTTAACTCTTCCCAGGCTTGGCCTCTGGTTGTTATGTTTGAGGGAGAGAAGCAGAGGATCAGCTGCATCAGATATGTGAAGATGATGTCAGACTTTTGGGAGATACTGATTAGTTTTATTGAATTTTCCTCCCTATGAACAAGACGTTCCTGACTTGGGGCATTTTCACTCTTCCTTCTCACCTCCATCTCATGGCTTCTTTGGCTTTCTTCAAGTCTTGGCTAAAATCTCACCTCCTACAGGAAGTCTTTTCTGATTCCCCCGAAATGCTATTTATTATTTCTGATTTATTCCATACGTTGCTGGTACAGAATTGTTGCATGTTGTCTCTTCCATTAGACTGTGAGCTTCTGGAAAACGGCAACTATCTTTTGCCTTTCTTTGTATTCACAACACTTAGCACAGTACACCCTAGGTGGTTAATAAATGCCTATTGACTAACTCCTTTTTAGTCTTTAGTATAAGGGATACCTTTCTTGGAGGGATACATTGGGAAGTGTATGTGCTGTCAAAACCAAAGAAATCAATAAAATGTATTTAAAGAAAATAAGTCCTGATACTAACTTTTATCAGCCGTATGACCTCAGGCAAGTCATTTATCCTTTTCTAGCTTCAGTTTTCTCATTGGTAAAATGCAGATCATACCCTCCCTCTGATGAGGGCACAGTCTCTGGGAACCCCCTTGAATCTGGAATACAGTCTCGGGGAGCCCCCTTTAACTGTCCTTGAATCTTCCAACTAGATCTGGCCTTTCCCTAAGGCCATAAGCCTTACATTATCATTAGGCCCAAATCTCTACCCAGGCTTGCCCTTTATTGTCCTGCTACTTCCCACCCTTGATACGATCAATATCCATGCCTTCAGCTACTTCCAACCCTCAATTCCATTCTCTTGGTTCCTGGAGTCTGACCTCATCTTGTCCTCCTTAGACTCCTCCTCAAGACCCTCCCTAAAGCCCTCCTCTAGTCACCCCAGGCCACCCCTCAATCCCTCCTTCAATCTTTGTGTATATAATCTCCATCCTGCCTCCATGAAGGTGATCAGGTTCAATCTAGCTCAGCTCAGATTCAATCTAGCTCAGTTTAGGTTGAGTCTGGCCCACTTGTGAAAACAGGCATCCCAAAGGGTGGGATTTCTTAAGACAACCCATTATGGTGAATCCCTAATAAACTTTGTCTTTTCCCTTGGCTGAGAAGGCTTGAGTCGAACTCTTTCAGCAGGACCCGGCATGTCGGTATTTTGGGGTCTCGAGCAGCCCTAGAAACCTATGGTTCCCCTAACAATCATCATTATCATTAAACCTCTTCACTTCCACGGCACTTGCCTCCTGGTCTTGTGAGGATCAAGCGAGACTATGTAAAGTATTTCGCAAACTTTAGAACACTACACATGTTGGTTATTAGGGTGATTACAAATGCCAAGAGAATATCAGGATGATCTGGGAACGATCTCTCTGACAGGAAGAAAGTCTTCATTTGTGTGCCTTCTCAGGATTGCTGGAGAAGAGCCACTTCAATTATGCTCTTCAAATTTGAAATGATAATGTCAGGCCTGTGAGGTGAACTGAAGAAAAAACTGAGGTTGAAAATGGGCTAGGCAGAAAATCTGTGGCTTCCTGGTCTAGGTTTTATTTTTTCTTTTCTGAAAGCCCAAAGCTCAAAAAACAACTCTTCCAAAAAACAAAAAAACTCAAACCAATGCACCTCTTCTCCCTCCCACCCCACCCCTGCCACCCCAATTCCAAGTCCCCTAAAACTTTATTATCTCCTTGGCTCTCCTGTATCACAGCTTTGGAGTAGGAAGAGACCTCAGAAGTTACATAGTCCAACTCCTATTTAACAAGATCTTTTGTTTTCCAGCCACATGGTAGGCTGTGGAAGCATTATGATGATTGTGCTCATTTTATAGATAAGGAAGCTGAGGTTCAGAGAAGTTAAATGATTTCCTTTTACCTCCTGGGTATTCCTTTTGTTTCCGCAATGGCACAATTTCTCATTTCTTCTTACTAGTAACTCCTATTTCTATAGGGCTTTAAAGGTTTTCAAGCAACTTCTTCTTGAGAGGGATCCAAGTATATTTAATCACATTTTATAAGTAAGAAGACTGAGGCTGCTAGATAACCATTTGTCCGGAAAAGATCTGAGAGTTCCAGTGGACTACAAGCCCCATGTGATGAGGAGGTGAAGAAAGCAAAGGCTCTCTGAGGATTCGCCCACTGACATAATGTCCAAGACTAGGGAGATGATTGTTCCACTGTACTCTGACCTGGTCAGACAACATCTACAGTATCAGGCTCAGGTCTGGATACCACAAATTAGAAAGGACACTGAAAACCTCAAGAGTATCCAGAGGAGGGTGGCCACAATAGTTAAGGACTTCCAGATCCATGTATGTTGACTGAAGGAACTGAAGGCTTTGAGTCTAGGGAAGAGACTTGGGGGAGGTATAGTAGCTGTTTTCAATTATTTATAGAGCTGTCACTTGGAAGAAGAGTTTGAAATTTTTTTTTCTTCTTGGCCCTGAAAGGCGAAACTAAGAACAATGGGAAAAGTTTGGAAAAAGGAAATTTTAGGTTGATGTCAAAAACAGAACAAAATAGAAAATTTTCCTAACAATTAGATTTATCCAAAGAAGAAGGACTGCCTCAGAGGGCACTAATAATAATAGTGTTTGTATAACACTTTAAGGCCTGCAAAACACTTTACAAATACCATCTTATTCTATCCTCACAATCATGGGAGATAGACGATATTGAAGAAACTGAGGCATACAGAAGTTAGGTGACTTACCTAGGGTCACACAGTTATTAGGTGTCTGTAGCAGAATTTGAACTCAGGTCTTCCAGATACTGGATCCAGACTTCTATCCACTGTGTTCTATCACTGTGATAGTTGGTATCAAGCCAAGGCAGAATGACTGACTCCTGTCGCAAATATTGTACAGAAGGTATTCTTGTTCACGTTGATGGCTTTAGAGGTCCCTTTCAATTGCTATTCCTTGAGTCTGGTAGAGCTAATTAAGTGACTTTTTATGGTCACATAGGCTGTAAGTCTCAGAAGCAGGATTACAATGAAGATACCCAACTCCTAGTCCTAAGGCTTTTTTCATTCCACCACAATGTCCCTTTAACAAGCTACAAGGTGATCTCAGGTCAAAGTCAGAAAGCAGAGGACAGCTAGGTGGTGTCCTGGGTTAAGAGTATTGGACCTTGACCTCTGGAAGACCTGAGTTTGAATCCTTCCTCACTCCCTTATTTACTAGCTTTGTGACCCTAGACAAGTCACTTAACTTAGTTTCCCCACCTGTAAAGTAGAGATAATAATAGTCCTTACCTCACAGAGTTGTTGTGAGGGTCAAATGAGATATATCTATTGATTGGTGGATCTGATCTAGTTAGCATTTTGCAAATCTTAAAGCGCTTTATCAATGCTAGCTATTATTGTGGGAGAACTGTGTAAATTTCCCAAGCATTCAAAGAAGCCTGCTGTCACTGAGCAACCTTGTTCGTTTACCACCTGCTCCTTGTATGCACCGAGCTGTGCTGCCTGAAACCACTGACTGTGCGGCTGAAGTCTGATAACAGACATTCTGGGTGTCAGAACACAGCAGGAAAGCAGCTTCCACACGGACAGAGGGTCACTTAAAAAACAATTTCCACAGAGGCTCAGAATAAATAAGGATGCAAACCAAAGTAGGTGCCAGTCAGGGGCATGGGTGGGGGAAAGACCACATGAGAAGTCACACTTCATTTCTAAAAACAGGACAAAGAGCCCAGAAAGGGAACAATCTTTGATGTCTACTGGCACTGTTATTAGGATGAAGTAAAGTAGATCTTCCCCAAAGCCTCTTAGAAAGGTCTAAGGATTTGTGGCACCTTGACTCCCATCTTCAGTTTGAAGAATTGGATTGAATAAAACCTCCCCCTTTAAGAAGGCTTCCCTGCCTCCTCCCTCTTGCCCATCGGACAAAGGTCACCTCTGTCCTCAAATTTTCCAAGAGCACTTAGCCTGGATTTTTCCTTAGAATTTATCATAATCTTCCTTTTATTACAGTAATGTGTGAATTCTCTCTTATTATATTGTAAGGCAATGCGGTGACTTGCAAAGAGAAGGCTGAACTGGAAGGAAGAGATTTGAGTTTGTAACCAGCTGGTCTTAATTTTTCTGAGACTCGGTTTCTTAAATGGTAAAAAGGGAATTCAAATACTTGCATTACTTATCTGATATCATTGTTGTAGGGGAAGGAGCTTGTGAATTTTAAAGCACAACAGACATGGAAATTATTATTATTGCATGCACTTTGAAAAGAAGGTCTGTATAAAGAGCGTTAAGTAGAAGAAAATATGTCAGTAGATAAAGTGGTAGACAGAGTCAGGAAGATACAGATTCTAATTTTGCCTCAGATACTGACCAGCTATGTGATCCTGAGTGAATCACTTATCTTCTCTAAGCCTTATTTTCCTCATCTGTAAAATGGGGATAATAATAGCACTTACCTCACAAAGTTGTGAGGATTATAATGGGATTTTAAAATTTTTAATTTCTTTTTGTTAATTTTTATTATTTGGGGCTCGACCATTCTTTCTGCAACTTTAGTTAACTGAAAGCCTGTCTTCTATTAATATTAGCCTCACCTGGCCAAAACCTGTCCCATGGGATGTGAAAATTTACTTGAGGTCTTTTACAAGAAGTCAGAGAGGAATCTTGACTGTCACTAACTCCTTGATGACATGTAAGTCTTTTCCTCAAAGAGTTTATTTGTGAACTCTCTAAATGTAGTTTAACCTGTAATCTGATTTAGATTATGCAAAAAGTTTAGATGTCTAGGTATGTTTACATGTGATATTATGACTCTAAATTTGTTCACCTTTTATGACATTGAAGGAAGCATGGAATTATAGTCTGTCTTTTCTTTAACTTTTGTGGCCTAAGAAAGGAATGCATTGAGAGAAAGGAATGTTTAGTCAGTTAGTTATGAAGCATTTATTAAGCTCACAGTCTGGGCCAGGCTAGGTATTCAAAGAAAGGCAAAAGATAGTCCAGGCTCTCAAGGATCTCACAGTCTCATCCAGTCATAGAATTAGGATTGGGAGGGACTTTCAAAGGTCATCTGGTCTAATCCTCCCATTCTGCAAAGGAGGAAAAATGAGACCCAGAGATGCTTAGTGATTTGCCAGAATGGATTACAAGTTATCAGAGATAGATCCTTTGAATTCTCAACTGATATACTTTATAGACAGTGGACAAGCATTTATTAAGCACTTACTATATGCCAGGCAGGACCTATTCTAAGCACTGGGGAGTACCTAAGTCATGCACCTGATATAGCCACTCAGCAAAACAAAAGCAACTCTGTTGACTAAACAGTTAACAATATGCCCTTGGTTCAGCTGCAGCCTTAAAGTCTCACTATTATCTGCCTAATAAAAAATCAAAGCTCTCTGTGGGCTACAGATTGCTAATCTCTGAGTGCATTTCCTGTCCTCTGTCTCTCTGCCCAGCTTCACGGCCTCACGTGAGCTATTGTCTCAGGAGGGTTCAGCACTGCTGTTGACAAAGGCCTCATTATCAGTGGGTAACAGCCCTGGCTGAACAGACTTATGAGAAACCATAGGCCTTGGTTGACAGACATTGTAACATCATTTTCTGGTATGTTTCTTGGCTTAATCTTTTGTGCACAAGTCCTCCAGTGCTGTGAAGCCCTTTCTAATTATTCATCTCTAACTCAAGCACTCCCCTTCTTGCATCAGTGTATCATTGGCCTGATCTGATCTTAGACCCTAGCTTTTTCCTATTGATTTCCTATTGATAATTTCAATATTTTTATGGGAGCTGTGAGCTCACTGTTATTGGGACTCCCTCTGCTGGTGCACATGGCAATACACCCACAGCTTGCTCTGCCTCGGTTTTATTGCATCCAGAGACGTACTGGGTTCAGTTCATGGGATCATAGATCTAGAGATGGCAGTGACTTTAGAGGTGATCAAGCTCCTCATTTCATAGATGAAGAGACTAAGGAACAGCTCAATTAAATGACTTGCCTACAACCACACTCTTAGAAAATGTCAGAGGAGGCATTTGGGGTCAGCCAGTCAGCCAACAAGCATTTATCCTAACGGTTGTCATTGTTGTTCCGTTACGTCTGACTCTTCATGACCCTTTTTGAATTTTCTTGGCAAAGATACTGGAACGGTTTGCCATTTCCTTCATTTTACAGATGAGGAAACTGAGGCAAACAGAGTTAAATGACTTGGCCAGCGTCACGCAGCTAGTAAGTGTCTGAGGTCAGATTTGAACTCAGGAAGATGATTCTTCCTGACTCCAGGCCCGGAAATCTATGCACTATGGCACCACCTAGCTGCCCATCTATGCACTCTACGTTCCAGCCAAACTGTTGTACTCCCCGTCCTGGGCATATGCCTTGCAATTTCTTGCCTCTGTGACTTCACTTGGGTTTTCTTTATGCCTAAATTTTGAATATCCTCCCTCCCCCTTTTCCCCTGCTGAACTCCTACCCCAGCATTTAATGTACTTCCTCCTCATGCTCTTTTGTCACTCTCTAGTGCACTTATTATATAATAGAGAATGGGTATACTTGAGCCATAAATCAGAATGATCTACATGCTGCAAAATCAAATAGAAAATAAAATCTATAAAATTGCTTGAAAAGGCATTCATTATGTAATGGAGAGACTGCTGACTTTGGTGCCAGGGGAATCTGGGCTTGAAATGTGGCTGCTTTACTTAAAAGCTGTCTGTGTCTGGACAAAACATCTTCTCTCTCTAAGCCTCAATCATCTCATCTGTAAAATAGCAATGACTTTCTCAGTAACTGTTTTGTTGTCACTGTTGTTGTCTTCCTTCATTCTAGAAGAGGTCCAGTGGCATCAGGATGGTTATGTCTTCTCATTCTCTCTCCCAGGGTCATCTAAGTCCAGTGGCCAGACATAGGTTGGAACAAGTAGAGATGAACCCAACTGGAATAGGAGACTATGGCCTTTATAAACTAAGGTCTTTTTCAGGTCTCAGTTTGTCTGAGACAATACTCATTCTGTGACTTAAGGTTAGGTAAGAAATGAGGCAAAAGATGGCCTAGTTTGCCTATTCAAAAAAAAAAGGGGGGGTGGGGGGTAGTTGTTTTGTGAATCTTAATCTTTGTGAATCTTAAATCATGGAGAAATGGAATGACCATGGGATTTAGAGCTAGAAGGAACCTTGGAGGTCATTAAGTTCAACCACCTCGTGTTTGTAGATAAAGAAACCAAAGTCCAGACAGGAGATGATTTCTCCAGGGGCACAGAAGTAATAAATGGAAGAGCTAGGATTTGAAACCAGGTATTTTGTGTAAATTCTCCACTTTTCCATTGTGCTGCACTGTTATTATTATCATGTGAAAGATGAGATGGAATTCCTTATGTAGCTCCACAGAGAAATAGGAGTCAAATTTTGCTTGAATGGACTTTCTGGAAATTTAAGTTGTCCAAAATAAAGCAGGATGCTTCTTGAGGGGGTAAGCTCTTTGAGTATTTGAACAGAGACTCACTGGATATCTGGATGCTAAGCCTGAGACATTTGGTAGGGACCCTTTAAGAGGAATCAAAGGAGGGCCCATGCTCAATTCAATTCAATAAATATTTATTAAGTACCTACTATATGCCAGACACTGTGCTAAGTGCTAGGAATACAAATAAGAAAAAGAAAGACAGTCTCTGCCCACAAGGAACTTACAATCTAATGGGGAAAGACAATATACAAAAGGAAGCTGGAAAGGGGTGTGGGGAATACTAGGGGGTACCTGACACTAGGCCATCTTGTTCCATGGAGGTGAGACCAAGCAGGGTGGACTCAAAGTGTAGTGACCTACAAAGTCTAGGTTCTGCCCTCTATAAAGGAAGGCTTTGGGTGGAGTTTAATGCTCTACCCTCCAGCCCCCCAATCAGAGGGGAGAGGAGGCAGAGGGAGCTGGGAAGGTGTTGAATGTGTCCAAGGTCGAGTTAAACAGCACGATGAGGAGGTTTCTGGTGATCAGCTTAGCAGGGACAACTTATGTAGGGCAACCTGTTCCTGGAGTTGAGCCCAAGCAGAGATTCTCAAAAGGAAATAAACTCTGCCAGGTCCCCAAGACTCTGGCTATCCTCCTTTGGAACCCCTTCCTCACTTTAACTCTGGTTCTCCTACTGGCCTATTTCACAGAATCACAAACCCTCAAAAGGATAAGGGACCTAAAGGGTAATCTGGTCCAATTCATATCAGAATTTTAATCCCTTTTTAATCTAACAAGAGATCATCTAGTCTTTTCCAGACCACTTCCAATAATGGGGAACTATTTCCCAAGGCATTCCCATTCCCCTGTCCAATCAAACAACTTTTATTTGTTAGGAAGTTTTTCCTTACATCAAGTTCAAATCATACTCGCTAAAATTTCCAAACATTGCTCCTAGTTGGACCTTTGGACCCCAAGTCTCTCTTTGATAAGCCATTCTTTTGAATACTTTAGAATATTGAGAGTTTCTTCCCTAAGTCTCTTAATAGTGAACATCCTTAGTTCCTTTCTTTGATTCTTATACAGCATGGATTTAAATCCTTTTAGCATCCTGGTTTCCTTCCTCTTGATAATTTTCAGTTGAGTGTTCCAATTTTTGACACTGAAAATTAGACATAATATTCAGATGAGATCTGATAAAGCCAGAGAGCAATAGGATCACTGTCTCTGTATATGTGAACATTATGACTCTCTTAATGTTTACATAAGCTAATCTAAGTTTGCATAAGCTTTTTGGCTGCCATGTCACTCTGCCATGTGACTCACATTCAGTTTACAATCTACTAAAATCTTTGGGTTTTTCATATGAATAGCTTTCTAAAGATATCTCTTCAATCCTGTACTTTCTCCCCAAAACCTACATTTATATGAGCTTATGTAAACATCAAGATTTAAGTATTTTGTCGTTGATTTATTGAACCCAGGTATAGGATTTTACATTTATCACTATTAAATTTCATCTTGTAAGATCTGACTAATTATTTTAGGCTGTTGGGAGCTTTTAGATCCCAGTTCTATCAAACAGTATGCTAACCATCTCTTTCGGATTTCTGTCATATACAATCTTGATAAGCATAGAATTTTTGCTTTAATTAAAGCAAAATGCTTAACATAAACAAATGATAAAAAATATTTAATAGCAAAGGTTTACAGACAGCTTCTTCAGGCACTCTTCTAGAGACCACTCTTCAAGTGGATATAAGTTAACCATCACTTTTTGATTCTAGTTTTTGTACCAGTTCTAAACACATCTAACCATACTATCATCTAGCCCAAGCTCTCCCCACAAGGATAGTGTGAGAGGCTGACAAATGTCTTCTTGAAATCTAAGTCTGCTACATCCACAACATTTTCTTGTCTACCAGTCTAATAATTTTATCAAAAAAGGAAATAAAGTGCATGTAGTATAATGTTTTTGAAGAAATCATGCTAGTTGTTACAAATAAATGTTTTCCTTTCTAAATGTTTATTAACTATAACTTTACCTTTAAAAACACATTATGGAATTTTACCAGGAATGGAATGGAAGTCAAGAATTTGAAGAATTCACTTTCTTTCTCTTTCAGAAAACTGGGACAACATCTCCACTGATGCAGCAAATACTAAGCCTTGGGAGAAACCCGGCCCTTCTCCGGAACCTAACTAACCCAGATACTGACTGTCATTAACTCCTTATTTTCATGGAATATCAATGGCATGTGACAATTTGTTGATGATGGGTAGAAGGTGGAAGGGTATATGAAGATACTTGTTTTGGGGCCATGGTAGAAAAAGTCCCGTGGAAATAAGTCCGGAATGCAACTTGGAAAAGAATGAAGACATAGTTGCCCTGGAGCTTTCCCTTAAACTGGAAGTTCTGGGAGGAACCAGCCAATCAAAGAAAAAGGCTCCAGGCTGAGGTTACTTCCAATCATGAGAAGCTGTGCAAGGGTGGAGTGAGGGTAAAGAGGTTTCTCAGGCATGGGAGAGAAAGTCCTGTGGATATGAGTCAGCAAAATTGCCTAGAGAGGAATAAAGGCCATTAAGGAGAAAAAGTCATTACATCTGGCAATTAAGAGATCATTAGTAACTTCAGAGAGACTGATCTCGGTTGAGTGATGAGGTAGGAAGATAAATTGTGGAAATTTTAAGAAAAAGAATGCTGAAGGAAGTAGAGGTACCAAGTGTATAGGACTTTTTGATGGCTTAGCTGAGAAGGAGTTTAGGAGTATAGCATGGAGTTTAATTGCCTTATTAGCTAATAGGACAATAGATACCAAGGATGGTAGACTCTATGGTAAGTGAATTTCTCAAGGAATCTGGCAGAGAAAGAGAGGAGAGGATAATGGCGAACAGTGATGGTAGGAACTAGTGAGGGAATTTTAAGGATGAGGAAACTTAGGCATGTTTGTAGGTAGCTGGGAAGGATCCAGTAGACAGGGAGAGACGGAAGATTATATAGGAACAAAGAATATTAGGAACAGCTGGGTGGTGAAGTGGATAGAATGCCAGGCCTGAAGTCAGGAAGGCTCATCTCAGGAGTCTCAGACATGATACTAGCCTGCACTAGGTACATAAATAGAAACAGAAAGAAAGATAGTACCTGCCCTCAAGAAGTTTATATTCTAAGGAGGGAAGATAACACATAAAAGGAGGGTAGCTGGGTGGTACAGTGGATAGAGTGCTGGGCCTACAGTTAGGAAGATTCATCTTCTGGAGTTCAAATCTGGCATCAGACACTTATGACCCTGGGCAGGTCACTTAACCCCTATTTGCCTCAGTTTCCTCATCTGTAAAATGGGCTGGAGAAGGAAATGGAAAATCACTCCACTACCTTTGCCAAGAAGACCCCAAAAGGGGTCATGAAGAGTCAGACACCATTGAACAACAGCAAACAGCAAAAATGTTAAGTGGTGCTGGAGGCAATCTAGTGGAAAAGATGAAAGATTGGATCGAGTATACTTGAATATATATGGGAAATACAAATATTTAGATTTCTCATTAAACTTTTGGCAGCTCTCACTTGCTTCTTGATTCTACCCTAGTGTTAGCTTAATTTTGAGTAGGGCACAAACTTCTAAACCAACCTGAATATAATCTGGGAGGTGAGGAGGTAGGAGAAGTGGTCAGTCTGGATTTTTTTAAATACTTGCAAATTATCATGATTGTATAAGACTCTGCAAGGGAGAAGGTAACCAAGAATTCAGATCAGTTGTCACAACATCTCATGTTTCTATGGCATTTTATAATTTACAAAGCATTTTGCTCATGAAATGGACAATACAAATATCCTTATCCCCATATTTCAGGGGAGAAAACAGAGGCTCAAAGAGATTAAATTTCTTGACCAAGCTAGAGGCTATATAGCAAGGTTCTAGCTATAGCTTTTTTTTTTTATTGCAACTAAGAAAAGATTTTATTTTGAGAGGTAGGAAGAGAGAAAGATATAAAAGATGGATTGGCCAGATAAGCTTGGCTGCTGGATCCCTTCTAGAATTCCTCACTTTCATCTTTTTAAAAGATGATTTATTTATTTTAAACATTCTTTTATTTTAAAGTTTTGTGTTCTGTATTCTCTCCCCTCCTCTCCTGCCCCTCCTCCACCCACTGAGAAGGCAAACAATATGATATCAATTATGCATGTGAAATTATGCAAAACATATTTCCATATTAGCCATATCAAAAAATGTAAAAAAAAAAAGTAAAAAATTATACTTCAATTTGCACTTGGAGTTCATCAGTTCTCTCTCTGGAGATGGATAGCATTTTTCTATCATGAATACTTAGGAATTATCTTGGATTACCACGTTGATCAGAGTAGCCAAATCTTTCCCAGTTGATCATCATTACAACATTGCTGTTACCATGCACAATGATCTCCCAGTTCTTCTCACTTTACTTTGCATCAGTTTATATATGTTTTGCCATGTTTTTCTGAAACCATCCCCCTCCTCATTTCTTATAGCACAATAGTATTCCATCACAATCATATATGCCACAGCTTCTTCGGATATTCCCTAACTGATGAGCAACCCCTCAATTTCCAATTGTTTGCCACCACAGAAAGAGGTGCTATGAATATTTTTGTACATATAGGTCCTTTTTCCTTTTTCTTTGATCTCTTTGGTGTGCGTTACTGGACCTTTGGGCATAGTTCCAGATTGTTCTCCGCTACAGTTGAATCAAGTTTCTACTCCACCAAAAGTTCATTTATGTACCTACTTTCCCTCATTCCCACCAGCATTTATCATTTCTGATAGGTATGAGATATCCTCACTTTCATGTTCACCTTCTATAATTTGTACTTGCTTCCTCATAGTCCTCCAGGGCAGCCAAATCTTCCCAGGCCTCAAAAAATTCTCCTTCCTCCATGCCTTTCTCCATATGCCGATGTACAAATACCTGGTTTGCAAACATAAAGTCAAGCTTGTGATCTAGACAGGTCCACCCTTTTGGCAGTGGCTGTTGTGTTATTTAGCATACATACTGCTCACTGTCTTTTAGTCAGTTCTCCACCAGGTACCACGGTTAGGGTGTCACAGTAGATAGAAACCCAGTTCTCTAGTGATCTTTCTACTCTACCACACTGTCTCTCCAAATCAAAAGTTCTCTTGACTGATTAAAAAAGGATATCCCAGCAAACCGGTCTTCTTGTCTTTCATTTTTGCTAGCAGGTGATTCAACTATCATCTCTTTCCCAAAGGATCCTCATTGCCATCCAGTTGCTAATAACTGCTCCAAGCACCCTACTGGTATATTGGCTTTGACTAAAATGAGCTTGATTACATCCTGGAAGAAATCACTGTTTTTTCTTCCTTGTTTCTTCATTTCTGCTCCCTTAAACTGACTCACATTTTATCTTCATTCCTGAGTCTAGAACGTTGCCAGTTCCCTATGTTGACTTTTTAATAACACAATCCGGTGGGAAGGGAGGAAGGATTCTTTCTGGGGATAGAAAGGAAGGTGTTCTGTCTAGAAGGGGAAAAAAATGATTGTAGGAGTCTGTACTGTAGCCTATTTGAAACAGTAACCCATGTAGTATGTTTTTATTTTTAAAGGATGATGAATTTGGATTCAGAAGACCTGGAATTAAATTCTAGTTCTGCTGCTTATTCTCTGTGTGATGCTGAATACATTCTTAACCTCTCTGGTCTTTAGTTTCCTCTTATTTAAAGTGAAGGCATTGAGTCGCTAAGTCAAGTCAACAAGCGTTTATTAAGCTCTTGCTGGGTCAAGTGCTGGCAAGAAAGACAAAAAATAATCCCTGCTTTCAAGGAGCTTGTGGTCTAATGGAGGACAAGATATATAAGCCACTATGTACAAACAAGGCATACACAAGATAAATTGGATATAATCTCAGAGGGAAGGTACTTGCTTTAAGAGGAATTGGGAAAGGCTTCTTTACAGAAGGTGGGATGTTAGCTGAGACTTGAAGAAAGCTAAGACAGCCATGAGTATCTAATTTCCCTTCTACCTTTAAATCCTATGATTTCTGACTTCCTAGCATTTCACCACCTTGTGCCACAATCTCATCGTCTCTAATTTAGGGATAATAATCTCAGTTTTAAGTACCATGTAGGGCTGTTGTGAGGTTCTAATGAGAAAAAAAATGTGAATATATTCTGAAACCTATAAAGTGTTGCTGAAAAATCCACCACAACCATGCTTTATATGCCACCTAATCATCCACCAGCACGCCAGGGCCTGGTGAGCGTGCTAGGGCAGCTTACCTTACCATCTGCCCTTCTGCCTTGCTATGGGAAGAACAGTCAAATCACGCCATCTTGGTTCTGAAAAGGCTCCCCTCCAAAGGCCTGTGTCTCCCCCAAGCACAATTCCTTTGCTAGGTCACTGCTCCCCTCTATGTTGTCTCCCCTAATTAGAATGTAAACTCCTTTAGGGCAGGAATGTTTCATTTTTCTCTTTCTATCCCTAGTGCCTAACATGTATCTGGCAAATAGTAGGTACTTAATGAATGCTTGTTAATTAGCTGGTTGATAAAGTTCTAAAATTGTTACCCTTCTGTAATTGGAAGAAGTATGAGGACCTCATCCAAAGATTTTATGTTGGAAGTACATAGGATCATAAATATAGAGATGGAGGGCAACTTAGGAGGCCATCTTGTCCTATCCCCCTCATTTTACTGATGAGGAAACAGACGATAGAATCAGTTTTCAGGAAAGGCAGCTACTTAGGAAGGGCCAGGATTCTCTGCAGGTTAGGTACTCTCTGTATCCAAGGAGATGTCCCAGTTTTCAAAAAGAAAGAGGTGAAACTTCTAAACTCTAGTTGAAGGTTAGCTTGACTTTCATTCCTTGTAAATTTCTAGAATGTATTTCCAAAGGGAATGGTTCATAAGCATTTAGAAGGGAGACAGTGATTTGCAAGGATACCTTTGATGTCAACTGTTTGTATGCAAATATGAAAAGAGTATGTTCTCAGAGGTATTTTTATTGCCATTTTAGAGATGAGGAAACTGTAGTTTCCAGAAGTTGACTGACTTGCCAAGGGCTGCTTGGAAGATTCTCTGGAATCAGAAAGCCTGGGCAAGAGTTCTGGCTGTGCCACTTAGCTATGTGACCCTACACAGGTGAAACCCATTTCCCTGAACCTCATTTGCCCCTGTTGTAAAATGATGATAATGAAGTCTGTACTGCTTCCACAGGGATCTCATGATAACATGTACATCAAGAGTTACAGAAAAAATGTAATTGGGTTTGTGTTACCTTGGACAAAATCATCTAAAATGTTTATCTGCTTCTATGTGGGCATGAGTTTGAAGACAAAAGGGCAGAGGAATAATCCACATTTGTTGGGATGGCTATCTGTAAATTCAGATGGTTAGTCTTTATGAACTTAAATAGAATTATTACTACTTATTAGTAGTAATAAAATTTTAACACTGGAAAGGACCTTAGAAATCATGTAGTACAGCCCACTCATTTTATTTATTTATGAATTTATGAATCTATTTAGTTCCAGTCCATAATTTCATCTGTGCAGGGTTTTACACAATGAAAACACTCTCTCTACCAATGCAGCTTTTCTGCAACTTATCATCTTAAAGAATTGTCTTCAGTTCAGTCATTTTTCAATTGTGTCCAATTCTTCATGACCCCATTTGGGGTTTTCTTGGTAAGGATAGTAGAGTGATTTGCTATATCCCTCTCCAGCACATTCTACAGATGAGAAACTGAAGACAAACAGGATTAACCGACTTTCCCAGGCTCACGCATCTAGTAAGGGACTGAGGCCAGATCTGAACTCAGGAAGAGTCCTTCTGACTTCAGGCCTGGCATTCTTTCCACTGAGGCACCCAGCTGTGCTAGAGAGTTGTCTGGGGGAACTAATATGTTAAGTATTTAATCTAGGGTGGCATAGTATGCTTCAGAGCCACAACTTAAACTCAGGTTTTCCTGACTCTGAGACCAGAAGTATTCACCACAAGACATTGCCTTCTGCCCATTGATCTTACAGGTCACACAGTTTCATCAAATCATAGATTTAGAGATGACAGGGACCTTTGAGGCCTTTGAGTGGCTAAGTCAGGACACAGATTCTTGGCTATTGATGCTTAGTTAGTCCAGGATTCTTTCCATTACACTGTATTACCTATAATGAAGCCATGGACACCAGTTCACACACCAGATGAACCAATGAAATTTGCTCTGTTCTCTGGCCATAGTTCTAATTGTGGCCTAACATCCCACAAATTCAATACATTAGTCAGTACCAGGTTGAGACTAAAGGGTGAGTATGATTCAGTGAAAATCAGTTCCAATCACTAAAAACCCAGCTGAGACTGGGGTCTCTTCTGATGATGTTCACATACGTTCCATCTACTTCAGGAAATCTTCACTCAGTGGGGTTTTACAATGGGGATCCTTGCAACACTCCTATGAAGCAAAAATTATTTTGACCAGACCTGTGATATCATTGCATGGGAAATCCGTTTATGAAAACTCCTACAGATCATGTGATTTGGCAGCTCTTCTGCAATTGTACAGAATAACGGAATTTTAGAATACAGAGTTAGAAGACAACTCAGTGGCCATCTTTCCTAACCAATACCCCAAAGGCATCCCTACTATAACATATCCAACAAGAGATCATCTCACTTCTACTAAAAGACCTCCACTAAGAAGATGCCCTCTACCTCCGCCTAACAAGAATTACACTCTTAGAGATTAGCCTGGAGTACTGAGAAGCTAAGTGACTTGCTCGCACCCTGCTAGCATATAGGAGGTCAACCCAAGTCTTCCTAACTCCAAAGGATGCATGATGTTATACTGTCTCCCTTGTAGAAATGTTGTTATCCCCATCTTACAGATGGGGAAACTGAGGTATAAAGAACTAAAGTAATTTACCCTAGGTCACATAGATAGTAAGTGTCAGAACCTAGATTTGAACCCAGTTCTCCTGACTTCTGAGTTCCAATATGCCATGAGCATCTATATCTCAATCTAAACAAAAGTTGGCCTGGAGTCAACCAAATTGCTCTGCTAATTTAAGTCACCCAGATGATGCAGGGCATGTTTTACATTGACTGTATTTTTTGCCTGGATTTCAGTCAGAGAAGGAAAAGCCCAAACCATGAGCACAAAATTGAGAACCTACACCCAAGACTTCTGCAACTGTTCCAGAGTCTGAGATAAAAATGGAACATAAGTGTTCAGGGGGCACCTGGAACAAAAAGCAAAATGTAGTCATTCTGAGGATATGCTGCCCGCTGGGTGATTAAGCATATTCTTCTCACCAAAATCTGAAATTACATCTGTTACTGACATGAGACTATACCAAAAAAGGCAAAAATTATCAGGAATGAGCCAAGATTTTCTGTTGAAGATACATGTACTATCTCTTCCATTCATTTGTTCATTTATTTCGACATTAAATATTTCAGCATTTAGTGAATGGAATGTTATGCTAGGTGTGAGAAGAGGTAGAAAGTTTATATTTTAAACAGTCTGCTCTCATGAAGCTTCTAGTCTTGTGGGTGACATAGACATGAACACAGATACAAAATATTATCTGACAAATGCATAGAATAAATTGAAATCCATAACATTATTCGAGGTGTTGATTTTCTCTCTCTTTCTCTCTTATAGGCTCATTTCAATCCAAGCCAGTGTTGGCCCTATCTACTGACCCAGTACGTGATCACCTATGTGGTGTGATCAGGCCATGAGCACAGAGCATAATGCTCAGATCACTGGTTCTGGTGTAACAGAACCTGGGTTCAAATCCAATCTCTGATGCTTACTACCTGTGTGACCTTGGAGCCAGTCATTTAACCTTCTAGTTTCCTCATCTATAAAATGAGGGGATTGGACTAGGTGGTCTTTAAGGTCCCTTCCAGCTCTAGATTGCCACAAAACCTTCAGGGTATGTAAATCTCTTCATTTGCCAATCATTGTGCCAGGAAGTTCCCCCATTATAAATGCATAGATATGTGTGCATGTCTATAACCCCCACATGCATGTGCATACATGTACATATAGACACGTACACACATATATATGTGTACATACGTATGTATATTTGTGTGCATCTATATACACATGCATGTGTATATATATGTGTGTGTGTGTGTGTGTGTATTGTTAGTATTATTAAGGCATCAAAGGCACCATTGAAAAACTAATGTTTTCTGGGATAGGCCAAGTCATCCAATTAATTTCACTTCAATATTTATTGAGTATTCTGTGGTTAGGCACTGGGGATTCAAAGACCAAAAATGAAACAATTTCTGCCATCAAGGAATTTAGTTTGGAGAGAGGAGGGAGGAGCTTAGGGTAGAGTGGAGACATGGAGGAGGGAGGTAAGGATAGGTGATATGCACACAGAGCAGTATATTCAAAATATTCATGGGGTGAATGCAAAGTAATTTTAGGGATAAAGGCAGAATGCTAAGATCTGGGGAGAGGAGGAAAGTCCATCATTAGGACAAAGTATGTGAAGTGTGCTTTGAAGGAAGCTAGGACTTCTACAAAGTGGAGCTGAGGAGCGAGAGGATTCTAGGCATGGAGATGGGGAAGAGAGATAGATTGTACATAGAAACAGAATAAAAAGTAAGTGAGTGTAAAATGGAGTGTGTGAAGTTATACAATAATCTGGAAAGATAAGCTAGAGCTAGACTGGGAAAGGCTTTAAATACCAGACAAAGAAGTCAGCAGTTTATTCTGGAGGAAACAGGGAGCCACTAAACTTCCAGGGTGTGCCATGACCAGATCTGTGATAGGAATATTAGTTTGCCAGTTGTGTGGAGGGTAGGTTAGAGAGGATAGAAACTAAAATCATGGAGAACAACCAGGAAGCCATTGTAATAGAAGTTATAAGGGCCTAAAATAAGATGATGGCTTTGTGAGTGGGGAGAGGGAGTCAGATATGAGAAATGTTAAGGAGGCAGATTTGACAAGACTTGGTAACTTATTGGTGGGGTGCTGGAGAATAAAAAAAATTAAAGGATACTTCCTAGATTGTAAACCTGGAGATGGGATGACCTCAGTAGAGATGGGGAAGTTAGGAGGAGGAATTTATTTTGTTGGGAAGATAATGAATTCTGTTTTAGAAAATTGAGTTTGAGATGCCTATGTGCAGCTAGGTGATGTGCAGTAGGGAGTTGGAAATATAAATTAAAGTACAAGAAACAGATTAGCAGCCACTGATATTTCATTTCAAATTACCTTGTGAAATCAGCTATCCAGTAATTTGGTAGACCCACTGGGACTCAAGTTTTAAGGCAGGGGAGATAAAGTATAGACAAGAGCATAATGTGCTAGACTAAACTGGCTAAGTCCCCTCTAGTGAGTGATTTAAGAAAAGGACAGATAGAAGATAAGATCTGAAAAACTTTGTGGGCTTCAAAATTTTGCTCAGAATCAGTCTGGCCCAAGTGGCAACCCATACTATGTTTTCATGCATATTTTTATGTGTGTAGCCTGGTATTCAAGATTCTTTGAAATTTGTCCCCAGTCTCTCCAGACACATTTCCTACTAACTTTTGTGTACCAAACTCTAGATTAGCTCCCCTATCATCTATCTTTAGTATTTCCCATTCCACTGAGTCCTTCTCTCCTACCTACAAACATGCTTAGTTCTCCACAATTTTAAAAAATGTTCTTTTCTTAATTCTAAAATATAAAAATAAAGCATTGGGAATTCTTTTGCCCAGAGGAAATTCATTGGCAAATTAGGAGATGATACAAAAGAAAACCCACTCTGGATTTAGCCCTGGAGGGAAATGAGATAGGCCATTCACCAGAGAGTCCTGTCTATTATGTTCCTGTGTCTGATAGTCCCCAACTCCTAGAACAAAGTGGAGAGGCATGGCAATAAGTGGAAGTGGGCTGAAGGAGAGGGGTGTGACAGTGATTGGCTGGGAGTGGGATAGTCTGGGACTAAGTTGGGGCAGTACCCTTGTGTGGTTGGCTAGATGGCAAGTCAGAGGTTTGCTATAGGAGAGGAAGTCTTCTCCCTACCACCACCCCCATCCCCCCCCACCATGTTGGTTGAGCATAGTTCCAGTTGCCACACCCTAGTGATATCTTTGCCACTCACTATACTAGCTAAAAGGGAAACTCAAACTAATTAAGATCCAAAGAGATCCTTTCTAGAAATGACTTGATACATTCTGTGACTAGAATTCATTCACCACCCACCACAAGCAAGCATAGCTTTGTCTCCCACAAGGTCCTTGACTTAGGTATGAAATCTTATAAAAGGTCAGGGAAGTGAGTGATGTAATCACTGAATGTCAAGTGAGCCATGAGATCTTTTCAAGGTAGCCCTGGCTTACATGGAGCCCCAGGAACTGCTTTGAGAAGTTTAAAAATTGAAAACACACTCATGGAGCCTGAGACTCCATGCTTTGAGAGGCATCTTAAGATGTGTCCTTATAAGGGACTGAGGACTATTTATGGGGGGAGGGGGGATAGTGAACAGGGAGAAGTCTAATCAGATGCTTCTGGTCCCCTACCTCATTCTTTCCACAGTTTCTGAGCCTCTCATTTTTCTTATAGGAAAAGAAAAACTTTCTTATTACTAATAACTATCAGGATCTCTGCCTGAGCTCCAGAGAAAGAAGGCAGTTCCCGAATGGATGAGGAGAAGGGGAAGAAGGTCCTTTATGGAGGATTAGGACTCCTTTAATCCTTTAAGGACACCAGAGAAAGACTGACTTGAGCTGCTTGAAGTATAAGGGTTCTGAGATCCTGTAGGAACAAGCAGGCCCACTCAGCGCTAGCCAGACACCAATCTTCTGCCTATCTGTGAACTTTTCTGGTCCTTCCATTTGGAAAGGGCACATGGCCTGGGAGTCAGGAGTAGGAATTTACTACTTGAATGATCTTGGGCTGGTTATTTTCTCTCTCTGAGCCTGGGTTTCCACATCTGTAAAACTAGAAGTGAAGAGGTAGGGCTATATCAGCACTTCTCATAGCATAATCCATGGAATCCTGAGGGTCACTGAAACCTGTTGGAGGCTCACAAGGTTAAAACTATTTTCATAATAATACTAAGGCATTATTTGCCTATTAAAATACTCCCTTTTGCAATTACTACACATCTCTGTAAGGCCAGACTTTCTTAATATAACAAATACTAACAAAACAACATATCACAACAGATTGAATGCAAAAGCAGGTATGAGAATCCAGATGTCTTCTATTAAGCCAGACACTAAATCTATTTTTAAAAAATAGTAAAACGCTGCCACTCTTCTCTCTACATTTTTTGTTTTAGAAAATAGTTATTTTTCATAAAGATGCATTATGTTAACATAATGTAGTTATTTCAAATAAATATTTTAGAATTTTATTAGCTTTAATTTCTATTATGGTGAATAACAATAGATATAACCTATGTAAAAAAAGCTCTTTATGGTGGGTTGAAAATAATTTTTAACAGTGTAAATGGCACTTTCAGGGGCTGAGCTAAGATGACAGGATAGAGAAAGCACTCAGCTAAACCGTCCCTAAATTCTCCTCCAAATAACTTTAAAATACACCTCAAATCAAATTTTGGAGTTTCAGAGCCAACAAAAGGATGGGGTGAGATATTCTTCCAGCCCAAGAAAGGGGTAGAGGTTGACCCCAAACTCACACGGATGAAACACCAATGCTGAGACCAGGTGGTGGTGACAGAAGTAGCAGCAGTTTTGGGAGCTCTCTAGCCAGAGATGGTAAAGGGACCTAGCATTACAGGGGACTCCTGTACTACCACTAGATATAGGACAAGATACTGTCTGGAAACTGTTGCCTATACACATTTCTGGGTCATAGCTCAAACATAGAGAGGAACACTTTTGATAAAGAGGGAGTGGAAACCCTGACAGGCAGTATCATTTTTGGTCACAAAGGATCAGGAACCCTGAAGAGCAGTATCCCTTCCAGTCCCAAGGGAGTGTGTGTTCTGAGGAGCAGTGATTACAATGGTGAGGTATCAGAAAACCTTTTTGGGTAAGGATTAGAGTGAAAACCAAGACAGCAGAGACCACACCACTCAACCAGATCATACCATCTTGGAAGCACTAAAAACTTTCATCATCCCAGAACTAGCTCTGAAAACAACAGCATGAACAAGCCTGAAACTTGAGACAGTGCCCCTTATACCATCCATGCTAGAAACAGAGCCCAACATTAACATGAAGTTCCAAATCTAGAAATTAGTTGGAAAAAATGCATAAGCAGCAAAAAAAAAAGGAACTAAAATGATTTTTAAAATCAAATAAGAGTGGTAGAGGGAAAATTAAACAAAGAAATTAAATTAAAGAAAAAAAGCTATGAAAAAACAACTAATAACTTGGCAAAAGAGGCACAAAAAATACTGAAGAAAATAACACCTTAAAAAACAGAATGGGTCAAATGGAAAAAAGACAGAAAAGCTCACTGAAGAAAAAAAAATTTGTTAAAAATTATAATTGTTCAAGTGAAAGCTAATGACTTCATAAGACACCAAGAAACAATAAAATAAAGTGACAAGAATGAAAAAATATAGAAGAAAAGTGAAATGTCTCATTGGAAAAACAACTGGCCTGGAAAACAGATCGAAGAGAGACAATTTAAGAATTATTGGGTCACCTGCCCAGCAAAACTGAGTATAATACTTCAGGGAAAAAGTGGATATTCAATGAAAATAGAGGACTTTCAAGCATTCTTGATGAAAAGACCAGAGCTGAACACAAAATCTGACTTTCAAATACAAGAATCAAGAGATGCATGAAAGGTAAACAGGAAAGAGAAATCACAAGGGACTTGTTAAAGTTGAAATGTTTACATTCCTACATGGAAAGATGATATTTTTAACTTGTGAGATCTTTCCTAGTATTAGGGTACTTAGAGGGAATGTGGGTATCTATCTATCTATCTATATCTGTATCTGTATCTGTATCTATATCTATATCTATCTATATCTATATCTATCTATCTGTCTGTCTATCTATATAGAAAGAAAGCAAGACAGAGACAGAGAGAGAGAGGGCATAGAATGAGTTGAATATGAAGGGATGATATCTAAAAAATAAAATCAAGGGGTGAGAGGAATATATTGGGAGGAAAAAGGGAGAGGTAGAATGGGGTAAATAATCTCACATGAAAGAGGCAAGAAAAAACTTTTACAATGGAGGGGAAGTGGGGGGAGGTGGGAGGGAATGAGTGAGCCTTACTCTCATCAGATTTGGCTCAAAGAGGGAATAACATACACTCTCAATTGGGTATGAAAATCTATCTTACCCTACAGGAAAGTAGGGAGGGACAGGATAAGGGAGTGGGGATGATAGAAGGGAGGGCAAATGGGAATCAGAAGCAAACACTTTTGAAGAAGGACAGGGTCAAAGAAGAGAATAGAATAAATGGGGGTCAGGATAGGATGGAGGCAAATATAATTAGTCTTTCACAACATGACTATTATGGAAATATTTTGTATGACTACACATGTATAACCTATATTGAATTGCTTATGTTCTCAATGAGGGTGGGCAGGGAGGGAGGAAGGAAGGGAATGTGGAATTCAAAGTTTTAAAAACAAATGTTGAAAATTGTTTTTGCATGCAACTGGGAAATAAGACATACAGGCAATGGGCTATAGAAATCTATCTTGCCCTATAAGAAAATAGAAGGGAAGGGGATAAGAGAAGGGGAGGTGATAGAAGAGAGGGCAGATTGGGGCAAGGAGCAATCAGAATGCATGCCATCTTGGAGTGAGGGGAGGGGAGAGATGGTAAGAAAATTTGGAACTCAAGATCTTGTAGAAGTGAATATTGAAAACCAAAAATTAATTAATAGAAATTTAAAAAAAATTTAAATTGACTCTACCAAAAAAATAATTATCGGGTTACCTGGAAACCATGAACAAACAAAGGGCCTAGAGACATCATATTTCAAGAAATTATAAGGGATAACTGCCCTGATATCCTAGAACCAAAGAGTAAAATAGAAATTGAAAAAAATCTGCCAATCACCTCCTGAAAGAGATCCCCAAAATGAAAACTCCCAGCAATATTATAGCAAGTTCCCAGGTAAAAAAAAATACTTCAAGCAGTCAAAAAGAAATCATTCAAATATCATGGTGCTACAGTCAGAATCACAAAAGATTTAGCAGCTGCCATGTTAAAGGAGTAAAGGGCTTGGGATGGTTGTTGTCCATTGTTTTCAAAGAGGACCAAAATGGTATCACTATGTCGGAGTCAAAGTACAGTGGGTCCAAGTCTGTCTGAGCAGAACAATATGATTTTAGAAGGCTCTACCACAGGTCAGGCAAGCATAGTTCATATGAACATTTGGAGTGAAGATATTTCTAAATTTGCATTATCTCACTTTTCTTTTGAGCTATCTTAATTCTGCTTTGCTCATAGAGCACAGAGCCTTCTTTAATGTGATCATTTCATGCTGGATGGTCCTGTGTCCTTGTCTCCCATGTCTCACAATTGATTCTAAAGTCCTTCAGAGAGACCTTGAGAGTGTTCTTGTATCACTTCTTCTGACTTCCATTTGAGTATTTGCCTTGTGTAAGTTCTCTGTAAAATGATCTTTTAGGCAAACACACTTCTGGCATTCAAAAAATGTGACCAGCCCATTGGAGTGCACTCTCTGCAGTATAGTTTGAATGCTTAGCAGTTCATCCTGAGAAAGGACCTCAGTGTCTGGCACTTTATCTTGCCAGGTGATCTTCAGAATTTTCCTAAGACAATTCGAATAGAAGCAATTCAGTTTCCTGGCATGGTGCTGATATACTGTCCAGGTTTCACAGGCACACAACAATGGGGTCAGCACAGTGGGTCTGTATACCTCCTCTCCCCCACACTTTCCTTCAGAGCCTCCCAAACACCAAGCTAGCTCTGACAATGCATCCATCAGTGTCATCATCTACGTGTACAATCCTGGAAAGTATACTGCCAAGGTAAGGAACTTATCCACAGCATTCAAAATTTCTCCATTTGCTGTAATTGATGGTTCCATGTATGGATGGTGTAGTGCTGGCTGGTGGAGGACCTCTGTTTTCTTGATGTTGTCTGGACAAAATTAGCACAAGTGGCAGAGAATTGATCCATAGTCTTCTGCATCACAGCCTCAGAGGCAGCATTGAGAGTGTAATCATCTGCAACAAAAAGTCATGCACCAACTTTCCTCCCACTTTAGTCTTGGCTTGTAGCCTTTTCAAGCTAAATAATTTGCTATCAGTGGGGTAGCTTACCTTGATGCAGTTTTCGTCCTCCTTGAAGGGGTCTCATAACATCACAGAAAACATCGTGTTAAAAAACATTGAAGAAAACACACAGCTTTTCTCCACTCCACTAGCGGTTGGGAAAACACAAGAGCATTAACTAACATATATGAACTTCCCCAAGCGACAAATTTTGCCAAAATTTTCCACAAGCTGTCAAGACTGACAGTGTCAAAACTTTTGTTAAATCTATCAACACTGTGTACAGACCTCTGTTCTGCTCCTGGCATTTCTCCTGGAATTATCAAGCAGCAAGCACCATATTGACCACTCCTTGGCCTTTTCTGAAGCCACACTGGCTTTCAGGTAGATGACTACCTTCCAGAATCAGTCTATTAATGAGGACTCCAGCAAGACTCTTGCCAGCAATGACTAAGAAAGAAACCCCACTGTGATTGTCACAGGACAACCTATTCCCCTTTCCTTTATAGAGATGGATAATGGAGGCATCCTTGAACTCCTGAGAAATAACCTCCTCTTGCTATATAACCCAGAAAATTTCAGTCAGCTTTTGTATGAGCAGTGGAACCCCTACCCTGTATATCTCAGCTAGAATAGAATCAGAATCAGCGCCAAGCACTTTGCCACACAAGAGGAACCTAATGGCATTCAAAAACCCTTCTTCAGTTGGAAGTTTGACTAGGGTGAGACTGACTTCAACCTGAGGGAAACAGTCAGTGGCTTCAGCATTGATTGATGATGGTCTGTTGAGAACACTATGGAAGTGTTCAGCCCTTCTCTCCAGGATCATGTCCTTATCACTAATCGATGTGGTTTCATCAGCACTGAGTAGTTGAGATGCAGCATAGGTCTTTGGCTCATAAATTGCCTTCAGGGTGTCATAAAAGTGATATGGATTGTTACTGTCAGTGTAAAGCTGAAATTCATCTGCCTTCTTTCTGAATTAAGAATGCTGTATCTCTCTAAGTTTCACTTGCACTTTATTTTTGATGGAATTAAATGCTACTTTATTAGAGATGAATGAACTACCCTGCTGAAAAACCCTTTGGATTTCTCATTTTTTTATTAGGCAAGTTCTGAATTTCCTCATTATTTTCATCAAATCAGTCTTGATGTTGGTGAGCGTTCTGGCACAGAGGAGTAAATGAGGTGCTGTACGTCAAATCTCAAAACTGCCCTCTCTTTTTCTGCTCTGCTGTTGGCAACTGTATGTTAGCTCAGTTTTCCCTCCAAGTAAGCAATGAACTATTCACACTCAGAGAAACACTCTAATCTGTTGACATTAAGTCTTCTGGTAGTCATCTTGCATTGGGACTGAAACTTTGTTGAATGTTAATGTTTAGCTTGGAAAGGACAAATCTATGATTGGTCCAGCATTACGTGCCACACATCGCCTTCATCACTCTCACATCCTGTCTCTTCTCCTTACAATGACATAGTCTATTAAATGCTAATGTTTGCTGTAAGTGTGCATCCATGAAATTTTATTGTGTTTAGGAAAATGGAAGACAGTGTTGGTAATGAGTAGGTCATGAAACATACAAGTTTTCAGTAGTGACTGTTGCAGTTGCTTTTTCCAACTCCATTCCTCCCAAAGATTTCCTGCTATGTCTAATACTTACTCTGGCATTAAAGTCACTCAGAATTATAAGCTTGTATTCTTTTGACACATTGATGATGAGGGTCTCAAGGTCTTAAAATTTTTCTTTGACCTCATCAGAGTTTGTCACGATGGGAGCATACTCACTGATGTTGGTGGTGTGGTGCTTTCTTGGAAGTGACAATCACATTGTCATGAGTCTGCCCTTCACTCATTTTGGTAGGCATACAAGCTTGTTGATTTCATTAGTTTTGATTACAAAATTTATACCAGCTTCTTGGCACTCCCTATCACTGCAGTCACTCCAGAAAAATATCTATCCAGCTCTGACTTTAGTGAGATGACCTTTATTTGTCAGGCTTGTTTCACTCAGAGCTGTTATTTGGAAGTGATATCTGTTGAGTTCTCTTTCAACAAGAGCTGTTCATCTTTCAGGTCTTTTTGATTTTATCTTGTCTGGAAGTGTGCATATATTCTATATACTAATGGTGAGTGGAATCATGTTTGCAAAAGTTATTGTACATCTTTTTGTGTTTCAACCACAACATAGGATTCCTGCCCACTGCAGCAAGCAGGCCAGATTTGGGTGAAGCAGACAACCTCTAAGCACTCCACACCAACTGCTTCAGCTGCCTTCTTGGTCATTCAAACAAATTGTTCTTATCCACCCATTCTTCCAGGGGATTTCTTCACACACTTGGAGTAGATACTCCTTGGTCATCCTTAATCTGATTTAGCCTTTCTGCTATAATGGTTTACTAGGATATGGCTTCTGCACATGATACAGCTTCTTGGAGCCATATACGAGAATTGAGTAATTTAGGTAGACACCAAAGGTGGAAAGCATCTCTGAAAAGAGCTTAGAAGCCCTCACACCACAGGTACTAGTTTTCCCTGAACTGCCCTATACCCCAGGGCTTGGGATATGATATTCTGGAAGGCAAAATAGCTGGGATTATGACCAAGAACAACCTACCCAGCAAAACTGAGTGTAATCCTCCAGGAGGAAAACTGTCAAAGAGGACTTTCAAGCTTTCCTGATGAAAAGAACAGAATGAAAATTTGACATCCAAATAGAAGACTCAAGAGAAGCAAAAAAAGGTGAACATAAAAGAGAAATCATAAGAGACCCAATAAACTAAACTTTTTATTTTTCATATGGAAAGATGATAGATGTAATTTCTAAGAACCTTAGTAAAATTAGGGCAGTTAGAAGGATTCTACATAGAAAGAGGGTGCAGGAGTGAGTCAATTATGTTGGATGATGTTAAAAAATGGATAATCAAGAAAGAGGGATGTTCTGGGAGAAGGGGGGAAAGCAGAGAAAGAACAGGGAAAATTATTTCAATAAAAGAGTTATGCAAGGAAAAGCTTTTACCATAGAGGGAGGAAAGGGGGGACAACATTTGAACCTTACTGACATCTAAATTGCTTCAAAGGGGGATTATATGTATTATACATATATATATATATACACATTATACACATGTATACATACACATACATATATACGGATGCAGGTGTGCATACGTATATAAATATATACGTGTGTGTGTATGATTCAGCTGAAGTTAAAAAGGCAGGCACAGCAATCATGATCTCAGACAAAGCAAAAGCAAAACTAGACCCAATTAAAAGGAATTTTAATTCATCAGGAAAACTATATCTTACTAAAAAGTAATCATATATGATGAAGTAATATCAATACTAAACATAAATGCCTCAAATGGCATAGCATCTAAATTCTTTTTTTTAAAAATTCAGGAGGAAATTGACAGTAAAACTATATCAGTGGGGGACCTCAACTTTCCCCTCTCAAACCTAAATAAATCTAATCATAAAATAAATAAGAAAGAAGTCAAGGAGATGAATAGAATATTAGAAAAGTTAGATATGATACACATTGGAGAAAACTGAATGGGAATAGAAAAGAGTATACCTTTTTCTCAGCTACATATAGCATATTCACAAAATCTGACCATGAGACATAAATAAATCTCATAACTAAATGCAGAAAAGCAGAACTGTTAAATGAATCTTTTTCAGACAATAGTGCAATAAAAATTACATGCAATAAAGGGCCCTAGAACACAGATTAAACATTAATGGGAAACTAAATAATCTAATCCTAAAGAATGAGTGGGTCAAAGACCTAATTATAGAAACAAACAATAATTTTATTAAAGAGAATGATAACAGTGAGACAACATTCCAAAATTTGTGAAATACAGACAAAAGCAATACTTAGGAGAAATTTTATATCTCTAAATGCTTATATCAATAAAAGAAAGAAAGTGCATATCAATGAATTGGGCATGCAACAACAACAACAAAAATAAACTAGAAAAAAAAAACAAATTAAAACTCCCCAATTAGACACTGAAATGGAAATCCTGAAAGTCAAAGGAGAGAATAATAAAATTAAAAGCAAAAAAATGAACTAATAAATGAAATTAGGAGTTGGTTTTATGAAAAAGAACCAATAAAATAAATAAACCATTGGTTAATTTGCTTTTAAAAAAGGAAGAAAAAAACCAAATTACCGGTATCAAAAACTAAAAGGGTGAATGTACCACCAACGAAGGTAAAATTAAGGCAATTAGTAAAAGTTATTTTGCCAATTATATGCCAATATATGACAATCTAAAAGTAATAGATCAATATTTACAATGAATAGATGAATATTTACAAAAATATAAATTGCCCAGATTGACAGAGAAGGAAATGGAATACTTAAATAACCTTATTTTAGAAAAAGAAATTGAACAAGTCATCAATAAGCTCTCTAAGAAAAAATCCCCCAAGCCAGATGGATTTACAAGTGAATTCTACCAAACATTTAAGGAACAATTAATCCTCATACTATATAAACTATCTGAAAAAACAGGTAAAGAAGGAGTCCTACCAAATTTCTTCTCTGACACAAATACAGAGAAGGAAAACTATTGATCAGTTTCCTTAATGAACATCAATGTATAAATTTTATATAAAATACTGCAATATATCACAAAGATCAAACATTAATCAGGTGCAATTCATGCCAGGAACACAGGAGTGGTTCACTATTAGGAAAACTATCAGCATAATTGACCATATCAATAACAAAGACAACAAAAACCATATGGTTATATAATTAGATGCAGAAAAAGCCTTTGACAAAGTACAGCACCCATTCCTATTAAAACTAGAAAGCACAGGAATCAGTGGAGCCTTTCTTAAAATAATAAATAATTATCTAAAACCAAGAACAAGCATTATCTGTAACAGGGATAAATTTGAAGCTTTAGCAAAAGGTCGGGAGAGAAGCAAGGATGTTCATTATCAAGACTATTATTCAATGTTGTGCTAGCAATGACAAAAAAAAAAAGAAATTGAAAAAATAGGAATAGTCAATGAGAAAACAAAACTATCACTATTTCCAGATGGACTTAGAGAACCCTAAAGAATCAACTAAAAAACTAGTTGAAACAATTAACAACTTTAGCAAAGCTGCACGATATAATATAAATCCAGAGAAATCATCAGCATTACCTTTACAATCCCTTCGATGTCTCCTTCCTTGTCTCTGCACCCTGGCTTCCCCAGCTTCCTTCAATATTAAGCTCAAATCCTTCAAGAGGCCTTTGCCAATTCAGCCTCCATTCTGCACCAAATCTCTACACATACTGCTAGTTCTTTCGCTTTGAGATTACATACATATCTATCCTTGTATGTTCTTTTCATGTTGTCTCCCTTCCATTAGACTATAAGCACCTTGAGGCAAGGGTCATGTTTTTACCTTTCTTTGTATCCCCAGAGGTTAACACAGTGCCTGGCACACTGTTAGCACTTAATAAGTGCTTGTTGACTTTAATTCTAATCTGGGTTCTGAGACAAACTGGCTGTGTGATCTAGGGCAAGTCCCTTTATCTTTCTAGGATTCAGTTTCTCCCTCTATGAAATGTCATAACAGGACTTGGGCTTCACATGTCACTGTGTTATTTCCGATGAAACTCAAGTGAACCAGTGTCTGTCAAGACCTTTATTATTTGAGATGAAACTCATATAGTACTTCAATATATCAAGGATCTATGTGACTTCACCAATGTTGGTGTTACTTACATCTTTATATTTGAGCTTATATGAGTTTCTGGGGCCAAATAAACTTAGCAGCAGATAACATACCTGCTGGTGCTAAACTTCTTTCAACCTAGCAAGACTGGTCCTCAAATGACAGGTACAGTTGATGAATGGACCAATACTCAGAGTCATCTCCACTGGCGGGACTTGACAGAACTCATATTCTGCAGGCGTAGCCCTCAAAAAGCCACCCCTCCCCCCCAAAAAAAAACCAAAAACAAAACCCTAGCTCAGCTCCATACCACATGAGACATTGGAATTAGGATTTATTACAATTATCTTTAGTCTGTCCAGGCCTTAGCCTGTCTGACCACACTGATCTCTCCTGACTCACTGCCAGCTGGGCTTGCTGCATCTGAGACAGGGATCATAGGATTTAAAGTAAGAGGGATTACAAATCATATAGGCAAACTGTCTCTTTATAGAGTGGAAGGAAATGAGGCCCAGAAAAATAGTGATTTTCTCAAGGTCACATAGATTTCAAATACATCTCACCAGCACCAAACCAGAGTATTCTTCCCATCCATTCCAGCTCTTTGCCCCAGGCATCTTATCATGTGTAATTCCACTGTCCTGCTTTTCTCTACCTGAAACAGCCTCCTCCTAACTGAACCTCTAGAAACCATGCCTGTCAATCCTTTGGGAGGTCAATCCACTCATCTTGTTAACTCCCCACCTAGAGCTTAAACGGCTTGATTAGTGAGTGCATTGTAAGCACACAGCCAGTCCCAGATCAGATCATACTTCATATCCTATCCAGCCATCTTGTCACATGGACTTTTTTCTCTGTACACACACACACATACACACACACACACATACACACACACACACGCACACACGCACACACACACACTCTTCCACCCTCTGCTTTTTACCTTCCACTCTGAGACCAGAAATTATATCATAATAGCTAACATTTATAGAGAGCTTTGAGGATGGCAAAGAACTTTACAAACATTATAAAATTTTACCAATATTAGAAAAATTTACAAATATTAACCCTAGAAAGAAAATACTATTATTAGCCCCATTTTACAGATGTCAAAATTGAATAGATAATGGTTAAGTGATTTCACCAGGGTCACTCAGCTAATAAGTGTCTGAGGCCAGATTTGAACTCTGGTCTTCTTGGTTCCACATCTAAATCTCTATCAGACAGCTGCCTGTAGTAATTTAATTGATCATCCTATGGCTTCCCCATACCCAAACCAAAGCTCTGTTCCCTGATCACTACTCCTTTATGTGTGCTGTCTTACTCAGCTTCTAAACTCCTTGAGAATAAGGACTCTCTCACTTACATCTTTCCATGCCTATCAGTTAACACTGTTCTTGGCACATAATAATTGCTTAATGAGTAGTTTTTTGTTCATTAAGTAGCAGATCTAGATTGGACTCTAATAATAGCTAGCATTTATATGGCATTGTAAGCTTTGCAAAGCACTTTACACATATCGTTTCATTTTATACTCACAACAACTGTGGGTAGCTACTGTTTTTATCCCCTGGGGAAACTGAGGCAGACAGAGGTTAAGAGATTTGCCCATGGTCACACAGCTAGCAAGTGTTTGTGGCTGGATTAGAACTCAGATCTTCTTGACCACAGGTCCAGCACTGTACTCACTGTGTTATCTAGCTCCCTCTAAATCCATCATAGTCTTTCCACTAGAACATGCTGTCTTGTACAAAAGAGATGATTCTCATAGCTAGAATTAGCTCTGGTTAAATATGCTACTGCATATAGTTAAATTGTATTTTGTATCTAGACCTATTGGTAGTGGTGTTTTTGCAGCTAGCTAGCTGTGCTTTGTCTGACATGTTTATTGCTCACGATCGATGGCTGTACACTATGGATATTCATGTACTTTCAAAACATGCATGTGTTATGTCCTGCATGTAGTTAGGCATGTCGCCACTGTATCATTCTCCCAGGTAATGCTCTGTAGTGCGTGTACTATTAATATGCATTTGTTTTATTTTCATTTCAATAGAACTGAAGGTGGGTTACCTGGGACACCAGGAAACTCACCCTATTGTCTTAAATTGTTGTTGTTTGTCTTTATACTATATAGTCACAGGTTTTAGGAACTGCTGTGGTTGATAAAACTGCATTTGCATGAAGGGCTGGGCAGAGTTGGCAAGAGCAGGATAGAAGAGGTATTTAATCTTTTTATTTTCTTCAGGTTGTTCTGGCTTTCAGTTTTGAGAGAGAAGATGGACAATGCTAACTCTACTTCATGGTGCTAAAGTGAGAAAAAGTCTCTGGGAAGAAGCTGACATGAGATGAACCAGAAATCTCCCTATTCCCAGCTTGCTACACTAGAGACTGTGGAATTTTCCCCCTTGGGACTCTCTCTCAGTTGAGCTAATTTGTTCCCAGTGGAAGAACTTCTTCATTCTGTGTTTTCTAGTATATATTCTCATACGTATACTTTCTCTGCTTTCTGTTTTGCTATGTGCTTGGGTAAATGGGTTTCTTTGAAGAAAAAAAAAAAAGACGTGACAGATGACTTTTTTTTTTTAATTTTTAATTTTTTTTAAATTTATTTTTGACATGTTTGGTTTTCAGCATTGATTTTCACAGGCGTTTGAATTACAAATTTTCTCCCCATTTCCTCCCCCCCCC
>CM053625.1:180174129-180199170 GCA_028646595.1 Phalanger gymnotis
TGGGCTAGAGCCCTGCTTCCCTCTGCCACTTTGTGGGTTCTGCAGCTCTAGAATTGGTTCAGAGCCATTTTTTTATAGGTTTTTGGAGGGACTTGGTGGGGAGCTCATGGCAGTCACTGCTTCCCAGCCGCCATCTTGGCTCCGCCCCTCAAATCTTTGCATTTCTGACTCCACAGTTTCTTACATGTCCATATCCTTCTCTCTATCCACATAGCCACCATTCTGGTTCAGGCCTCTCCTCTGTACTATTGTGACAGTTTTCTATTTTATTTCCTCTTTTCAAATTTCTGTCCATGTCAATCATTCTTCCATACAGCTATCAAACAATTCTCCGAAAGCACAGGTCTGATCATGCTACTTCCCTACTCAATAAATTCCAGTAACTCCCAACTACCTCCAAGAACAAACATAAACTCTTCTGCTTAGGCATTTAAAACCTTTCACAACTGGGCTCCAACCTTCATTTCCAGACTAATTACATATTATTCCCTCTCATACACTCTGATCTTTATGTTCCTTTTACATGAATTCTTTCCTGATCTTTTGAACTTTTTTCTCAATCACCTTGTTCTATCTGTTGACCTATGATGTATTTTGTTTATACTTTGTGTATATCTAAATATGGACATGTCTCTAAAAATAGAATATAGGCTTCTCAGAGGCATTGATTATTTCATTTTTGTCTTCGTATGTCTACCACCTAACAGTGCCTGATACGCAATAAGCACCTAAAAAAAGTTGTAGATTGGGTTTGACTTCTGAGATAGTGAGGTTCCTATCATTGGAAGTGCTCAAATAGACACTAAACATTAAGTATATTAGAGAGAGAATTCCTAAATAGTGTAGGAAATTGGACCAAATGATTTCCAACATCCGTTTCCCCTCCAGGATTTTATGATCCTTTAACTATTTTTTTTTTCATTTTTCCCCCATTGTTGAGACCATACTCAAAAGTTCTGGATGAAGTTCTTTCCCAACTCTAGAACAGACTCTTTCTTTCTTTAAATGTCCTATAAAGGTACTGACAAGGATGCAGGAATCTCTGATGTTGTAACATAGAGTTATCATTTCCCAGTTATCCCCTATGTCTCTGAACCCCAAACTTCAGGCAGTTCACAGCAGGGTCCAACACTCAAGACTTTCCAAAAGACACATGAACACATGCATGCATACATGGAGACAGAAAAAGAGAGAGAGAGAGAGAGAGAGAGAGAGAGAAAGTGAGAGAAAGAGAGAGAGAGAACTATAGGGCAACAAAGGAACAGAGGAAAAGCCCATTGTGGGATTAGACTTCTTATATCTGCACTGTTCTGATGCAATTCAGTTCACTTCAACATTGATTAAGCATCTGCTATGTGTAAAGTACCCAAGATGTTTCACCTGCTCTCTTGTTCTATCCCTTTCTGACACATACAACTCCATCATAAGAGTACAATTGGGCCAACTAAACACCAGCCTGTAAGGTTCCACCTACATTTGTGCCTATCTACAATCTCAGCGTAGGAGAAAGCTAGTGCCCTACTTGGGGATATTGCCAACAGCTACTGCCTTCCTACTCCACAGCTCAACTACTCTTCCTCCATGAATAGGGTAATGTTTCTCCAGTTACAATTGCCAGTCTCTTGTTTTGCTTTTCTCTTCTGTCTTGACAGTAAAAGAAGTACATTATCTATTCTTCAACAACCCACAATTTTCCCCCTCAGATTGCCATGTTGTTTACTAACAGCAGAATTTAATTCACACTTTGCTGATCTGCAAACCCAGTAATTAGCACAAAGCCCTAGGACTCATCCCAGTTTTTAACAATGAGTTAATAGGAACACAAGTGAGAAAGTCTCATCAGCCTTAATTACTTTTAGCCAACACTTTCCTGGCACTGACACAGAAAGGCCATACTCATTATCATCCTCACTAAAACACTGCCTCTGCCTGAACCCTTTGAAGACCAGAGAGAAAGGACTTCACTGAAAAGCCTAAATACACCAAACCACCAACCACCAGTGGGCAGGTAAGTCCAAGATCCCTGAAAAAAGTAGCATCCACCTTCTCCCAGACTGCCAGTCCCACTTCCATCCTGGCCGCCCCCAGTCATAGCACAGGGAAGGAACCGTTTTAGGTACCTAAATGACAATATCAACTTCCTATAGTGGAAGGAGCCCTAGACAAGGATTTAGAAGACCTGGTATATGGTCCTTGCTCTGCCACTAAGGTCCCTTCTCTTTTCTGGGCCTCAGTTTCCTCAGTAGAAAAGGACAGCATTTAGCTTGGTCTCTAGATGCTGTTCTAACTTTAGCAATCTATATATCTGTGATTATCATTCCTTTTCTTTGTACAAGCATACCTCAGAGACCACCACAACAAAGCAAATATCTCAATAAAGGAAGTCACCCAATTTTTCTTTGGTTTCCCATTACATAGAAAAGTTATGTTTACACTATACTGTAGTATATTAAGTATGTAAAAGTATTGTGTCTGGGGCAGCGAGGTGGCACAGTGGATAGAGTGCCAGGTTTGGAGTCAGGGAAACACATCGATCTTCCTGAGTTCAAATCTGGCCTCAAACATTTATTAGCTATGTGATGCTGGGCAAGTAACTTAACCCTATTTGCCTCAGTTTCCTCATCTGTTAAATGAGCTGGAGAAGGAAATGTCAAACAACTATAGTATCTTTGCCAAGAAAATCCCAAATGAGGTCACAAAGAGTCAGACAGAACTGATATAACCAAACAACACAAAAAAGTAGTATGTCTAAAAAAAAGCAATGTACATACTTTATTTAAAAATACTTTATTGCTAAAAAAATAAATGTTAACTATCACCTGAGTCTTCAGCAAGTCAATCATTTTGTTGGTGGAGGATTTTGCCTCAGTGCTGATGGCTTCTGACTGATCAGTGTGGTGGTTGATGAAGCCTGGGGTGGCCATGAGCAACTTTGCAAAATAAAGACAACAATGAAATTTGCCTGATTGACTCTTCCATTTCACTTGAACACTTACAGGCTATTGTAGGGTTATTAATTGGCTTAATTTAAATATTGTTGTGTCTCAGGAAATAAGGAGGGGAAAGGAGAGGGAAAGAGATGGGGGAACCACTGATGGGTGGAATAATCAGAACATATACAACTTTTATTAAGTTCAAAGTCTTATATGGGCATGACTCAGGGTGCCCCAAAACAATTACAGTAGTAACATGAAAGATCACTGATCACAGATCACCATAACATATGTAATAATAATGGAAAAGTTTGAAATATTATGAGAAATTACCAAAATGTAACAGAGATATGACGTGAAAACATACTGTGAGAAAAAAACAGTGCCAATAGACTTGTTCTATGCAGGGTTGCCACAAAGCTTCAATTTGTAAAAAAAACGCAGTATCAGTGAAGCACAATAAAGTAAAATGCAATAAAACAAGGTCTGCTTATAAAGTACTTTCCAATTGCAAAGCACATTCAAAGTCATCGTTTCATTTGATCCTTACAATGCTTCTGTGGGGAAGGCAAGGGAAGGGTGGGAGATTTTTCTTACCATTCCATAGGTGAGAAAACGAGGCTTGAAAAAATAAAGCTAATGGCCCAAAGCCACACAGCTAGGAAATGACAAAGCCAAGACCAAGTCTTCTAAATTTTTAGTCCAGTCTTCTTAGCACTTTAATATTGCTTTCAGTAACACTGAGCAAAATATGTCAAGGGTTAAAATGACTCATAAAACAATTGCTGTAGGATTTTCCAGAAGTATGGTTTCCATGATAGTTCCCAATGCTAAAACTAAAGTGGTTTTAGAGTAGTTACAGAAGGTTTTACATGAACTTTAAGACCCAGCATACCTTCAACAGGGCTCTGTTGCTTCCCTGCTGCCAAAGGTCTGTAAGTGCTAACAATGTCTTCTAAATTTGGTTCCCTTTAAATATGATACCCTGTGGCAAAGCTCCAACCACCTTGTCTCATAATCTCATAATCATAATGTCTCACCTCATAATAAAAAAAGGGTTGGAAACCACTAATATAGACTAGGAAGAAGTGAAGGAACTGAACGAAAATGAAAGGGAGAACTGGAATGGCTCCCTCTCATAACCCATGAAATCAGAATCTGAGAGCAGGAAGAGACCTCAGCAGCCGTCTAGTGCCACCTATACATGAAAGGAATCTCCGCTGTAATATACTCAACAAGTGGTCAATCCATGCTTTAAGTTCAAGAAGCCCACTATTCCTTTCTAGGAATTTTGAGGCAAGACCCCCGGATGCTCCCTTAAAATAGAAATCCAAGAGCGCAGCAGCCTGAAGCCAGAGATATTCAAGGAAGGAGTGGGGCGGCGGGGTGACCACAAGGGTACTGTCTGAAGGTGGTGGTGATTACTTGTGATGATACAGGGATGATGATGAGGATGAGGATGAAGATGATGATGAAGGTGATGATGATTGAGAATCAGCATGGCAGAAGGGATTGAGCAAGAATTCTTAACCTTATTGTGTGTATGATGAACCCCTTTGGCAGCCTGGTGAAGCCAAAGGACTCTTCTTAGGGTCCTTTTTTTTTTAAGTGATATCCCTTTTTTTTAGAGGAGAAACCCGAATCTTGGAGGAATGAGATTAGTTGCCCATAATCACACGACTAGCTAATAGCAGAGCAAAGGTTCAAACCCATGTCTTCTGAATCCAACCTCATGGCTCTTTTCCATCAACAACACGCTTTCTCTATGTTAAGTAGCCACAGCAGAGACAAAGCCCATCATCCGCTGGGCGTTAATGAATCTTAAGGAGGAGAGAGAACACCCATGGCAAGTGTGATGAAATCAGTAAATTAGTTAATTCTCTGTTTGAAAATTTTGTACTGTTCTAAGAGATATGATCCCTTTTCCTGCCAGCAGTTTTGAAAGGAGGCCAATATCAGAAGCTGTTGCTGCAGAGGAAGCCCCTTAGGACTAAAAGAAGGTGCTAATATCTTCCATCTAACGATCTCTAACTATCCTCTGGCTAAAAGAGACCATGGTGATGGGGAAAGGGTTGGGTTCTTCCAGCTGAGCTTGTGATAATGGCATGGATCAAGCAGTGCCTAAGAGAAATTCCCTAAGAGTGCCTAAGAGAAATCCCAAATGCAATATCATCAAGAAATGTTTAATAACTGCATACTGTGAACAATGAATTCAATTGGCAGTCATGTATAAAGTACCTACTGTGTGCTCTGTGCTGGGGAGAAATAAGACCAAAAAAAAGTATATCCTGGCCCTCCTAGAGTTCACCATCTATCCAGACAGATGCAATAGAACATGTATGCTAATATGCATTTGTAGGCTATAAGTATCCAGTAACTAACTCATAACAGTATGGAAATAAGTACATAGCAAGGGGTATCAAGTGCTATGAGAGATCAGAGGAAGGAAAGATAATTTCTGACAGATGTGAGAAGCTTTTACAGAAAAGAGCATGTCTGAGTTGTACTTTGAAAGACTGGCAGGATCTCAAAAGGAACAGATTGAGGATGGGGGCAGAGGTGTTCCTGGAACAGGATACAGTAAAAGCAAAGGCACAATTGATCAACAGACATTTATTAAGCACCTACTATGTGCCAGGCACTGTGCTAAGCTCAGAGGTAAATAGTATAGTTTGGCTGGAGCTTAAAGTTGGACAGAGTAAATAACACCTCACCTCTGAATAGCACTTTAATATAAGCATATAATAATATAAATGCAATGTAAGCTTTAATATTTTAAAACTGCACTAAGACTTTGGGTATAACCAGTATTATTGGCCTTATTTCATAGATGAGGAAACTGAGGCTCAAATAGGTTAATCAACATGCCTAAGATCACATAGCTAGCAAGCAAGATCAAATCAGCAATAATATATTTAGATCTCTCTCTATATCTAAATATCTAATATCTAAAAAATTATTCATATATTTCTACATATTTATATTTAGATATCTAATATCTAAAATATCTAAAACCTAATACCTAAAAATATATTAATAGAAATACACCATTTATTATAAACATATTACATTGCACATGTAATGTGCATGTAATAATAATATATATATTATTATTATTAAATATGTAAGTTGTATAAATAATATGTTTAGGAAGGGCCCTCAAAGGCTATCTACTCCAACCCCCTCATATAATAGATGAGGCCCAGAGAAGATAGGCCTCTTACACAGAGTCATATGAGCAGCAAGTGTCAGAGGTAGATTTTGAACCAAGGTCTTTTGACTCTAGAGCCAATGATCTTTCAATGTACCATGCTGTCTCCCAATACTGAAAGGAGATGGAAGAGGGAATGGCTGGAATCTAAGTCTTTTAATTCCAAAACTAGTATATTGACTATGCAGGACTGACCTAAGGATGGCTCATAGACTGGACAAGGGTAAGGCTGATGAAGTGTATCCTCACCCTGGAAGAGTGTACCTAGGGAGTCTAAGATACCTTACCGCACCTGCCTGAACCTATTTCCCCACAGGGTTGTGATACCAAAGGTCTCAATTTACAAACCAAACCAACAGATATTCCCATGAATTGGGATGGGAATTCATTTTCATTTTCCCTGTAGAAATCCTGGCTGCATTGCAATTTTCTCTGCCATTTCTTTGCTGAGAGGAAATTTGCATCTTAGAGGCCTGGGAGACTCAGATCTGCCTTTCATAGGATTTTCCACCACCAGCTGTGATCCCAACTCCCAGCCCCGACTTCCTTCCCTCCTTAAACTCCAGGGCCTCTTGGTTCCAAAGGCACCATCCCCTGTGGAATCAGATCTACTCGCTAGGAGACAGGAGCTCTAGAAGACACAGTGATTCATCAGCACAGAATATCAACTATAATAAATAATAGAACAAAACTGTAAACAATGATTCATTGTGTCAAAATATAGAAAGACCAGTTAATATTGGCAACAGAATTAGATGAAAGGGTTCACTTAACTTTAGAGCGAGAGAAGGCTATAAAGAACTGCAGGTGGGCCTCAGTTTTAAAAAGCCCAATATATTAAACCCGACATTTCTGGAACAGTGAAGATTTGGAGGAAGGGAAGAAATATTTACATAATAAAGAGAATCACTGCTTTATAAAAAGAAATCCTCTAAGCAACAATAGTGACCTTGTGGTATTTCATCTTTATGAGAATGATCTATGCACACATATGGATGGTAGACTTGATGAAAAATTGAGAGGGGAACAAATAGGAATTCATAAACAATTTTCTCAAATAGAACATATCTTTACACACAGATAATTGAGTGAAAGGTACAGAAAATACAGGATCTTATGGTGTTCATCGTTTGCTCATTATTTTTTAAGTGTTTAATTTTGTAAAAAACCAAAAGTCTATTTTCCATACATGCTAAGATCATGAAAGGTTCCTTGAAAGATACCACAGAAGTAGGTTTGTTAAGCAGCCCTCTGATAATTAGCATCAAGATAGACATAAAACAGGGAAGGAGATACATGCTTACCAGGGGTATATGCCACAGTCATAGAGAATATGCAGAGTAAAAATTGAGAAGAAATTCCCTAGAGACAGTAATATTCTTCAGATGTTATGTTGATGGATTATGTGTGGATGGTATCAAGCACCAGAATATTAAAGGGTCTCCGTACTTGAGAGATTGACCCAATAACACATCCCAGAAAAATTAAATGGATGAAAAGTGCCTGCTGTCCAGTTCTTGACATGAGGTTAAGTAGGTAGTCCACTGAGCCTATCATCACATATAATTCAGACAGGCACTGAAGATGGACAGTGCCTCAGTCCCAGAATTAGAAAGAGGTAAGCCAGTGGGCTCCAGTGCTTTTGGGAAACTGTGCGGTGCTTGGTGCTTTTCATGATCCCAAGCTGCCTCCCTTCAAAAAAAAGACATTTTAAGAACACACACACACACACATTGTTCTACTGATTCTGAAATATTGCAGTTTCCAAAAGATAAAAATTATTGGTGACCCCAGGGTCAAAAGAGATACACATGATGTTCATAGCTACAATATGCAAGAAGGACAGTAAGGAACACCACTAAGTAAATATGTGTTCAGAAAATATATATGTCCCAGTCATGAGGTGAGATCACAGGCTTGGGCAATTGGATAGGCTAAGGGATTTACTGATACTCACAAAAATATAGATAGAAAAGGGGACCATTAAACCACATATAAGGGTCCTTGCAGGTTGCATATTGAATTAGAAAACCATATTTTAGCATTCTCTCTATTCTATTTGTATTTATATTTATTTTGTTAAATATTTCCCAATTATATTTTAATCCAGTTCAGGCTGTACTTGGGAACATTGTGGTCCTGTATTTGACAACTCTGCCCCAGTGGTTAGCACAGTGCCTGGCACGTAGCAGTGGCTTAATAAATGTTTACTGACTTTGTCCTAAATCTTTTTCTATTTTGTGGGTACCATTATATCACTCACTGCTACAAAGGATGGCTTCCATCATGATGGATATATTCTCTTTGGAGGATCTGTGGGAAAACATAGACAAAAAGGATGAAAAAGGCACAAGTGGATTATGACTTACAGTGATAGAGGAAATGCCTACATCCATGAGCTCACAGATCTATCAAAGTATAAGTGAAAAAAGTACTATATTTGGAACCCAGATGACCTGGGTTCAAATTCTAGGTATATGACCTTGAGCAAAACACTTAGTATCTAGGACTAACCTTCGTCTTCTATGAAATGGGGGGTTTGATTAGATGATCTCTAAGGCCTCTTTTAGCTCTAAATATTGTAATACAATTCTGTTTTATGATCTATGATCCTATAATACATTATATGTGATGGCACTAAGTGACAGACTAAAGAATTAATATTTTATTCTACAGGCAACAGCGAGCCACAGAAGGGTTTTGAGCAGAGGAGTGATGTGGTTAGACCTCTGCCACAGGACCCTTATTTTGGTAGTGAATATGAAGTATGAGTTTTCTCCCCCTAGAGGCAAGGAGACCAATTAGGAAACAATTATTAAGGAGAGAAATGAGGAGGACCACGAAGCCCTTAGCTTATATATGAGGTGAAAATATATACATAAATAGTTATTAAAATAGATAAAACAACAGCAAGAATTTATTATGTGCCAATTTTTGCCACTGCACTACTTGCTGGTGAATACAAAGGCAAACATGAAATAATCCTGCCCTCAAGGAGCTTACATTCTAATCAGGAGATACTACGTACATAGTTATATAAAAACAGATATAACAAGAAGTATTTCTTAAGTGCCAGCTATGTGCCAAGCACTTTGCTAATTTCTGAAGATACAAAGAAAGGCAAAGCAGTTCCTCCCCTCAAGGAGTTTACAATCTAATGGGGGAGACAACCCACAAGCAACAACGTACAAACAAGCTACCTAAGGAAAATTGGAGATATCCTCAGAGGAAAGAGACTTTACATTAAGTAGGACCAGAAGAGGTTTCATGTAGAAGTTCAGATTTTAGCTGAGTCTTGAAGAAAGCCAGGGACGCTAGGAGGAACTGCTGAGGAGGGAGTGTGTTCCAGGCATGTCAGACAGCCATGATGGGAGATGGATCTACAGCTTACAAAATGCCTCACACTTCCATTATCTCATTTGATAGTTGTAGCAACACTGTGGGCCAGAAAATGAGATTCAGGGAAGTGAAATTATCCACCTGGGGTCACAGATATACTTAGTAGCAGATCTAAAACTCCAGCCCAAGTCTTCTGACTCCAAGTCCAGTGCTCCTTCTGCTATCCTGTCTGCTTCTAAAACACATTCCACTACATTATCTCATTTAATTCACAAAATTCTATGAGGTGGGCAGAGCATATATTATCATCTCCATCTTACACATGAGGAAATTGACCGGGATACAGGCACATCTGCATAAGGACATGACATGGTTGACAGCTTTGTAATAGGTTATTAAAGGCAGCCAAGGATGGATCAGTGCTGACATCAGGGAGCATAAGCATGCTTCTCAAGCCTTCCTGATGCCAATTACAAAAATAGCATATGGACTCAGAGACCACGGGGTGGCTGTGATGCAAAATGTGGAGTGGGTGGAACATTAATGGGGAGAACTAGCAAGGCAAGGAATGGTACTGCTCTTAGAATCATAGACTTTCAGAGATGGAAAGGCCCTGAGAGGTCATCTAGTATCACCCCTTTGATTCCATCTATGAGGAAACTGAGGCCCGATGAGATTGTTATGCAGTCACAAATCTTAGAGATAAAGTAATATTAAAAACCATCTGGTCTTAAATAATATTAATAGACATACATATTAAATTATTATTAATATTAATTTATTGTTTATTAATATTAATAATATTAAGGACCATCTCCTCATTTTTGTAGAAGAGAAAACTGATGCTCAGAAAAGGCAAGTAATTAATCTAATCACAGCTGATAAGTGGCTCTAAACCCACTGCTTTCTTCATACCACAATGCCAGCCCTGAAGACATCTTTAAATGCATAGATGCCTACTTTGTGTTATTATTAGCTATTGAACAATTTGGATTCCCCATGTCCTTCATTCATTTTTTTGTTTATTCAACAAATATTGACCAAGCCACTTTTATGAGCAAGGACCTAAGGTAGACTGTAGGAGGAGTCAAAGGAATGTGTGATTGGGCTCCTGCCCTCACAAAGCTCAGTTTAGGAGAGAAGACAAAACTCACACAGGAAACAATTAGAAAAGAATGTGCAGCATGTACTCTGAAGTGCTAAGGGTTTCAGGTCCTCATCACCTCTTTCCTGGACAATTGTTTCTTAATTGGTCTCCTTGCTTCTAGGGAGAGAAAATTCATACTTCATATTCACTGCCAAAACAATGGTCCTAAAGCAAAAGTCCAACCATGTCAATCTTCTGCTCAAAAACTTTCTGTGGCTCCCTATGGCCTCTAGGATAAAACATAAATCCCTTAGTATGGCACTTAAGGCTCTCTACAATCTTTCTCCAACCTACATTCTCAGTCTAGTTCACAGTATTTCTATCTAAGGCATGCTGTATTTCAGCCAAATTGGACTATTAGCTGTTTCCATATCTCATCGTGCCATCTCCTCTCTCTGAGAGTACATATAAGCTGTCCTCCTGACTGATGTGAACTACTTCCTCATGTCTACTTCACAATATGTATTATCTACCTTTTTTTTTCTTTTTACAGCTTGGTTCATATGTTATCTCCTCCATCAAGCTTGTTCCTCATTTCTCTCTCCCTAACACCATTCCACCACTTGTTAGCCATTGGCTGTCTTCATTGTTTGGGTCCAGATTGGCTCAGAATGAATGTAAATAGCAATTGTTTCTGTTTTGGCCAAAAACCCTGAGCATCTTCCGTTCCCAGATATAGATATATATATGTGTGTGTGTGTGTGTGTGTGTGTGTGTGTGTGTGTGTGTGTATACATATGTATGTATATATATTATATATATGGCTAGATAGATGGATATACACATACGCATATGCATACATACATACACATGTATTTTTTAAAGAGGCCGTTCTTTGCCTCATTCTTATTAAGCCTTAATTAGTGAATAGGTGTTGCCTCAGTCAAATTGAGACCTGTTAAAAGACCTTAGCTTGAAAAGGCCAAGATCTCCCACTGCATCCAGGGTCGTTTCCAGTTGTCCTGACTCATATCAGACCACTGGACCCAAATGGTTCCCAAGGTAAAAGTGGGGCTGGTGAATTTGCACAATCCTCCATCTCTTAAATCTAATTCACTTACATGTCATGGCCTCACTTCCCTGATGTTGTGGTCCTCATGCAGAATGAAGGACAAACAGCAGCAAGCAACTCTTTCACTCCAGAGTTACTTCAGGGGACCCTGACCTCAGCTCAGAGCACGACTCTTGCTTTGTCACTTAGGGACAGATGCCACAGAACTTAATTACTTCCCCACAATTAAGGAACAAGGTAGGAGGAGGGCTATGGAACTATGATTCAGACAGGATCACTGTTCTAATAATTACCATTTGTCTTTGTATCCCCAGCTCCTAGTGCAGTGTCAAATAGGGAGTGGGTGTTCAATTAATGCATATTGGATGAATGAATGGAGTGAGTGGATTCTGGGTGAGATTCAACAAATACTAGAAAATGCATTTGGAAATATAGTCTCTTTGGATTTGGAGGAATGAAATGATCAACCTTAAAATGTCTTTTCTTAAATCATGAAAGCCTTGGAATGAACTGACTGAAAAGATTGGAAGTGAAGAAAGAAGAAGGCATTAGATTGGGCCTTAATTGATTCAGGGGAAATGAAGCCTTCAGGAGATTGGTTTTTCTGCTCATAGAATTAGCATCTCAACACCTTTCCATCTATGGACTCCCATATAAGGCTGTGAGACAATAAATTAATGCTTACTTTGGAATTTTGATAGAATCATGCATGACTTCATCATGCATGACTCCTGTAAACCTCAGTTTCCTCATATGAAGAATGGGGCCAATAATACTTGTACTATTTATCTCCCAGGTTTATTGTGGGGAAATGCTTTGGGAGACTTAAATCACTATATAAATGTAAGAGGGAATTTTCATTACTGTTGTTTTTGCTTTGGGACAAAGGAAGCTCTAATATTAACTAACTTTTTTTGACCACAAGCTAATCATTTCATCTTTAAATTTTGAATTTTTGAATTGAAATTTGAATTGAAAATGAATTTTATTCATGTAAGGAAAGCACTTTGTCATCCATAAAGCACTCTATAAATATGAGCTATTGTTATTATTTCTTTTGCCAATAAATTTACAATATAAATTCTTTTCATAGAGTGTATACAACTTTTAAAGATTTTTTTAAATGAATCTTCCAAAAAAGGATTTATCCAACATACTAGGCCACTTTCTTGTTTATGTAGTCTCTTTCACCAACACAGCTATAAAACTCAGATTAGTAGATGTTCCTGAGTTTCTGTGCCACAGCACCTCCACCCCGCTCTCCAAAAAAAAAAAAAAAATCTTCTCTTTGCCATACTTCTTTTGATGAGTTTCCTTCCACATTTAGCTAGTTTGCCCCTCAGATGATAGAATGAGTCCAAACCATCCAGGCCTTCTCATCCTATACAACCCTTGTCCACATCCTCTTTTAAATCCTTCACAGATTGTATACATAAAATGCTATATGTTTTTCTCTAGATTTCTTGATGTCACATGAGTACCAATTTCATAAAGATTTTGTAGATAAAGGAAAGTAGCCATAAAGGTAGAATGAGATTTTCTTAGTCACTGTTTTTAAGATAGTAGTAATGTCTGTGAAGCATCTAGTATTCTACCTAATTTCAGATAATGTAAAAGTCGATCTCTTTTTGGCCTCAAAATTGTGTTGCCTCCATCATGGACTTCTTCTTTGGACACCTGCTCCAATCTAGTAAATATCCTATTTTCTTTCCTGCAATTTTTACTTCATTTACCTTTCACCTTACTAGGGGACTATACAGTTAGAGGTTAAATGTTGTGTCTCTACTGTCATTGATAGAGAAAATAGTGTGCATAGAAATTTTAACAGATTTTTTTTCTTCTTTGTTTTCCTCTTTTTCCCAGTTATATCCTTAAGAGCCCTTGGGATAATCTGACTAAATTGGGCCTCTTGCCAAGTTTTCTGTAAATATGTTTTTCCTTCTATTACTATTTTTTAAATATTTTATGGGACAATACTGCTGATTTTCTTTCATCATCTTTTTCCATAAGATTTTCTGAACAAGTTTACATTCTAAAATGGTTTTACTTTGTGTGCTCTATCTCTTCACTTGGGAAACAGATCAAATGTTTCCTAATAAAGGTGGTTTCTGTGCATTTTTGTTCTCATTATAGAAATTGATTTATGTTGGTTAAATGTCCTTTGAAATTGTTTTGGTCTTTGTCAATGTCAGTTCCTTTATTGATTGCTCATTTTTTTTTTACATCAGTTGCTTGTTTAAATAGATCAGGTTGGAATTGTTTTAACTACATGCCATTTCTTCTTCATTTTTGTGATTTCCTATAATGGAATATTGACTTTAATCTTTAATCTAACAATTTGATATACGCTGAGAGTTGATTTGCTATTACTTACATATTGGTAGCCAGCTATTTCCTGTTTGTTGAGGTATATTCAATTTCATTCTTAAAATGTTTTTTAGTCTTTATGTCCAACAACTTTCTACTTTCTCCTTAACAGTGAACTCTGCCACAAAATGATTTATAAGCACGATGCTCCTGTTTAATCTGCAAGCCTTTTATTTCTTGTTCTTGAGCCATTTTTAATGGTACAGTATAGTGCGATTCTTATCCATTTTAATCGATTTCATTCTAGACAGCTTCCTTTTGCTCTCTGCTTTTAATCAGACACTCCAGCATCTGCCCTAGTGCCCTGTACTCCCATTTGGTGAGAGTTCATCATGTCTAGGTGCATCCCCCCACCCCACCCCTGTACACACCCAACCAAACACAATACACAACAGCCATCTTATTTCCCACCTACCTCTTACTCTACAAACAATAATCAAATCAATATTGCCATGGCTTCTGGGAAGGGCATGTCAGTCAACTGTTCTATATATCCATTCACTATTCTTGTTAATTCCCCAAACCAAAAGATCTTCCCTGACCATCACTCTTCTACATATTCTGCCTTCCCTTATTGGAATATAAACTCCCTGAGGACAGGGACTCCTGTTCTTAATCTACCCCAGCATGCTCCTAAAGGCCAGCTTTCCTCAGGAAGAAAGTTGCTATAACCTGTTTTTTCTGGATAAAACAAACCAAAGGAATAAAAATGTCAAATGATGTATTTGAACAGAAATGAGGGGTGTTAGCCCAATTCCTACATCTACTGGTCCTATATCCACTGGCTTCCATCTTCCCACCATCTAATTTCTTTGAAGTCCAGTTTAATTTAAAGCCTTACTCCTTCCCCTCTCCATAAGTTCCCATTCCTGGTTAATATAAATCATGCCTAGCACTGCAGACTGCCAGGAAATAGGCCAGCTCAGCACTGCTGTTCTCCTGCAACTTCAACAATTTATAACAAAAGCCTGAATCACCAATAGTTTTGTAGGTAAATCCTAGGAGAAAATCTAACTCTCTACTTTCTTGATAGAGGCCATATTTAAAAGAGTTGATTTCAGTTAGTATTATGCCCAAGGGTGTGGGAAAATGGTTGATATCATCATCATTGCATAGGTCTATCTTGCTTAGGGCATGGTCACTTTCTGAATTTTATTTTTGCATTCAATTAAATTAATCTTTCAGGTCTTAAAGTTTCAAAGACACTGTAAAAGTGAGTTTAAAACACACACACAGCCCCTAGGGCAGGTAGGTGGTACAGTGAGTAGAACACCAGCCCTGGAGTCAGGAGGACCTGAGTTCAAAACTGGCCTCAGACAACACCATACTAGCTGTGACCTTGGGCAAGTCACTTAACCCCAATTGCCTGTCCTCTTGACTAATAGAGACTAAAGTTCTAGTAATAATTGAAAAGTATTCTCTCAGCTGGGCTATTAAGAGTACCCGTGTGCATGCCCTTAAGTAATTTGTATGTTTTAAAGGGACAATACTCCTTTTATACTCCACCTATAAAAAGGAAAAGTATATGGCTTTCAAGAAATTCCCAGCTCCTTCACACAAGCTAGTGTATACCCCCTGAAAATGGACAATGTAGGCTACATTGGTATGGTCTCTAAAACAACAACAACAAAAAAAAACCCCTCCTTTCCAATTACAGTTTGACATTAGGGTCATCTCTGACAAGTTATATAAAGTAAAACGTGTATACAGAACCAGCCATACCAAGATGTCTCCAAAGGTAGCTGCCACTCTGTCTCTGTAGCTTGGTTCCTTTTTCTAGACACTGACAGTCGCATGCCCAGCACTTTTTTGGGAACCTTTGTTGCCTACTGGATTCTTTCTTTGCCGGGTTCTTGAAGCTTCTGGTTCCTGATATTTCCCCTCCCTGCCTGGCTGCTGATGCTTTAAGTTCTCCTGGTTCTGGCTCCGGCTCCGGCTCCAGGACTTGTGCCAACTCACTACCTATTGCTTAAGGCTGGCAGGGCCTTATGAACTGATGAGGCAGCAGGTGTTGAAATTGTTGCATGTGCAAAAGGATACCCATCAATTAGGGAATGGCTAAACAGCTGTGGTATATAATTGTGATAGAATATTATTTTGCTCTAAGAAATGACAAGCAGGACAATTTCAGAAAAACCTGGAAAGACTTACATGAACCAATGCAAAGTGAAGTGAGCAGAACCAGGAGAACATTGTACACAGCAACAGCAATATTGCACAATGAAGAATTGTGAATGGCTTAGCTATTCACCGATACAATGATCTAAGACAATCCCAAAGGACTCATGATAAAACACGCTATCTGCCTACAGAGAAGGAACTGATGTCTGAATACAGACTGAAGCATACTATTTTTCACCCTTTTTTATTCAAGCCTTCTTGTATAAAATGAATAAGATGGAAATGTGATTACATGTGTAACCTATGTCAGACTGCTTACCACCTCAGGAAGGGGGGAAGGAGGGCAGAGATAGAATTTGGAACTCAAAACCTTTTTTAAAAAGTTTAAAAATTTTTTTAAAATGTAATTGGGGAAAACATTATTTAAATTATTATATTATATAATAAATTATTCAATTATTATAAAATATTGTTTAAAAAGAAAAAGAAAATTGTAATACTATGGTATAACAAAAAAGTATTGGATGTGGCATCAGGAGACACTTGGTTTCTGTAGCATTGACTCCCCAATGGTAAAAACTATCTTAAGTTTTGGATTTATATTCTCAGTACCTAGGACACTGCTTGGCACATAGTAAGAACTTAAATGTTTCTTGGATTATTGCAACAGGAATCTGATTACTTATTGCAATTAGAGACTAATTTTTATCTTTGCATCCCCAGTGCCTGGCACATAGTAGGCAGTTAATAAGTGCTTGCTGTAACCAATTAATTACAAAGGCTGCACATCCTCAAGGACCTCACATTTTATTAAGTTCAAATTATGCCTGTTACACTTACTAGTCATGTGATCCCAGGCAAATGATTTGATCTCTCTGAGCTGCATTTGTCTTATTTGTAGAAATGGGGTAATGATATCCTTAGAACCTATGTCACAGGGTTGTTGGGAGGCTCTCCAAAGTGCTTTGCATATGTGAAAGTATCGTATATGTGTAAGCTATTATTATTTGAAGAAACATCTCCATCAGGCTCCTATAGCTATACCAGAGGAGTTCTGGTAGATACCAACCAGCACAAGCCAGTATGAGTGCTGAAATGATAAAGTCCCCTAGAACTAATTAATTCCAATGAAATGGAAATTACCTCAGTGGAGAATTTTAATATGGATGTACTTTTTATAACAGAGCAAAGCGAATGGATTTTCCCTATACCTAACTCCTTGCATAAGGGATGTGGGGAAATTAAAAGCACTCTGGTCATAGAACAAGGCAAAATGTTCCTGGAAGCAAATATTAAGATTTTTAACACAGAAGCATAGAACTTTATAGCTAGAAGAGACTTTAGAAATTCAGAGGTTCCCAAAGTGGATGATACCACTCCCCGTGGGGTGCGGGACCAATCCAGGACAAGGCAGTAGTAGCCTCGGGTGCAATTGGAGGGCATTGAATAAAAAAGGGGGTATGGAAGCATAAGGAAAGAAGAGAAGAAAATTTTGAAAAACTATTCCTATGTGTTTCATCTGTTGTGTAACAGAATTAAAGTCATAGTGATTACATTATTTTCCAAATAAACACACAAAATGCAAGTTATAGCCAATCCAGTGGTCAAGTCCATTGACAGGTCTTAACAAGCAAATGTTGGCAGGTGAGCTTGTTGCACATTGTCAGGAAGTCCAGCATGCATCGGCAGGAATATGTGTGTGTAATGACTGGTTTACAATATGATATTATATGGTTACATGATGCAATATTGCATTGTCAAAATTTCAATGCAGGAAAAAACCCACAAATTTACAATAAATTATTAAATTTAAGAGGCATAATTAATCATTTTTTTGAAACGACACAAATTTCAAAAAAATCATTAAAAGATTAAAGAAAGTAGATTTCCAATGGAGCACTAATTTTTTTAAAGGGGACAGTAGGCCAAATGAGTTTGGGAACTTCTGGTTTAGCCCAATCTCATAATTTTACAGATGAGGAAACTGAGGTTCAGAGAGGTTAAGAAACTTGACCATGGACAAACATCTGGGAGGTTGGGATGAGGGGGTGGCAATTAAACTCACATCCTCTGACCCTGAGCCCAGGAAGTTTTCTACTACATCGTACTGCTTTTGGTGTTGGAACTATTTTTTTCTCCAATCAGAATGTACCCCTGAAATCAAAAGGAGAAGTCAAAGGAAAAAGAGAATTCCATATATTGTTTTTATTTACACAGATTTTTAGAAATGTACCCAATGAAGAAAGCTAGTTTAAGCTGAGACCACCATTCTCAGGCAATTTTCAAGTTAGTATTCTTTGTGTAGGCCCACTCTCCTACTCTCATCTTTCTTCTCTGTCATATAATCACCATTCTTGACCCAGGACTCCTTTTCCAGAAAGGTAGAGCAAAGAGACAAAAAAGGAAAAAAGGTATTGGGAAGCTTGAGAAATCTTTTGTGGGCCATGAACTGCAGAGCACTGACCCCATTACAGTGAACAAAAAAAACAAAGATGTTTTCTTTGATTCTTATCAGAGGCTGACCTATTAGATATAGATGGCAGAGGGTTCCTTGCCCTTAACTCTGGCTGGTGAGGACTCCAAGCTTGTCTTCTTCTGATAAAGGTATCACAAGCTGTTTTCTGAGAAGCCACTTAGTGCAAATCACAATTCTAATAAGGTATCACTGGAACTCAGAGTGGACCCTTATTTCACTAAAACATTCAGTAAGATGCTTTATGTGAGGGTGAGCAATGAAGGAGGAGGGAATTAAATAATAAGTGTAAATACTTTCCTATGTTACAGGTTCTGAACTGAGCTGCATGAACAGTTTAAAAATACATATATTTTGATAACTACATTTCAATATGATTGATTTCCTTCATGAACCTTTGTGTATTTTATTTTATATATTTAAAACCATTTCAGGAGGAATCCATACACTATTAAAGGGGTTCACAACACACAAAAAATGCTAAGAATTCCTCTACTAGATTGTCATGAAAGACCAAGGTTATAGGATCATAGATCTAGAAGGACCTCAGAGGCCATCTAATTCACCCCTGTTATTTTACAGATCAGTAAACTAAGTCCCATAAGAGTTAAGCAACTTGCCTAAGGTCACCAGGGAATAAACATCATGGGTAAGATTTGAACCAATGCCCTCAGATTCCAGAGCCCATACATTTTCCATTGTACCATGTTAAATCCTTTCAGGACTTCAGTCCAAATTTCTAGAGCTAACAATAACTCTATGTTCATGGAACCTCAAATTCAATCCCATATAATCTGAATTCATCACTTCCCTCATAATCCAGCACCTCCTCCTTATTTCCATACTTCTGTTGATGGTACCACTATTGTCTTTGTCACTTAGGGTTTGTATCTTCAGGTCATCTTTGGAGCCTATCTTCAATCTCTTATCTTGCTCACTTGGTCAGCTCACAAAATCACATAATCTCAGAATTGGAGATGTCATAAGAAAGTAATCTGATTCAACTAGCATTTGAAGTATCTTTTTTAAAAAAAGCAGTTATTTAACTTCTTCTTGAAGGCCTACAGTGGTGGGGTACCTCCTGCAACTCAAGGCATCCAATCCCACTTTAAGAAATCTAAGGAATTTTTTTCCTTTTCTATGGAGCAAAAATCCACCATCTTGTTACTTGTATTTATTGACCTTTATTGAACATCTGCCCTCTGGAACCAAGTAGAAAAAAAGTTTAACTCAAGAGAGTTCAAATAAATATAGTTACCACATTTTCTCTCTCTACTCCAAGTGTTCTCACTATTGGAAGTAATTTTCTGGTGTTAGGGGAAGAATTCAAGCCTTTTCAAGTATATGCAGCTTCACAGCATTGGCGCTGTGCTCTACTCCTCACTCTTGTTTAGATCCAAATTTATATATACATCCAAATATTTAACAAAATTTACCCTTTCTTTATCCACAACATCTCCCAAATATGTCAGTCAGTCAACTAGCATTTATTAAGCACCTCCTGTATACCAGGAACTCTGCTAAGCCTTAGGTAGGTATAAAAAAAGAAGGCAAAAAACCCACCTACAACCCAGTTCTTAATCTCAAAGAGCTCAGTTTAATGATGAAGAAACATGCCGGCAACTATGTGCAAACATTAGGACCTATATGAAGACACTATATGCATTCAGAGAAAAAAAATGATAAATAGAAGTATATATAGAATGATTTTATGTATATATGTATATATCTATACACATACATACATACATACATATATATCTTTGTGTCTAATGGTAGCCATCTCTAGTGAGGAGAGAGAAGAAAAAAAGAAATTTACATGATAACTTTATTATATATTTTAAAAGAATGGCAAGTTTTACATAATAGATTTGCAAATTTACATGCAATCACTTTTTTTATTATACCATTATAGAAATGCTTTTTTTATCCCATAAATTAAATATGTATTTTTTATTTTTAAAAAAATGAATGTTAAAATTTGTTTTTACATGTACCTAGAGAAAAATAAAATATTATTTTTAAAAAAGATATAAACAGAACCATTTGAAGGTAATCTCAGAAGGAAGACACTGAGATTAAGGGGGAGTGGGAAAAGAAAACTTCTTGAAGAATGAGGACTGTAGCTGAGACCTGAAGGAAACCAGAGAAACTAGATGCAGAGGAAAGAATTCCAGGTCTAGAGGAGAGCCAGTGAAAATGCTTCACATTGGGAGAGGGAGGATTATATGGGAGGAAGAACAAGGAAGCCAATGTCTCCGGATCATAGAATGTGTGGAGGGGAGTAAGGTATAAGAAGGCTGGAAAAGTAGGGATGGTACAGGTCATGAAGGGCTCTAAAAGCAAAACAAAGTGCTTTATATTTGCTCCTGGAGATAATAGGGAGCCACTGGAGTTTGTAGGATGGGGGAGGTGATATGGTCAGACCTGAATTTTAGGAAGGTAGGTTTTACAGCTGAATGGAGGATGGATCGGATCAAGGAAAGACTTTTGGCCAGGAGAGCAGTCAGTAGGCTATTGCAATAGTCCAGGTGTGAGGTGATGTGGGCCTGCATCAGGTTGGTGGCAGTGTCAGAGGAGAGAAGGGGGCATATATGAAAGATGTACAAAGATAGAAGTGATAGGATTTGATAGATGATTGGCTATGGGAGATGGAACAGAGTGAGGAGTTGAGGATGACGCTTAGGTTGGTATCTTGGGTGAATGAGAGAATGGCAGCACCCTTGACCAGTAACAGTAAGAGGGGAGGTTTTGGTGGGGAAATAATGAGTTCTATTTTGAACATATTGAGTTTAAAATGTGTACAAGATGTCCAGTTTGAGAAATGCAGATGGGAGACTAGAGGTCAAGAGACAGTTTAGGGCTAGACAAGTAGATGTGAGAATTATCTACATAGAAATGATCATTGAAACCATGAGAGTTATTGAGATCACCAAGTGAAATACTAGAGAGGAAGAAGAGAAGATCCAGGAGAAAGCTTCTGGGGATCCTCACAATTAGTAGGCATGACTTAGATGAAGATCCAGCAAAGGAGATGGAGAAGGAGCAGCCAGATAGGTAGGAGAACCAGGAGAGAGTAGTGTCACAAAAACCTACAGAGAAGAAAACATCAAGAAGAGGGTGATTGACAACATCAGAGGCTGCAGAGAGGTCAGGAAGGGTGAGGACTGGGGAAAGGTCATCAGATATGCTAATGAAGAGATTTTTTTTCAATTAATATTGCGGAGATCCATTTAGGTTGAATTATGAGGTCAGAAGCCAGATTGTAGAGAGATGAGAAGAGAGTGAGAGGAGAGCAAGTATTGAAGATAACCTTCTCAAGGCAAAGGGGAGGAGAGATAGAGGACAATAGCTAGCAGGGATGGATGGAACACATGAGGGGTTTTGTGAGGATGGGACATGTTTGCAGGTAGTGGATAAGTAGCCAGTAGACAGGGAGCAATTGAAGTTAGTGAGACGGTAGGGGTAATAGAAGAGGAAATCTGCTGGAGAAGACAGGATGGAATGGGATCGTATGGACAGGTTTACCTTGGCACGGATAAAGGCCACTTCTTGCTATGAGATGGATAATGGAGAAAATAGTGGCAGAAGCAATCTAAGTGAAATGAAATAAGGAGCAGGAGAGAAGACAGAGCTCTCTTCCAATAGCCTTAATTTTTTCAGTGAAATATGAGGCATGGTTCTCAAGTGAGAGTGTGGAGAGGGGAAAGTTGTGGGAGGTTTGAGGAGAGATGAAAAGGTTTGTAAAAACCCCTGTGTCAGGTGGGATCATGGATCAATTAGTAAAGTATAAAAGGATTGCTTCACCACATCAAGGGGCTAGTTGAGATTATGTAACATAATCCAAGTAACCTCAGATGGGGTTTGGAAGGGCAAAATCTTCTATAGGATGAAAGGGCAAGGAAGAGCTTTTGGTGCCAAACAGAGAAGCTTGTGTTTTATTCTAGAGGTAATAGAGAGGCTCTGGGGTTTTCTGAGCAATTTGTCTAATCACTGAGATAATACTAGACTTCAAGCTCTTTAGAAGTTGAAGCAAAAGGAAATCCCATGTCTTGTCCATCTTCCTGTCGCCCTTAGTGACTTATGCATGGAAGGCAGGGGATCCCTTCATAGTTGGTTGAATGAATGAATGGATGGGTGGATGGGTGGGTGGGTAGGTGGATGAGGACACTTGGTTTCTAAGGAAAGACAAAATACTTATAAGGCAATTTGGAATAAATGAGGCAAGAAGCAATTAAGCCAATTAGTCAAGGCAGACTTGTAAAAAAAATTGCCAACCTGGAGGAATGAATGCAGTGACTCACATGATGCATTGAATTGACATCTTGGATCTAATGGCTATAATTGCCAGTCCCTGAGCCAGATGCCTTGTTTCTGAGGATAAACACAGTACAGACTTACAGACTTCACTCCAGATGGTATGAACACAGAAGCTGGGGAGGTTGACAGGAACTCTGAAGGGAGAGAAAGCATGGGTGCTCAAAACTCATCACAAAGCTAAATATTTGGAGAAACATCTAAGAACCACTCAGATGCACCAGAACATTTTTCCCTTTCTGATGCTGGCTAGATCAGTCACAGATCTGCAGTGAATTCTCTCCACAGTCCTTCTCCATTTTATACCTCAGAGGCACCTAGGGAGAAAGAGCAACTGGATTGAATGTAAGGAATCCAATGATAGAGTCCTGGCTCTGCCACTAACTAAAGACTTTCCCTGACTGAAATCAAAGGCATGGGCCAGATGATCTCTTGAGTGGCCTTCCAGCTCTAAGAACTGTCATTGGATGGCCATATGACCATCCAATGGTAAACTAAGGAGCTTATACTCTTAGGAGACCAGTTGCCTCATCTTTTAAATGGAAATAAAAACGCCCACCCTACCACCATCAACAGTTATCAGATCACAGATTTAGACCTAGAAGAGAGGCTTTTAGTGCAACTCTGTCATTTTACAGATGAGCTCTAGAGAGGTTAAATGACTTGCCTAAGGTCATAGGAGAGGTACTTATTTTGAATATCTGCTGTATTTACTTCTATGTGAAGATTGAAAGGCAGCATTGTATAGTGGATAGGGCAATGGGCTTGGAGTCAAGAACACCTTGGTCCAAGCCCTGCCTCATATATTTAGTAACTGAATTAGTCTAAGTAAGTCACTTAATCACTTTGTGCCACAGTTTTATCATCTGTAAAATGAAGGAGTTTGAATCTATGGCTTGTAAGGTTCCTTCCAGCACCAAATCTCTGATCCAATGACAGGAACTAAGCAACTTTTGCCTTTGCATCCCCAGTCAGTCAGTAATCATTCAGCCAATAAATAAATAAGTGCCTACTATGTGCTAGGCACTGTGCTAATCACTGGGGATACAAAGAAAGCAAAAAACAGTCTCCATTCTCAAGGAGCTCACAGTCCAATGAGGGAGACAGGCTGCAAAGGACTATGTATAGAGAAGCTATATACAGAAAAAATTGGGGATAGTTAAAGGGAGGATGCTAGGATTAAGGAAGATCCAGAGAGGCTTCCTGTAGAAGGTGGGATTTTAGCAGGGACTTGAAAGGAGCCAGGGAAGCCAAGAGATGGAGATGAGGAGCAAGAGAATTCCAGACATGGGGTCAGCCATTGCCAAAGTTGGAAGGTGGAGTGTCTTTCCTTAAGGAACGGTAGTCATTGGTTCACAGAGCAGAGGTACAGGGTGCAAGGTATAACAAGACTGTAGAGGTAGAGCACATAGTGGATGGGTTAATTTACTGATTTATTGATTTTTGACTGCCCTATTTATCTCAGAGCTGTCAAGAGGACCAAATGAGATGCTAGATGTTGAAAGTGCTTTGTAAATAGTAAAGTGTTATAGAAATTTACAAGATTATTAACTCAAATACTTACTTCAGTATTTTAAGAATCTGTCATTTCCAGCTGTGAAAATCAATCCCAACACCTCTACGCTGTAGTAGATAACCTTCATGAGTCTCTGGGATGGAACAAACTTGTCTAAAGGGGGCTGACCCTCTGGTGTTTGGGTAACTCAGCTAGGCTGGTCCTCTAATCACACACACACACACACACACACACACAAAATCAATCAATCAATCAATCAATCAATCCTTGGCATTTCCAGCTTGGTAGGCTCTATGAGAACTTTTGACACATTAAGCCTTTAAGAACTCTGGGTCAATATATATATGTATATGTATATGTATATATATATATATATATATATATATATATGTATGTATGTATGTATGTATGTGTATATATATATATATGCACAGAGAGAGAGAGAGAGAGAGAGAGAGAGAGAGAGAGAGAGAGAGCATGAGCATAGGGTGAGCCAAAGATGAATAAGGGATGAGAGAGGAATATATTGAGAGAGGGAGATAGGGAGAGATAGAATGGGGTACATTATCTCACATAAAAGTGGCAAGAAAAAGCAGTTCTGTAGG
>CM053625.1:180199670-180221192 GCA_028646595.1 Phalanger gymnotis
AGGGAGGGCTGAATGGGGAACAGGGCAACCAGAATATACGCCATCTTGGAGTGGGGGGGTAGAAATGGGGAGAAAATTTGTAATTCAAACTCCTGTGAAAAGCAACATATTAAATAAAAATAAAAAAAGAACTCTGGGTCAGTGCCACATTGTGATGAGACATTGGAATAACTATCATGAGAGGTCAAGAAAGGGAGAAAAAGAGAGACAGAGTAAGAGAGATAAAGACGGAGAGACAGAAAGGCAGAAGGACAAGACAGAGAGGGACAGAGACAGACAGCAACAAAAAATCAGAGAGACAGAGAGAGAAAAAGAGAGACAGAGAAAGACAAGGTGAGAAAGAGAGATAAAGACAAAGAGAAAGAGAGACAGAGACAGAAAGAAAAACAGAAATATAGGCAGAGACAAAGAGAGATTGGGAGATTGAGACAGAGACAGACAAGGAGAGAGACAGAGACAGAGACACACAGAGAAACTATCTAATCTTCTCCCGATGTCCCTTTTATTTCTGGAGAAACAAACACATACAGGCCAAATTCCATCTAATAAAACACACCCTGCATGGCTAGATGACAACAATATCCTTCTCATCTGAAGAGAGACTCACATTCAAGGGTCAAATAAAATGTCGTGCTTTTGCATCCAGGCAGCAGAGAGCACAGCTGGGGTGCATTGGTATAAACAGAAGCACACAGAAAATATTCTCTCCTTTTGTCTGCAGCCCTGACTGTGTGGGCAGCAGCTACAATGGCTGCTATCAGTTTACAGGGCTTTTTTAGCACTGGTATTTGTTACTGGAGTGCAGAGGCCTAAGTTTTTCACATGGACTCTTGATAGGATTTAGAGCTGCAAGGGCTTTTAGAGATCCTGCACTCAAGGAAATGGCAAACCACTCCAATGTCTTTGCCAAGAAAGCCCCAAAGGAGGTCACAAAGAGTTGGTCATGACTGAAAACAAATGAGCAACAACAGTAAAGTTGTTGTACTATTGTACTGTACTACTGTACAGAGGAGGCCCAGACACAGGGAGGCATAGGATCATAGATCTGCCCCTAGAAAGGACCTTAGAGGTCATTCAATCCAACCTCTTCATTTCAGAGGGTCCTGGAACCAAGTCAGCACAAGTACCCTGCTGGAGGTCATACGGTAAGTTGCAGAGCTGGTATTTGAGCCTGGGTCTTCTGGCTTCAGCTAACAAACAATAAATAGTTAGCATTTATATAGTGCTTTAAGGTTCTCAAAGTACTTTACATGTGTCATTTGATCCTAACAACCCTGTGAGGTAGGTGCTATTATTGTCCCCATTTTAGTGATGAGGAAATTGAAGCTAAAGTGGCTAAGTGACTTGCCCAGGGTTACACAGCTTACTGGTACATATCCCAAACAAGATTTGAACTCAAATCTTCCTAGACTATGAGCTCCTTGAGGACTAGGATGCTCCTTTGCCTTCCAGTGCTATGGGGTATCCTGTAAGAGAGTTCCTTGACCAGGTTAAGCCCTTGTTGAAGATAGCTTATTAAGAGGGAGGCATTTGACACTGGTGATGTTTCCTTTATTAGATGTGAATTCACATCACCCTGGACATTCTTCTTGCTTCTTTGCCAGCTCATAAAACCCTTAGACTTTACCTTTAAAGTCAGAGCAGAGACAGTTGTCTCTGTTTCAGAGCTAAGATGGCCAGAGATGACACTCTGTCATCTCTGAGAGAGAGGGACAGAGACAGAGAGGGATAGAGGGAGGGAGGGAGGGAGAGAGAAATTCAGAGAGAGAGAGAGAGAGAGAGAGAGAGAGAACAATATCGTCATCTGAAGGAAAAAGTATGGAACTATAGTACTACTATGAGAACCTCTGTACTAGATGAGATATTCTTAACCTAGGATCTATGAACTTGGTTTTGTTGTTGTTGTTTGTACTATTTTGACAATTGTATTTCAAAGTAATTGGTTTGCTTTGTAAACTTTCTAGCCACTATATTTTCTTCTGGGACTGGAAGGGAAGGTAACAACTTCTAGGGTAATACTGAAGTACTGTATATCTCTGAGGGAAGAGGCCTACAAGAGAGTGATTATGACAATTTATGATTTGGAATATGAATCCTTTGTGATTTGAGGTTTTGTTGAGTGAAATAAAGTCTAATCTATATTCAATATACTGTTAGCCTGAACACTTCCATCAGAGCTAAAGGTAATCTTTCCTTTTGTTCTGGAGACCTAGACAATAACCAAATTCTGATGTTCCTAGGGAAACTCCTGGGTAGAGACTTAAGCCAGATAAACTTACTTTATCTGAAGCCCTTCTACCCCTAGATGACTATGATCTATGTAGACAAGAGCTTTGGATTTGGGTCCCAAGATATGACCTGAGAATCTATATGAAGGCATGATGATTGCTGAGATGGCAGGAGAGGAAGATGATCCTACATTAGTAATGCTTGAAAATTAACAAACCACTGTCATATATGTTATTTCATTATTTCAGTATGTTGTTATTCAGTTGAGTCTAACTTTTCATGACCCCATTGGGGGTTTTCTTGGCAAAGATATAAGAGTAGTTTGCCATTTCCTTCTCCACCTCCAGATAAGGAAACTGAGGTAAACAGGGTTCCATGACTTGCCCAGGATCTCACAAACAGCACTTGCCTGAGGGCAGATATGAACTCATGAAGGTGAGTCTTCTGACTGTAGGCCTGGCACTCTATCCACTGTGCCATCTACCCGCCCAGCCCTTCATAGTAGGTTGGTGACATAGGCAGGACAAATGGTACTATTAGGTCCACTTTACTGATGAGGAAACTAATTCGAAGAATTGTAGAGATAGGCATGACATTATATACCCAGTAAATGTGGGAGCTGGGATAGAATGCAGGTCTTCTGATTTCTAGAACAATGGGCTTCTACAACACAGATCATCTGCTAGGAGTAAAAGCAGACTGATTCCCCAACACTCCCCAAGAGGACCTTCTCTGTAGTTTTTTCTCCACCCTCCATCTGCCTGCCATTTAAGCCCTGGGGAGTAAGGGGAAGGGAGGAAGAGAAGTAACAGGAAAGGTTAAAGATAGAAAGAAGGAGAGGGAGGGTCAAGACAGATGGGGAGGGGGCTTTGGGAGTATTCTGCCATAGGAAAAAAATTACAACCCTCAAAGATCCAGAGCTCCCTTTCCTCCTACCCCTTCCCAACCTACCATGTTCCTCTCCACTTTTCCCACTAACTCAGTGCTAATTCTATCCTTAGCCACAGTTTCTAAGCCTTACCATCCCACAGAATATCAAGGTGTCAATTTGTAAGGAGAGAAATTTTTTTAGAGGAATAGAATTAGGAAACAAAAAACGCCCATTAAAATAGGAATGTTTTCAAGGGAAAAATGTTTCATTCTATACATTGTCTTTCTGTTTCATTGTTGTAGCTTAATGGTTAAGCCCTAGAAACTGTATTTGGCCAGCATTCCATGTATATCCTGACTGTTTGGTGCTTCTAAGAACCTAGTGTTGGCCTAGGCCAAAGTCCCTTGGTCTACCATTCAAAGCTCTCCATTATTTAGTCACAATGAGAGTCCCTCCACAATATGGCTTTTATAATTTATATTTATAGATTTACACTCATACTAAATCATCATGACAGCTTTGTGAAATGGGCTAGGCAAGAGCTATAATTCATATTTTACAGATAAATTCAGAGAAGTCAAGTGATTTCTCCAAGATCACACACATAATAAACAGCAAAGGACAGATTTGAACTCAGATCCTCCTAACTCCAAGCCCAGCACTCTATCCACTATTACACCTACCTGCCTCTCTCTAGTATAGTTGAAAATGCTCAAGACCTGAAATCAGAAGACCTTGACTGGTAAGAGTCAAAGATGGAATTTGAACCCCAGTGTTCCTAGCTCCAAGGTCAGCATACCAGCCTACTCTATCATGCTACCCCCAATAAAAAGCTCTTGCACCTCTGAGGAGTACTATCAAGGCTATATAGAACACACCATTAGAAACAAACAAAAAACGACCCCACCAGTTCAAAGGATCAGAGGGGAGCATATGTTCCCCCATTTAAGGTAGCAACACAAAATTTCCAATCCAGACTCATCTTCCTGTCACTGATTCCTACAGGACCACCACAATCCAGAGCCCCCCTCTCCCTTTGGTCAGACAGGGTGAGTGACTCCTGGATCCCACAGCAATATGGGCTGCTGCTGGGTTATTTTGCCTGCTCTGATAGACAGGTGATATTTCAAACTAGCTAAGGCTGGGAGGCACATCTGTCAGGACAGCAGCAATTATATTCTCTGCCCTTTCTTCCCTGCCCACCACTCCCCCACAACGCAGTCTTCCTTGTGAACCTGCCATGATTTAAAAAAAAATCACTTCAATCCTTTCTTAAAGCCCACAGTTTGAGCCAAAGAAAAGCATCAGGAAAGATGAAGCAAATGGAAATCTTTGCGAATCTATTACTTGTTGTAGTAGGAAGGCTGAATTTATAATCTCAAATATAATCATATATATGTTTGAATGGTTCAAAATCGCAAGGTATGAGAGATTCTCTAAGTAGAAAACAACAAAAAATTTACTTAGGCCCCACCGCAGCTGATCCGTGAACCAGCCTCCCCATTCCGACATCTTGACAAAAAGACTCCAGGCCCAGAAAGCCCGCCTCACAAGAGTAACCAGGAGGCCACAGAAAAAAAAGATAGTATTTAGCCAAATCATTTTTACTGGCCTCAAGTCCTTGCTCACACTCCTGGGTCTACACACAGGTCAGCTCTGCTTTCGCAGCTTCCTGCCTCCACTGTGGTTCCAAGCCTCCCTTGGCTTGCCTTTCCTCACAGCCGAGCCTCTGGCATTCTCAAGCCCTGCCTCAATGACCAGAGACCATTGGTTCCCAAGTTGGCCCCTCTTAAGTCATTAATCTACACCCACACAGGTTCCACACCTGATAGGGCTTTGGGCCTGGGGCTTAGCGCTTAACAGCTGAAAGTACTTCCACTCAAAAGAAACAAAAGCCATGCTAAGGAGACAATTTTGCTTAACAACACACTTGTCTGGGTCACAATCCCTTCTTCCCATTCTATTTCCCTCTGGTTTTGATATACAGGATAAATTTGAAATAATATCAGATGCTGTAACCATCTCCTTGTGCTGTCACTTATTACTGTTGAGGAATAAGTCCAAGTGAACAGAGGAACAGCTTAGAGGCAAGCAGAGAAATTAGCTGATAGAACAACTAGCTTGGCAAGATATTGTGCTCAATGAGGAGCTATTCACACCCAGGGTCAAGCAATTCAGTTTAGCAATGGAAAGAATCTGTTGATTTTGTTGTTGTTCAGTCACATTTCAGTGATGGTGTTCAACTCTTCCTGACCCCTTTTGGAGTTTTCTTGGAAGAAATACTGAAGTGGTTTGCCATTTCCTTCTCCAGCTCATTTTACAGATGAGGGAACTGAGGCAAGATAGAGAAGTGACTTGTCCTGGAGTCACACAGCTAGTTTGTGTCTGCGACTGGATTCACACCCAAGTCTTCCTGACTCCAGGCCCAGTGCTCTATCCACTAAGTCACCTAACTGCTCTATCTGTTGAATACAGAAGCTATATTCATCAAGGACCTTTTTTTTGGTGGATGGTTTTTGAGACAGAAAGAGGACACCAAGGTTTATAGCTCCAAAGTTGTGAGTTACCTCAAACATGAGTTTTCTTGACTCATGTTTTCCTACCATATTTCTGTGTGTGTTCATTCTCCTTCATAGACACTGAGTGCATTGGCAGAAACATATTACATAGATTCGTATGTGGATTGTAATATATTTATTATTCCTGCATTTGCTGTAATATATGAGTATCTGTGATATTATTTCTGTTGCTGTTCAGTTGTTTCAGTTGTATCTGACTCTTTGTGACCCCATTTGGGGTTTTCTTGGCAAAGATTCTAGAGTGGTTTGTCATTTCCTTCTCCAGATCATTTTACAAATGAGGAAACTGAGGCAAACAGGGTTAAGTGATTTGTTCAGGGTCATATTGATATTAAGTGTCTGAGGCAGACTTGAACTCATGAAGATGAGTTTTCCTGACTACAAGCCTTGCACTCTAGCCACTGTGCCACCAAGCTGCCCCTGTTTCTAATTAAGCAGTTATTTAAAATATCTGGATGTGTTATTGTGAGCACATCAGTGGGGGCCCAAGAGCTAGTAGAGTATATTCCCCAATAAGAAAAGTACTCTGTAGCAACAATTCGGCTAGCAGCTGTTGTGGGGGTGAAAGACCAACATAAGCCCAACAGCAACAAGAACATTGCCAGCACAGGTTCTTTTGATCTGCTTTATTAAGGAAAGCAACGTTAAGGGGTTAACAATCTTATTTCAATCCAACACACAAATATCATTCACTTAGTTCAGGGGAAAAAGCCAGCACTCTGAACTTCAGAGCAAATACAAACAAATTACAAACATACATTATAAACAGACCAAATACAATTCATAGTTACCAAGGAACCATCAACATCTGGGTTCACAAGCTGGAGGGCTCTTAACCACAGCTACCCAGAGTCTTCACATCAACACTCCTCCAAGAGTGAGAGCCCTAAGCAAATAGCTCTGTTCTCTCTTTTTATACAGTCTTTGGGTGTCATCAAACTTTATCTGAGAGACCAGAACTTAGGCTCCTACTATTGGCTCTGGTCTTAGCAACCCCACTTGGGGCCGTGGGGGTTTCATGCCCACATCAGCTTAGCACTTAGTAAATAGGGATTTGGGCCTGGGGCTTTATACCTAGGAAGGCTCAATCAAAGACAATTAATTTAGCATTCTAAAATAGTAAAAAAAAGTTCCACCTTAATTGCCAATACATACTCTTGGGACCTGGAGAGAGTTTGAATATAAACATGTGATAGTAGTCCTTCCCTGGAAATCTAAACCTACTAGTGTTAGGGTTGGGATGGATGAGCCATCCCAGAGAATACATCTACTTGCCTTCTAAGAAAGGGATAAAGCCCTACACTCTGAGTAAAGATACCTACATACCCAATACATGATCAAATAACAGTTACTCTTTCACTAACCCCATTTATGGAGAGCTCCACCTCATAACCACACCATTGTGGGTGGCCATTATTCCAGAGGTGGCAGGTAGGTGGGGCAGTGGATAGAGTGCTCAGCCTGGAGATAGGAGGACCTGAAGTTCAAATCTGATCCGAGATACTTACTAGCTGTGTGACCCTGTAACCTCTATCTGCCTCAGTTTCCTCAACTGTACAATGGAGACAAATAATAATACCAACTCACTGGGTGGTTGCGAGGTTCAAATAAGATAATAGAATTTTATAGAATTTATAGAATGCTTAGTTCAATATCTGGTACATAGTAGGTTCTTAATAAATGCTTGTTTCCTTTTTTATTCTGGGTGACCAGATATAGTTACAACACTGGTTTGCTAAGGTCATGAGGTGATAGGGTATTTGTTTTCAGAAGTTATTAGAAGTCATTAGAAGCAATAGGGTGTGGTGAAAATTCCATTGTACTAGAAACCAAGATATATGGGTTTAAAAATCTACCTCTGACACAACAGGGTGTGGTAGAAATCCCATTGGACTTGAAGCAAAGATGTCTGGGTTTAAAATTTAGCTCTGACACTAGCTAGCTATGCAATCTTGAGCAGATCACTCAACTGGATGAATCCAAGTTTCCTCATCTATCAACTGGATACAAACACTTTTACCATCAGTCTCACAGGACTGTTGTAAGAAAAATACTTTGTATGTGTTAAAACACTTATGGAAGTATAAGTTACTGTTTTTATTATTATAAGAAATCACAAAAGCAATGTATAGAAAAACCTGAAAGGAAAATACTCATCCTTACCAATGGGGGTGGGAGTTGGGTGAGAGGAGTGTTTCAGGGAACTACAGCTTCCACAGCTCCCAAGTGCCCTGAAAACTTTTGATCTAAGGATTTTAATAAACATGGCCTCTTTGTTAATTAAAAGGATGCAGTTATGATCTCTCTCTCTCTCTCTCTCTCTCTCTCTCTCTCTCTCTCTCTCCCTCTCTCTCCCTCTCTCTCTCCCCCCCTCCCCTGTCTGTCTCTTGCTCTGTCTCACTGCATTTATCTCTCTCTGTATCTGTCTCTCTGTCTCTGTCTCTCTCTGTCTATCACATTCGTATGTTATTTCTTTAGTGGGGAAATGATTTAAAAACAAGAAATAAAGAGGCCTAGGACAGGTCTTTCCAGCTCTGACATTATGATTATGCTCTAAGTGTGTGAATGAGAAGGTTTAGCTATATTTTCTATATTGGCTTTGATACTGAAGCATCTTTCTCCAGTCCTGGAACTCCAATAGCAATTACTGTGTGTGCCACTTGGTATCACAGAATATTAAAGAAGAGATCTTAAAAATGACCTCTACCAACCCCTTTGGTGTGTGGATAATGGCCAGGGAAAGGAAGTAGGTTGCCTCTATCCATACTGTAAGGTTCTTTTGTGTCTGCTCAAATAACTTCAATAACCTTTATGCTGGGCCAGGTCTACTCAAGCCAGTATAGTGATTCAAGCCCAGGATTAGAATGCACTGAGGCACTTGTGGACCATAAGATTAAATTTACTAATAATAAATGGTAAAAAAGGATATAATTCCTAGAGTTAAAAGGCAATTCAGATAAAATGGCTATTCCTGTCAGCCTCCATGTTAACCACTACAACTAGCCACATTCAATCATAAGGGTGTTCTAGAGAGCTGAGGGAATTCCACTAAAACCTCTCATGCCAACTCATCATAGGCTGGAATTTTCATGCCTCAGGTGGTGAGGAAGCTAAATATCACCCCACCCTGCATCCCCTTAAAGGACCAGCCCTATCTACATAAAACAGACACCACTCCTACAATTACTCCCATTGCCTATGGGGAAAAAAATCTAAATTCATGGAGACTGGTTGTAATAGAAATTTAGATTTGAAGATCTTTCCCACCCATTAATAGGCCATGTGACCTACTTACATCACAGGAAGCCTAAGACACATGTGGTAGGAGGAGTTTCCTGACAGGAAAAGGAAGTTAAGACAAAGGAAATGCCGAGAGAGAGAAAGTAGTTACGGCTGCTAACGACTGCTAATGGCCTCCCTCGTGATTGTTAGAACCTAACAGGCTGGCTTAGCTGTACTATGAGTTTGTTTTTGGGAAGACCCCATCAGGGAGTCAGAGAGATTTTGGGATGGAGAGGCTCCATGTTGTGATATTGTATATTGAATGTTTTGGGTTCTTTGCTGTTATGACGAAGTGGACTAACTGGCTTTGGGAGCTGAGCTTTTGGTTATGAGATGTGGTTCTCTGGTGTCTGAATAAATGGTTTACTTCTTCTACCTTCTATGTGGAGAGTCTTGTACACTTTGTGATACAGAACTACATAAGCATTTTGACAATTATCGTCTACATTGTTTATTATTGCCTTACTGTTACACTGGTGTACCATTCCAGTACTGGAGTTGGGCAAATGCCCCAATTTTTTTCTAAGAGAGAAATAAAGAAGCAAAATCTTCAAATTCAATTCAAACTCACACAGGTCAATGAGTTTGACTAATTCATAGAAAATTTCTATGAAACATTATTTTTAAAATGGTTAGTAAACCTATAGAAAGTAATCAGTGATTGAAAGAACAAGTCAAGAACAATTGCTCATGTCATAATAGCTTTCTTTTATTCATTTTTTTTTTGCAGGGTTCCCAGACTGTAGATCAGGGAATGGTGTAGTATCACTTATTTGGATTTCCGCAAAACATCTGGCAAAGTCTGCCATACATCTTTATGGATAAGACAATAGGACAGCTTGGTATATTTGCAACTGGTTGGAAGGCCAATGAGAAGTCATGGTTAACCTGGAAGAATGTCTCCTAGGATTTGTGCTTGGCCTTCCCTATTCAGTTTAACATTTTTCAGCTAACATTAAATGAGGAGGGGATAGTTAATATCCTGGAAGAGAAAATATGGACCTAAAAAGGTCTTAACAGGCTAGAACTTCAGATTGAATCTAATAAGGTAAAATTTAACTATTAAAGCCAATAATTATTAAGCTATTAAAGCTTGAAATCACACCAACTTTTGGAATGCCCTGTATAAAACTTTACATTTATCTCTCTTAAATTTCATCTTGTTAGATGAAACTTATTCAAGCTTTAATAGCTCAAAATGCAGTAAGACTTGTGGAACATCCTGTATTTGCTTTTTTTTTTTTTTAAATCAACTACGTAAATACAGGATGGGGGGATATGACCAGACAGCAGTTCTCAATATGAGTCAACACTATGATGTGGCAGCCAAAAATACTAATATGAACTTAAAAGACAAATTTCTTCCAGGAACTGGGAAGTGAAAGTCCAGTTATGTCCTAAAACCATGTGTAGCACATTTTGTGCATCTGAGAACAGATATTGCTGCTAAATTGAAGCATATCTAGAGGTGGCGCCCAGGATGGCAAAGACAGTTAAGATCATGCAATACATGGACCAGTTAAAGCAACTGAAATTGTTAAGCCTAGAGAAGAGAATACATGATAACTCTCTTCAAATAGTTATAGGATCATAGATTTAAAGCTAAAATATCCAAGAGGCTATCAAGTCCTCATTTGACACATGAGGAAAGAGGCAGAGGGATATTAAATTACTTGCCTCAGATACTACAATGTCTCAGGCAGTATTCAAAGCCAGGTCTTCCCAATTCCAGATAGAGGGCTCTATCCACAATACCAGAATGCCTCCAGGTTGAAGGACCATCATGTGGAATCAGTTGATCAACAGTTAAATTAAGCTCTTACTGTGTGCCAGACAGTGTGATCCCATGGGAATCAATGATCCCTCCAATGATGCTGATCAGAGCCCATGCATGTCTGTCCATCCTGTGTGCCTCTTGTCTATGTTCTCCCATAAATTCATCCCAGGAGATTCCCTTGATATGCTAAAGACCTTCTTCAATTTCCCAGTTTTCCTTTATATCATGAAGTTATCAGTGGAACTCATGGACCATTCAAATATTTGTCCCTCCTTCAAGCCACATGAGAGGCCCATCTGTTTTATCATACTTTTTTTAAGCGATTTTCTTTACCTTAATTCTCCATAATTCCTTATTTGTTATGTGTTGCAGCCTGCTCACACTCACCATGTACCTCTCCCTTACCCTGTGAGTGACATTCAACTTTCACTTTTTGGTGGCTGCAGTGTTCCATGACTTTCAGTTGTACAACACTACTAGTGGAATTAAAAATATGGACCTTCATTTCAAGAAGTTTAGTCATTAAAAGAACTCTGAGACCTCCCATCCATGATCCAATCTATTTTATTCCTGTTCAACTCTGAGCCTAACTCTTTATTTTCAGAGGCCATTTAATATGTGTGTGTTTGTGTGTATAAATGTTATAGTTCATACATCTAACTGTAAGTCAGAGAGTCTTCATAATAATCACCCTGCATCCACTTGCTTTTTCTGGTGCTAGAACTATACATACTCACATGTTTGTATGTGTATATATGTGTGTATATTGTGTATGTATGCATATATGCATACACACATATGTACTCACTGTGTATATATACGTATATAGTCCTACTGATCTTAAGTCCTGTGTGGTTGCATCTGATTTTGTCTAACGGGTCCAAAGCACCCCATTCTTCCTAAATTGATTAAGGACTTGCTAGCCTAGACCATGAATGGGGAACCTGCAGCCTCGAGGCCACATGTGGCCTACACCCTTGCAGTGGTTCACAACTCTTCTAGGAGACTGCAAATTTCCAGGACCTAATGAAATCAGTACAAGCCCATCCACAGAGAGGAACATCTAGAAAACTTTACCCTCTCTAACAAATCTCTCCTCTACTGGAACTCAAACATCTCCTCTCTGACAGTGGTGACCACCTTCAGCAAGCATATATCTCTAGGTTTTATGTCTCACCTGATGTTTATGATCATAGGGCCAGGCTTAGCAGGAAGAAGGATGAGCAAAAGCTTGGAGATGCAATCCTATGAGGTATATTCAGGGAGAAAAGAGTAGTTCAGTTTGTCTGGGGTCTGTAAGTCCAAGAGACTAATGGGGATGGGATTCACACTGGACCCCTAAAGGACCCCAAAGCCCCTGAACTAAGTCTCTGGCATTTACCTGAAGCATTGACTCATCCTAATGATCCTTTCAACTAGCCTTTCTTTGTGGCCCCAAGCCCAAACCTCCAATTCTGTTACCTCTAACCTAGAGGAGTCCTTCATTGTCTGGATCATCCCAGGCCACTTCCCACCCTTAATTCCACTCAGACCTCTTCTCTTTTAACTCTAACCTAGACAAGTCTTTCATTGTCTGGATCACCCCCGGCCACTTCTCACCCTTAATTCCACTCAGACCTCTTCTCTGTTACCTCGCATGCACCCACTCCCATCCAAATCTTCTCACAGGTCTTTTCCCTATGAAAAAGGTTAGTCTCATCTACCAAAGGGAGCATTCTTAAAATCTCACCCACCTCAACCAGTGTCTCTGACTGAAAGAAGGCAGGACCAGCATCTTTTGCCCTAAATTTTGGGGTTCCCAGCATCCCTAGACCACAAAAGGATCTTTACTAGCTTTGATGTTTTCTTGGGAGATACCTTGTTGTGAGAAAGACTTTAAAGCATCATTTTGCTATACCAATCCATTTTTTTTCACTAGTCAACAAATAAGGAACACAGTGCGATCTTGTATTCTCTACATATTTCAGTTAATTATGTGATGGCAAAAGCATGGTCTAAAGTGCAGTATTGCTTGCAAAAGGCTAATTATTCCTTATTAATACATTTATCACAGATGAACTCAGTCTGATGTATAGAATTCTCACAAAATTTTGAATAGACAGGAAAACTGACCTAAAGGTTGGTAGTTCTTAATGTCTTCTTGGTTCCATTTATGATGTATTAAGAATGGGCTTTGATGATGGATAGAGTCTCCTGGATTGGTGTTTAACTCAGCTAAAATGTGTTAACAGCACTGAGAGCTCTTAAAAGACGAAATTGTTAGCTCAGTCTAGGGAATTACTCTTGGTGATGGTGAAGGTGATTTCTCTTTCTTTCCCCAAACCCATTAGCCATGACTTTAGGCAGTAGAGATATTTAGCCAGGAGGAGACATCCTATCCATAAGCTGTAGAGTCATTTTGAAAGAATTCAAGGCACAGTTGAAAGAACATAAACACACAGTCCAAGTAGATATGGGCATTGATAGGCATGGCTTGAGGCAGAAGCAGCTTCTAGGAGTGTGGCTAAAAAAGAACAAAAGAAGAGAGTTCAGTTAAGAAAAAGCTAGCCTGAAGAATTAAGAATTGAGATGCAGAGAAGCTCAGACCCTAAGAACTCAGCTGTGCAACCCACCCTGCAATCCTACCCCTGGAGGGGGGAAATTTTGTGAGGATTCCATAGAGGAGAAACGACTTCTAGGTTTGATCGTATTAAAGGAATGAGTATCCTTGGCTTTATATATTTTCCATATGTGTGCCTCACTACCATTTTACATTCAATTTGTTTCCTGAAGACATTATGTGTTTTTGTAGGAATGTTCCCCAGGCTTATTTTTTGGGGGAGGGGATGTTTTGCAAATATTATTCTAACTATGCCATCTGACTAAATGTCTTCGCTAAGAGTTGTGTCTACTGGATGACTGTAAATCGAAAGCACACTGGTGGGAGCTCATGATCTAGGAACTCAGACTCATAGGGTATCTCTTGAACCTGGAGGTAGCAGTCACCTTCGGCAAACCCAGCCTTTGGGTGTGATTGCGTGTGTGTGTGTGTGTGTGTGTGTGTGTGTGTGTGTGTGTGTGTATGTGTGTGTGTCTTTTGGCAGGGGAGTAGTGCAGAGGGGGTGCTATACTATAATTATATAATTCTAAGATTTTGAAAGTCTATGATTTCATGACCCCAAAATTCTACAATTCTAAGATTTTGAGATTTTATAACATGATTCTAAGCTAGCATTTTGTGATTGTAACATTCCACAGAACCACATGGATTGCATGTTCCACATCCTGGGGAGAATTCTTTTGATTAATCAAGTTAGAAGATAGCCTTATCTGTTCTGAATGACACAAGCCCCAGGTCCTTTTAATTCTAAAATCTTATGATTCCCATGAAGTCAAAACAGGTGGGATGCTATTAGTCCCTACCCCTTAATAAGCTAATCTTTCCAGCTACAGCTTCCTCCGACAATTACACAAAAGCTTATTAGATCATCCTACCCGTGGGCACAGGGTTAGTGTGGGACTCTTCCCCAGGCATCTGCCTGAATTACTTGGCAGGTATTAGACTCAACCAAAATGTAAAACTCACTTTTTTGACTCCATTAAGTTTTTTTCCTCTGCCTCTCTTTGATTCAAAATATATGATACATGTTTAAGTGACCACAATGTGGTCAGAATGGCATCATCATTCCATCAGAGATTTCAAGTTGGAAGAGACTATACAGACCATCCTGTCATTTTACTAAGTGCTGTGGATTATTGTACTAAGAACAATAGCTCATGGTCCCTTTTTTCCATGTGAAGGATCAGAAAGCATAATTGTAGAGTTCGCAATGAAGAGATGATATTGTTACCTCCTCTCCCCCACCACATACCATTGAGGTGATTAATTAATCAGTCTAACTAATTGGGCTAATTAATCAGATTCAGGCTAAATGGTATGATGGGAGAGCTCTGGATCTGGAAGTCAAAGAATCTAGCTTCAAATCCAGCTGTGGCCTCATCTTGCTTGGTTCCAGGCCTCCACAGAATTTCCAAAACATCTCCAGCTTTATCATGTTAACTTTCCCTTTTTAACTCTCCTTTATGTATTATATTCCCACAGTAAAATAGAGATTCCTTGAGGGTAGAGAGTGCCTTTGTTCTTACATTTCTATCCCCAGCAGGTAGCCTAGTACCTGGCAAATAGTGAGTATTTAATAAACTATCCATCTATCTATCTATCAGTCCATCCATCCATCCATCTATCCGTCTATCTATCTGTCTGTCTGTCTGTCTATCTGTCTATCTATCTATCTATCTGTCTGTCTATCTGTCTGTCTGTCTATCTGTCTGTCTGTCTATCTGTCTATCTATCCAGACATCCATCCATCCATCCATCCATCCATCCATCCATCCATCCATCCATCCATTCATCCATCTATGTGTCTATCTATCTATCCATCTACCTATAAAATGAAGGGTTAGAATACATGATCTTTAATGGCCTTTCCAATTCAAAATCTATTACCTCTGTAAATCAACATATGGTATGCTAAACAATATCTTTTCCCTACACATCCACAATTAGAAGTGATAGAGATGATTTGGAGAATAGAGTTCAGAATTGGGTTGGGTCCTTACAAGAAAGACAGGTGCAGCATGGAATAGATATTAAGTGAGAAGAGTACTTCCAGCCAGGAGGTTAGCAACCCAACTGAGAAGAGGCCTATGGTCCTTTCTACCAATTTTTAGAAAAGTCTTCCAGTCCAGAGCTTGCCAGGGGATAATCTGACCTGGCTCCCTACACTGAAGGGCTCCCCTGCAGGTAGTAAGGCTATCTGTATGTAACTTTGGCTATTTGTGTAGGTTGCTACAATTCAGCTTGAAAGGCGTCTAAGTTTTCTAAGTAGTCATTGACTGTAGGAACTGCAGTGTGTGGGCTGAGTGAGGAAACAACTATGAGTAGAAACCGTAGTTCACATATGAAGCTCACTCTGGGTGGATGAGTGGACTATTATAATAGAATGTCAGTGTAGGTGGATTTTGATGAGCCAGCCAACTGATCCCTAGTGTTATGGGGAAGACTCAGAAATAGGTATGGTCTAGCCTGAGTACTTTTGCAATTCACAAAGTGTTATCAACATACATTCTCTCACTTGATCCTTCAGTATAAGCTGTCCTGTGATATGGACAGGACAGGAATGACAGCTGAGACCTTTCAGGACCAAAGTGCCTTCCTTATGCATGCTGTCTGCCCTTTTAGAATATAAACTTCTTAAGGGCTGGCATTGTCTTTCCTTCTCTGTATTTTTATGCCCAGTGCCTAGCATTATGTTTGGCATAATTTAATAAATGCTTTTTCCTTACTTCATTCATACAAACCTAGGTCTTCAGATAAATCAAATCCAGTGCTAGAAACCAGGGGAAAGACTCCTCTATCTATTTGTTTAATCCCCAGTCAGTCATTTCATTACAAAAGTGATTATTAAGTTTTATGATGTGCTAAATTCCATGGATATAAAATATAGTATGGCAAAAAAGTCCCTGCCATCAAGGAGCTCATATCCTAATGGGGAATGGGAGGGAGACTACATGTAAATAACAAAGAACATACAAGATATGTACCATGTAAGTGAAAGGTAATCTCACAAAGGAAGGCACTAGCAGGCCTTCTACAGAAAGTGAGACCTTCTGTATTAGGGTTAGGATTAACCTAACCAGTTATGACTTTCCTTTCAAATATCTTTAATCTCTTCCTCTCTATGGACTCTTCCCCTACTACCTACAACATGTTTTTTTCTTACTTTATTATTATTATTCCTATTGATTTATTTTTAGTTTTTAACATTCCCTTCCACAAGATTTTGAGATCCAAATTTTCTCCCCATCTCTCCCCTCCCCCCACCCCAACATGCATTCTAATTATCTCTTCCCCAATCTGCCCTCCCTTCTATCACCCCCCCACCCCCCACCTTCTCTCTTCTATTTTCCTGTAGGGCAAGATAGATTTCTATATCCCATGATATACATGCCTATATGCCTTATTTGCCAGTTGCAAAAATGCTTAAGTCTTGATTATGCTGAGAAGACTTTCCTTTAAATCTGGGACAGCAGCCCCCCCCCCCCCCCAAGCTATCCTATCTCTCTACTCCTCTTCCCTGACAAACTCATTCTCAACTACCCATTCACTGCTCAGCCCTTCAGGCTGGCTGCTTTTCTTATCCCCAATACTAAAACTAGTCTTTTCATTGTCATTAATGACCTTTTTATCATCATATATTATGGCCTTTTCCCCCAGTTCCCTTATCCTCCAGAGGCCAATAGTCTTTCTGCTCTACTAGGTCATTTCCTTATTATCTCTTCCTTCTATAATTTCTCTTCCCTTTTTGCTTCTACAATATTCTACCCTTATGGTAGCTCTTGGCTCTTTATTGGTCTCCTTCAATGTTTTTGTGATTTTCCCCTTGCTTTCCCTGCTCTATACTCTCTCCTTTCATAATTATTCATTGTTACCTTAATGCAAAAATGTTTTACAAATCTGTGCCTCCAGGCCTGACTTTTCTCTTGAGTCAGAGCCCTCTATTTCCAATACCCTAACAGATAGCTTCAATTGGATGTTTCATTCCAAAACTGAACCTATGATCTTCTCCCTAAACTTGTTATTCTTTCTAATTCTCTCCATAGCATCCCCCTGGAAGGTCTATTTGCTTCTCCCGTTGGAGAGTTCCTTATGGAGTCTCCATTTTGTGCAGTGGCCCAGACTAGCCTCCAACCCTCTCTCAGCTGTGTCCCTGGATTTCAAACTTGAAAACAATCCCACAAGCTGACTCCCTTCAACTCTCTTTCCCTCTCTTCACCCACTTTCCTTTTGTATGTTATCTTCCCTCATTAGAATGTAAGCTGCTTGGGGACTAATTCTTTTTGATTTAATTTGTATCCCCTAGTGCCAGCACAGAGTAAGAAATTAATAAATGGTTCCTTTGAAAAATTTCTATTTTATTGTCTTAGGAAGATTCTGAAGGTCATCTGATAAGATAAGGGACTAGGCACTGAGGTCCTTTCTTGAGCTGAACTGCCAAACATTCAAACTCTACTGAAGAGGATGCAACTCCGATGGGCTGGTCACATTGTTCATATGGCAAATGTATGCTTGCCTAAAAGACGATTTTACAAAAAACGCACACAAGGTAGTCGCTCACATGGAGGGCAGAAGACGCGATACAAGGACACTTTCAATGTCTCTCTGAAGAATATTAGCATAGATTGCGAGATGTGGGAGACACTGGCACAGGGTCATCCAGCATGATGTGCTCACACCAAAGACGATGCTGTGTTCTATGAGCAAAGCGGAACTGCAGTAGCTCAAAAGAAATGTGAGATGCTCAAATTTAGAGACATCTTCCTCCCAAATAGTCATATGGATTATTTGTGCCTAACCTATGACAGAGCCTTCAGAGCTCATTTTGGACTAGTCAGCCACAGCTGGACGTTGACTCTGACATTGTGATGTCATTTTGGTCCTCTTAGAGTATGCAGGACAAATAACCTTTTTTCCTTTGCTCCTTCATTCCTTCCCTCATTCTTTCCTTCATTCCTTTTTTTCTTTTCTTCCTTCCTTAGTTTTCCTCCCAAGCCCCCAGGCTAGATGCCTCCATTCTCAGTGCTTTGATTCATTTTCTAGACACGCACTATAGAAATCTTCCCAGTGTACCACCTTGATTATAACCCTCTCCTGCTCAAGAACATTCACTGACTCCGTATTGCCCATATGAAAAAAAAAAATTAAAGCCTCTTAGCCTGACATGATCAGTCTCTATCCTACCTTTCTAGACCTGTCTCACTTTGTTACCTTACATGTACTCACCACTACAACCGAAATGCTTCAGTCATCATCCTCTGTTCTCATCCTGCTTACTTTCACTTCTATCTCTTTGCTATTATTCATCTAACTTTGCTTACCTCAAGTTTAAAATAGACTTTTCACCTCCCCACCTCCCCACCTCATCCTGTTGGATTCCTCTCCTCCCTTCAAGGTTCAGTTCAGATGTTATCCCCTCCCTACATCCAAATCTCTCCCCCAACTCCCACCTGCTGAAAGTGATCTCTCTTTCCCCAAATTTCTCACAGCATTTTAGCCTTCCCTTTCTTTTGATTTCATTGAACCCTGTGTTATAGTTGTTGATATATGTCTTAGCCCTGCTATTTAATTGTGATCTTTGGGAGAAGGGACTATGTCTAATTTCACCTTTATACCTTCATGTCTGGAAGAGGCTTTAATAAATATTTGTTGAATGTATTGAGTGAGCTTAATATTGCTGTCTCTTTAAGAATGGGAAAGATTTGCATAGAGAGAGAATAGTATGATCTTCTTGAGGGCAGAGACTTACTTCTATAACCTCTAGGCATTGAGAGAGGCTGAATAATCCAGTGGAAAGAATACAGGGCCTGGCATCAGAATCAGATCATAGACTTACAGCTAGAAGGTGGTCATTAAGTCCAACTGTCTCATTTTAAAGATGTGGAAACTGAGGCTCATGAAGGGTAGACGACTTGCCCAAGGTCACACATCTAGTAAGTGTCTGATGCGGGACTTGAATTCGGGTCTCCTTGACTCTAAGTCCAATGTAGTCCTCACTACACTATGCTCACTCATCCACCTGGGCTCAAGGCTCAGTTCTATTAAATTTTCCTCTGGGCAAACCACTTTACCTCTCTGTTATCTCATTTGTAAGGTAGGACAAAGACGTTTTAACTACTGACTTCAGATGATTATCGTGAGCAAAGTGCTTTGTATGCTATGTAGCACTGTGAAAAGGTGGATGATTAAAGCTAAGCCCTGGCAAATATGTACTGGAGTGCCTGCTTATATTCACTGGGACTTGGAATGTTGGGTGATACAGAGCCTCTGAACCAGGGTGCTGGCCCAAGGGAAGAGAATAGAGCCCATGAGTTCGTTCCCAGACTCTAGTCTTAATGCATTCACAACACATGCTCTTCTGATTCTGGTAGATGTGCTCTTTTTGCAATTGCACACCTTGGGAATTTGGCTGCAGTAGATCTGGGTCCACTGAAAAAGTATATATTGAATTTGCTCAGTGCAGATCCCACATTGGGCACAGATTCTCTCAAGTGCATGTTCTCTCTTGTGCTTCTGCTGAATTCATTAAAGCTCTAATATAAAGGGCCATGAAGGCAGTCTAATGATGACATTTAATTACAAAGAGCAAAGCGCTGGGTTTCTCTATTACATGGACGATGCAGTAGAAAGGGTTGTTAGTCCCTACAGGAAACTACCATATGGAGTTGTTGCTCCAAAGCTCATTTCAAAGGCAGAGACTGTAACAACATTACTGTTAGATGAATTCTCTGCTTTCAATAACCTCAATTTTACTCTTTTAACTTTACTGGAATGCTGATTGACATACCTTCACTTCAGAGTAGCTAGGCAGTGCAGTGGATAGAGCACTAGCCCTGGAGTCAGGAGGAACTGAGTTCCAATCCGACCTCAGACACTTATTAGCTGTGTGATCCTGGGCAAGTTATTTAACCCCAATTGTCTCCCAAAACAAAAATTCCCTGATTTCATTGGGATGGACTATTATCAGAAGCAAGTGACCTTCTTCCTGTGGATAGAGGTAGGTGAGTGCTATGGAAAGACCCAAAAGACATAGATACCGGCTTGATCATTTGCAACAGGCAAGTCCCTTAAATTCTTTGTGCTAGTAATATGGACAGCAGAAATGTGAAGATGGAGAGCCATGAAATATAAAATCCTTGAGGGAAGGTATTGTTTCGTTTTTTGCTTTGGGTTGTTAACATTAAGTCCTACCTACTCCAGTACCTCATCATGGAACCAACTCTCAGTTTCCAGAGCTTTTACCAGTAGAGTACAGAAGGTCAAGTTATTTGCCCAAGACCATATCTAGCAAATGTCATAGGCAGGATTTGAATCCAGGTCCTCTCACTCCAGAGCTAGTATCCTTTCTACTATAATACTGTGGAATATGGAAACAGGAGGTTAAAAGATTGTAGGTGAAGTACAATTAGGAAATTCAGCATCATAAGAAAAGATAGGCAGATCTAGGTTGAAGACTGACAACTGGAGGCAGGACTGGGAAACAGATAGACTTTGTATATGGTTTCCTCTGCTATTTACAGGATGATAGACTTAAAGTTAAAAAAATATTAGAGCCCATCTACTCCAACTCTCTCACTTTATTGAGGAGGAAGTTGAGTTCCAGAGACATAAAGTTATTGTGTTTGTCCTTCATTTTTGAAGACGACCATGGTATCAGAGAGATGATGACGTGACTTGCAGTTGACTTTGATTTGAGTGAGGGAGGGCTGTGCAAGGTCACCAGCCTCACTTTCTCCTCCAGAGCCATGTGGGTCCAGTGGCCTGATATTTACCAGAATAACTGGAGATGGCCTAGGATGCATTGGAAGAACCTGGCCCTTTCAGGCTAAGGTCTTTTCAGGTTTTCACTTAGAGTGAGTCGAGGGATGGCCCCTTTAATTAACAAAATAATCAAACTGGGAGGGGAAGACCCTCAGGGTTGCTGGTCAAAAGAGAAACAGTTACTATTGACTTTCACTTTGAACCAGGAAGGTCCAAAATATAACCATTAAGTGGTGCTTGGGCAGGGACCTATTGTGGTCCAATCTATGAGCTCCACAGTGAAATGGGTTTAAGGTTTGGTGTTTGAGAGAGAGAGAGAGAGAGAGAGAGAGAGAGAGAGAGAGAGAGAGAGAAAGGAAGGAAGGAAGGAAGGAAGGAAGGAAGGAAGGAAGGAAGGAAGGAAGGAAGGAAGGAAGGAAGGAAGGAA
>CM053625.1:180221692-180248192 GCA_028646595.1 Phalanger gymnotis
TTTTGCCATTTGGGTTAGTCTATTGTTTAAGGTGTTGTTTTCTTCAGTATACTTTTCAGTATTTTTTTTGAATCTCTTTTAGCAAATCATTGACTTGCTTTTCATGGTTTTCTCTCATCCTTCTCATTTCTCTTCCCAATTTTTCCTGTACTTCTCTAACTTGCTTTTCAAAATCCTTTTTGAGTTCTTCCATGGCCTGAGACCAGTTCATGTTTTTCTTGGAGGTTTTTGTTGTAGGCTCTCTGACTTTGTTAACTTCTTCTGACTGTATGTTTTGGTCTTCTTTGTCACCAAAGAAGGATTCCAGAGTCTGAGACTGAATCTGGGTGTGTTTTTGCCGTCTGGCCATGTTACCAGCCAAGTTACTTAACCCTTGAGTTTTTTTCAATGGGGTATGACTGCTTGTAGACTAAAGAGTTTTATGTTCCATGCTTGGGCGGATGCGCTGCCTCACCAGCACTCCTCCTTCCCCAAGAACCCCCTACCGGGACTGGGCTTAAATCTTCAGCAGGCTCTTCACTCCTGCTCTGATCAGCCACTTAATTCCTCCCACCAGGTGGGCCTGGGGCCAGAGGCAACTGCAGCCTTTGTTCTAAAGCTGCCCCACCTCCGCTGCCCCAGGGGCAGTAGCCGAACCGCAAACTCCATCCCGTCCTGCAGCTTTTCCCACTAACCTTCTGTGTTGTCTTTGCTGTTTGTGGGTTGTGAGGTCTGGTACTTGACACAGCTCAGTAATTCAGCACGCTAGGGCACTCTCCGCTTGGCTCCTGGTCTCGTCGGTCCGCAGTCTGGTCGCCCGTGCTGCACGTGTTGGGCTCTGCTGGGCTCAGCTCCGCTCCCCTCAGCTGGGAGCTGGGAGCTCTGTGCGGGACAGACCTTACCCTGAGACCATCCAGGCTGTCCTGGGCTGGAGCCCTGCTTCCCTCTGACACTTTGTGGGTTCTGCAGTTCTAGAATTGGTTCAGAGCCATTTTTTTATAGGTTTTTGGAGAGACTTGGTGGGGAGCTCACGCCAGTTACTGCTTTCCAGCCACCATCTTGACTCCGCCCCCAACCTTAATTCTTAAAAGCCCATTTAAATAACACCTGATTTATTTTATGTATGGACCATTCTCATGATTTTGTGAGTGTAAAGAGCTCTTGGTAAGGAACTTTCCCTACCAAGGCAAGTCGGTGCCTACTCTACAACTTAGAGTCTCAGAGAGATTTAAATCACTCAAAATCAAATAAAATATCAGAGAGATTCAAGATCAAAAGTTATCAGAGGCAACACCTGGATCCAGATCTTCCTGACTCCAAGGCCAGCTTTTTAACCACTGTACCACACTGCCTCTTACAAATCACTTTAATACTTGGAAAGAGCTGTGATTCCCTCAACCCTGACAGATAGGAAAAAAAAGTTACTAAGTGTTTTCTTCTCCCACACTAATAATAATAACTAGCATTTATATAGTGCTTTTAGGTTTACAAAGTGCTTTGCAGATGTTATCTCATTTTATCCCCATAACAATCCTGGGAGTTACATTCTATTATTATATCCATTTTATAGATGAAAAACTGAGGCAGGCATAGGTTAAGTGACTTGCCCAGTGACTCACATAGCTAGTGAGTGCGGCTGAATTTAAATTTAGGTCTTCCTGAGTCCAGGTTTAGTGCTTTATCCATTGCACATCTCCATATCCAATCAGGGAAAAAATTATATTCATTCCTCATCTCTAATAACACTTAGATCTATGCCCTTGTCTCCATACTCCCATCTGCTGTCCCTAAAACAATCCCTCATCACCTCACACATGGATTATTTCAACAGCTTCAAAACTACTCTCCTTCCTTTAGTCCCTGATTTCAATTGCTTTATATGTTTATTAAGTGTCTGCTATATGCAAAGCATTGTACCTTGGGCCCTGAGGATACAAAGATACCAGGGAAATAGGCACTACCCTGAAGAAGCTTATAGTCTACCTGGGAGAACTGATGCATTCACAGATAAGTAAATACAATGTTGTGTTTGTCCTTTGTTTTTGAAGAGGACCATGGCATCAGGGAAATGATGACATGACTTGCAGTTGACTTTGATTTGAGTAAGAGAGGGCTGTGCAAGGTCAACAGCCTCACTTTTTCCTCCACAGCCATCTGAGTCCAGTGACCACATCTCCCATTGCATCCTGGGCCATCTCCAGTCAAATGCAATGCAATTTGAGGAAGAAGAGTGATCACTGAGGACTAAGGAATCAAGGAAGGTTTTCAGGAGAAGGGGACACCAGGGCCAAGTCCTGAAGGAAGTGGAGCTGAAGAGGGAAGGCATTCCAAGAATATAAATCAATTCAGTTCCATACCACAAATATTTATTAGGCATGTATTACATATAAGGAATTGGGCTATGTGCTTGGATTACAAAGATGAAAAACTAAACAGCCCCTGACCTCAAGGTGCTTACAGTCTAGCAAAAGAGGTAACATAGACAATCACAGAATCTTAGGGCTCAAAGAAACTTTAGGGATCACCCAATCCAACCCCTTCATTTTACAGATAATAAAACTGAGATGCAGTTTGCCAAACAAATGCAGACCTTGCCAAAGGTCACACAACAAGTTAGTAGTTGAACTTGGTCTCCAATCTGAATGTTGTGACACCTATCCCGGGTCTTTTTCTATCCTGCCATCTTGGTGTGCATAGGAGAGGTCAGAAAGGCATGAGAGACTCAAGGAAGAAGGAAACTCTTCTCATTGTGTGCCCAGCTCATAATAAAGGCTTCATTAGTGCTTGTTGGTTGATTAATTATCAGAATAAAGAAAGGCATTTAAGGGAGAGGGGCATCTGAGCTGGGCTTTGAAATAGAAGGATTTCGAAAGTTGAATCGGGGAAGGAAAAGTCCATTTCAGGCATGGAAGATGGCATGAGCAATAGCCTGCAGGTGGGAGAGAAGAGGATGAACTCAGGGAACTATAAGGAGTCCAATTTTGTTGAACTATGAAGCACTAGATTCAGAACACAGTAAAATAAGATTGAAAAATTAATAAATTGATAAAAGTTAATAATTGATAAAAAGTCAATAAGACTGAAAGACTGTAGCCTTGAATGCTAGCCAATGAGTTTGTATTTTATTTAACCCTCTGTAAAGCAAACTAGATGATATCTCAAGTCCCTTCCTGCTCTGACATTCAATTATTCTCTGATTCTCCATCAAGATAGAGCTTCCCAGGGAACACAAAGGCTATATTCTATAATGGATCCCTGGTGACTTCTCATCAGTCCAGAGCACAGAGGTGCCAATGTGGGCAATGAGGATTCTTCAAAATACAATTGTTTTCCTCAATGGTCCATCCTTTTTTTCACTCTTTGTGACATCTATATTTCTCTCAACTTACATTTAATTCTGCTTTATGATTCTTGGTACATTTCCCTATTCCCTTCCCTCCTCAGATGAGTCATAAGATGAAATGAGGCATTTTGCACTAACCGATGGTAGAAGCTGAATTATTCAAACTCCTCCGGACTCTGAAATTACTTTAAAATGTTGATGTTCTTCATTAAACATCAGAATAGGCAGAGGGTTGAAAGTATTTATCTTAATTTGTGGAACACATCTCCATTCCGGCTTCCATATGAGGACAACACTACCATATTAATGCCTTGAAACTTTAAAATCAAATCCCATTCCCCTTGGGTGAAACAATATGAGCCGTCTTTCTCTCTGATTGATGAGATGGCACCAGTTTTCATGTTGTAATTGCTTGTTGTAGTGTAAAAATGGAGCCTTAGAGTTGGGTGGGAAGGAGGCTGCTGTTGACTTGGTTCTGCATTTCTCTGATTTTCTCCAGAATGCGTTCACAAGATATCGCCACTTCCTACATCAGTTCACATCGGGATTGCAAAATTAGTCAGCAATGCTGCCTACAATAGTTTAAGAGGATAAGACAAAGGGTAGGTTTTCTTACTTGTTCACAGAATCACAAAATTTCAGAATCAGAAGCAACCTCTAAGTCTTCCAAGCTGTTTGACCATAGGATGGGCATTTCCTCTCTCTGATCCTCAGATTCCACATCATAAGATGAAGAGCTCGTACTAGATGGCCTCTAATATCCCTTCCATCTTTAAATCTACTGTGGCCCTAATAAGCTCTGAAGGTCTTTATCCCAACTCCTAGCCAGACTGAGAAGTCAGGTCCTCAGAGGCTAGGCTAGCTACATTTTTTCCCCTTTGAGATACTAGGATATCCCTGAGAGGTTGGTATGTCTTCCTAATGACATCAACTTGAGTCCCCATTCTGGTTTATTATCTCCGATATCTGTCGCCAGTGACTACAATCCTAATTTTATTTAACCAATTAACATCAATTAGCTTTTTTAAAAGTGATTTCTCCTGAGATGGTATAGAAAGAACAGAAATAAAATTTTCCCTCAACATCTGAGAGCAAATTCTCCCATATTCAACCTCAGGCCCTGGATGCTTGAAGTGCTTCACACTTGGAGCATTTTCTTCATCGTGTTCATCCCAGAAAGCTCTTTTCTGAACGTGGTAAAGCCGAGAGATGAGCAGCTATTCCTCCTTCGTGGCAGCCTTTGATCCACTTCTCTGCTGGGTCAAAGTGGTCATTAGTAATCTGTTCCTCACTGGGCTCCTCTGCCCACAAAATCTGACATAGATTCCAGCTCCTAGAACTCTGGCAGCTTTCTCTCTTGATCTTTCAAAGTTCAGAAGGGTACAGTCTTGTCCAATACTCATTAACCTAAGAGCAAGAAGGAATTGAGCAATAGAGAGAAGGAACAAAAAGGTCACACATTCAGAGGCCACGTGGCCTATGGCTCAGATGGGGAGACGAAGGCCTGTGGCCTTTCTCCTCAACCAGAAGCTTAGAGCACTCCTCACCTGAATGCAGTCAGGCAAAAAAGAAAGCTGAATCATCGGGTTAGTCATTTTTAAATATTAAATTTTACTTTTTTTCCTTAATTGACAAAAACTGATTTCCTCTCTTTCTCACCCTACCACCCACTATTGAAAAATAAAACAAAACAAAACTCTTCTGACAAATATTCAAATTTAAGCAACAAAATAAAATCCTGCATTGACCATATCCAAAAAAATATATCTACTCATCTTGAGTCCATCACCTCTCTGTCAGAAAGTGGGCAATATGCTCCAGAATCACACCTGATCATCGCACTGATCAGAGTTCTTAAGGCCCTCAAAGCTGCTTTTACTGTATTGTTGTTATGTTATAAGTTGTTCTCCTAGGTCTGTTCACTTCACTCTGTGTCAGTTCATAGAAGTCTTCTCAGGTTTTATTGAAACCATCCTTTCCTTCATTTCCTATGGCATAATAATATTCCATTATATTCATATACCATAATTGGTCCATTCATTCTCCAACTGATGGGAACCCCCATAGTTTCCAGTTCTTTGCTACTACAAAAATAACTGCTACAACTATGTTGGCACATATGGATTCTTTTCCTCTTTCTTTGATCTCTTTGGAGTATAAGCTAGTAGTGGCACCAATGGGCATGAGTGCTTTTGTAAGCATTCTCAATTCTGGCAGTCATTCACTCAAAAGATTTTCATGTGCTAAACAGACTGGAAACAATATCTAGGCATGCCCTGCAGTCCACCACAGCAGAGCTCCTTGGACAAACCCAGACTGTCTTCTCATTGGTGAATCCCAGTTCTTGGTTTTCCTTCAGTACAATGATCCTGTAATCTGAGCCCCACCTGTACCTGACCAAAAATCTCAACAAGAAGTAATCTAGACATTGCTTGAAGATCTTTATGGAAGAGAAACCCCAGGCAGTCCATTCCACTTCGGGGTAGCTCTAATGATTAGGAAGATTTCCTTAAATCAAATCTAGGTCTGCCTCTCTGCTCCATCCTTCTTAGTTTTGTACATTGGAACCAAGAAAGATAAGTCTAATTCTTCTTCTCCATGGCAACTCTTCAAATATTTCAGTATAGCTTTCCTATCCCTCCAAGTATTCTCCAGGCTCAAAATTCCCATTTTTTTTCAAACCAACTTCATATGCCATTATCTGGAGGTCCTTTATTATTTTAGCCTCCCTATTCTAGACCAGTGTTTCTTGACCTGAGGTCCACAGACTCCAGGGAGTTGGTCCATGAACTTGGATGGGGGAAAAATACATCTTTATTTCAATATAATTGGTTTCTTCTGTAAATCTACATATTTTGTTTTATGCATTGAAAAACATTATTCTGAGAAAAGATTCATAGGCTCATCCAGACTTCCAAATGAGTCCATGATAACAAAAAAGTTAAGAACCCCCAGTCTAGACTCTCCTCACCCTAAAATGAGGTACATAGATCTGAACATAATACTCTGGATATATTATGTCCTGGACAGAGCCAAACAGTATCACCACTTCCTTATCCCTATACATTTCATATACTCCTTTCTCAATGTAGCCGAAGATCAAATTAGCTTTCTTAGATGTCATATTATACTCTTTGACTCATACTGAGCTGGTAATTCACTAAAACTTCCAACAGTTTTTTTGACTGTTTATTACCCACTCTACCCCTCCCCTCAACTATTTCAACTTTGTTTTTGTTGTTCAGTTGTTCATACATTTCTGCCTCTTCATCATCCTGTGGACCATACTATCCATGTGTTTTTCTTGACAAAGGTACTAGAGTGATTTGCCATTTCTTTCTCCAGTGGATTAAGGCAAACAGAGTTTAAGCAGCTTGCCCAGGGTCACACAGCTAGTGTGTCTGAGGACAGATTTGGACTCAGATCTTCCTGACTCCAAGCCCAGCCTTCGATCCACTGAGCCACCTAGCTGCCTCCTATTTTAACTTTTAAAGATGAATGTTTGAATCCACGTAAAACTTTATATTTATCCCTATTGGATTTCATTTTCATTAGGTTTGCCCACAAGTTCTACACTGTCACATTCTTTTTTTATCCTGATTCTATCATCCATCATGGTAGCTATCTTACCCAACTTTAAGCCATTTGCAAATTTGATGTCTTCTTTTGGAAGCTTTCCAGAAAGTTTCATTAAAATTTTGGCTTTTGTTTCAGCAGTAAGTGATAGATTTACAGAGCTGGAAGAGATCTTAGAAATTTCTTGTTCCAACTTTCTTCTGTTCTGCAGATGAAAACACTGAGACTCAATACAAGTAATAAGTAGAACCAGTATTTGAACCCAAGTCCTCTGATCTCAAATCCAGTGTTTTTTTTTTTTCATTATACCATGCAGTCTGAAAAATGAATGGACTTGAAGGCTTCATAGTGGAGGAGGAATCTGAACTGGGCTTTATACTAGGATCTAGAGTTAATAGGAGGTAAAGAATTTGTTCAAGGTCACTGCTAATTAGTAACAGAGCCAGAACTATAACCAGGTCATCTGATTCCCAAACCAGCCTTCTTTCTACTGCACTATACTCCTTCCATAGGATATTAGTTGAGGGGCAGTGTGGTATAATATTAATTTATTCATATGCTGCTTAAAAGTTTACAAAGAACTTTCCTCACAACAACCTTATAAGACAGTGTTACAGAGTAGAAAGAATAGACTTAGAGTCAGGGAACCCCGTGTTCAATTCAAATTCTGACTTTGACACTTACTGGCAGGGATATGCTGGAGCCAACTTGAACCAGATTGCAAGAGCCTGTTATTAATTTTTCAATGTGAACATATGCACCTCCAAATTGGCATATACTACAAATTGTCTAGTTGATTATGCAGACCTAAAAAAGTCATGGAGGAAATGTTAATATTACTGATTGAACTTAAAAATGTGGCCTGCATACATTTTTTTTCAGAGAACCAATTGTTAAACATTTATCAGAACATTTCTGCTTACTAGCCATGGTTCTATGGGCAGATACCTTCACTTCTATAGATCTCAATTTCCTTACCCATATTTCAAGGAGCTAATAAGATCATGGGTATGAAAATGCCTTATAAATTATTCTATAAATGTAAGTGGATCTTGTTTAATTTTTCACACATTTAGTATACTTTGTTGGTGTTTGCTGTTAATGTTGCTATTGTTCAGTCATTTCCTACTCTTCATGACTCCATTTGGGTTTTCTTGGCAAAGATACTGGAGCAGTTTGCTATTTCCCTCTCCAGCTCATTTTACAGATGAGAAAACTAAGACAAATAGGATTAAGTGACTTGCTCAGGGTCACTAAGTGTTTGAGGCCAGATTTGAACTCAGGAAGAGAAATCTTCCTCCTTCCAGGACCAACATTCTATGCACTATGGTGCCACCTAGTTTCCCACAGCAAGCTATCCATATGGGATGATGGCACAGGGGAATCACAGGATCATTTTGTTCATAGCTGGAAGGGATCTTGGAGGCCATTAAGTCCTACTCCCCAATTTTACAGATGGGGAAACCAAGGCCTAGGGAATCAAGTGATATGTACAAAGTCACATGGGCAGTAAGCATCTACAGGAAGATTGGAACCCAATGCCTCTGATCTCAGAGACAAACCTCTTTCCAGGATACCAGAGATCACACTCCTTTTTGTTATTAGCAAGCTAATACACATAAAGGGATTAGATGTATTGCACTCTTATAAAACATCTCCTTAGCAAAGTCTTCTGCTTTCCCCCTTTTTACTCCTGTCACAGAATCACAGAATGTTAGACCTGAATGAGGCTTAGAGATCACCTCTAACAACCTTCTCATTTTATAGAGAAGGCAGAGAGGAAAGGGGCTTATTCAAGATCACACAGGAAGTAAGTAGTCTAACCAAGCTGAGACCAGAACCAAGGTCTTCAGACTCCAAATTCACTGTCCTTTCCATTATGCTGTACATCCTAATGGTTTCTGCTCTCCAATTTCCTAATCTAATTTTCTTTCTGCTACAAAATGTTCAGTTGTAGACACCTTGAAAATAAATATCATAAGAGCATTCTACTGTCTCTATTTGGAGCTCAAGGGCGAATCCATCAATTGGAATCAAGGGCATCACTTTGAAATAAATATCTGAGAAAAAGCAGCTTTTCAGGGCCTCTGAAGAATCAGGCACTGCACTTATCCTTCCCTAATTCTTCATCTACTTCTTGGCATTGGGAACTTTCAATGCTCAGCAACTCTAACCTCTGACCTCCTCTCCTCTTCATCTTCCCACAAATGCAATCCCCAACTCCAGGGCCAATTGTTTCTATCTCCTCTCTATTGTCAAAGTTTGGCCCTTTGTCTTCTCCTGCCCCCTCAGGATATTATACACTCCAGCCAGCCCCATTTTTCTTCTTTAATTGTGCCTGTGGTTTCTATCCCCACCTCTGCTCTCTACTCCCTTCTTGGGATAATTCTGGCAGAAACCTTTGTAGTCCCTTTTTGGATACTTCTTCCTTGGATGTGAATTTGTCTCTGTTTCTGTCACCTATTTATTCTTTCACACTTGGGGTGGGGAACCCAGCTTCTCAGAAAGTTAAAATCTTTTTTATCCTTATTTCATTAGAATTTAGACAATTTCAGGTTACCGTGTCCCGTCAATAATAGTAATAGTGATTTATAGCCTAGCCTGAAATCAGAGAGTCCTAGAATCTTAGAATCCTATGCATCATTTCCCAAGCCCACACTGTTATTTCCATTCCTCCTGCTCACTCCCTTAGTCCAAGGCTTATTACCTCTGTCCCAAACTATCGTTGTGAATCTTAAACTATCTTCTCACTTCCATCCTGCCCCACCACTCTCCAGTCTATCCTTCATTCTACTGCTCCCAGATTGATTGTCCTGAAATACACATAAGCACTCCCCAGTCCCCAAACCTTTCATGGATCCCCATTTCCTACTGAATAAAGTTCAGACTCCTCAGCTTGATATTAAAAGCCTTCTACAATTTGGATCCAATCTATTTTTTTTCAGTCGGTCTCACACCAAACTCAAGAAAAACTGAACTACTCTCAACCCCTTATATGCCTTACACACAGTAGGCATTTAATAAATGGTTATTGAATTGAATAGACTTGAATGTCCCCCATTCCCATGCCTCTGTGCCTGTGTTCACTAAGTTCTTGGTTCCCAGAACATCCTCCCTTCCACACGTCCAATTCCCACCCATCTTTTAGGGGCCTAACTCAAATGCCACTGGACTCATGAAACCCAATACACTGGCCCCACCTCCTGCAACAAGAAATGAGCTCTCTCTCCTCTAAACCCCTAGAGCACTTTGGTTTTTTTCCTTTCCGTAATTTGAAGTTGTGTCTCATGTTATAGCTGTAGGTGAAGAAATACACACACATACACACACACACACACACACACGCAAGAATCTTCAGAGTTGGAAAGAACCACCTTGGCCATTTAGTCAAACATGTACCCCATCACTTAGCCTTTCAAAAATTAAATTTTTATTAAAACCTACACCAAAAAAATACTTGATTTTTCCTCCCTCTAGACTTGAAGATGGAACTAGATCTGTGATTTCATTAGCATAGGGAGCATAGTTTGGCACCTTCTCTGGAACTTACAGTCTTAGAGTTGCCTAGAGCATTTAAGGATTAAGTGACTTGGCCAGGGTCACACAGTCAATAAATGTCAGGTAGGACTTGAACCCAGGTCATCCTAAGCTTCAAAGTCAACTTTTTATCTACTATGCCATACTGGTTCTCTCAGGGAAGGGACCATCTCCTATTTCTCTTGTATTCTACCCAGCTCTTCTTTCAGGGCTCTTCTTACAAAATAAATGTTACTTGTTGTTGTTAGAATATAACATAGCTCATCAGTAATAACAACAGCACCCTCTCTTTCATGTCTGAATATGCCTCTATCAACCTAGCATCATGGGGCTATCTACATATTTGGTCAAACTTGACTGACACTCTCCTCTGATGACTCCTCATGGCTTGTAGGTGATCCTATATTCTCAAAGGCTAAGCTGGTGGAAAGAAAGTCCTGGAAGGGCCAACCAATTTAGAAATAGTTGTCATAATCATAAGAATAATGAGCATCTTATAATGCTTTACATTTTAGAAAATACATGTTGTCAAAAAAAGAAAAAGAAAAAAAGAAAATACATTTGGTCATTTGAGCCTCACAACAGCCCTATGGGGTGCATGCTACAGGTTTTATTATCTCTATTTTTAAAATGAAGAAACTGGGGTTCAGACTGGTTGAAGCACTTATCTGTTGTTATATAGCTAGTGTTGAATGAGAAATTTCATCCCATCTTCTTGATTCCATGTCTAGCAGTCTTTAAACTGTATACCCGAGGACCAACCTAGCTAAGTGTATCCCCAGAAGGATGGTAGCCAGCTCATGATTTGTTCTGCCTCATCAATTCATTAATATAATCTGTAAAAGTGTGAATGAGTAGTGATATTCATTAGGGAGGGAGAACCCACACTGATGAAATCACAGACCATAACTCCTACCCTGGGAGTTGTAAGAGATGAAAGATAAATTAGACTCAATCCCTGCCCTAAAGGCACTTACATTCCAGTTAGAAACAAGGATAAAAACGTAGGAAAAAGGTATAGTGGGGACTATATAATTTTATTCTCTCAGGCATATATAGCAATGCTTCAGGAATGCTTGCTCACTCCACTCCCATCTTCCTATCCAAAATGGTAAAGCAAGCAAATTCTGGTTATCTGAATGATCCTTACGAGGTGGCTACAGAGCAACTCAAGAGACCCAAAGGAACAATTGGGGGCTAAATCGTAAGTGAGACCTGGGATTAGGACAAGCCCATAGACCCATGTGAAATGCTGACATGAGCAGGTGTTAAAATAGAAAGATCAAACTGTGGTATTTCCTGATCCAGGTGTTCCCCATATGAACAAAACCCATAGCCCCCACCCCTATACACCTTAGTAGTGAGTCTTCAAGAATTTGGCCATAAACCCCAACCCATTGGCTGCTAGCCAACCTTCTGGGAATCAGCCTCTCTGCACTTAGCTAGTATATCTCTTGGATGACAGGCACAGTCCATCATCTGACTCATACATGAAGCCTTCCTAAATTGGTAGGACCTGACCAAGAACCCAGACTCACCTCCATGCCATGAATAGACATCAGAGAAATTACACATAATATGCAAAAGAGTAACATTCTAAATGGCATATGCAGCTCAATTTAGAGACTAGAACCCTTCCCAGGAAGCTATGGAGACATGGATGCTAAACATAGCTCTACCATTGTCTTGCTGTGTGACCTTGGGTAAGTCTCTTCACCCCTCTGGGTTTCTCTCCCCAACCCTCCACAAAATGACAAGCTTAGTCTCAATGATTTCTGAGGTCTCATTTAGCTCTAATTTTCTATAATACACTCACAGATTCACAGTGTCCAAGCTGGAAGGGTCCCCAGAGATGCCTTAGTCTTTTTAAGTAGGGCCTGGGAGTTTGCTATGCACTATGAGAGGCCTGTTGGTAAAAACAAGTCTGGCTTCAAAAGACTCTTTTTAGTAACACTTTCAATAGAAATGGCTTGAAAATGGATATTATAGTTTTCCTATTTCAGTGCAGAATCATAGGACTTATAGTTGGAAAGAAAGTTAGAGGTCACCTAGAGTAAATGGGGAACATTCTTTTTCTTTTCTTTTCCTTCTGTGTGTGTGTGTGTGTGTGTGTGTGTGCCGCATGCAGTGAGGTTGAAGGAAGACTTCTAAGTATCCTTCAAATTGTGTGATATAGGTGGCTCACTGCTCTGTGTAGCATAAGACCAGCCAAGTCTATATCATCACACAAGTCATTATAGAGATTTTTGAATGCCCTTCCCCTGCTTCTTCCTGACTTAGCTGAAGGTGCAAGATGATGCATTTTCAGGGTGACTAATCAGCTGGATGGAAACATGCATGCAGCTCTTGTGACCCACCATCATGACACACTAGAGCAGAGCTGCCTTGCAACTTGGGAATTTGAAAATGAGCATTCTTTTTCATTTTGTCTTCTCTCTTAAGTATATAACAGTGGAAATAATGCTGGGTATATAGTCAGAGGATCCAGGTTTGAATTCCAGTTTTCTATTTACCTGGGATGTGACCTTGAGCACATCGCCTCCCCTCTAGGCCTCAGTTTCCTCATCTGTAAAATGATGCACACCTTCAGATAGGTCAGGCAGGAAGCAGGGGAAGGGTATTCAAAAGTCTCCATAGCATGATGATATTGGCTTGGGTCACCGCTGCATGCGTGTGTGCATGTGCGCGTGCGTGCATGCACATACACGTGCACACGCACACACACACACACACACACACACACACACAAAAGAAGAAAAAGGAAGATAAAAAGTTTTTCCCCCTTTTACTGTCTGGTTTAAGGTCCACTACTATATTTTTTCTTTAATCATGAAAATCTGTATCTTTAAAAGTAATTTGCATAATAAAATGCAAATGATCCTGATGCTATTGCAGAGAATCTGGGCTCCCCACCAGATAGACATCTGCTCAGACCTATGCTAGAGCAGAGCTCAGCCCTTTGGCAGGGTCAGTGCTGAAGAACAGCGCTCGAAACCCTCAAATCAGCCCTGCCCTTGGAGGGAGTCACTGCCATGTGTGAGAACATTCCAAAGCAAAGGTAAAAGACCCAGAGGAGTGATGGGGAATGAATGATGCAATGATAGGGGCCTGGGTTCCTGGGCATTTTTTACCCATTTCTATCTTTGTTGTCAATACCCTGGAGGAAAAGGAGGTCAGAAGTTCAGAGGAGAGCTGTGACACAGTGGGAAAGAGCTGCCTGTTAGAGTCACAGGATCTAGGTTCAAATGCCAGCTCTTGTAATCTCTTACCTGCATGACTGTGGTCAGGTTACTACACCACTTGGGACTCAGTTGCCTCTTCTGTAAAATGAGAAAGTTGGACTAAATGACCTTCAAGATTCTTTTTAGCTCTAAATTTTTGATCTCTAACAATATAATATAATAAAATATATAACATAACAATATAATGTGATGTGATATATATAATATTTATAATATAATATAGTATAATACAATATGATATGATATAATATAAAAATAATCTATTCCTATGCTCCAAAAACTATTAGGGCATGTGGGTATTCCCTGAGTATGCTTATTCTTGATACATAGTAGGCACTTGATAAATAAAAACAATAGCTAACATTTACATAGTGCTTACTATGTGCCAGGTATCTGGCTAAGTGCTTTGCAATAATTATTTACAACTTACAGTTATCTCATTGGATTCTCACAACAACCTTGGTGGGTGCATGCTGTTATTATCCCCATTTTACAGATGAAGAAACTGAAGCAAATAGAGGTTAAGTGACTTGCCCAGCAATTAAGTATCTGAGGCCAGATTTGAATTCAGGTCTTCCTGACTTCAGGCTTGGTACTCCATCCACTGTACCAAATCTCCCTAGTTGAGTGGAGTCAGAGGCTCAGTGCTATACTTTTTCCAGAATTTGGCAACAGAGCACACAAAAATTCCAGCTTGAGGGCTGAGACTCTGAAATGCCCCCATGGAGCTCATTCCCCTGTCCCTAAAGAGGAGTGTCTCTCTCCAGGACATGATACCTGGTGGGTGAGGCATAATGAGCTTTGGTTGGCACTGTGAACTTGTCCAAATCATTGAACTTCTCACACCTCAGTTTCTCAATTTCCTTATACCTCTAAAATTCAAAATGGCCATCATAATCTACAAGGACTTGGGCACAGGACAGGTATCTGGGGCAAGGACAAAGAGACAAAGATGAGCAGACACCAAGGGGAAATTTCATCAGTCTCACAATTCTGCTAAGATCCAGACAAGCGATCTCTGTACATGGCTTTTGGGGCGAAGGAAGGGGTGGTTTCTTGGCACTGAGCACATACACTAAAAGGAGACAATCTAATCTGGTAGAGAATCCATGTTCTCCCTCTCCTTCCAAGTCCTTAGACCAGCTCTTTAATAAGCACACACTTCATTTTCAAGCACAGTGAAGCTGGGGGAGGCGTATGTATGATTGATGGTGCAGTAGCAAAGGAGAATCAGAGCCAGGTTACCTTGGTGGGTTTCTGTGGTAACCAGCTGTACTCTGCCTGGGCTCACTGAATAGTGGAACAAGGAGGAAATTCATGAAAACTGTGACCCAAAGGTATGTATTCCAGGCAGCTACCAAACCTAAGCCAGTGGTGCCAGTCTCCCTGTATGCCTCTGCCCCCTCCCTCACCTCCTTCCCCTATTTCTCAGCATTTGCATCCCTGTGAATTCTGGCTGCAATGAACATCAAGGAAAAAGAAGCTAAAAGAGGGAAGCCTTAGCATTGTGATGTGAGGAAGAGAGCCCTGGTATTGATGTCAGAGGACCTTTGTTCAAGTACTAATGCTGCTGCTCATTTTTGTGTGCAGAGATGGGTAGGTAGTGACTAGTCTTCTGAGCTTTGATTTCCTTATCTGTAAAAAGGAACTAATAGTACTTGCCTTAACTGTTGCTTTTGGTGAGGATCAGATGAAATAATAGCTAAAGAGAAAACAATCACCAAAATGTTGTGGAGAGAAGGACCCTTGAAGGAACTGAGGACGTTTAGCTTGGAGAAGATTTATGAGGCATGTAGCATTTGACCAGAAGTATTTTAATGGTATCATACATAGCAGGGGTTGGAGAATGGGTAGGACTAGGCCCATAGTGATCATCCCAGGTGGTGGGATGCCATTAGAGTTGTTTGAAAATAGAATGAAAGGCTCCAGGTGGTAGTGAGCTTTGTATCACTGGAGACCTTCAAGGAGATGGATGCCCATTTAGTAGGGGCTGTCTAGAGAGGACTCCTGTTCAGGTGTGAGTTAGACAGAGTGATGTGCCGATAAATATTTATAAACCTCCTACCCCCAAATATACGACACTCTTTTACATTATTAACATTTTCTCCATCACTAATCAACAAAACAATAAATCAGGCTCTGATTTGTACCTTTTGCTGATTTCCAAGGTGTAAAAAATAAATGCTAATGCCGAAAATTTAACCATTAGCTCTTATAAGCTGGTGTGAGCAGGTTCTAACACCCTTGGTTGGACCACATGACCTCTGAGCTCCCTTTTACTTCTAAGATTCTGTGATACAGTAAAATAAATGTGAATTATTATTAATTGTTATTAACCTAGAAGGACCACATGACTACCTCCAGACTTCTAGGGTAGTATATAAGCTTTTTGTTTGTCTCTGAGCCTCAGGTCTTTATCACTATCAGCTGGCCCAGGTAGTTTTCACCCCTGAATTCTGCTGCCTGGTGCTTTGGACCATTGGGCCTTGTCCTCATTTGCCATATGCCCAAGACCTCTCAGCTTCTGGAAATGAAGTTAGTGAGAAAAATTGAGCTGCCTCTTCTCTGCTGAAACATGAAGAATGACTACAGAGCAGCCTATAAGAAAGTTTTTTATTTCCTCAGGAATGTCAAAAGGACCATCTGGGGACAAAAGCGTAGAACATCAAATTTAGAATTGGAAGGAACTTTGAAGATTATCTAATCCTACTCTTTCATTTTTGTAAATGATGAAACTGACCATTTAGGACTGTTTTTTCACAACTCTCTCTGAGCCTTTTAGAGGTTATGTCTAGGATTAGGTCTGTCTGTTTTTACTCATAGATCATCTAGTGACAGATTTAGCACCAGAAGGAACCTGAGAGGTCATCTAGTCCAATCCTCTTGTTTTACATATGAGGTAATAGAAACCAAGAGAGGTTAAGTCATTTGCCCTAGCAGAATGAGGAATTGAACTCAGGTCCTCAGACTCCAAATCCAATATTTATTCTTGCACACCACACTTTCTGTCCAAAAAAAATTAAAATTTCTAATCACAAATACATAAAAAGGGATATAATCTCACACATTCCAATTCCATTAGGGGAAAGACCACTCCCCAGACATTGCACACTTGTACCATTTTACTTGGACACATTGCAGATTCCATCCAGCAATCATCTGTGAATCATTGCTACTTCACTTTGCCTCCAAAGCTGCTGTTCCATTGCTTCTTAGTTGAAGCAGTCCTATTCTGAACCTGTCATTTGTTGCAGTCTCTTCCTCAAAGGGAGTGTTATTGCTCTTTTTTGAGTCTGCCAAACATGCCTAATCATAGTTTCAGCTCTTTTGTCAGTCAGCCCCATAGTAACATCTGGCCAGCACACAAAAGGACCTCCTCAGGCAGTTGTCAAGACCATTTTCCCCAATTTTTAAGCACACTAAATTTAACTGAACAAAAAGCTATTGAATTTGCTTTGTGTTGGGATCACAGACCTTGATCTAGAAGAGACCTTAGAGTCCATCTGGTCCAAAGCCTTCATTATGCAGATGAAGAAACTAAAGTTTAGAAAACTTACATAATACAGGGAACAAGTATCAAAGGTAAGATTAGAACTCAGGTCTTCTGACTCCAGCACCATTGTTCTTTGCAACGTATCACACTTCCTTCTTAAAGCTTTATGGGTACATGATTAATGTGAAAATATGTTTAATGTGAATGTATATGTAGAGTCTATATTGGATTGCATGCTGTCTTGGGGAGCAGGAGGGGGAGAAAATTTAGAACTCAAAAGTTTGTTGAACTGAATGTTATAAACTAAAAATAAATTAATTAATTTAAAAGAAAAAAAGATTAATGGGAAAATCAAAATACATTTAGGACAGTTACAATCTAATTAAGAATAACACAACAAATCCATATGATGAGTTAAAGGAAAATGGCAGGCAGGATGGGGTAGGGGAAAGAGCACTCTGTATCTAGAGGTAGCTATATGAACCTTAGGTTAGTCACTTTACTTCTCTTGAGCAAAATGACCTCTAAGGTTCTTCTGAGTCTCAACATTTTTTATACCTTATATCCCCTCCGGCTCTGATATTCTGTGTTCTAAGCTCCTTTATAGTTCTGATATCTTGTAGTCTGTGGTTCCCCCATCCCTCTAACATTCTATATCCTAAAAATCTCTGTTCTAAAGTACTTTCAGGTGAAAAAGTCTATGATATCCTGTGATGCATAATACGGCTATTGCTAAGTGACATTATAAAAACTATAAAATACAAAAGATGCCTCAAACATCAAATAAGTGAGGCAGATATATAGTGCTACATAGGGGTATGCTGGTAAATGTTTAACAACCAGCTCCCCCAAAATACAAAAGAATGCATGTCATGCTTCTAGGTTTAATCTTCAGTAATAATATTCGGTTGATCATTTTCTTAAATCTAGACCATCAACAAAACAACAAATCAAGCCTTGATTTGAGATATTTGTGGATTTCCAAAATATAGATGATCACACAGGGGTAAGGGAGGAACACTGTGATATGGTTAGATCTGAATCTAAGGAAGATCCATTTGACAACTGAGCAGAGGATGGATTGGAGTGGAGAGAGAGAGATGAGGCAGAGAGACCAAACAGGAGGCTATCGCAATAGCCTAGGACGATGGTGAGGGTCTGCAAAAGGGTGGGCACCATGTAAGAGAGGAGGAAGCCTATACAGGAGATATTACGAAGATAAAAATGACAAGAAGAATTATTTTCCCACAAGTCTTGTCATCCAGTTATTAAATGATAAGCTTGTACAATAGTGAGTGCCCTGCCACTGGAATTGTTTAAGGAACAGTTGGGAGATGACCCCCCTACATGATTAGCTAGGTGGGTCTTTGGACAACAGACACAAAGGCTCACCAGGCCTACACTCAAAGGCCTTCCTCTTTGCTGGGCTTTTTTTATTTCGTTCAGCAGTTTAGAATTTTTTTAATTTTTTTTAAATTTTTAGTTTACAACACTTGGTTCTATATAATTTTGACTTCCAGATTTTCTTCCCTCCCCCCCCCTCCCCAAGACAGCATGGAATCCGATATATCTGCTGTGTATAACTTCGCATTGAACTTATTTACACACTAGTCAAGTTGTGAAGAAGAATTATGACCAATGGAATGAATCATGAGAAAGAAGAAACAGAACCAAAAAAAAACCCCAAAAAACAAAAAGAGAGAAAAAAGAGAAAAAAAAGGCGAGCATAAAGTGTGCCTCAATCTGCATTCATACTTCATAGTTCTTTCTCCGGATGTAGATAGCATTCTCCATCGTGAGTCCTTTGGAGTTGTCTTTGCACCTTGTGTTGCTGAAAAGAGCAAAATCTATCAGGGTTAGTCCTCACAGAATCCATATATCTGTGGTTGTGTATAATGTTCTCCCGGTTCTGCTCCACTCACTCAGCATTATATTGTGTAGGTTTTTCCAGGTTGTTATAAAGTCCGTATCATCCCCATTTCTTATAGTACAATAGTAGTATTCCATTACCTTCATATACCACAACTTGTTCAGCCATTCCCCAACTGATGGGCATCCCTTGATTTCCAATTCTTAGCTACTACAGAAAGAGCCGCTATAAATATTTTTGTGCACATATGGGTACTTTCCCCACTTGTGTGATCTCTTTGGGATACAACCCTAGAAGTGGTATTGCTGGGTCAAAGGGTATGAACATTTTTATAGCCCTTTGGGCATAGTTCCAAATTGCCCTCCAGAATGGCTGGATCAGTTCCCAACTCCACCAGCAATGTAACAATGTTCCAATTTTCCCACATCCTCTCCAGCATTTATCATTTTCCAGTTTTGTCATTTTAGCTAATCTGACAGGAGAGATGTGGTACCTAAGAGTTGTTTTGATTTGCATTTCTCTAATCAGTAGTGATTTCAAGCATTTTTTCGTTTGCCTATAGATATCTTTAATTTCTTCCTCTGAAAACTGCCTGTTCATATCCTTTGACCATTTTTCAATTGGGGAATGACTTGTATTCCTATATATTTGGCTCAGTTCCCTGTATATTTTAGAGATGAGGCCTTATCAGAGATACTGGTTGTAAAGATTTTCTCCCAATTTTCTGCTTCCCTCCTAACCTTTGTTGCATGGGCCTTTTTACAAAAACATTTCAATTTAACATAATCAAAATTATTGATTTCGCATTTTGTAATGCTCTCTATCTCTTGTTGGATCATGAATTCTTTTCTTTTCCATAAATCTGATAGGTAAACTATTCCTTGCTCTCCCAAATTGCTTATAGTATCAGCCTTTATTCCTAAATCATGAACCCATTTTGACTTTATTTTGGTATACAGTGTAAGATATTGGTCTATGCCCAGTTTCTGCCCTACCATTTTCCAATTTTCCCAGCAGTTTTTGTGAAATAGTGAATGCTTAGCCCAGAGGCTGGATGCTATGGGTTTATCAAAGAGTAGATTGCTATAGTTGTTGACTTCTCCATCTTGTGTACCTATCCTATTCCACTGATCCACAACTCAGTTTCTTAGCCAGTACCAGGTAGTTTTGATGACTGCTGCTTTATAGTACAGTTTAATATCTGGTATGGCTAGGCTACCTTCCCTAGCATTTCTTTTCATTAATACCCTAGATATTCTAGAACTCTTGTTCTTCTCTTTGCTGGGCTCTATCAGAGCTTTTGCTTAACTGGAATCATCTTTGAAAACCTGGGTCACCACCAGGCCATGATGGAGCATAGTAAGAGGACTATAATAGAAGTTATGTGGGGATAGGGACTGGACGGTGATTCCATTGGTATTGGAGGCTACTGGGTGAGGAAACACTGTCTATTGATGTAGGTTAAAACCTTCTCTGTGACTTACTGCTTTAGAGGGCTTCCTGAAGCAGAGAGAGGTCAAGGGACTTGCCCAAAGTCACACAGCCAGTATGTGTCAGAGGCAGGACTTAACTCAGGTCTTCTTGGCTCAAGACTGGTCCTCTACCTTTGCACTATGCATAATCATTATTATTAATGATATTTATTTTGCATTTTGTGACCAAACCCTTTCACAGCTATATCTTGCTTGCCATAAGTGTTTGCATGTTGTCTTTCCCATTGGACTTTGAGCTCCCGTGGGGCAGAGATGGTTTTTGCCTTTCTTTGCAACCCCAGTGCTTAGCACAATGCCTGGCACATAGTAGGTGCTTAACAGATTCTTGTTGACTTGACTTGACTTAGTTGACCCTGTGAAATAGACCTTAACTCTCTGCCTTCCCCTCCTCTGGATCAGAGTTTCCAGGCCAAGGGATCAAAGTAAGTTAGTGACCTTGTGAAAGAGCTTTAGAATCAGAAGACTCAGGGTCAATTTCTGCCTCATACATAATATTATGCAATCAGTTGATCAATCATTCTCTAAGCACTGTTAATCTACTCCTATATACCAGGTGCTGTGCTAAGTTCTTGGGAAACAAAGATAAAAGTGAACTTCTGTTATCCTTGAGTAGATAAATTCCTAGGTGGTGCAGTGGTTAGAGCACAGCAGTCTGCAATCAGGAAGACTTCAGTCCAAATCCAGTCTCAGACATTTACTAGCTGTGTGACCCAGGACAAATCACTTAGTCACTGTTTGCCTCAGTTTTCTTAACTGTAAAATGGCGATACAAATAGCACCTATCTCCTCATGTTGCTGTGAGGATAAAACAAGATAACATTTGTAAAGCACTAAGCATAATGCCTGGTGCATAGAAGGCACTGTATTAAATGTTGGTTATTATTGTTATTAGTAATTATATATACATATGTATCACGAATACAAGTTAGTTCAGGGAGGGAGTAAATGTAGCACTTTAAAACATGCAAGATGTTTTATGGACATTGTCATGTTTGAGTCTCACTATAATAGTTCTGTGAGATGTACTCCCAGGTATTATCATTCCCATTTTATAGATGAGGAAAATGAAACTCAGAGAGGTTGTGACTCGCCCATTAAGCAGGATCAGAAGCAAAATCTTAACCTATGTTTTTCTGTCTTCAAGACTACCATGCAATCCATCACATCTGCTGAAAATCATTTGGAGATTACAACCCATCTGCAAACTGGTAGATGGCATATTCTCTCAGAGCAGAAATGAATTTTTGTGCTAATTAAAAAACCATTTCTGAGTTGAAATCAAAAGATAAAAAATCATTTATGTTAACAAAACAATATCACTTTTAAAAAAAGCACTCAATCACAGTGACTTTTAAATTAACATCAGGTTTGCCTTTAATTAACTTAATTGGTATTTTTAACTCAATGTTGTGCAGCTCAATTTTTTAAAAGCTTTAAAATTAAATGTATTGCTTTCAAAATCCTAAATCAAGTTTTGCTCAGCACTAGGTCTAAGCCCATTAACAATTTTAATATACAAACAGTCTGGTTTCCATAGAATGAGCATTTATCACTTCACATTTTTTTACATGAAAATGTTTTGTAACCATAAATGCACATTTTTAATGAAATATGCTGTCCTTATTTTTATGACTTGAATGTACATTCTGTTCCAATGCTTCATCACAAAATGCTGGTGGACCTAAGTCCTTCATTTTATTTTCTTAGTAGAATCTCAGATTTGGAAGGAACTTTGACAGTAATCTACTCTCTCTGTTCAGTTGTTAAGACTGCTCTATAAGAAACATCAGAAATGGCTATCTATCCTCTGCTTAAACAGCTCCAGCAGCAGGGAACTCACCACTGCACAAGACAGTGCATTTCATTGTTAGGCAACAATAGCTGTCATAATTATTAATTATATTAAGCCTAAATCTGCCTCTCTGAAACTTCTGCCCGTTGTTCAGTAAGATGGAACTATTATCCCCTTCCTCCTGGACTCCGTGCTCTTATTAATGCCACACACAATCCTGTCTGTACCTCCCAATACTATGTTTAAGAAGAATGTACTAGAGAAAGAATGAACAGTAACAACAACTTTGGCCATATCAGACCAAGGTAAGGATTTGCTTGAAAAGAAAGAAAGGAGTAAGATCATTTGCAGGACAGGTGGCTGGAGGCCCTAGTTATGGCTTAGGAGTAGAGAGGAGAGCCCAAAGTTAGACTCTGAGACAGACCTCAGAAAATAATAGGAAGAAGGACCTAAAGCTTGGGGTATCATTCCCCATTCCTTGGGACTACTCCTTGATTGCACTAATAGCTGCTAAAAGCAAAATAAAACAAAAAATGAGCAAATAAAAATGAGTAAGCAAAAGAGGAAGAACGCAACCATAGATAGTTACTATGGAAATAGAGAAGATCTGGGTTCATATTCAGAGGAAGATGATGGAATTAAAAAAGCCTCTCCTTTTCCGATGGGAAACATCAAATGGTCCCAAGGGAGTAAAAAAAGCTGAGCAGCTTTGAAAGCGATATGTAGTATTTATTATATAGGTTTTCTGTAGAAGGAAAGTTATTCTTTTATATTGAATCCTCTCTTATGGTCTGTTGCATTCATGGCAATGTTTTCTTTTCTCATTTTGTATTTAAGTTTAAAACTTAAAAAATTACAAAAAAAAATTCTGAAAGGGGTTCCATAGGTTTCTTCACAGACTGCTAAAAGGCTCCATGAGCAAAAAAAAAGGTTGAGTCTCTAATCTAGTCTAATCTAGTTCACACCATCAAACCCAATTTTCTCTTTCTTTTTCATTGTTTTGGTAAGAAATCACCTAAATGTTGCAGTGACTAAAGGGGTAAGGAACAGAAGGCATATACATATACATATATATATATACACACATATATGTATATGTATAACATATATTCCTATACAGTAGAATTCGGGACTTATCCAGTCAGTAGGCTATCCTTCACCATAGCACCAAGAGACATTGTGAGAGAACCTCAAAAAGTTCATTTGGATCAAGAAAAGAATGATCATGTAGAGAATTGTTTCTGCTAAGACCTGGGCACAGGGAAAGTGATGCCTGGAATATATTCCCTCCTCATTCCTGCCTCTCAGAATCCTCAGTTGCCTTTAAGGATCAACTCATGTAGAAAAGGGGAGATCTTTTCTGTCTAAGGGCAGTCCAGTGGTACAGTGGATAGAGTGCTTGACCTGGAGTCAGGAAGACCTGAGTTCAAATCCAATCTCAGATACTTATTAACTCTTTGACCTTAGATAAGTCATTTAATCTCTGTCTGCCTCAGTTTCTTCAACTGTAAATGGAGATTAAAATGGTGCCCACCTTACAGAGTTGTTATGAGAGTCAAAAGTTAAATTTGTAACATATCTGACACACAATAGGAGTCTAATAATGCTTATTCTCTTCCCCGTTCTCTTTGCTCTATCCCTAGTTGCTAATGCTTTCTTCCACCTCCTCAGATTATATACACATATATAGAAAAACATAACATACATTATATGTATGTTATATGCATATGTACATACATACACATTTTGTTGTTGTTCAATTGTGTCCAACTCTTCATGACTCTGTGGATAACAGCTCCTTTTTTTCCCCAAAGATACTAGCGTAGTTTCCTATTTGCTCCTCCAGGAGATTAAGGCAAACAGGTTAGGTGACTTGCCCAAGGTCATACAGCTAGAACTGTCTAAGGCTGGATTTTAACTTGTCTTCCTGATTCCAGGTCCAGCGCTCTACCCACTGAGTTACCTAGCTGCCTCCACACAATTTACATATTTGCATGTTGTATCTCTAAGCTTCTTGGGGGTAGAGTTATTTCATTTGTGCTTTTGCCACCCTAGCACCTTGCACAATACCTTGCTCATGGTAGGCACTTAATGCATGCTTGTTAACCTGGATTAGATTTAACTGAGTTTGAGTCATTCAGCCATTCATTCAGCCATTTATCAAGAGTTTTTACTCTGTTTTGAGTTGAATTAGACACTGAGATATAAAAATGAGCAGGATGCAGTAATTTCCTGATGCCAAGGAGCACATGATCTCACAGGGGCAATGGTACACCCAAATCACTTTAATGCACAAAGTAGAATATTGTCCGTAAGTGATGGCCAAAGTTCTATAGGGTGTCCATCAATACTCCTCATGCAACTATCTCCCATTCAGGAGAATACAAAGATAAACTCTCCAACTCCACCTACCCCAGTAAGGGCCCTTCTGGGACATCAAAGGGAAGGCTTTCCCTGCACACCCTGCATAAAGCCCCCATAGACACATATCCCAATTCAGTAAATGCAACACGTTGTAACAAAATTTGAGGTTCCCCTAGCATCTCAAACTGAACATGTTCAAAACTGAACTTTTTAAACTATCTCTAAATTGTTTCCCTCTCTCTCATTTCCACTGAGGACTCTGGAGGAGAGAGTGAGGCTGACAACTTTGTGCAGCTCTGCCTTAATTAAATCCAATTCACTCACAAGTCAAGACAAAACTCTTCTGATGTCATTGGTCCTCTTCGAGACTAAAGGATGAACAACAAAACAAACAAACAACAATACACCACCATCCACCCTTTCTTTTACATTCTAGATCTTGGGGTTATTTTTGACTCTTCCCCCTCCCTCAATTCTCAAATCACCAAGTCCTGTCTATTTTACCTTTGTAATATCTCTCATGTGTGTACCCTCCAGACTATTCTCACTACTACAATCTTATAGAGGACTTTACTACCGCCTACCTAGGCTATTATAATGCAAAGCTAATAGGTCATCCCTCATTCTCTACCTCTGCTCCAACTCGTCCTTTAGTCTAGCCAAAATCTTCTTCCCAGGTCCACAGAACCACATACTATGAGACCTCAGTCAATGCCATTAACTTGTGAATACTCTGAATTATCAGCCTCAACCCCCAGATCTGTATCAGAATTGAAAAGAAGAGTCCAGGGTGGGCGGACTTGGGGAGAAAATATGAATACAGAACACTCACATCCACATGAAATGATCATGGAGGACATTTTTTCTTTATTTTCTTTTTTAGGAGACTAACTTCATTTCCTTTTTTTTCATTATTTATTTAATATTTTTAGTTTTCGGCATTAATTTTCACAAGAGTTTGAATTATAAAATTTCCCCCCATTTCTACCCTCCCCCCACTCCAAGATGGCATATATTCTGATTGCCCTGTTCCCCAGTCAGCCCTCCCTTCTGTCACCCCACTCCCCCCCATCCCCTTTTCCTTTACTTTCTTGTAGGGCAAGATAGATTTCTATGCCCCATTGCCTGTATATCTTATTTCCTAGTTGCATGCAAAAACTTTTTTTGAACATCTTCTTTTAAAACTTTGAGTTCCAAATTCTCTCCCCTTTCCCTCCCCACCCACCCTCCCTAAGAAGGCAAGCAATTCAACATAGGCCATATGTGTATCATTATGTAAAACCCTTCCACAATACTCATGCTGTGAAAGACTAACTATATTTTTCTCCTTCCTATCCCATCCCCCTTTATTCAATTTTCTCCCTTGACCCTGTCTCTTTTCAAAATTGTTTGCTTTTGATAACCTCCTCCCTCTATCTGTCCTCCCTTCTATCATCCCCCCTTTTTTATTTCCTTCCTCCTTCTTTCCTGTGGGGTAAGATACCCAACTGAGTGTGTATGTTATTCCTTCCTCAGGTCAAATCCAATGAGAGCAAGATTCATTCATTCCCCCTCACCTGCCCCCTCTTCCCTCCCAACAGAACTGCTATTTCTTGCCACTTTTATGCAAGATAATTTACCCCATTCTATCTCTCCCTTTCTCCCTCTCTCAATATATTCCTTTCTCATACCTTAATTTGATTTTATTTTTTTAGATATCATCCCTTCATATTCAACGCATCCTGTGCCATCTCTCTCTCTCTCTCTCTCTCTCTCTCTCTATATATATATATATATATATGCATATATATGTATATATATATATATACATA
>CM053625.1:180248692-180265700 GCA_028646595.1 Phalanger gymnotis
GGGGGGGTGGAAATGGGGAGAAAATCTGTAATTCAAACGCATGTGAAAATTAATGCTGAAAACTAAAGATATTAAAAATAAATAAAAAAAAACCAAACTAACTTACTAACTCTTCTCACTTCTTCAGTCCTCCCAAGGCTCTGCTCCTGACTCTCTGGAGTCATTTTTCTCTAATTCTGAAGCTGTTTCCTTGCCCTGGAAAATGCCTTTGCCATCATTCTTCAGCAATCTTCTCTCCCTGGAAGATGTACCCCTGTGATGGTTTCCTTCATCAGTTCCTTCCGGAATCTCCATTTTATGAAAAGACCCAGACCAGCCATGGCCTTCGCTCTTCCTGGGGCTCCACTTCTAACTCTCCCCACCTTACCTGTGCTTTTCTACTTCCTTTTATATGATGCCTTCCCCATTAGAAGGTAAAAACTCTTTGAAGGAAGGTAAAAAAAAAATTGCTTCTATTTGTACTTTTAGCATTTAGCAGAGTGCCTGGCCATCATGATGACTTTTCCAATAACAATGCTAGTGAATTATTTACTCAAGGGTGTCAATCCATTCCTGATGGTACTTCCACAAAAGCTTTGGCAGTGGTGTATAAACTTTTAGGTGCTTACTGGATAGCAGTTACACAAACCAGACAAGCTAGGAATAAGAAAGATTCTAGATTTATGAGACTTACTTTTTTTCCTGGTAGTTTCACTATTTTGAAATAATAAAGTAAATCAAACCAGATGCTGGGCTTGGAGTCAGGAGAAAAGATTCAAAAGCCAGCTATTCAGAGTGAGTTGAGAAAACATTTAGAGGAATCAGGGGATGAAGGGGAAACCTAGGTGCCAGATAGGTTAATAAGCGTATGATATGAGAACTAGACCTGTCTTAGCAATTGCTCTGAGGAAGATAGAGCCTTAAAGAAATCTGGTCAGGTTTTGAAGCTCCTGGACCACTATTATGATACCTAGGAAAGGTGGAATTTTATTCTGCATATCCAGAAGGATACCAAGACAACAGATAAAGAACTGATACTCTTTCTTATCTGAAACAAAAGGCCTACTGCTTTACAAGCCATTTTACCCATAGATCAGCAGAGAAATTAGTAGCACTGAGTCAAGTTGTGAAAAGCAATCCTAAAAAAGCATCTGCTTTAGGTCAGCACACAAGACTTCATCCTTAGTCATGGGCCCTGAGTTAATAATCTCTGCAGCTCCCTGGGAGTAAGAATAGAACTCTACACTATCTCATTTCACACTCTGTTAAGCTGGAAAGGACCTTAGCGATTATCTAATCCAAATCCCTTATTTTACAGAGGAAATTGAAGCACAGAGGGGAAGCGATTGGTCCAAGCTTACACAGGTAGCATGTCGCCTGTGCCTAAGGGCTCAATTTCCATCTCTACAAAAAGAGAGTTGCGCTAAATGACTTCTGATGTCCTTCTTATGACAAGGAGGAGTTGAGATCTGTGTTGATGGAGGGAGTGCCCACTCAGTGAAATCACTGAGCCTTGAAGTAGGAATTAAGTACTGTATTTTTTTAAATGTTTCATGAAAGTTTGTCTTACATTTTCTTCTACTTAAATAAAGATATTTTATTCATTTTTGTCATGACTGCTCTATTCATTTTTGTCATTTCTATTGACTTGGTATTCTTCCCACTGCATGTCATGTTCAATATCATCCATTGTACTTTAATTCAATTAAATTCAATTCAACAAGAGAATTGTTGGAGAAGGAGATTATGGAGAAGGAACTGTGTCAGGCACTGGGGGTAAAAAATAAAAACAAAAATATCCCTGGCCTCAAGAAGCTTACATTCTACTGGGACAGATGTAAACAGATATACATGTGTGCACAGATATATAAATAAAAACTACTTAGGGAAGGAAGAGAGCACAAACAACTGGGAAAGATCTTGGGTAGAAAATGGCATCTAACTTGAGCCCTGAAAGGAACTAGTGATTTGCAGAGGCAGAAGTGAGGAAATAAAACATTCTAGATAAAGGAGATAGCCTGAGCAAAGTCCCGGAGTGAGGAGATGAGTGTCATGTGTGAGTCCTATGGGACCAGAATGTGGAATCAAATGAAAACAATCTGGAAATTGAGGTTGGAATGTGAAGAGTGTTAACAGTTTGTATTTTGGCACAGACATAATAGTGGCATTATCAGAAGCTTCTTAAAGAGAAAAATGGACATTGTTAGAAAGTGGAGACTAAAAATGCAGGTTTTCTACCCCAAATTCAATGTTCTTTCCATTATGCCATGTGATAGTGGAGGCAGTGGTCCATTGGATAAAGCACTGGGCTTTGAATCAGGAGAACTCATCTTCATGAGTTCAAATCTAGCCTTAGACACTTACTAGTTGTGTGACCCTGGGCAAGTCATTTAATCCTGTTTGCCTTAGTTTCCTCATCTGTAAAACAAGCTTGAGAAGGCAATGACAAGCCACTACACTATCTTTGCCAAGAAAACACCAAAATGAGATTATAGAGAGTTGGATGCCACTTAACAACAGCCCTCCTTATTGCAGGTTGAATATTCTTTCCACTATACCATTTATGGGCAGCCAGGTGGCACAGTGGATAGAGCACTAGTCCTGGAGCCAGGATGACCTGAATTCAAAATCGTCCTTAGACACTTACTAGTTGTGTGACCTTGGGCAAATCATTTAACCCTGTTTGCCTCAGTTCCTATTCTATAAAATGAACTGGAGAAGGAAATGGCAAACCACTCCAGTAACTTTGCCAAGAAAACCCCAAAATGGGTCCATAGAGAGTTGGATATGACTGAAACGATTCAACGATAATGCAACAGTGAGCACTACCTAGACATACTGAGCATACAGGAGCTCTGCCAAAGAGGCCATCTATCATGTCCTTGGTAGCAATGATCTTACTCAACAGGCATTCACATAATTTCACGGCAAACGCCTCCAGAAAACTACAGACTGCAGATAAAGATTTGGAAGTAGATAAAGGTCTCTTTGTCTTATAGGGTCCCTAGTTTCCTTCCATTTACAAATGACTCGGCTTGTGGTCTTGTTTTGTTGACTACCATCCAAAAAGGGAAAAAAAGTGATTCTTGGGGACATCACTAGGGAATGGCTGAAAAGCCAGGTTTTGGCATGTGGAAAAAGTATGCAGTTTCCTCTCATTGTTAATGTGTGACTGATTCAATCCCATAAACAGAGAAGCTCTCTCTTGGTTTCTATGACAACCCAGGCTGCAGTTGTCAGTAATTAAAATTAGCTTCAGATTGATCTTTCTACCAGGCCTTTTGCTGGCTAAGGAGGAGGCAGTTGTGTGCTGCAGCAGCCCTGAGGGAGGACAGAAGTAGATTTGGGGTTCTCTTAGCTCTCTCCTCCAGGAGCATTCACAATAAGAAAAAGGAGAATAGATCAAATATATCTGTTCAATGCATGCTGGTTTATACTCATAGATCTCAGAGCTGAAGGGGAGCCTCCGAGGTCACTTAATCCAATGCCTTAATTTTATAGAGTAACAAACTGAGACCCAGAAAAAGTATATTACTTGTCTAAGGTCACCTAGCAGATTAGTTAAAATTCTGGAATAAAAACCCACATATTCCAACTTCCAGGCAGTGCTCCTTTCATACCAGAAATGCCAATTCTACAAATTGGTTTTTTTAAGATAAGGTTAAAATCAAACGATTACAAAAAATACATTTTTCCAGCCCTCTTCCCCCAGGCTAATCTGTCCTTTAACCTAACCCACCAAAATTCTGCTTCATGACAAGCCCATTTTTATTGTTATTGTTGATACTGAAAATAGTAACCCTTCCATAATGGATATGTATTTTAATCAGGACCTTCAAAACTTTATCCAAAGGAAGGATTAAGGGCCAAATTTTAGGCCCTTAGGTGGTCAGGGAGAAATTTGGGGGCAGAGATAACCTTTCCTGACCCTTCTTATCCTATAGGCAACTATGCAATTTATCCAGACATAGAGCCAGATCTGACCACATTATAAGTAAATTATGTAATATTAATAATACATTCATATATCATTTTGAGGTTTATGAAACACTTTCATCACAACAATGTTTTAAGAGGTAGGTACTACAAGTAGATTTATCCCTATTTTATAGAAGAGATAACTAAAGTTGAGAAATTCATTGACTTGTTGCTGTCACACAAGCTAATAAGTAACAGAGCAGGTATTTGAACCAAGGGGGCTTGACTTTAATCCAGGAAACCTCCAGCCATGTTGACCAAAAAATGAACTTATTGGTTCTTAAACTGGTGCCCATGAATTTCCTCTATTTTTAATATTTCAATAACTTTTTCAATATAATTGGATGTCTTTGTAGTCTTATATATTTAATTTTATTCATTTAAAATATTATGCTGAGACAGAGTTCTTGGGGTTCACCATACTGCCAGAGGGTTCTATAATCCAAAAAAAAAATTTTTTTTAAGAACTATTGTTTAGTTGCACAGATTTTGACTACAGTATTCTCTCTGCTCCTCTACAGGTGAACAGTCAGCCTACTGTAGTGGAAGAAGGTGGGCCCTGGAATATTATCTCATTTGTTCTTCATCACAACTCTACAAGGTAGGTGCTATTATCATCTCCACTTCATAGTTGAGAAAATGAGGAAATCAAGGATTAAGTGACTTGCCTAGGGTCACATAGCTAGTGTCTGAGAATATATTTGAACTCAGGTCTTCCTGATTCCAGGTCCAGCATTCTATCTACTATACCACTTGGCTGCCCTCATTTAGCTCTTTCTCTTAAGGAGTGTTGTACCATCACCAACAACAAGCTGCTTGAATGGGTTTGCTAGCCTTTGGGGGAGGGGGCAGGGTGATATATAATAACACTGTTCCAAGTTTGTTTTCACAAGCGTGGTACTAGTCAGATTTTTCTGAATTATAAAGCCTGAAAGAATATTCCTTAGACAAGGAAGCAACTTTCAATAATTTGATCATAGCCACTCCTTATTCATTCCTGGACAAGGAAACAAAGCACCATCAATTTATTATTGATTACTGTCCACTGTGCAACTTAAAGGGGAAAGGAAGCTCCACCTGGTAGAGATTCAGTTTTACATTCGACATTATTTTTCTGTTCTATTTTGTGTAGGAAATCCTTGTTTTAATTGGTGTTTGTTAAGTGCAGAATTTAAAAATAAAATGTGGAAAAAATTAGGGGAAAACCTATTGAGCAGACTCAGAAGCACAGAACTAAAGTCAGCAAAATATCCACTGTGCCTATTGATGAAACGCTGCAAGCCTGCTTCACTGGGCAGTATTTCTGGGGGAAGGGAAAGTGAATATTAAGCATGGACATACATACATGCATAGATAGATAGATAGATAGATAGATAGATAGATAGATAGATAGATAGATAGATAGATAGACAGACAGACAGACAGACAGACAGACAGACAGACAGATAGATAGATAGATAGATAGATATGTATATATATACATATATATGTATGTGTGTGTATATAAATATACACTCCTGGGCATACATACTCATACTCATTATATAGGTCAGGTGAGATGATTGCTGGGATCCCTTCAAATTCTTGAATTCCTTGATTCTGGCTTCCCCGGCTACACATCCAAGGGAAAAATGGGGAGTGGTACAGTGGACGCCTACTACATGGCAGGCATGGCTAATAGCATTCTAGATATAGGGTTGGGAGGAATTTCAAAGGACATCCAGTTCAACTCCCTCATTTTACAAATGAGAAAACAAAGATCCAGGTGAATTCAGTAATTTGCCCAAGGTCACATAGACAGTAATCAGGTGAGTTGGGATTGGAACCCAGGTTTTTCTGACTCTACAGACAGGGCTCATTCCACTGTGCCATGATCTGAGAGGCCAAGTAGCTTGGCATTGGAGATACACACACAAAACTAAGAAAATCCTTGCCTTCAAAGAGCTTATGTTATGCAAGGCAGCTAGATAGTATAGTGAATAGAGTCTGGGATCAGAAGACCTGAGTTCAAATTCAGCCTCAAATACTTATTAGGTATGACCTCAAACACATCACTTAACTTCTGTCTGCCTCAGTTTCCTCCTTTCTAAAATGTGGATAAGAGTACCTACCTCCCAGGGTTGTTGTGAAGATCAAATGATATTTTATAAAGTGCTTATCACAGTGGTGCTATACATATGTTTATTTCCTTCCTCCCTACTAACAGAATGCAATGTTTAAAGATAAGTAATATATACAAAATAAATATGCAGTAAGGACACTAACAACTAGAATCAGGATTGGCCTCTTGAAGGAGGTGGCATTTACCCAGCTAGCAGGGAAGTGTAAGGAAAGCCACAACATAAAAGATGCCCAAGAGGGATAGGAAACAACCATACATACAAGGCTTTTCCATCTGACTTTCTGAGGACTGACATATCAAGAGAGACTCAGACACACAACCGCATCAGGAAAGGCTACTGGGGATCTTGACAACAAAGCCAAAACCTTCCTGAACCCTTCAATGTGGCTTATCTCTGCAACAAAAATGCAGAGTAGTGACCAATCTGCCATTGCCAATGGCTAAGCCTGCTCCTCCTCCACCTTAAATCCCATACTGCTCACTTCCTCTGTATACCCATAACAGCTACACAAGTTAGCTCCCCAGTAAGTGGTTGGGAACTGTCCCTGCTTACAGTGCTGATTCCTCACACTGTTCTGAGAGGTTCTGTTGCCCCTGGCCATGGTGCTGACATCTGGACTACTTTGGAAACTTTCTCAGTTTAGAAGTCACACAAGTAAGTAAATTTCATTATGTTAGAGGTATGCTTCATTTTTTAAGCCAAAAATGACATTTTTAGGTTTAATTTGCTCCTCTTCACTCTCCTCACCTCACTTGCCATATAGAGAGTACATAGAGCTAAATTACTTTTGGTTGTTTCCAAAAATCATCTCTACTCTCAAGGAATGAATTTGTTATCGCTGAGAATATTAAAAAAGCATAGACCATAGGCTGTGAGAAAATGAGCACCTCAGTCAGGCCTCTAGGTGGGTTAGACTCCCTTCTGACCTGGATTTCTAAGGGTTGAATCCTGCCTTTGCTTTTGGACAAATGATAGCAGCAATAACAACCGTAACAATAATAGTTCACATTTTTTTTAAGTGATTTAAGATTCACAAAGCATTTTATAAACATTGTCACATTTGAGCCTCATTACAAACCTGTTACTATTCCCATCTTGCAGATAAAGAAACTGTGGAGAAGTTTACCCAACTCATCCAGTAAGGGTCTGGGGCAGCAGTTGAGTCTAAGCGTTCCTGATTCCCAAGTCTAGCACATCTGCCTCTATATCATCTTGCCTCCCCAACATGACATAATGGATAGAGTTCTAGACTTAGAGTCAGGAACATTTCTATTAAAATGTTATCCCTGACATTTCCAAGCTGTATGACCATAAGTAAAACATTTAACCTCTCTGATACTGTTTCCTCATCTATAAAATGAGGAGATGGTCTCTGAGGCCCATTCCAACTTAAAATCTATGTTCCTATGATCTGTTTGTATGTGGCAACCATTCTGTCTCAGAAGAGATGACAGAATATGTTCACTAGCTTAATTATCACCCAGTTCCTGGAAACCCATGGTTTCCCATGCAACTTTGGACAAATTCTAGCTCTTCTAGCCAACCTTTAGGGTCAGTATCCCCAAATGCTCCAAGAACATCACAATGTCAAGATTCTATTATGAGTCAAGGAATCAAATGGTCTAGAGGCATAAAGGACCTTATAAATCACCTCATTTTATAAATGAGGAAACTGAGGCCCACACTACCAAACGTTTGCTTGATCGCTCCTTATATTAACCAATAAATATAACAAAATTAGAATGCAATCGAAGTACCGGTCTCTTGGAGATAAACAGAATTTGACCCATGTTTTAACTAAAAGAATAGATCCTGGGATCTCTGTTTATTACCCATATGGCCAATAATTCCTTTTGGAATTATTCTTCTTGTCTCAGGATTTTTCCTCCTCTTGCCTGTCATTCTTCAACCTTAACAATCTTTGAATAAGCCTCAGGGATTTCTCATAGGTGTCACTGTTCAAACACATATTAGAAAAATCAACTAATCTTTATACTTACTGCTACCTAAGTAAGATTTCAGTGTGTTGGGTGGAAAGAAGATGGCTAAATCTATAGTCATAGAACCTGGGCTCTATCACATATGCCCCATGTAAGCCTAAGCAAGGCATTTCCCCTCTTTAGGCCCAAGTTTTCTTATCAGTAAAATGAAGAGAATCAATCAAAGACAATGAAATCTTCCCTGCTGTTAGACTGCCTCCAGCAGTGGTGGGGAACCTACAGCCTTGAAGCCACATGTGGTTCTCTAGGTCCTCAAGTATGGCCCTTTGACTGAATCCAAACTTTGCAGAACAAATGCCCTTAACAAAAGAATTTGTTCTGTAAAACTTGGATTCGGTCAAAATCCCCTTAATAAAAGTATTTGTTCTGTAAAATTTGGACTTGGTCAAAAGGCCATATCCCACTCCTGGCCTATAGAATTCCTGAAAATCCAGCAAATAAAACACAGTATAATTAGGGTCAGTGATAAAGAACTAGCAATGTGGTACCTAACTGAAGCAAAATAAATGATCTGTAGTCCTCCAACTTCATTCTCACTGAGTTTGTATTTTTCTTAATCAATGGGATAACTCCAATTTTTTTGGAGGGGGGAAGGCAAAGGCAATTGTAGTTAAGTGACTTGCCCAAAGTTACACAGCTAGTAAGTGTATCAAGTGTCTGAGGCTGAATTTGAACTCAGGTCCTCCTGACTCCAGGGCCGATGCTCTACTCACTGGGCCACCTAGCTGCCCTGGGATAGCTCTATTTTAATCTAAAGAAGCAACATTTTCCAACCAGGAAACAAGATTCTTAAATCTAATTCTGTTCTTCATTCAAGGTCAATGAGAACTTCTGTTCATACCATATTGCTGCCTAATATGAAGAATCCTTATAGGTGAGGAAAATGCAAAAAAAAATTTTAATAAAATAAAGGGGATTGGGCTTAAATACCTTGAATTACCCTTCTAATTCTAAATCTGTGATCCTATAAAGAATAGATCCATAATTCTTCACCTTCACATGGCTTCACTTAGGACCACAGGATAGTAGTTTCAGGATTGTAAGGGACCTCTAAGATAAGCCAATCCCTTCATTTTATAGATGAGGAGACTGAGGAACAAAGGTTAAGTGACTGGTCCATGGCCACATAGCCAATAAGTATCAAAGGCAGAACCTGAATCCCAGTCTTCCTCTGAAGTCTTTCTGAGTTGAAATTGAGTGTCCTTTCCATTACATCATTCTGTCTTTTTTTCCTTTGGATTGGAATCAAATCCTCCCCCACGAGAGAAATCATGCTAGCATATGAAGTCACTTCGTAAATCTCTATAATATTATGCTCTGGCCTACTCTCTCATAGGCCTGTTTCCCTCAGGGTTTTTGGGTATTACGAATTATTAGGGGAGGAGCTGCTGCAGTTCTCTGCCATTGACTTGAACCTTCCCAACAAATGTGTTCCTCATATTTTATGGGCCAAGTATCTGGCACCCCAGTTCCAGTTTACAGCAGGTAACTTTTGCAAAGATATACTTACTTCACAGATATAGCAAGAACAAAAATTTTCCCCAATGCTTCAGAGTCATAATCTCCCCCACACCCATCATCTTGATTTGAGAAGCGGGAAGATTACATTCATGACTTATCTCAGTTCCTACATAGAGTTGGTGCTGCCAAGTTCATATCCAAAGAAGGCATCACTGTCTGCTTCTGCTAGACTGGAGTCCTGAAGGTCCCTCCAGATGATCCCTCCATGCTACACTGGCTACAACATCTAAAGTGTACTCCTGGATTTCCAGGTTCCTGTCACTCATGCTCCCAGGCTCTGAAACTCCCAAGGTCAGAGACTATATGCCTTGCACCTAGAATAGTAACAACAAAAATACCAAGAAACCAAGCCTGTTTCTCAGAAGCCAACAGCATAGAGAGGTTCTGTCACATATACAGACACTATCAGATTGCTAAGATGGTGTCTCCATGTGAGGGAACTAGTACTTACATGAAGATGCCATCCTAGCAAGCTGATAGGGTTTGAACATACATCAGACTCCCTTTTACCTTAAAGAACTATTAAAATATGATCCTTTGTAAAACCAGACCTGTGATTTCATTTCTGTGTGGAGCTCCTGGTGGGGAGATTCCTTTTACCATTTGCAAGTTGAAACCTGCTCTGCAGTTGATGGTCTTAGAAAGTCACCTTGGGAAGGATATGTCAAAGGCAGAACCTGAACCAGAACTATTGTACAGGGGACAAAATGACTGTGTTTTGTAATTAGGTAAATGTAGTAGGATGCAAATGAGAGTTATATGATGTAGGATTATTATTATCACAATTTGACAGTTGTGTTTGCCTGAAGTAAGTTATTAAGGAAAAAATGCCAAATAAATGGAAATATTATTTACCTCTTTTACTTGCATCATTATGATAGAAAAACTCATTCCTATTTATAGCAATAGTGTTGCTTTTAATGGTTAATATTAATTACTATGTATCATAAACTTTTATTTTACATCCTAATAATGTGTTTCTATTACAAGGATGCAAAGGAATAATTTCATTTATTTAGGATTTCCTTGAAACATTACTTCAGGGAAGCTTATCTATGAAATGAGAATATAATGCTTACACAATCTACCTTATAAGGTTGCAGTAAAGAAAATACTTTGTGAACTGTCACATGTTACAGAAATGGGAATTATTATTTTTCCCACCGCCAGATGGGAAGAGACACTTTTGACACAGTATCTGAAGGTATTTCCCAATGAGGGCTCCAGAAATATTGAGGCGACATGTAGTTGGAATGAGTGTGCAGCTTCTGCTATACATACCATCTGTGTAACTAGATTAGGATCATAGAATTTCAGAGCTGGGCAGGCCCTTGGAGAACATCTAGTCCAGAGATTCTTAACCAGGAGTCCTGGGACTTTTTTTTAAATATTTGATAACTGTTTCTATATAATTTATTTCCTTTGTAATCCTACATATTTTATTTTATGCATTTAGAAATATTATTATGAGAAAGGAGTTTGTAGGCTTCACCAAAATGCCAAGGACATTGATAAGGTAACAAGGTATCAAATGAGAAGACATAGAAAAGGTGCTTTGCAAACCCTAAAATGCTATATAAATGCTGGTTATTATGACACAAAAAAGGGATAAAAACCACTAATGGTTATCTCATGGAAGACAAAACTAGGGCCCTGAGAGATATGTCACTTGTCCAAGTAGTGATCCTTTTTCATGTGTGCAAGGCACACAGCAGAACTGGCTTCAAACCCAGGACTTCTGGCCCTGAATGCAATGTTTATTCCATCCTACCATTGTTGTCCTATCAAGAAAGGAGACTGTATTTCAAGCTATATTGAAGCACAGCATAGGACTGGGTCCATACAAAGCTAAAAACTTTGTTGAATCGAATTAAAGTTTGTGAAAACAAAGAAATAAAAGCCCTTTTGTAGAAGGCTTGAATACACATGGTAATAAATTCTGAACCTAGTCAAGCCAGATTCTAATGAATAGATTTTTCGCTCTGAGCAGCTCTTTCCCAGGACTTAGAGCAGAGATAGTCTTCCTAAAAGGTTGATTCAAGACACTCAAAGGAGTCATCCTACCATACCATGGCTGCCTGGGAATGGCCCAATCAATGGCCAGTCTTGTTTGGGTGAAGGAAACCTACAAAGGAATTTCTACCAAAGATAGATGTTCATTAAAAGGGCCAGTTAGAACAGCTGGAGTCCCAAGAGGCCAATTAGCCTTCTTCCTCCTCTTCCCAGTCCTTTTTCAGATAATTCACCTCAAAAAGGCAGACACCTCTTCTTGGCCATGATTGACTTTATATAAATTGGCTAACAAGATGTTCCTTTGCCTGTCAGATTTCTTTTGACAAACCATTACTTTCATGTTCCTTCCCTCCCCTCCCCCTGCCCCAAAATATAACTAGGCTTGAGGAGGGAAGAAAGATAAACCAATATCAATTGTGATACCCAGGTAGCTGCATTACCTTAAGTCCAAGACCCCTCTTTACTGCCTACATGCATACATATACTAATATACATACAAACATACTTCTACTCATGCACATTTATACTTACATGTATAAAAGAAAGGCTTGTCAACAGTCATTTTTAAACACATATACACATATGAAAAAGTCACACATAAGCGCACCTGCTTACACACTTATATGTGCGTACTCACACTTATGCATGTTCATACCCATATATACAAATATACACAGACTTTTTATAAACACACATACACAGATGTATGGCCATCATCTTGATTTCAACCCAGTACAAAGGACCAAATTTCATGCAATTACCTCATTGTCCATAGGATAGGCAGAGCCTCTTCTTACGGCTAATTCCAAATACTTTACACATTTTCAGAGAAAAATACTTGTTATGGCCTACCAATATCCCTGATGCACAGATCCTCAACTCTGTGGGAGGTAGCCAAGTCCAAAAAAGAGAATAGCTTGCCATAGGCCACACAGGGCATCAGAATCCATTTTTGCAAGGCACACAGTCTTCCTGAATTAAAAAGACCTAGGTTTTCTGGAAGCAGTTCAAGTTGAGACAAAGAGTTAGCTTTCTGTGCTTCCTGAATATCAGCTCTTCCATCTTTGACACATTCTCCTAAGCTTTGAAATCAAACTGGTTAACTGATTTGCTTCCTCATCTCAGTCACTTGACTATCACTATCTAATAGTCACTCTGATAACAGACCACTAACCTTTGGATTATATTAATTTTCCCCCATCTCAAGCCTTAACCTACCCCCATGAGGATTTCTCTTCTTCCCCAACTAGGAATTTCTTTCATTAATGGTATATTAGAATCCTGTATCTGGTGTCACAAAGTGCTCCAGGCATCAAGAGCAAACACCACCACCACCATCACACCAGCCTTATCACCTGGAGGTAGAGGTCCAATCAGAATCATGGAGAATATGCAAGCTATGATACCCCATTCTTTATGCATCAGGCAACATAAGTGGGAACATCTCTCAAAATCCCAATGCAACATGTCCATAATCACATGAGTATTTGACAGTTCTAGAAATACTAGTGATTGCAATAAGACAAGGGAAAAAACAAGGGAATAAGCATAGAGGGAAAAGAAAACAAAATTTTCTCTTTTTCCAAATGATATGATGGTCTGTATAGAGAACCCCTGAGAGTCTACTAAAAAAATTGAAATGATAAGTTCAGCAAAGTAACAGGAAATAAACCCACACAAATCATTAAACTTTCTATATGTTAGCAACAAACCTAAGAAGAGAGAGAGAGGAAAATTCCATTCAAAATAACTACTGAATGTATGAAATATTTAGGAATCCACCTACTGAGACATTGAGGAATTTTATGAACATAACCACAAAACAGGCTTTGCAGAAATAAAGGCAGATCTAAATAAATGGAAAGATATTAATTGTTCATGTTTAGTCCACATCGTTTTGATAAAAATGACAGTAGTATACCTAAAATAACTTACTTTATTCAGTACTATACCAACTAAATAACCAAATAATTACTTTAGCAAACTAGAAAAAATAATAAAATTCATCTGGAGGAATATCCTCAGGGGAACTAATTTTTTAAAAATGAAGTAGCCTAGCAATTCCATATCTCAAATTATATGACAAAGCAATAATCATTACAATTACTTATTACCATTTTAAAAATAGGAAAGTCTTGTCAATGGAATAAATTAGGTATACAACATAAAGAAACAAATAATAAATCATAACAAAATCATGTTCAATGGACCCAAAGACCCCAAATTCTGGAAAAGGGACTCACTATGTGACAAAACCAAGAAACAAACAAATAAACAAAAAACTGGGAAGCAGTCTGGGAGAAATTAGGATTAGACCACTATTTTATACCATATACCACAAAAAAGAAAGCAACACAGAAAACTTAAACCAGCAACCCATTCAGAATTGGTCTCTGTGCTGACTGGTCCAATTAAAACTTAGTGAGAAGATGGGAAAGAAGTATATTATAACAGAAAAAGCATTGTACTGGGAAGTTAGGAGGTCCTAGTTTTCTGGTCTTGGACTTTCCACTTACTAACTGTATGAGTTTAAATTACTCCCCTAATTCCAACCTCAGTTTTTCCAGTAGTAAAATTAGAGGGTTAGATGAGATGAGGTATATTGTATTCAGTTCTGACTATTACTCTTTAAGAGGGGCATTGACAGATTTCTGAGTATCCAGAGAAGGGGCTCAAAGCCATCTCAAAAAAGTTGTGGTTGGCAGATGTGTGGACATTTTAGCTTAGGGAAGAATAAGGGGACACATAATAGCTTTCAAAGTATTTGAAGGGGAAGAGGGATTAGATCTATTCCTATCTCCAGAGGGGAGATCACTGGGTAGAATTATAGGGAGACAGATTTGGGAACAATGTAAGAAAGAATTTCCTAATGGCAAGAGCTGACTCAAAATGGAAGGAAAACACAGGATCTAGAGGTAGAAGAGATATTAAAGATCATTCACTCCAACCACCTTATTTTACAGGTTAGGACTTACTGATTTTACAAATTACAGACTTAGGAAGAAATGACTTGTCCAAGTTCTCACCAATAGTAAATAAGTGTTGAAATTCAAACCCAGATCATTTATTTGCCCTCATATACCTTCATTCCAGCCTAGTCACTACTCCCCATACACATTCTCCAGCATTTATTCTCCTATATCACTTTCTTACACAATTTGACTCCTTGTATGAAATTTTCTGGACCCTAACCTCTTCCCTGTAAAAATCTCTGCTTTCTTTCAAGACACAGATACTCCCTCCTAAGGAGGCCTTACATGGTTTCCCTAGTCTTTAGTGTTTGTCCTCCTAAACTTAATTTGTATTACTTTGTATTTTCTAACCCAGGTTCATGCTATATCCCTCCAATAGAATGTATGCTCCTTGAGGCCAGGCCTGGCTTCTCTTTTATTTCTATAGCCTCAATGCTCAGCACAGCACTGTTCCTATAGCAGAGGCTTCAAAAATGTTTGTTGAAGATAAAGATCTTTTGACTTTATCATTGTTGTTGTTCAGTGGTTTCAGTCACATACAGGTCCTCATGATTCCATTTGGGGTTTTCTTGGCAGAGATACTGGAGTGGTTTGCCATTTCCTTCTCCAGCTCATTTTATAGATGAGGAAATGGAGGAAAATAGGGTCAGGTGACTTGCCCAGGGTCACACAGCTTAGTAAATGTCCAATGCCATATTTGAACTGAGGTCTTCTTGATTCCAGGCCCAGTTTTCTATCCAGTGCACCACTTAGCTGCCTCACCTTTGACTTTAAATCCATTTTTTTTTTACTACATCCCATTGTCTATATAATTAGCCCCTTGGCAATGGAAGTGTCTAAGTAGAGGCCAAGACTCAGAGATATTATAAAATAGAATCCTATATAATGTGTGATCTGAACCAGATGACCTTTAAGGTGCTTTCCAGGTCAAAGAGTCTCTGATTTCTGTTGCATTTTATATTTCTCATAATCCTTTTATATTTGTTATGATATCTGAATCCCCTCAATCCCCGCTAGGAAGTTGACAGGGTATAGATTAAGTTTCAAGTATAGCTGACTTTTGGAAGCAGGGCTCCACAAAGCGCCACTTGTACCCAAGGCTCTGCCATGTTGTGCAGCATATGACAGCTCCTTTTCTCTATGCTCCTGGGGCTCTCTGCAGCAAAGGCCAGTTCCCAGATGCTGTAAGCTGACATTTCCATTCTTATCCAAGCCCAGGGCCCTGTGACACTAGAATCACATCTGATATGATAGAGAGTGAGTGGTACATTGCTCTCCAGCAGCAGTTGTCTCCTAGCTCTGGGCAGTTATCCTGATAAGCTATTATGGAATTACTTCTATGAAGGCAAGGAGCGAGTGATCATGTCACAGCAGACAATTTCTCCTTTTCTCTCCCTAGGGATAGGGTGAAATAGTGAGAAGTGCAGTGGGTGAGGAACCCAGATCTGAGTTCAAGTTGTGGCTTCATCACTACCTTGCCTTGGGCAAGACACTATAATTCTATTAAGACTCATAGATCTGGAAGAGACTGCAGATGCCATCTGATCCAACCCCCTTTATGTTACAGTTGAGAAAACTGAGGTGTCCAACAACACTAGAGCTTTTGCTGTTCCTCGAGCTTGACACTTCACCTCCTGACTCTGACTTTGTACGACATGTCCCAATGCCTGGAATGCTCCCCCTCCTCATCTGTGTCCTCTGGATTGCCTGGCTTCCTTCAAGTCCTAGCCAAAATCCCACCTTCTTAAAGAAGCCTTTCCTGGTCTCTACCTCTTTCCTGAACTTTGACTTGTGTCAGGAAGTTTAGACATTGGAAAACTGCTACATGGAGAAGGAAGTGAGGGGAGAGGACAATTATACACTTGGAGCTAAAAAACAAATTTAAGACTGCATGAAAGAAGGGAGGTGGATGCTCTGAGGAGGAGACAACCAGTGCCTTCTATCTGAGATTACTTATCATTTACATGTTTTTTTTAAATATTTCTTTTTTCATTATTTATTTATTTAATATTTTTAGTTTTCAGCATTGATTTTCACAAGAGTTTGAATTACAAATTTTCTCCCCATTTCTACACTCCCCCCACTCCAAGATGGCATATATTCGCATATATTCTGATTGCTCTGTTCCCCAGTCAGCCCTCCCTTCTGTCACCCCACTCCTCCCCCCATCCCCTTTTCCCTTACTTTCTTGTAGGGCAAGATAGATTTCTATGCCCCATTGCCTGTATATCTTATTTCTTACTTGCATGCAAAAAAAATTTTTTTTGAACATCTTCTTTTAAAACTTTGAGTTCCAAATTCTCTCCCCTTTTCCCTCCCCACCCACCCTCTCTAAGAAGGCAAGCAATTCAACATAGGCCACGCATGTATCATTATGCAAAACACTTCCACAATACTCATGTTGTGAAAGACTAACTATATT
>CM053625.1:180266200-180323020 GCA_028646595.1 Phalanger gymnotis
CCTGGATCTATTTTCCAGGTCAGTGGTTTTTCCAATGAAATATTTCACATTGTCTTCCATTTTTTTCATTCCTTTGGTTCTGTTTTATAATATCTTGATTTCTCATCAAGTGACTGGCTTCCACTTGCTCCAATCTAATTTTTAAGGTAATATTTTCTTCAGTGGCCTTTTGGACCTCCTTTTCCATTTGGCTAATTCTGCCTTTCAAGGCATTCTTCTCCTCATTGGCTTTTTGGAGCTCCTTTGCCATTTGAGTTAGTCTGTTTTTTAAGGTGTTGTTTTCTTCAGTATTTTTTGGGCCTCCTTTAGCCAGTCATTGACTTGTTTTTCATGGTTTTCTTACATCACTCTCATTTTTCTTCCCAATTTTTCTTCTACTTCTCTAACTTGCTTTTCCAGCTCCTTTTTGAGCTCTTCCATGGCCTGACACCAGTTCATTTTTTTCTTGGAGGCTTTTGATGTAGGCTCTTTGACTTTGTTGACTTCTTCTGGCTGTATGTTTTGGTCTTCTTTGTCACCAAAGAAAGATTCCAAAGTCTGAGTCTGAATCTGAGTCTGTTTTCACTGCCTTGCCATGTTCCCAGCCAACTACTTGACCCTTGAGTTTTTCTGCGGGGTATGACTGCTTGTAGAGTAGAGAGTACTTTGTTCCAAGCTTGAGGGGAGGCACTGTTGTTTTCAGAGCTATTTCTCACAGCAAGCTCTGCCATAGCAGTGCTCCTCCTCCCCCAAGAACCGCCAACCTGGACTGGACTCAGATCTTCAGCAATTCTGCACTCCTGCTCTGATCCACCACTTAATTCCTCCCACCAGGTGGGCCTGGGGCCAGAAGCAACTGTAGCTGCACCACCTCCACTGCCCCAGGGGTGGTGGCTGAACTGGAAACTCCTTTCACTCTATCTCTGCAGCTTTTCCCACTAACCTTCTCTGTTGTCTTTGGTGTTTGTAGGTTGAGAAGTCTGGTAACTGCCACAGCTCACTAATTCAGGGCGGTAGGGCCTGTTCTGCCCGGCTCCCAGTGTGGTTGGTCTGGGCGCAGTCCACGTTGGGCTCTGCTCTGCTCCCACCTCTGTGCGTGATAGACCTTACCCAGCAGCCATCCAGGCTGTCCTGGGCGGGAGCCCTGCTTCCCTCTGGTATTTCGTAGGTTCTGCAGTTCTAGAATTTGTTCAGAGCCATTTTTTATCGGTGTTTGGAGGGTCCTGGGGGAGAGCCCTAGGCAAGTCCCTGCTTTCCAGTTGCCATCTTGGCTCCCTACCATTTACATGTTTGCATGTTTTCTCCCCTATTTTAACTTTGTTGAGGGCGGAGACCATGTTTTTGCTCTTCTTTATATCCTTAGCATAGGGATAGCTTCACACCATGCTTGGCACATAGTAAGTGCTTAATAAATGTTTGTTGACTGACTAAAAGAATTTACCTAAGGTCACACAGGTAGTAAGTGGCAGAGCTGGGATGTGAACCAAGTCCTTTCACTCCAAATTCACTTCTCCAAACTCCCTTTGCTCAAAGGGCTTGTTCAAGACACCCAGAAAATGACTGTAGAAGTAGGAAATAAAATTTCTCTGGACCCTAGCAACCACATGGACTCTGGGTACAATTCAGTTCAACAAACATTTATTGTGTGATGCCAAGTGCTAAATGCTGATACAGATGCCAAGAAGAGGAACATAAGGTTCCTGCCCTGCTAGGGTAGAACAGGAAGACAAGATGCACAAATAATTATAAACTAAAGCACAGTGTGGTAAGTGATAGTGGAAAGATACAAGGTGCTACAAGCATTTAAAGAACGGAATAGTCAGTTCTATCCAGCAAAAATCAGCAAAGGTTTCATGGCAGAGGCAGCATTCAATATGCACTTATGGGTTGGGTATGAGGAGGAAATGAAGACTGAAGACCCCCCAGGCAAGAGGAAGTACATGAGGAAAGACATGGAGGCAGGAATGAGCATGTTATATGTAGAGAATGTTGAGGAAACTCATTTCACTTTCCATGGGAAAAGGTTGTGGGAGAAAAATCAAGAGAAGAGAGAAGACTTTGAGAAGAATAAAAAGAAACAAATTGTGAGGGTGGTTTTGATGGGCCTAGAATCATGGGAGGAAAAATATTTGAGATTGAATATGGGCCAGAGATTGAGAACACTGGGAGAAACTGGGTGAGAGTTTGAGGAGAACAAAATCCATGGTCAAATTCTACTTCTGGCTTCAGTAATAAAAGGTTGCAAGAAGGAAAGAGAGACCAGGACTTAAACTGATATGAATGTGACTCGGAGGCATTTGGATTTGTGAAAAGAGTGGAAGCTGGGTGAGGAGAAATTTAGAAGAATTTGAGGATAAACTGGAGGATACTTCCAGCTGCAGAGAGAGAAAGGTTCTATCTGAAAAGGACTAAGAAGAAAAGACTTGGGAAGAAGGACCAATGGAGCAGGAGAAGGTGCTTTGCATAGCAAGATGAGGTTTGATTTGGGGCAGCTAGGTGATGAAGTGAGTAGAGCACTGGCCCTGGAGTCAGGAGGACCTGAGTTCAATTCTGACCTCAGACATTTGACGTACTCACTAGCTATGTGACCTCAGGCAGGCCACTTAACCTCAATTGCCCTGCCTTCCCCCCCTCAAAAATAAAGATAAGAGTCGGGTTTTTTAAAGGTAAATAAAACTTAGTAAAGCAAATAGTAAATAAAACAATTTGGATGTGGCTATAAAGTTGTTAAGGCAAATTAAAGGAGGTTGTAGGAAAGGAAAGGAAGTTGTGTGGTTTTCAAGTTATTGTGTGATTAAAATGTTGTAAAGGTTTTAATTAAATACTTGGGAAGCAAGATTTAAACACCCACAAGCAGTTTAAAAGGAAGACTGAATTTCTCAGTAAATATAGACAGTCAGTGATGTTTGTATTTGTGCCACAGACAAATGACTGCTATCTTTATTCCAAATATAGGTTGATCTCTCCCCTGGAAGAGAGGAACTTGACAAACACCTCTCCAAATTCCAATTAAACAGGGATAACAGTGTGTTCCTTTTAAAAAGAAGTAAGAAATGAGACTTTAATGGATAAGAAAGGATCTGAACCGGCAAAGGAGAAAGTTGACCTTTGTCAGGAAGTTAGATATTGGAAAACTGTCATATGGAGAAGAAGTGGGAAGAAAGGACTATTATACACTTGGAACTAAAAAATAAATTTGAGACTGCCTGAAGGGATGATCTGAGGAGGAAGCAGCTATTTGTCCTCCAAGAAATGTTACAATAGAGCCACAGAAACTATCAAGTAAGGGATCAAACAACAAGGATGAGAGAAAAGAAGAATGGTGGTAGTAAGTCACTCTGCAGTCAAGGTTACTGAGGAGGCTCTTTGTCAATGTGATAATAATTGAGAAAGCTATCTTTCAGGGAAACATAGCCAAGACACAACAGAGAATCTCCCAAGATGTGTCAAAATCTGCTTCTGGTGAGTCACATTGGTGAAAAAAATAGTACTAAATGAACCTAGAAAGTATTGCCAAAGATCATGAAGTCTTGGCCAAGAAATAAGACCAGAAAGACCAAGGCTGTGATTTCCTCAAAACTACCCATTATAGGCAAATGATGTCAATGAGACAAAAAAATTATTTGAGAAGTGAATAACTGGATAAGAAAATGGTGTCTTAGAATGGAATTTGGATTTCAAAGCCACCATTTATAAAATAGGAATGACAAATCACCAGTCAGGGATGGAGTGTACCTAGCATAGACTGATAGGAATATATTTACCTGTTGTCTTGCAAATCTAATCAAAAGATCTTGAAAATAAGATGGGTGAGGTTAAGGTAAATAAGGTAAATAAATAAAACCTATGAATATCCACCCAATTAAATACCACAGAAAGTAGTGGCAATGAAAGAACTGTGGTTGAGACACTAGAAGTTCACAGGAGACAAAGTTAACAAAAGGAGCAAATAGCTTAAACATCTACATTAAAAATGTCCAAAGTTGAGGGAGGAAAAGGAAGAAAAACTAGAGGTCCTATGAAGAGAAAAAAATGATCACATGAGCTTTGCTGAAACTCAGCAGAATAAAACCTCTAACCAGAACATGGTTCAAGATGGCTATATTTTGTTAAAAAGAAACAGGATCTATACTGAATAAAGTGACAGATGTGATTGCTGGGCCATTGTCAGAGACAGATGAAAGATGAGAATAGGAGAATCATTGCATGACTAAAAAAGGGAAACTTTGGTCTCAATCTGCCCCCCTACCCTGCCTCTCAAATGAAGCCTGTAACCTATAGGTCACTGAGATTGACTTCGACTCCTGAAGAAATTCAAGAATGAATCACTAGAAGAATAATTCCTATAGAAAAGTAAGCAACATTACAAAAAGGCAGCACGGCTTTATCAAGAACAGATCACCTCAGACTCACTTTATTTCATTTTTTGAAGAGGTTACTTAACTGATCAATCAAGTTGATGGTGTTCGGCAAAGCATTTCACATAGTATATTACTGTGCAAAAAACAGAGTGATGTGGACTAAACAGAAATACAACTAATTGTAATCTAAATTGATTTGGAACTATTCAAATGGACAAACTCAAAGTGTGATGATTAATGGTTCAATATTATCTCGGTAAGAGGTCTCCAGGGGGTTGACCCAGGTATCTGTGTTTGGCCCTGAGCTGTTTAACATTTTTATCAGTGATCTGGATAAAGACATAGATGATGTACTGATCAAATCTGAAGAGGGCGTAAAGCTGGGAGGGATAGTTTATATAGTGGATGAAGGAGTCAAGATCCAAGATGAGTTTGGTTAGCTAAAACACTGAACTAATAAGAGGAAATTCACTAAATTTAAAATTTTTAGCTTGGGAAAAAATCAACTTCACACTTTCAAGATAAGGAAGGCATAACTAAAAATCAGTCTTTCTGAACAATATCTGGGGGCTTTAGTGAATTGTTAGGTTAATATAAATTATCAGAGTGATGTGGCAGCCAAAACCTAATGCAATCTTGGCTGGATTGAGAAAGACATACTTCCAATAATAATAAATGAATGAATGAATGAATGAATGAAAAAGCATTTCTTAGGTCTTTATTATGTTCAAAGCATTGTATTTAGTTCTGGGGATACAAATAGAAAAGCAAAGGCAGGTCCTGCTCTCAAGAGGCTTACATTCTAATAGGGGAGATAACATATTATAGGAGGTTTCAGCTGCATGTCAGATGGAAAGGTCCTATAGTGCTTAGGGTGCAATGGCAAAGCAGATGGTAATGAATCTTCGATGTTGGTTCCACTGATAAAAATCACATCTAATTCTAATTTTGAACTATTTAACAGTGCTAAGCACAATGTCTGGCACATACTAAGTACTTAATAAATGCTTCTTGACTGACTGACCAACCAAGGACTGTGGTGTCAAAAACTTTCTTTCTGGGTCTTCAGTAGTTATTGTTTCAGTGGAGTGGCAGCACCTGCAGAAGCAATCTCCAGGTTGTTTTTCCATACAAACAGCTTTTACAGATAACAGATGTAAGGGCTAGTGTGGAAATAGACCTAAAGGGCATTGAGATTCTCCAGGCTCTTGCACTTACCTGACCATTGGTGGCAGTTGATCAGCAGTTAGTGTTGGTGGTAGTGAAGAAGTGGGCCCCTTCTCCATAGAGATTGCTCCTCTCAAAAATGGCTATGGGGACCAGACTAGAGGCAGGGTGGATGGTCTGGGGTGGGGGTGGGTACTGCTATTCCAAAAGCTCTTGCATTCAGGGTCCTAGGCTATCTACATTGGAGCTCTAAGGAAAAAAAAGGTAATAATAGTTCCTTCCTCTGCCCTAGTCAGATCACAAACTAGATTATTTTGTTCAGTTATGAGCCCCATGGTTTAGGAAGGATACGATAAGCCAGTAATGGTGACCAGAAGAGGGAAGCCAGATAGTAGAGGGTCTTAATCCCACGTCACATGAGAATTGGTTTAAAGAGGAAGGGATGTTTAATATGGTGAGCTAAGCAAACTGGTCTTTCAAATGCCTGATGCCAATCACCAAGTCCTTTTCTAGAGAGAAAGGTAATTAGGAGTAATCTCTAATGACACTATTCCTGGTAGGTAGCATTAGGCTGGTACCTGATGTCTATGGTCTCTGGAGAAACCCATGCCATGTTCCCATGGCTGATCCTGTATCATTGCAGATATATGTGAACCTACTTACCACAATGAAATAACAAATGGAGAAAGACACAGGAGCCAATATCATGACTAAGGCAGCTACACTATGCCATTCACTAACATGTATAGAGTATTAGGATACCAGCCCCTTTCCCATTTTCTGGATCTCCTAAATATTCCTTCCCATGTTCTAGATCTCCTAAAAGTGTTGCTGATTAACTTCTTGATCCAGCTGATTGTAGCAACCCCATTCATACAGCTAGGGAGCCCTGGTGGACTCTCCTAAATGCCACACATGGCTTTCTCCATCCTTTCCTCCACCCCTGAACCTAACAGCATTCCATTTTCCCTATAGTACAAATGGATTAGTGGGTGGGCAGAGAAACTGGAGGATGGAATAAAATATCCACAGATGGAAGGAGAGAGGAGTGTCAAAGAGGCCACCTAGGAAGCTGTTAAAAGCAGCAAGAAACCTTCTTCTCTATGTCTCCATCCTGCCCGTCCTATTGAAAATAGAGGCCAAGGAGAGGAGAGACCAAGCTGGCTTTCATTCCACATTTTGAATTTCATGAGGATATTTTCTTCTATCCCACATCTCATACTAAAAGCATTTGGGGAGTGCGAGGGTGTCAAGAACAGAAAGCCTCAGAGGTAAACTCTATAGCAAGAGCCAAGTCTGGGGCCTAGTCTTAGCAGCAACAGCAGCAGCAGCAATCCCCTAATGATCTAATTAGCTCAGGCCAGCCCACAGAATGACCTCCTCTCAGAGGTTTCCATTCCCCTGAGAACACATAGACAATACACTGCTCCCACTGAAATTCAAACCCAAATGGGCAAGTTCCAAGGAAGACAATTAACCCACACTACTATGTGGACAATAAGGGGAAGTAGTCCAGTGCTTGAGCTGATAAGGCAAATACCTCTACAGGTCCCATGAGCTGTGAACATTCCAACCAAGAAGCCCAACAATGTTTCATTAAATAATTTCCTACCTGGCTAAAACATAAGCAAAGAGCAAGATCAGATCAAGTGGCAGAGCATGTTGAGTGCCTGCAGCTAGTTCTTATTACAGATTAATTACCTCTGAGGGAACCATGGAGAGAGGAGAGCATGGCAGCTGGTGAGAGTAAAAACCCACCTTTGGCTACTTGTCACCATTCGACCTGCACCTTCAAGTCTGTACTTCTCCTGGAGAGACAAAGAGGCTGAGGGAGAAAGAGACAGAGACAGACAGAGACAAAAAGACCCAGAGAGAGAGAGAGAGAGAGAGAGAGAGAGAGAGAGAGAGAGAGAGAAATAGAGATGTAACATGCAAACTCACCTAGCTTTGTTCTCAAGCATTAAGGAACTTGTTAGTAAGAGATCCAGATTTGGAATCCCAGAACCTGGGTTGGAATCCTGACTCTGACATTTACACTCTGCGTAACTCTGGGAAAGTCACTTTCCCTCTCTGGCCTCAGTTTCCTTAACTGTGAAACAAAGTCTTTGAACGAGTCACTATATGGTTTCTAAGAAACTTCCCTGCTCTAAACTCTATGATCCAGTAGGTGCTGCTGGTGGCTTCATATTCTTTCCTTTACCATTACTCTTGGGGATGGAGCTTGGGAAAGTACATTTCCAAAGTCTTTGGGAATTTGGAGGATTAAGCACACAACAAAGACCACAAGACTAAATAGACTTTTCGACCTAGAAGGGACTTAAAAGGCCATCTAGTTCAATTCCTCCCAAAAGGGAAACTGAGGCCCAGAAAGAGGAAGAGAGAGATTTTCTGTAAAGGCTTATAAATCTTAAAGCAATATGCACACAGATATAAATATATAGAGTTCTGTATTTATATAGACATAGATAACCAATCTGCTCAGGTCTCAGAAGATCTGGGCTCTAGCCCACACTGTGGGCCAATATTATCATTATCATTATTATATTGGCTCAAGAGTATAATACTGGCCTAAGGTCATACAAAGAGTGAGCAGCGGAGTAAAGACTAAAGCCCAGATCTCCTGTGACCTGAGCAAATTGGTCATTGTTATTTCAGGCCTCTTCCAGCCAGGCCTCAGAGGTCCTCATTTGGTGGATTTAGGGATTGCCCCCTGAAAAAGAATTCTACTTTCTATACCACCTCCCCTACATTGCCTCTCTAGCTCATTTTACAGATGAGGAAACTGAGGTAAACAGGGTAGTAGCCAACCAGCCTAGGCTAACATCCTGATCTCTCACCTTTAGTAGTTCTGCTGCATTTGGAGCCTCTGGGGTCAATTCTCTCACTGCATCACAACCCAATGACAATGGTTTGGGGGCGGCTCTAAGCAAGGCCCTCCCTGTCTACTAGCACACTACTCTCTGTGCCTTCAGTCATTTCTACTCTTGCCAAGAAGGCCTCAGACTCTCTCACTGGTTCCTAATTGTTGTCATCATTAAGGGACTTGCTGATTAACTCCCAGACAGTCCCATTAAAAGTTATTACTTTGGGAATGTTGGACGTAGTCCTATTCCAGACAGCGCCTACAACATAGTTGTTGTTCCTCTGTTCCCACATTCCAGGGCAGTATTGTACTTCTCTGAAATGTGTTCTCATCGTGGCAGAAGGTCCGTATGATATAATTTTCAGCGTACTCCAAAGGCGTTCCACATTTTGCAGCCCATGCTGCGGATCAGTTCCCATAAAAGATTGCAAAGCTGCGTAGGTATCAGAATGGGCTCCTGTAATGCAGTAGTTGGGGCATCCTCCTATTATACCTGGGGCCCCGGCAATAACTATCCAAGCTTCGAAGTATTCTAAAGGGAAGGGGATGAGAAGGGAATAAGCATTCAGTTAGTGCCTACTGTATACCAGGCACTCTACTAAACATTTTTATAAATATTATCTCATTTGAACCTCACAACAACTCTGTGAAGTAGATGATGTTTTTATCCCTATCTTACCGTTAAAGAAAATCAGGCAAATAGAGGTTAAGTCCAGGGTCACACAGCTAGTAAGTACCTGTTATTGTTCTTTTTTTTGAAGGGTAGAAGGCAGGGTAATTGGGGTTAAGTGACTTGCCCAAGCTCACACAGCTAGTAAGTGTGTCAGGTGTCTGAGGCTGGATTTGAAGTCATGTCCTCCTGACTCCAGGGCTGGTGTTCTACTCACTGTGCCACCTAGCTGCTCCATGTATGACTCTTTGAGATCCCATTAGGGATTTTCTTTGGCAAAGACACTAGAGTAGTTTGTCATTTCTTTCTCCAGCTTGTTTTACAGATGAGGAAACTGAGTCAAACAGGGTTAACTGACTTGCTTAGGATCACACAGCTAGTAAGTATCTAAGGTCATATTTGAACTCAGGTCTTCCTGAGGTGAGGCAAAACATTCTATCTGCTTTGCCACCTAGCTGCCCTAGTAAGTGTCTGAGGCTGGATTTAAATTTAGATCTTCCTGATTCCAGTCCCAGCACACTATAGACTACACCAACAGCAGCTGCTAAAGGTTTATATCTACTTAATATAAGAATTTATAAGGGCCGTGATGACGTATTTATTTTTATTAGTGAGCCAGAAGACACACTTAGTTCAAATCAAAGGCATTAAATGAAATATCATAGAAAGAAAGTGGCAATAGAACCTCCTCCCTGTAAACCTTTCATGCTTCTTATAAACCCCATGACACACTCTCCCATAAATACACACACCATCAGAGTTGGCACTCATGGAGATCACACATTAGGGGAACATATGTAGGGAACATATGTGTCCAGAATATCAGAATGAAGGGGCAATACGTGCCTCCAACACTACAAAATGCTCTCTCACCTGGTGATGTCCTGATGTTGATGTCCCTGCTGGGTGCTGTTCCATGCTGGGCTTTCACCAGAGCCTTCTATCATGTCTCTACTACTTGCTAGTGAGTGTCACATCTTTGCTTCTCCCTCCTTCTTATTCTCTCATGGGTGTCTCTGCTCTCTGCTGAATGCATCACCCCAATGGTCTCATGATGTTTGCTGGCCAATGCTCTCTACCACCAACTTCGGAACTTCATCTAATCAGGGCCACCAGTCAGCTGCCTTAACTCCACTGTACTAGGGAAGAGTAACTGGGAACTGTGCCCTGATGAGGACAGATTCATAGCTCAAACCAACTAGCAAGAGCTAGGCAGGCTGGAACTATCTATCTTTTCTTCTTTATCCATCAGTGTGCCTCATCACAGTCATCTCCCACTCTTTTGGACCCCTTTTGGGGTTTTCTTAGCAAAGATGCTGAAGTAGTTTGCCATTTCCTTGTCCAGCTCATTTCACAGTTGAGGAAACTGAAGCAAAGAGGGTTAAATGACTTGTCCAGGGTCACACAGCTAGTGTCTGAGACCATATTTGAACTAAGGTCTTCCTAACGTCAGGTGCAACAGTCTATCCACTGCGCCACCTAGCAGCCCAGTGTGCCTATGCAGCTACTCAAATAATTAAATTTCTTTAAAAAATGAAGAGTACTCAGTGAATTCTCCAACACAGACAAGCTTATTATTCTCTAGCTACCTAGCCTAACCTGGCTTCCCACATGATCACATATGTGTGTGTATACGTACACACATATACACATATATGTCTGTGTATGTCTGTATGTGTGTATGTGTAAATGAAGAGATATGTATATCTAATATACACATATATTCTTGGCCACCAAATCTGCCATTGTTTGCTCACCTTGACACGGACAGATAGAGGCTCAATGACAAGGAAAACAGAGAAGAACAATCCAACTACTGCGTAGTAGGTCTTGAGCCATTAAAAAAAATTAAATTATCTTCTGAATTATAGAGGTAGACAAGGGGTAAGACAGTTTTACTTTCCACGCCCTAGGGGAAAAGCTGTTACTAGTATGGTTAAAGATGTGAGCTGTTCATTATTTATACACTATATAATGCATGAAATTGGTTAGTCCCAAAAGTTATATCACCACTCATTCAAATGTCACTTCCATGCTTTCTTTAATCAGGGTCAAAGGGATTCTCTGCTAATTGGATTGCCTGGGATAGAGAGGCAAGGGATAAGTTATCATGGAGATAGTTGTTCTAAATAACCTAATCACCCTTAAGCAATTCCCTAACATAAAGTATGAGATAGGTTATCAATTGGCTTCTGTGGAGGGAGTTTTCACCCAGGGAGTTTCCTACAATAATAAAATCATGAGTTTAGGACCCCTTCCCGCTTCCACAAAAAAATCTCACTGTTTGTAATGTGATCAAAGTTCCACTGAACACCTACTCTCCATTGCCATTTTTTGAGCAAATAGATGTATTATTGACTTATTTCATCACATGTTCAAGCTTTTAATTGGCCCTTTCTGGTCTTAAGGGATCAATATATCAGTCAGTCAATAAATATTCGTTATGTACCTACTACATGGCAAGCACTGTGCTTAGCACTGAGGATACAAAGAAAGGTAAGACAGTCAGTCCCTACCCTCAGAGAGCTCCAAGTTTTATGGAGCTCAATATAGCCACAGCTCCTAGCCAGCCACTGACCTCAGATCCAATTCACATATTTGAACAGGTGTGTCCTTGTACTCACCCACAATCACATTTAGCCCAAGTCACAAGATACCACAACACCTAACTATCTATCCTGACCAGACAGGAGCTAGCCCATCAGAAGGCAGCACAACCAGGATGTTTGACCACTGAACCATAGAAGGGATCTTTCCCCTACTACTTAATCCTTTAACGAACTCCTCCTGCTTTTTTAATATTCATAATTTCTGCTGTGTGATTAGCATCATTACACTATAAATTTGCCTATGTTGTCTTACCAAGTGGCTGGTTCCTCTTGTAATCCAGTCCAACTCCCAGGGTGTCAATAAATGCCTATACTTGGATTAGAATAGGTCTGACTGAATTCTTTGAAATGGTGCCACCACAACACACCATGAAACTACAACATTGACTGTTTACAAGGTCCTATACTCAGATTTGGGGGGTTAGAGAGCTACAGAAATGAAGGGAAGATAAAGGAGAAAGAGCAAGAATGGGATGTGACCAACAGAAAATCCAGAGAAACTGAGACAGTACATAATGAAAAGAAATATGTTTGTCTGTGCCCCATGGAGGGTTGGGGGAAAGGGCACCAAATTGTCCTTTAAAGCTGGTAAAATATAACTTAATTTCATTTTATTTCTTTTACAATTTAGTTTTTTTTAAATCTATCAATCCAAGAGCTTTTTCATTCCTGAAATTGAACCAAAAATGAAAGGGCAGAAGAGTCTTTTCCCAAGTTTCCCATTATATCTGATTCCTTTAAATGACTGACAAGTTGGATAAGGAAGAAAATGATTCAAAGGCTATTTTCCTCTATCAGCTTTACTGTGCTTCCCAGGGACATTTTCAGCACAAGGCCATGAGGAAGATAATGAAGTCAACAAACTTTTATTAAGCACCTACTATGTGACAGGCACTCTACTAAGCATCAGGGATACAAAGAAAAGCAAAAACAGTTACTGCCCTCAAGAAGCTCACAGTCTCATGGGGGAGACAGGGGATACATGCAAACTCTTACGAACAATCTGTGAACTATATATGTGTGTGTGTGTGTGTGTGTGTGTGTGTGTGTGTGTGTGTGTGTGTGTGTGTGTGTGTGTTTGTATACTGGGTAAATTGAATATAATCTAAGAGGGAAGGCAGCTATCATGTTTCACAAGATCTCTAGGAATTGAAATCAACAAACATTTATTAAGGACCTTCCATGTAAAAGGTAAGAAGCAACACAGTATAGAAGGAGATCTTGAGATCAGGAAGACCACAGCTCAAGTGCAGCCTCTGAGACATACTAGAAAGTAACTTAATTTCCCAGACAATTTTCTAAGTCTTTAAGTTATAGAACAATTCTAATTTTTATGGATGGATGACGCCATCCCTCCACGAATTCCCCAAGCCATAGGTCTGAATGAACTTCCATCCCTACCTCCACCTACCTCTAACCCCACAAAAAAGGCACAAGGTATTCTGTTAGGTTCTGGGGATGCAAATACGAAAAATGACATAGACTTTACCCTCAAATAGTTTTAGATCTAATCAGGGGACTAAGACATGTACACAAATATCTATTTAAAATCTTACAACCTGTCATGGAATAATGAAAGTAAAGAAGTAAATCCAAACAAGGCTATGAGAAATTTTAGGAGGGAGAGATCATTTGAGTAACCAGTAAAGTAACTGACTTGGTGGGGTGAGACCCATAAGTGGAATATGACTTTAGGGGCATGTGGCTTATTCAAAGGAAACAAGATAAGAGGGATAGGGTAGCCAAGTTTCATTTTATTTTTAAAAAGATAAAATATAAAACATATACTTGCTTTGGTGAGGAAATATACTGAAGAATATTTGTGTAAAAATCCATGGAGGAAAAAAAAAACATTGTAATCAGAATATACTGCATGTCACCTGGACAGAAAAAGAAAATAGATAACGAACTCAAGAAGGACACAGTAATGGTGGGGGGACTTCAATTATCCAGGTATATGCTCAAGCACTTTGTCTGTCTGTCTGTCTGTCTCTGTGTCTGTCTGTTTCTCTCTCTCTCTTTCTCTCTCTCTCTCTCTCTCTCTCTCTCTCTCTCTCTCTCTCTCTCTCTCTCTCTCTCTCTCTCTCTCTCCAAAAAGAGAAGCACATAATTTCTTGACTTGACTTTGCCATGATGATAATTTAATCTTTCACAAGATGAAGGAATCAACAATGAAAAATTCTATTCTAGATTTGATTTTCATCAACAAGGAAGAACTGGTTTCTGGGTTGGGAATAATGGAAATTTTGAGGGGAAGTAATCATTCAACTTTAAAATATTGGATAGAAAAGGAGGAAGTAAGGAAATAAGCAAATATTAAGCAACTACTACTTGCCAGTTACTGTGCCAAGCATTTTACAAATATTACCTCATTTGCTCCTCACAACCCTGTGAGATAGATGTTATTATTATCCCCTTTTTATAGTTGAGGAAAGTAAGGCATACAGAAATCAAATGACTTGCCCACGGTCACACAGCTAGTAAGTGTCTGAGACCAGATTTGAATTCAGCTCTTCCTGACTCAGCACTTCTCTTTTCTTCACCACATAACTGCCTCTGAGCTGGAAGATGGAAGGAATGGAAAACCACACATAGTCTCCCATACAAACACCTGACTGGTGTTTAGCTCCACAAGCTTGGATTTTTGGAAAGCACATTTCAGAGGATTCAGAGAAAGAGTAAGATTCCATTAACTAAAAATCTACAAGGGAAATCAGCTCAGGAGAGATAGGGAAGCTCTTAACAATGTGATTCTGAAAACACAAAAAGAAATTCCAATGATGAGGGAAATGGAAAGTTATCTCAAGACACCAAAGCGTATACACCAGAAACTGTAAAAATACATGAATAGATAAATGATATAAAAAATACAAACAAATATTTCTCTGAAGAGTTGAAAACTATTAATAAGCATATGAAAGACTTCTCCAAATCCCAAATAACAAAAAAATGCAAATTGAAATCACTCTGAGGTTTCACCTCACACCCAGCAAATGGACTAAGATGACAAAAAATGAGAATAATCAATGTTGGAAGAGTCGTGGAAAGACAGGCACATCAGTGTGCTGTGAGTGCAGTTATAATTCAGTCCAACCTTTATGGAAATAGATCAGAAATTATGCTAATAAAGTGACTAAAATATCCATACATTTTGACTCAAAGATAATACTGCTGACATATAGCCCAAGGAAGCCAGTAACCAAAAATAACAAAAAAGAAAAAAGGCCCTAGATACCGAAAAATATTTATGTTGGCACTTTTTGAAGTAGCAAAGAACCGGAAGGAAAGTGGATAACCAACAAATGTAGGATGGCTCGAAAAATTGTGGCACGTAAATAGACTGGACTATTTCTGCACGGTAAGAAATAATGAATACAGAGAGTCATGTGAAGACAAATGACGTGGTGCAAAGTGAACAGAATCAGGAAAATGATGTACACAATGAAAGCAACAATCTAAATGAGAAGAACAAAACCAATAAAATTGAAGCTACATGCTATGAAATCATATTGACCTAGCTTGACCTCAAATAGGTGACTAGGTGGCATAATGGATTTCCGGAGTCAGGAAGACCTGAGTTCAAATCTTGCCACAGACACTTATGAGCTGAGCGATGCTGGGCTAGTCACTTAACCTTTGTTTGCCTCCATTTCCTAACCAGTAAAATGAGGATAATGATAGATAGTACCTATCTTCCAGAGTTGCTGTGAGGATCAAAGCAGCTAATAATTTTAAAGTGCTTAACATAGTGCCTAGTGCATAGTAAGCACTATATAAAAATTAGCTATTATTATGACATGTGCAATGAGAGGGTGGGCCTCATATGTGGTGAAGGCTGCCCCCCACCTGTAACATGGGAGTGTCATTGTGTGGCTGAAAGGGAGGCAGAATAGACATCTTTAGCCTCTTTTCCCCTACCCTTCTCCAAGGGAGACTTTAATTTCTACCCAGAGAAAAAGCAGGATATTGGAGCCAGAGGTCACCCTGCTCTTCTCAGAGAGAGGGGATACTGGGAGTGAATTATTATCAATCTGCTTCCTTAAATGTAATTAGTCTGAGAGATATGGTCGGGTTCAATCTAACTTCTGATTACTATATCATTTGGAGGGAAGGACCCCAAGCTTTATATCTAAGGCTTGACCCCTTTCCCACAAAATACCAGTTCCACAATGAACACATAGAATGAGTAGCAAAAAAAAACCCCATTTATCCAAACCATAGCAAAACAGAAATCAAACAAGGTGTGCACAGGACAATATATACCAGATGATACAAGGTGAAGTAACTCTCCCATTGGGAGTGAAATAACTCAGTTCAACCAAGAGAGAGTTCTAGATCTCACCAGAGGGGAAACTCCCTGAAGTCCCTAGTGCAGCAAGCTAGGGATAGGGCTATGATGGAGACTCCCTCTCCTCTCAAGTCTTCCCAGACTCCTTTTCTTCCGCAACCTGGAGTGAAGCTGGCCTCTTCCATCTTCCATCTTGATGCTGGATGCAAGTAGCAGAACTGGGACTTTAACCCAGGTCTTCTGTGGACAATGTTTTCCCCTAGATGGTACAGAACCCTACAAGCCTAGCTGAGATTTTAGCTTCAAGAGGAGCTCTCATTTTGAAAGCGTCCCCCTACCTTTGCTATCAATGTCAGAAACGCCTTCAGAAAGCAGCCTCATTTCTCTCCGTCTGAGAAGTAGACCTTAGCATTTAACAGCTGTTTCCTCTCTGGGGCCTCTCCCCATTCCAGGGTTTCCAGCAGGCCAGGGAGCCAGAGGCAGCATCTGTTTGATTTTTCCATTTCCAAACATACATTCATCCCTTGGTGAATGAAAATTGTTTTTCAAATGATTGTGATTCAAGCGAGCAATGTCTCCATTGAGTCAGTTGTGGCTCTGCTGTTTGAGGAACAGAATTGTGTACAGAGTCAGAGGGAAAGCTTCAAAAAACCATTTGGGAAGGAAAGAAGGGAAAGGATAGAGGCAGGGAAAGAAGAGAAAGGGAAGGGAAAAGACAAAGAACCACAAGTAGGGCTGGGCAATAAGGCCTTTGTCCTAGGATACAAAATTTAAGAGTTAATCATAGTATCTGTACTCTTTCAGCAAGTAGAAATAACTAAGATTAGCTCTGGTTATGAACAGTGGTTAGTTAAAATAGATAACTACCAGAAGAGCCTCCTGTCATTGTAGTCTTGTTGTTTCCAGTCTGATCCCTCCCCCAGCAGCTTGGTGTCTCCTAAGGTTCTGCCTACATGCCCTAGGTCTCTAGGATCTCTAAATCCTCACCCCAGGCCCCAGGTTCTCTCCCCCCATTAACCCTTGTATTCTGAGGTCTGTGATCTCTCCCAGGAATCCTAACTCCCCTCTATTACCTTGACTCGTTTCATTGTTTTTGGCCCAGAGATATTAGAGATCTGCCTATCTTTGACCTCAGCTCCATTCTATCCATGTTGGGAGCACAACATCCCTGGTCATGTCACAAAAATGAGTAATCTTACTCAGTGCTGCTAAAAATAAGAGAAGGAGGAATGGAAGAAAGGAGGAAGGAAAGAAGAAAGGAAGGAAGAAAGGAAGGAAGGAAGGAAGGAAGGAAGGAAGGAAGGAAGGAAGGAAGGAAGGAAGGAAGGAAGGAAGGAAGGAATAACAACTGGCTTAGCAACAAAATTAAATCAATTCCTGCCCTCAAGCCTCAGTAACTTATAATAAAACCCTGTGCAGGCTTCAGTGGCCACAGTCAGGGCATTATGCATAGTCCCAAGCCCACAGAGTCATTATTCTGTAGCCTCACTAAGCTGTCTTCTCTGTTGGAGGAGGATGCCTAAATCTATTTCCATGATAAATGAGAGGGCTCCCCAGTCAGGACATATTTATGATCTCTGTCTCAGACCACCTGCCTGGCTCCATTTCAGCAGGCTGGGAGAGCTTTTAGCAGAGAAGCAAATGGGAAAGTTAATTGAGAAACTGCAAATAGACCATCTTGGTCTGGAAGTGGGAGAATCACAGAGTCTGGGGGAGATTCTTGTTCCCTGATGTGGAGAGTAGTGGTTTGATGAAACTCAGTAAAAGGCAAAGAGTCAATAGAGAAAAAGCTCAACCTTTTCTCCAAATATTCTATGCCTCAAACCTACACACCCCTTCTCCCAACAGAGGGGTATAGGACTGAGTGTGCTTCCAGAATATATCTGGCTTCCCCTGCAGCTAAACTAGTAAGTTCTCAGTGGGGACCATGGACGAAAAGGAAGGAGGTCTGTTTCTTCTGCAGGCCAGATTTCTGTTTTGGGAAGCTAACTGGCATAATAAGCAGCTAAGTGGACAGGGCTGGACCTGAAGCCAAGAAGACTTGAATTAAAATCCTGACTAAAGCACTTAACTAGCTATGTGACACCCCTACACCCACGCCCCGCCCCAAGCAAGCCACTTACCCTCTCTGTCTCAGTTTCCTCATCTGAAAAGGGGATGGCAGTGCCTCTGTCCTCTGATTCTCTTCAGTACTCCCCTCTGACTTTGAACTCAAACCAAGACCTCCAGCCTCCTGTAAGTGACCATAGCCAGGAGAGTCACGACCCCACTGCTTCTGCATTCACCGGGTGTGTGCTGGTTCCTTCTTGCTGCTCTCCACGGCACAGCTGGGTCTGGTGCTCCTTGTCAGCAGAGGTTCTCTAGATCTTCCCCAGGTCAGATGCCCAACAGTTTCTGTGACTGGGTGGAGGCAGCCTCCCAACCCAGCTAACCCCCTTCTGTTCTCAGTATATTAATTGGGAATTAATTACTTAGTGTATTTATACATTCCATCCAAGTCTTTTGTTGCATTGGAGTAAAGTTAGCATCTTTTAAGTAAATTCATTTGTGTAACCATTGAACCTAGGAGTAGAAAGCTTTACCTGCAAAAAAAAAAAATGTTGTTACCTATGTTTTCATATATAGGCTTAGATCCTTAGTAGAATCTGATCCTTCTAAGGGGACTGGAATTAATTGGGGTGGAAAAATTTCGAGAAAGCAACAAGATTAATAATATATGTCAAATGTAAATAATTCTAATGTGGTATGTAAAAACTTAAGCTTTCTAAAGTTTCAAGGGTACTATGTGCTCCTAATTTAATGTTATTCTTATAGCGTTATTATTAATAAGATTAGAACCATAAGGTTTGAGCTGGTTTTCACCACATGAACTAATATTGGAGAAGTAAAATTTGAGAGACTACTAATTTGTGTTGAGATCTGTTTTATAAGAGATTTTAACAGGAACATTTAAATATCCATAAGTAACTTGGAAGCAGAGTAGGAAATAAATTAAAGAAAAGATCGCTTCACAGCTGCCCTGAGAATGTCCATTTCAGAATGTCTAAAAGAAGACGTTTCCAGAGACCAGATGACTACATGAAACGTCTGAAATCCAAGATGAAATGTGTTGATTAAATGGACATTAGAGCAGGTTTTTAAGATGCAAGGAGATTTGATGTTAGTTAATACTGATGGTCATCATTGTATTACTTAGGCATTCTGTCTCATTGCATCTGTATACTGAGTTCTCTCAGTTATCTTGGTGTCATGTGAACTTCCCCTCTAAAATCTAGTCCATGGTTTTAGATATTCTTGGACTATGGCTAATCAATTTTGTTTTCCTTATGTTGACCAGACAAGGAAAATTGTAGCAGGTCTCCCATTGACAAAAGGGAGGAAATTGAGAAAATCAAACGATTCTATTCTGTATCATTCCCAATATGTTGTATAATTGCCCAAGTCATGTTTCTTTGTCTCTGAACTTAATTCAGATATTCAGCAAGCCTGTAATAAGTTGAGTCCAGAAATCCCGTTCTCCCACTAATTACCAAATGCCGTTCATTTCTTTGCCTCCCTTGGTATAGGGTGGAGGAAAATTGTAACAACTGTGGTAATTCTCTTGTGCTTGTATTACTGTTGTAGATTGTAACTCCAATGTAGTTCATTGATAAGCTCCTCTGCTTTCTCCACGTTAACGAAACTACTCATACATCACTCAGAGAACTTTGCAAAAATGTATGAGCAGGTCACGAGGGATAGAGTGTACTTGGGAGCCAGAGTATGAGAATGTGACCTATGAAACTACCTTTGATATAAATGGCAAAGGAGTCTTTAACTATCTTATGGGAAAACCTGCATGTGACCCTGGGTCTGGCACTATGCCTGCTTTGTTCTGTTTCTATGCAATACCTGGCCTGGCCTGAAGGTGGTACAGGGGCCCACCATTTTGTCCTGCTGCTATCCAGGTCCAGCCTTTGTGAGGAAGCTCCCCTTAATCAAATCTATTTACTTCCATGCTGGCACAGACTGTCCCTCTTTCTTCAGTATCTCAGTATTCTCTCATGGGTGGGACTGTCTCTCAGAATAGTTTGCCACCCTACAATTGGCATAATCAGGGAGGAACAGATAATAATAATAATAATAACAATAATAATAATAATAATAATGTCATGGAGTGACAGATTTAGATCTTAAAGGGACCTGAGAGACAATTTAATCTAATTCCTCATTTTGTAGATAGGAAAAATGAGTATTATAAAGTTGAAATGACTTTGCCAAAGTCACATAGGCAATAAATAGCTGGGTCAACATTTGAACCCAGGCCCTTTAATTCCAAATCCAGCACACTTTCCGTGATAATAGGCTATATGTAAAGTAACATGTTACCCTTAAGATGTTCTGTATGTATTGGCTCTATCTGTAGAAAGGACTTAGAATAGATGATCCCAAAGATTCTTTTTAGGATTCTGAACCTTTCAAAACGCATAGATGACTGTGACTGGATCAGCCGCCCAAATGTAATTTATTGATCTGTAGAAAGCCCAAACTCCTTTCTATTCAGCACCCTCGGGATGAGTACCTTTCAGACCGATAAGTCCATAGGAATCATCCCCCATCCTGTCCAGCGGCTAGCGTGTGCTCTCCAACAGCTCTCAGGCAGTGGTAAAGTTTGTTTTCATTTGTTCGAGTGGTTATGGCCATTAGTCCATTCCTGAGGAAGTTAGACCGCTAGCCCCTCATCATTCTTCATAACAGGTCCAGTTCTGCACAGAAAAAGCTCAGCCAATACCTACTGCTCCTAGATTTCACCAGGCTGTGCAATGGCAGGCACAGAAGAGGGATGACTTGGGGTTTTTTGTTTGTTGGGTCGGTTTTGGGTCTGGGTCCATGATTCCATTGCTGTAAGGAATGCCCTCTTCCAATTCAGACTGGCACACGCATGGCAACTGCCTAGTCTTAGAGAGTTACCTGGTGACGCTGAAGGGTTAAGTAACACTAATAGCTAACATTTACATAGCACTCACTCTATGCCAGGTACTGATCTAAGCATTTTACAACTGTTAACTCACTTGGTCCTCACAACAACCTTGGGAGGTGAGTGCTATTACTATCACCATTTTATAGATGATGAAACTGAGGTAAAAGGGGGTTAAGTGACTTGCCCAGGGTCATGTAGCTAGTAAATGTCTGAGGCTGGATTTGAACTCAGCTCTTTCTGACACAAGGTCCAGCGCTTTATGTACTGCACCACTTAACCTGCCCCAGTTAAGTGACTTTCTCATGGTCACACAGCCAGTACACGTGGCAGAGCATACAGGTATACATCACACACATACCAGTACATATGACATATCAGAAGTGAGACTTGAACCCCTGGTCTTTGTGTCTCCAAAGCCAGCTCTCTATCCACTAGGCAATACTGACATTAACAATAGTAGTACATTACATTTATATTGTGCTTTGTGGCAACAACATATTGACATAATATAGTAACTTTATATCCCCTAGGAAACCGCATAGTACATGGCAAAAAGAACGCTGGATTTGTAGTCAGATGATGTGGGTTTGAATCCTGGCATTGCAATTTATTACCTGTATGACCTTAGGCAAGTCAATTTGCTTCTCTGGGTTTTAATTTCCTTATCTGTAAAATAAGAGGTTGGAGTTGTACATAATGACCTCTAAGCTACCTTCCAGTTCTATATCTATTATTCTATGATTCTAAATTACTTATATAAAGAAAGAAAAAAATAGAACAGAATGTGAAACATCTCATAAGAAAAAAAATGGATCTAGAGAACAGATTAAGAAGAGAAAACATAAGAATAATTGGACCACCTGAAAATTCTGATCAAAAAAAGAATCTTGATATGATAATACAAGAAATAACTCAAGAATATTACCCTGAAGCATTAGAACAAGAGGGGAAAATGAAAATAGGAAAAAAAATCCACCAATCACCACCTGAAAGAGATCCTACAAGGAAAACAGACAGGAACATTATAGTTAAATTCCCAAACTCCCAGATCAAGGACAAAATATTAGAAGCAACAAGATATAAACAATTTCCAGATGATGGTACCACAATTAGAATCACACAAAATTGAGCATTGGTGACACTAAAAGATCGAAGGTCTGGGAACACTAATATCGAAGAGCAAAAGAACTGGGCCTCCAGCCAAAAATGTCATACCGAGCAAAGCTAAGCATAATTCTAAATGAAAAAAAAATGGACATTTGATCACCTGTCAGACTTTCAGGACTTTGTTTAAAAAAAAAAAACCTTCAACTCAATAGAAGATTTGACATACAAGAGCCAAGAGAAATACAAGGTATATATCCATGACCAATTACTAAATAAGTATAGAATGTTTACCTTTTATGTATTGAAAATGCAAAACCTATATTGTAATGGCAAGCAAAGTGGGACTTTTTGTTGTTTTTTCTTTGGAGTGTTTCTCAGCACTAAGGCAATCAAGTGCCTTTGATTGAATCTTGCCTTTGTTTGAATCAAGAGATTTTGATTGGAAACAGTATATATACTCTGAGGTTAGCATTTTGCTTTGGGGGCTCACTCATGGGAAGAGTGTTTCTGTGATATAGCCAGATGAGACTCTGGGTAGCCATTAAGGAGCCCCCTGGCTTTGAAAACCCAGATGTTGGTGCTTCTCTCTCTGGTAACTATGTATGTATTTCTATGGTCAGACAGTTAGAAGCCTGTCTGTTGATTTGTGTTATTTTCTATGTTTGTAATTTCTGTTTGAATTGGCTCTGAAGTTCAGGGTGCTGACTTTTCCCCCTGAACTAAGTGAATGATATATGTATGCTTAATTAAAGTAAATTGTCAACCTCTTAAAATTGCTTTCCCTTAGAAAAGCAGATGAAAGAACCTGTGCTGGCAGCCCTCCTGTGGGCTGGTGTTATTGGCCTTAACACAACAGCTGCAAGTAACATTGTTATTACATATGTCTAAAATTATTACTAGTAATTAGGTAACTTGTAAGAAAGATTTGGCTAGACCTGAGTACAATATGACTTTAAAAAGTAAAACCATTCAGGAACAGCAAAAAGAGTAATTATTTTATGCAAATGAGGTACAAGAGGAAGAAGTGATTCAGAGGAATTAGATGTGGGAGAGGAGCTGTTAGTTCTGGAAACCTACTTTTACCAGGAATGAGTGTAAGAGGAGAAAATACATATACATCTAGAAGAGTATTAAAAGTCTTCTAAATTTAAAAAGAAATAAAATTCTAAAGGGACAGGGAGGAAGAGAGGATAAAAGAAGGATCTTTGGAGGGGAGGGTGAGGGAATAGATTAAAAGAGGGTATGGAAGATTGTTTAGATTTAGGGGAATGGAAGGATAAGGGAAGGATTACTGGAGTGGTGGTAGGTTAAGTAATAGGAGGGCAAGGTAGCAGATAGAAGTATAGTAGAAGAGTTAGGAGAGAGAGGAAAAAAGAGAAATGCACAAACATAAAAACAAGATTAGGAGTAGAATCTCTTAGAGTAAGTATATATTTATACATACACATGTATGTATGTATGTATGTGTGTATATCAGTACCTATATATAAATATACCCATGCTCAATTGTAGCCTTGGGGTGGTGGGTAGAGGGGAGGAAGGGGGAAAAAGAACAAAGTAAAAAGCATACAGCAGAAAACAAAAGAAAACCAATAAGGAAACAAAGAAAAGATGGACAGCTTTCAACCCAATGCACAGTATTTAATATATAGTCTTTCTTGAAATCATAAATTACTGCTATAGATTCTGAATCCTCTCCTATGTTCTGCTGTGTACTTTTTTTCTTTTCTTATTTTATATTTAAATTTAATATTTAAGTTCATGGTTCTTTTCCTTTTCTTATTATGTATTTAAGTTTTAGTATTTGTCCAAAATTTTTAAAAAATTTTAAAAAGCAGTTACATCTGCTTGTCTGATAATAAGCAAAACTCACAAGCATGTTGTTATTCTCAGTTTGGTCCTTACTAAATGTCTCCAGAGGCCATGCTATCTGCTCTCTCTCTCTCTGTCTCTCAGTCTCTTGGTCTCTGTCTCTGTCTCTCTCTGTCTCTCGTCTCTCTGTCTCTGTCTCTCTCTGTGTCTCTGTCTCTCTCTCTGTCTCTCTGTCTCTCTCTCTCTCTCACACACACACACAAACACAAACATAAATATATGCAGCCTAAGAAATTATTACCCTTAAGAAATGCACCTGTCTTGTTTTCTTTTTCATATTCTAAACCAACACTTCCTTTTCTAATCATATTCAAATAATCTTCACTGAGTTTTTTCTTTCCCTGGCTCTCTCCTGTCTGCCCTACTAATTTAAGGATCCATTCATATTTAAGCCACCAGGCTTTGGTCATTTTTCCTCCTCTATTTGCTGGCCCAAATTGGGGCCAGACATACCTCTATGAGTTCAATCAGCCTCCTGTGTCCCTTAAACATTTTTTTCTCGTTTGCAAGTTCATTGAATCAGAGGCACTCTATCTGAGTCCCACTCTGCTTCTTACTGTCTGTGTGACAGTAGGAAAATTGTTTAACCTCTCTGGAGTATAGTTCCCTCCTCTGAAATCAAAAGATCTTTAAACTGGAAGGTGAGTGTGGAGCTTAACTAGTCCAACACTCTCACTTTATAAGTAGGGAAACCCAGAAAGGTAAAAGGAGATTTGCCCAAGCCCCTAGGTAATTAGTAGTAGAGACAGGGTGTGAATCTCAGTCTTTCAAGTATCCACTGAGTTCTATGGAGAGAATGTCATGTATGCCTCTGAAAGGGAGCTTGGTGTATGTAATGTTAAGCAAGGTGGGACTTTTTACTGTTTTCTCTTTTAGAAGGCTAAGGTAATCGAGTGCCTTGGAGTAAGTCTTGCTAGGTGCTAAGCCCCAGGCACACACCCTTTCGCTGATACGGTGTGAGGACTTCTGGGAGGGGGCTCCCTAAGAAGGGTATATAAACTCAGAAGTTAGCATTTTGTTTGGGGCTCTCACTCACTGGAAAAGTGTCATGATCTGACCAGATGAGATTCAGGGCAGCTGTTGGTAAGAGCCCACCCCCCACCCTGCCACCCCCTGGCTTTGGAAAACCCAGATGTTGGTGCTTCTCTGGTAACTGTGCATATTGTAATTTGGTTAGACAGAAATGTTGATCTGTTTATATTGTCTCTGTTTATAATTTCTGTTTATATTTGCTCTAAAGTTCAGGGTGCTGGCTTTTCCCCCTGAACTAAATGAGTGGTACAAGTATGTTTAATTAAAGTGAGATTGTAAACCCCTTAAAGTTGCTTTCCTTAGAAAAGCAAATCAAAGAACCTGTGCTGGCAGCCCTTCTGAGTGCTGGGGTTGTTGGTCTTATACCCCTACGGCAGCTGCTAGCCATATTGTAGTGTAGGGCATAAAAAACTGAATTCAGAATCAGAATAATTGTGTGCAAATTCTACCATGGATACATGATGAACAAGCTAAATAACCTTTTGGAGGCTTGATTAACTTATCTGTAAAATGTAGATAACAACAATTACCCTACCCAATGCATGGGGTTGCTCTAAGGAAAGTGCTTTACAAACCTTAAATGCTTTATAAACATGAGATAGTTTGCTGCAAAGATTTTTATTTGTTTTTGTTTGTTTTGAGGCTATCTTCCTATCTTCCCCATTCTGGAAGCCCAGTGGTTACTGAATCTTACAGCTGATTGGCACAGAGGCTTTGACCTTCTCCTTCTGCAGCTAGGCCACTTTGCCCTTCCTTAGGCGTCCTAGTGGTCCCATGCCTCCAGGGGCTCACCATATTAGCACAAGTTAACATCTGATAGTCTTTACCCTATTACAGCTCAGAACTCCTAGGCTTGAGCAATCCACCCACCAAGGCTTCCTCACTAGCAGAAATTATGGGCATGTGCCATCACACCTTGCTTTGCTGTAGTTTTAAAGGATGTCATTGGAAAAATAAATGAGAGGAAAGAAAGTTATATGGTGAGAGAGAGGGATAACTGATGGGCTCCATGGGCATCCTTGAAAGATCAAGAAAACACAAAGAAGGTCCCTGGCATGCTGGGGTGAAGTTATGGGAGGACAAGGACAAGAGCTGTATGGAATGGACAGGCATGGAAGGATTGTAGTCTGCAGCCTTGGGGATAATATCTACATCAATGATTTATTGATATTTTTTTGAGTATTTGAGTATTGATGATCTACTTGAATCAAATGAGATAATATGTGAAATCACTTTGTAAACAATAAAGTGCTCTACAAAGGCAAGACATTATTTATTATAATCGTTATGACTTGCCTTCAAGATAGCTAAATTGAGAGCTGCACAGACTTAGCTATCAACACTGACCACGTATAGACAGATTGAGTTAATCATTTCTCCTGTTTGGGTTTCAATTCCCTCATTTATTAAAAAAAAGTTGGACCAGATGATCTCTAAGCTCTCCTTATTCTATGTTTCAAATTCTGTAGTTTGATCATGACTGAGTCATCTGCTGAACCCAACCTACATAGTAACATTTCTCAGTGAACAAAAAAAAAATCCCCCTCACCCCCGTATGCTTAATATTCCATCTTTAGAGCTTAATCTCTTTGTCTGAAGGCTTTTGTGAAATCTTGGAATCTTAGAGATGGAAGTAACCTCAGAAGTCACCTAGTCCAACCTCCAGCTGAACGAATAATCATGTTTTCAGAATAGGGAGGGATTCCAGAGATCATATAGTATACTCATCTAACTTTTCAGATAAGGAAACTGAAGCAGAGATGGATCTCAGTATCACAGATTTAGAACTGGAAGGAGTCTTAGAAGCCATCTATACCAACCCCTTCATTTTAAAATATTAGAAAACTGAGGATTAAAATGTTTCAATGACTTGCCCAAGGTCACATGACTAGTATCAGAGGTCATATTAGAATATAGTTCCTCTGACTCCAGGATCCAACTCTTTCCACTGTCCGTTGTTGAATAAATCCACCTTGCAGTATACCTGAATATATATATATATATATATATATATATATATGTATGTATGTATAGCTTCTAGCCTCCCTTTGAATGCCTCATCATGGAAAACACCACTACCAAGCAGCCTATTCCATTTTCAAGGAATTCCAATTATTTTCACTCATTCAATGGATATGGTCCTCATATGGAAGGGTCATTGAATAAACCATTCTGGGTAATAGAAGGATTATCATAAGCACTAGAGCTGAAAGTGACCTTAAAGACCATCTAGTCTAACCCCTTCAATTTATAGATGAAGAAACTGAGGCCCAGAGAAATTCAAGTAGTTTGTCCAAGGTCATGTAGGTAGGAAGTAATAGAGTCAGAATTTGAACACAGGCCTTACTTCACACCAAATTCAGTGTTCTCTCTACTACATCACAGTGCATATGATTTATTTTCTCCTTAATGAAAACAAAGAATGAGAGTAGATTCTGAGAGTCAAAGGGGAGAAAGAAACCATGAAGACACTGATAATCTAGTAAGAGAGGAAATGTTCCCACTGAACATAGAAAATGGAAGGTCAAGGGCATTGTGGACAAAATTCCCCATTTTGCTCCAGATTTGCACCTAACAGGCTCTGTCTCTCCTCTCTTCTCTGAATCCTTCACTCATTCTTCAGAAATTGCCTGGGTCATCAGCAAGGCCCCTCTGAGCTCTGTTATCCTCCCTGCGCCTCCTTTAAGCAACAAACACATAAATCACTCTGAACTCATCAGCAGAATTTTCTCAATTTGGAATGGAAGGAAGGAAATTGCAGTTGGCGCTCCCCTATTAACCACTATGCCTCGGCTAGATTCAGGGAGCCAAGGGTCAGGAGCTAAAAATGTCTTGGCTGGGTTAGCTCAGTGCCACAGCAGCCATATTGCAGAAGGGCTGGTTGCCATGGCACCACAAGCCCCTGAAGAGAGGGATGAAGTGCTGATTCATTGTGACCAAGCCAGCCTCATTCATTTTTCGGGCCTTGGCTCATTTGTTTATATGTTACCTTGGCTAATCCTCCCAGTAACACTGTGAGGTAGACAGGCATGATATTAGACCTGGTTTACAATGAAGAAACTAAAGCCCAGAGAATCTAGGACATCTAACCCTGACATTTCTTGTCATGACATCACAACGAACATTAGGAAAAAAGGTTAAAGGGGAGATGGGGAAAGAGATGTACTCTGTACTCAGATGACATTTGGCTTATATACAAAGGGGCCTGATCATGTGACTGTAATGGGATATTTCTCTCGTATGCAACACTCCAAGAAGGACATGCAAAAGGAGAATTAAACATGTTGGTGAAGGAGAAATGATATCTGAGTTCCATTCCAACTCTGACATCCTATGATTCAGATCTCTTAGGCGATCTCAGGGTCATTGAAAGTAAGAAAGACATCCCTACCTCTTCGAGTACTTGTTTTCACATTGGTACTGCTGCCTCATTCAATTGTATGGTCTCTGTCTCAGCCTAAGACATACCCTGGCTCAAATGATGATGATGATGATGAAGATGATGATGATAACTAGCATTTATCTACTTTACATTCTTTACATTCTTATCTACTTTATCTTCATACTTATCTTTACATTACATTCTTATCTACTTTACATCTACTATGTGCCAAGCACTGTGCTAAGTGCTTTCCAAATAGTATTTCATTTGAACCTCAACCCTCCAAAGTAAGTGCTGTTATTATTCCTAGTTCACCATTGAGAAAACTGAGGCAAACAGGAGTTAAGCTATATGCCTAAGGTCACATGGCTATCAAGTGTCTGAGGCTAGATTTGAACTCAGGTCTTCTAGATTCCATTTCCAGCTTTCTGTCCACTGTACCACCTAGCTGCCTTCATCTAGCTATCATATCTGACATAATACCCCAAGACACAAAGCCTAGAGGGAGAAAGCTACTCTTTTACTCACTTCTAAGCAACTAGATTCTTTTCTATTCTTTTTAAATTCAATATTTTTTCAATGAATAATCATTTATTTTCCTCCCTCCCATCCTGCCCCCCCACTGAAAAAAAAAAGAAAAACAAACCTTGTAACAAATATGCATAGTCAAGCAAAATAAATTCCCGCCTTGGCCATATCCAAAAATGTATGTCTCATTCTGCATATTTAGGCCATCACCTTTCTGTCAAAATGTAGGGAACATCCTCCTTCATGAGACCTCTGGAACTGTGGTTGGTCACTGCATTGAGGAGAGTTCTTAGTTCTCTTAAAATCATTCTTTTTGTAATATTATGGTATAAATTGTTTTCCTGATTCTATTTGCATCATTCTTCATAATTTTATTGGTTTCCCTGAAACTATCCCTTTCGTTGTTTATTATATAGAAATAGTTTTCTATTTCATTCATATGCCATCATTTGTTCAGCCATTCCTCATTTGAAGAGCATTCCATTGCTTTCCAGTCCAACTAGGTTTTATTGCTGACATCTACACTCATTGAAGATCTAAGGCCACCCAGGGAGGAGTGAAGAAGAGACTCTGCCAAGGGCTATGGTAAAGGATCCTAAATCGAGAACTTAGAGGAGACCTGAGGCCATCTGGTTCAACCCCCTCACTGGAAAGATCAATAAACCGAGGCCTAGAGAGGTTCAGTGACTTGCCCAGTTTCACACAAATAGTCGGTAATAGAAGCAGGATTTTAATCCAGATCCTTTAACTCCAAATCAGTGTTCTTTCCAACTGCTCCATGCTACCTCTCAAAGGGGCCTGGTGTATGATGGGAAATTGGGGATCTGGAGCCCTGGGTTCTGGCCCCCTCCCTTCAGCTCTATCAGCCATGGGATTTATGCAAGGCATTGAACTTCTCTGATCATCAGTTATCTCACTTGAAAAATTATGCTAATGTCACCTCCTCTGTTCTAAGGCAGGGGTATAAACCATAGACTACTAGTAATAAAAGCTAACATATATGGAGCTCTTACTATGTCCCAGGCACCGTGCTAAGTTATAATTATTACTGCAGTTGATCCTCACAATAGCCCGGGGAAGTAGGTGCTGTTATTATCCCCATTTTATAGATGAGGAAATTGAGGAAGATGTTAAATGACTTCCCCAGGGTTACTCAGCTAGTAAGTGTTTGAGGCCAGATTTGAACTCCGGTATTCCTGAGTCCAGATCCAGAGCTCTATCTACTGTGCCACCTAGTTGCCCTGAAGGGAATAAGCATTTAAATAGCGTCTACTATGTGCCAGGCATTGGGCTACGTGCTTTAACAAATATTATCTCTTTTGATCCTCAGAACAACCCTGAGAGGCTGTTGTTATTATTGTCCTCATTTTACAGATGAGAAAACTGAGGTAAACCGAGGTTAAGTGACTTGCCCAGTGTGTCACATAGATGGGAAGTGTCTGAGGCCAGATTTGAGCTCAAATCTTCCAGATTCCAGGCCCAGCGCTCTGTATTAGAATCATAGAATATGGAGCCAGAAGTGTCCCTAGTGATAATCTAACCCACGTCCTTTATTTGATAATTAAGGAGACCGAGGTCTAGGGAAAATAAATGACTAGCCCAACATCATACATCTAGTTAGTGACAGAGGCAGGGCTAGATTCAAGTTGACCTGTTGACTTTCTTCTGGATCACCTAATCAAGAACATAATTGCTTTTCCCTTTTCCCATAACCTTTTCTTTCCAGTCTCTTGTAATTCATACAAAAAATTGTATTTCCCACTACCTTTTTAAGATTATGTACTTTACAGTACAGTAAAAAGACAGGTCAGGGGCAGCTAGGTGGCTCAGTGGATAGGTGGGTCTAGAGTCAGGAAGAGTTATCTTCCTGAGCTCAAATGTAGCCTCAGACATTTACTATCTCTGTGACCCTGGGCAAGTCACTTAACCCCATTTGCCTCAGTTTCCTCATATGTAAAATGAGATAGAGGAAGAAATGGCAAACCACTTCAGTATCTTTGCCAAGAAAACCATAATTGGAGTCATGAAGAGTCAGACACCACTGAAAAGACTGAACAACAACAAGAAAAAGACAGGTCAGGAGGCCAAGTTTTACTAAAGACAGTTAGGAATGGAGTTTGGCATATTTGTTCTTTGAAGCCCATGAGGACACTGTCCAGCCTTTGCTTAGAAGACAGAATGGTAACAAAGTAGGAAGAAATCCTTCCATATCCCATTAACATCCAGTTATAAATGTAAAAATAATATTTTTTGCTTTTTAAAGAAAAGAGCATGATAAGTAGCCTAGAGAGGACCAAAGGCCTGAACAAGAGTCATAGGATTTAGAGCTGAAAGGGACCTTAAGAAATATCTGGTTCAGCTGCCTATTTTACAGAGGAAGAAGCTGGATATCAGAGAGGGTAAGTGAATTTCCCAAGGTCACACAGATAGATAGTGGTAGAATTAGAACCAGAGCCCTAACACCAAGTCTAACGTTACGGATTCTACTCTGCATTGACCAACTGATTGAACTTATAGGGTAGGGAGTCTTTGGGACTTTGAACGCATCTCCGTGTGAAGAGTGTGGGTTCATCCATTTGACCTCTTCATGAGTCAGTGTGGCTGAATTAGGCTCACTCAGTTGGTTCAGACTCTTGGGGAAAGAGTACCTATGTGCAGGTCTATAAAAAAATATCAGCTGCAGTTGGCATTTTCCTTTTGGTCTTTTGTAGAGAACAGTAGAGATAACAGTGGACCAAGATCCCAAGATATGAAGACATCCTCATAGCCTGCCATCCACCCCACCCCCATCTTGGTAGATACTAATGGGTGCCTTGGAGCAAAGATATATGGCAGTTGGCTATGTTCTTACCCATGTGGCCTGAGGGGAAAGTTCCTGAACCCTTGCTCTTTAGAAAGAGAAGGGGGAATCCCTGGCTAGCCTCTTGGAGAGAAGACAGTACTGGAATTAGCATTCTAGATAAAGAAGGGGACATTCTTGAGGAACATCAGGTTCTAGTTTGCCTTTCTAGCAACCTCAAGTTCAAGAATTTGGAGATTTATCTCTCCAGATAAAGAAAGGAGTTTCCCAAGCAGCACTAGCATCTTGAACAGAAGAAGATATAAGAATCCAACTTTTCATCAGGTGCAAGTTCTTAGACAATATTAGCCTCTTGGAAGGAGAGGCTTATGCACTGGGTCTCTAGAAGTGGAAGTGCATGAAATATTTAAGCTATAACACGAGGGGGAGCTTTGCCTTCTGCTATTACTGAGTTGTTAGGACGATAAGGTCTGATGGAAATAAGATTTGCTCTCTGGTAATCCTGAGTTTGTTTTGCTTCCAGGGAGAAAATCCCAACCTTTAGAGGAGTACCTTAATGTCTACACATTCCAATGGGACAAAAATGGATAAGACTGGAATGCTAGGTAGACAACACCAAATTCATTTTCTTTGCAAAAAGAGTTTCACTCAAAGAGTAGTACAATGCAACTAAGAGATTGCGTAGGGTCAGGGGAGAAGGTGGGATTTCTCAAAGAGGGAAGAGAATTGTATTATTTGTTTAAAGATTACTTGGAGTCCTCTATGGGATTTCTTTATTTTCTGTAGGGGGAAAATGACTGTTCCATATCCAATACTCATTGCTTCTGGAGTACTTACATTGTAACTTGGGACTCATTCATTTCCATGGAGACCCAGACACGAACTATAGTTGAACTACATGGCCTATTATTTCCTTAGAAATACTTCTAGGTGAGGGTAAAATAAGCCAAAGTCAGTTATAACTTGGGGGACCATTCCCAAAAGTGACCTCGATCTATGTAAACCCAGAGACTCTACATTTGGTAAGTGCTAAATAGGAACTATCAGTGTTCTAAGACCTTCCCTCGGCACATTGTTCATTTGGATTCAGTTAGCAACCCCAGTATTAGACAAGAAAATAAAATGATTTGAAGGAAGAAAAAAGAATTATTTAGTGCTTATTAGAGCAGGAGAATGGGAGTCAAGAACTCTTGTTTTTATTTCTATATGTTGCAAGTTTACTGTATGATTATGGAATGAAACAGAGAGATAGGCAATCCTATCCTTCAAAGCCAAGATCAAATGTTACCTTCTTAATGAAACTTTCTCTTTTTCTCTCAACCAGAAGTTATCTTTCCCTCCCACATTTTGAATTTCTATATTACTTTCTCGTGCGCCTTTCATGTACTTTCATATTTTTTGTGCCACACCAGATTTAATAACTTCTCCCACGGAGAGAGCATGCTATTGTTACTATGGATATTATTACTGTTTCTTTAGAAGGGAATGGAATATTGGAAAGTAACAGTTTAAATGTAGTCTATGTAGAGTCTGTGATGAGTAGTTTAATTATTGTTCTGGAAAATTACCTGTCATGGCTAGAGACTGAGTAAGCTACAGGATGGATGAAGACAACTGCCCTGATAAACCAAATATAATTCTTACCTTAAAAGGAAACATTATAAATAGAATTCTTGAAAAACTTAGCCTGCCGTTCTGTGAGAACTGAATGGTAGGACTGTGTTTCCAGAATTAAGAAGTCAACAGTAGCTTTGGTAGTCAGACCTATCTCTGGTTATGATTTTTCTCACTATGATACATTGTAAATCATTATCTAGATCTTATTTTAGTATTTTGTACAGTTATATATGTGTGTGTGTGTATGTGTATACACACACATACACGCATATCTTTATGCTTACTTAAGACTAAGAAATTCGCGGCTTGCTATAGAGAAACCAGTGAAAGTTTATGGGAAAGGGGGATTTTTTTGTTTATTAATATTTAATAAACTATATCTCAGGGCTAATTGATTAGTTAATAAGAAATTTTGCAATTTTAGTAATAAACTAAATTAGGAAGTATCAAAATATACTCTTGTCGTTGCCTTAGAACCTAGGATGATAAATAATAAGACAATGAGCCAGTAGAAATGAGAATGGTGATTACCTCATATAGGATACATGTGGGGAGAGTCATCCTCTAAAAACTCTGTTACATTTGAATTACTTTTTTTCTTATGATTATCTCCAATATAGACCATAATTTCCATGAAGGTAGAAACCATGGCTAATTAATTTTGCTATTTCCCTTCAGTAGACCTTCAATAAGTGTCTGCTGACTTGACTTGACAAGGTGAATTGAAATTAATTGAATTGAACTTAAAGTGCATTCTTAACCACCTCTTCCCCTCCAGAATGCTTTGGCCACACAATTTGCTGGATACCAGTTACCTATAACTGAATGAGTTGCAATAGACGAGTGGCCCAAGGATCTAAACAAGTAGCTCTCAAAAGAGGAATTTTAAACTGTTAGCAACTATATGAAAGGATATTCTAAATCACCAGTAGTAAAAAAAAATGCAAAAACAGCTCTGAGGTTTTATTACCTTATGCCTAGAAAATTGGCAAAGGAGTCAAAAGTTGAAAATAGCAATATTGGAGATATTGTGGGGAAACAGCACACTAATGTATATGTTGGTTGAGCTGTGAATTGATCCAACCATTCTGGGAAAAAATCTGGATTTCTGCTAAGAAAGTGACTAAAATGTTTATATCTTTTGACCCAGAGATTCAGCTGTTAGAAACATACCACAAGGACATCAATGATAAAGAGAAAGATTCAATTTATAAAAAAAAAATTTATAGAAGCACTTTTTGTAGTAGCAATGAAATAGCAGGTAGGGGGGAGAGGAGATTCCATCAAGTGGGAAATGGCTAAATCAAGTGTAATTTATGTTAAATGCTAAATTAATTGTGGTAAATGAACATAATAGAATATTATTATGCCATAAGAAATGACAAATATGATGAAATCAGAGAAGCATGAGAAGATTTATACAAACCGATACAAAGTGAAGCAAGCAGTACCCAGAAAACAAAATACACAATGACTATAACAACGTAAACAGAAAGAACAACAATAACAAAACCATCCAAAATGAATGCTGTGAAATTATAGTGATCAAGCTCAGCCCAAAAGATGAGATGTAAATAGGCCCCTCCCCCAACTTCTTTCTAGCAATGAGGGTCTATAGACATGAACACTACATATAATGTCAGATATTTTAAATGCATTCCTTGATTTTCCTGAACTCATAATGAATAATTCTGCAATAAAGGGAAAGAACAGAGATGCATTTGGAAATGTATGAGATGTAAAAACAAAAAGACATTGAAAATACGTTTTGATAAAATATACACAATTTTTATAAAATGAAAGAACTTAAACATCTAAGATTTTTTAAAATAAAGACTTATAGTCATTAAAAAACTAGAGGGTTAGATTAGATCTCTGAGGTCCATTTTGGCTTTCAATTTTCATGGTGCTTTATTTCTATGTTGCCTTTGGCTTTCCAGAAAATTTTCAGCACTCCAGGGCAAAGGGATATTACAATTAAAAAGCTGGGTTAATTGTAGCCCCTGCCAACTCCATATCCTCTCCCAGGCTAGACATGACTTCTAGGAGGCAACTAGAAAGGGCCAAATGTTTTTTTTTCCTGAAATTTTCACACATTTCTCCTTTAGCAGAAGGGAAAACAAGAGCCTGTGTTCAATCAGAGCTCTATGCAGTGAACACTGAAGACATTGGTGAGCAAGGAGAGAGAACATTGATCAAATCAGCTAAGCATGGTTCCTGCTGCATGGGCAACATGAGCTTGAAAAGCAGAGGCTCACCAATTATCGATCAGACAACAGACCACATGTGGCAGGTTGTGTTCATTTTGAGCATCAAATTTTTAGGAAGGATGCTGATAATCTAAAGTGCATCTATAGGAGGGTGACCAAGATGATTAGGAGACTGCAAACCATATTACTGAGGATCATGTGAAAGAAATATGAATATATAGTCTGGGAAAAAGATTTGAGATAGTAAAGCTGTCTTCAAGTACTCGAGGATCTGTCATATGGAAGAAGGATTCACCTAATTCTGCTTGGCTCCTAAAAGGAGCCCCCTAAAAAGGGGGGCAGAAGTTGCAGACAGGCAGAACTTCAACCTGACCTAAAGTAAAAAATATTCTAACAATTAGAATAGTCTAAATTTAGAATGGAGTACCTGAGGAGGTAGTGAGTTGCTTGTTACTGGAGGGCTTTAAGCAGAGGCTGGATGGCCCCTTATTAGGGAAGTTATAAAAAGTATTTATACTTCAGGTATGAGTTGCATGAGAATTAAGGATTCTTAAAAGTTGCTTGTTGTTTGTCCTTTATTCTTGAAGAGGACCAGCAACTTCAGGAAGGTGATGTCTTGACTTGCAAGTAAATTGGATTTAAGTGAGGCAGGACTGTGCAAAGTCACCAGCCTTACTCTCTCCTCCAGGGCCATCTGGGCTTAGTGGCAAGATATAGAACAGGACAACTGGTGATGGCCCTGGACACAATAGGAGACCTTGACTATGTTGCCATTGAGAAAGCCCTCATCTCTAAGTTCACTTCAAGGAACATTCTGCCATTGTCAATTCAATCTAAATCCTTTAGAACCTTACGGTCCAGTCAAAACATCTTTAAAATTGTGTTTTTATGGCCCTGGCAAAAAACTCCCTAGGAATTTTATCTAACATTAAGGAATCAAGTTCAACATTCTTTAATAAACAATTTAAATTAAGAGAGAAATAGAATAATGCAGTAACACTCTAACTTAAGGCAATTAAATTAAATTTTAGAAACAGATATCAATGCAAAACAATTCACTAGGCATTCACACTAATAATAGAATTTCAATTTAAACAGCTAAACTGATTAGGTTTTGCAAACACTAATGGGCTATGCAGTTATGAATGATGATAACAATGCTAGTGGTTCCCCAACCTTTGGTAGGATTTTTTTTAATTGTTGAAATAAGCTTCCTTCCATTACCATCACCATATACATAATTGTATCAGTAGGATGGAAAAAACATTAATATTGCTCAGTATACATAATTCTAAGGCCCTCAAGTGGGAACAATTAAACTATGCTATTGTTCTAGAAAAGCAGCAAGACTTTTTCTGGTGACAAAGAGCTGGAAATTGAGGGGATAACCATCAATTGGGATGTGGCTGAACAGTGGTGGTATATAATTATGCTATAAGAAACACCATTTATGTATAAATACTATAAGAATACTATTGTGCTATAGGAAATGATGGGAAAGAGGGAGAGAAAAACCTGTCAAGACTTATATAAACTGATGCAAAGTGAGCAGAACCAGAAGAATATTATACACAGTAAAAGTAATATTATAATGATGATTAGGGCAGCTGGTCAACACAGTGGATAGAACACTTGTGCTGGAGTCAGGAAGACCTCAGTTCAAATCCCACCTAAGATGCTTACTAGCTGTGTGTCTACCTCAGTTTCCTCAACTATAAAGTGAAGGATAATAATAGCGCCTACCTCCTAAGGTGGTTGTGAGGATCAAATGAGATATTTGTGAAGGGCTTACTTAGCCTAGCACATGATAGGTACTTAATAAGTATATATTTCCTTTTTTTGTGTCTTTCCAGACAGTGATTAAGACTTATGGCAACCCAAAGCAGCTACCATTCCATGGCAGTCACTGAGTTGGGTCAGGACAAGAGGCATTAGAAAGGACAATCCAGATGATCTAGTCTACTTCTTCATTGTACGTCTAAAGAGAGCAAGGTGGAAAACCAAATGAGTGGAGAAGATCATCTCCCATTATGAAGCATTTCTTTTAAAAAAGAGATTCTTAACTTCAGGTCTTAACCCAGATTAAGAAAAAGAGTATAAAGAAAAGACTAAAGCTAAAACATTTACTTAGCTGTGACCTTTAAAAAATATACAGACCCTTTGATCATTGTATTTCAATAAATGGTTTCTTATGTACTTCTGTAATTTCATTTTATGCCTTAAAAATATTATTTGGAGAATAATAATTGGCCTCACCAGTCTGTCAAAGGGTCCATGGCACAAAAAAGTTAAGAACCCTTAATTGAGAAACACAATTAATTAGGGCAGACTGATACAACAACAGTCAGAGACGTATTCATTTTAACTGAAAATACTTTTCCCCAATGACACTATGGTGTCACCTCTCTATGTGATTTACCTTTTGTTTGCCTAGGAAGTGATTAAAAACAGGTATTTTTTTAAGTTTAACAATGAGGTTGAGAGCCCTGAAAAGCAGAGAGGGCATCTCCGAATGCCTCAGTCTTCACCCAGAAGAACTGGCCTTCACAGGCAGAGCCACAACCTGGCTGACTCAGAGGCACTGAGGCAAAGTCAGTGATGGGAGAAAAATGTCTGCTCAGCCCTTGGGTCAGCTGAGATGACAGAGAACAAGATGAAAAACATGAACCAAAGACCAAGGCCAAGGAGGTGGAGCACAGCAGCTGCTCCCTCCAAGAACATGCTTCAGGCTGTTTTCTCTCATATGAGAGGCACCAGTTTGGACTAACTGGAGAGCACTACCTGACTGACTGACTCTCAGAGACATCTAAGCTACTGAAATTTTGTTAAAGGAATGCAGTTTTGTCAGAATCATAGAATCAGAGTTGGAAAAGATCTTGAGGGCCTTTACTCTAACCTCCCTGTTGTTGTTAAGTCATTTTCCAGTTGGTTCCAAACTTCTGTGACCCCATTTGGGTTTTTCATGGCAAAGATGCTAGAGTGGTAGACATTTCTTTCTCCAGCTCATTTTACAGATGAGGAAACTGAGGCAAACAGGGTTAAGTGATTTGGTCAAGGCCACACAGCTAGTAAGCGTCTGAGGCCAGATTTGAACTCGGGGAGATGAGCCTTCCTCACTCCAGACTCACCACTCTATCCACTGCACCACAGAAAGCTTTACATGTGTAAGGCTGTAAGACAAGCCCCCTTCAGACATTGGCTGCATAGACATATAAAGAGTTTAGGAATGCTGCTGAGGAGGTAACAGGGACAATAACCTTGACCCTCCCCCCTCCCCACCCCAGCCATAGCATCTTTTCTCTTCCCATTCATCTACATGGGAGAATGGAACAGATTTAGGGTGTAAGAAGAGTACCAAACTCCTAGAGCTATTTGGTAATCATTAACCAAATACCAATTACCAAATAACCACTTACAACTTAGCCTTCAGAGACTGAGAAAGAGAAGTGTACAGAATAATTATCATAATCAAGGGTGAGGTCTTAGATCAAGGGGCCCAAGCCCAGACTAACAAAAAGAATACAAAGAAAATGCTAAAGCTAAGACATTTATCTAGCTGGGGCAAGACTGCTCTTTGATCTAAATAGACTTTGGCACCTGAGACTGAGAATAGGCAGGGAGACAGAGGTCTTAATAGCTAATTCTCTAAGGGAACAAGCTATGGGTGGTTTTTCTGCTGTTCCAAGGGCAAAGGTTTTTCTTCCTGACAGAAGAAAGAAAAGCCCACGTGTGTCTCCTCAGCAGAGTATTTTGTTGTGGAGATTATGAAAGCAGTAATCTTGGGGAAAGCAGCATTGCTGCCCCTCCACGCACATGCCTTTGCCATATGTGATCCCTAAGCTTATACCCCTCCATACCTGCACAGTGTCCATACGTGTTCCTTACATGTGTCTCTCCATGTGTGTTCCCTATGTGTTTCCACCCTTCTCACTAATGTTCTGTGTACCTGTGGGACGGTATATCCCAAATTTATGGGGGAAATGCTTTATTGCAATTTTTCTTACTATTTCATTAAATATCTTTGTTTTGCACAAATTCAGTGCTCTGGATGACTATTAACAATAAACACTATTGTATTGGATAGGGCACTAGACTTGGAATCAGGAAGACCTTGGTTCAAAGCCTGCCTTTGACACTAGCTCTGTGAACCTGGGTGAGTTCCTAAACCTCTCTGAGCTTCACATTTCTCATCTGTAAAATGAGAGGGCTGGACTTTAGAGCCTCTAAAATATGATCCCGGGGACACATAAGTGCGATCTCATGAACTATATAGATCTAGGGAACACAGACTTATAGGGTACTTAGAAATTGGACAACCATTTGCTGGGGAACCCAGACCCTGAGTTAAGGAGTGTCCCCAGGTGCTATATCATCTCATTTGATCCTCATAAAAATCCTGTAAGGTTAGGGCCATTTGCATTATTATTATTATTAATTGTATAAATAATATAAATATGGAGAAATAAAATCAATTATTATTAATTCCCTTTTACAAATGACAAAACTGAGGCTGGGAGAATTTGCATAGCTTTCCCAGGGTCATTCAGCTGAGGAAGAGTGTGGAATGAAGTCTTTCTGCTATGCCATACCATCTCACTGCAAGAATCCTCCCTAGGCTACCTGACAAATGGTTATCCAGTCTCTGTTTGAAGACCCTCAGCACAGAGGAACTCCCTGTCTCCTCAGGGAGTCCATGCCATTCTTGACCAATTCTAATTGTTTGGAAGTTTTTCCTCATGATATGCAAGAATTGGCTGATACTTTCTCTTATTGTTCCTCACCCTGCCTTCTAGAGACAAGCAGAGCAAGTCTGTCTGGTCCCTCTTCTCAAAGATAATCCTTCAAATATTTGATGACTGCCATCACGTTCTCCTTAAGCCTTCCCTTCTCCAGGCTAAAGAGGCCCAATTACTTCAAGCAGCCCTTATGTGGCATAATCCTGGGTCCTCTATACAAGTAGCAGTTGTTCTAGATGATTCTGAGTTCCCCTCCCACTCTGAGAGTCTATGACTCAATGACCATTCTTGTTGCTTTTTGCAACCATGTCCTAGTTTGTTGACAGCCTCCTTATAATGTATCAGCCAGAACTGGACATGGGACAATATGTGTGGTATGATCAAAGCAAAGCAGGACAGTAAGTCCAATCAAGTCAAATTAAAAAGCATTTATCAAACACCTAGTATGGGCCAGGCCCTGCACTAAACACCGGGGGTACAAAGAAAGGAAAAACCAAAACCACAGTCCCTGCTCTCATGAAGCTCATGGCCAAATGGGGGATACAACATCCAAACAAATATGTACAAATGAGAAATATTCAGAATAAATTAGAGATAATCTACACAAGGCAGGCACCAACAATAAGGGAGATCAGGAAAGGTTTCTTGTACAAGGTGGGAATTGAGCAGGGACTTGAAGGAAGCCAGGAGGCAGAAATGAGGAGGAAGAACACTCCAAACATGGGGACAGAGAGGGAAAATGCCTGGAAGTCAGGGGATGGAGTGCTTTGTGCAAGGAACAGCAAGGAGGCCATGCTCATTTTGTCCAGAATCCACGTCCGTATTTCTAGGCACCACAGACTCCTATTAACACCGAGTATTGGCTTGTTGGCTGCCATGTCACACATTTGGTTCATATTGTGCTTAAAAAACTGAATTCCTTTTCAAATGAACTGCTCTGTGACCACTTCTCCCCCATTTTTACTTTTACAGTTAATTCTTTTTAACCTGTGTAAGATTTTACATTTATTCCTTTCGAACCTCATCTGATTCCATTCGGCTCATCATTCTAACCTGTCAAAATATATTAGATTTCTGATTATATCATCTAAAATGTAGCTATCCATCCCAGATGAATGCCTGCCAAAAAATCTAATAAGCTTGCTGATCTTTTCAGGGCCCCCTTTTCTAGGAATAAGGAAGCAAGCTCAGCAAGTGAATTTCAGAGATGCAGCTCTGAGGCCAAGTCTGTGATGCACATTTTTATGACTTAGTTGCCCCACTTTGATATACACTGAGTGTGGGCTCTGGAGCAGCACAGAATACAAATGGTACACATGAACACCAAGGACATACAAATGTGCCAAATATACTTCAGATGGCTTCTGACAAGGTATTGGCCACCAGATATACATCCCACAATGACACAAAAGGAAGAAAATGTTGGACCCTCTGACTACTGGTAGCCCTAGTATTCTGGACAGGAGTTTAAGTTTCTGACTACTACAGCTTTGCTACTATTCTGTCCTCTGAACTTTAAATCACAAAGACTTCTTTAAAAATTCTCAGACATTAAATCAGAGGATTATAGCTATGGAAGGAGAAAGGACCTTAGCAAGCTAGAAAGGCTATTCTCCCCAGTAAATCTAAATTAGTGCGTCTCAGTGGGAGTGACAGGGACTGTTGAGAGGCAGATTTTGACTCAGTAAAAGGACAAAAATTCTAACAATTAAAACTTTCCAAAATTGGAATGAGCTGTTTTGTTTGAGTTCAAATCCTGATTCTGACACTACCTGTGTGACCTTGGCCGGTCATTTCATCTCCCTGAGTGCCTCAGTTTCCTCAACCGTAAAATGGAGAAAGTAATTATTAAAGTACTTACCTTATAGGCACAGCCCAAGTTCTTCAGGCAAATGAAGAAATACATGATGGGAGCTGAAGTCCCCCAGGTCAGAAGAGAACCTCTGGGACTGCAATCACAAGATTGTACCTTTTGCCCCCAGAGAGGAAGGTGATAAGCCAGGGCAATAGTTGCTGTGGCTGCATGCATAGGCAGGAGTTTAAGTGTGTAGAAGTAATAAGTATGGGGGGGGGGGGGGAGAGAGAGACAGAGAGAGAGACAGAGACAGAGACAGAGAATCGCTGCAGGAATTTTGTGATGTGAGTTCAGTGACCAGAGTTTGATGACTGAAAGCTCAGCTCCAGCAACCAGGCCTCTGTTCCCTAGAACAAAAACACTCTGATGGAGGTGGCTGGAATGGATTGACGTTGTTCCTTGGGATCGACCAAAGAACAATAAGGTTTAACTCCCTTCCTTCGAGCCTGTCGTGGGCTAACAGTTTCCACAATTTTCTCCATTTGTTTAAGCTATTTTTATTTTCTGATTTCTCTCTTATAAATTATGACCAGTCATAAGTGAGCTATGACTCAAGTCTGTTGTTAATTAGTTGTTCATGGCTGGGGGGGAGGGGTAGGTGTGAAGAAAGGGGAATGCAATGGAGGATGCCATCAACTAACTTGTCACAGAACTAAACTGGTCAGAAATTTAAACTTCTGCCCAGAATACTAGGGCTTTCTTTCCCTAGTCGGGGCCTAAGCCAAAAGAGCTGAGAATCTCATGGGTTTGATTCTATTAATAATCCTTACAAATTCCTTAGCAGCAGACACAAATGAATCATGTAACTTGGGACCACATACTTTTAGGTTGATGGAGTTATTGGTGAACTCTTTTCAAGTAGATTAGAGAACATATATTTCAGTGAAGCTCAGGCTTGAAAAGTGAGGGGTAGAGACATGGACAAAAGGAAGATCACACTTGGTGGAAAGAAGGAGGTATTATTGTTTGGGAATAGATACCACTCCCCTCTGGGGAATAGTTAAAATTTCAAAAGTTCATAACATTTTTTTGACGTCATGGCTTCCTTTGGCAGCCTGGTGAAACTATGGACCCTTCCCAGAATATTGTTTTTAAATGCATAAAATAAACACATAAGATTACAAAAGAAATAGGGGCAGCTAGGTGGTGCAGTGAATAGAGCACCGACCCTGGAGTCAGGAGGACCTGAGTTCAAATCCGGCCTCAGACACTTGACACATGTAGCCGTGTGACCTTGGGCAAGTCACTTAACCCCAATTGCCCTGCCCCCCCCAAAAAAAACCAGAAATAAATTATATTGAAATACAGTTATCAAAACCTTTTTACAAAATAAGTTCAGGGACTCCAGTTTAATTATCCTAGATAGAGGGAAACTCAGAGACCAGTAAGTCCAGTCTTCTTTTATAGGTAAGAGGTATCCATTTAAAAAAAAATTGGGTGGAAAAGAAACAATAAAGGTCCATTCTATTCAATTCTACTAACTCCCCAAATCTTGTCAGATGGTGACCCTGCTGGCTATCCAGGCTTATCGTGAGGATCTAATATATAAGAGACTTGTGATCATGACAATTTCCAACCCAAAGTAAAAATCATTGATAACTTAACTTCTAGAGAGTCACCTGAAACACAGACAAGTTAAATTATTTACCCCATGGTAATACAGGTAATACAATACAATGAGTATCAGAAACTGAATTGGAATTCAGGTCTTCCTGACTCCAAGCCCAGAACTCTACTGCATTATACTGGAATATATCCAGTATATATCCAGCAAATGAGGATCCAATGAGATAAGGAACACAAATGTCCTTGGAAGTAGCCTCACACCAGGAATGTTGTGTAGCCTGTCAGACTTGGTCAATGTGCTAATTGGTTTTGTTGAACTACATTGTTTTTTTCTTTCTTTTAAAATCTTCATTATGAGGAATGACTCACTGGTAAAAGGAAGTGGAGAGGGATGTGTTCAGAAATGAATGTGACAAAAAACAAAAGGCATCAATAAATAAAAAGAAAGAAATTATATCCCAATCTGGACGGATATAAAGCATTATCCCTTACTGTCTAGGAAACACTGGGACTTGTTGAGAGGTAGATTTTGGCTTAATGAAGAGAAAGTTTTCCATTTCAAATCTCTGAGTTTTGAGTTCTATTATTCTTCCCTCTTTGTCCCCAGAAAGAATCTTAGTGACTTTGGTAAGATAGGTAGGTAGATGGGAGCCTACTTAAGGCCTTTCGAGAATCCTAGAGATTGCTACAGTTGACTGAGTTATGAAATCTCCTCTAGAATGCAAAGCAATTGGCCCCTTTTCTTTTCTTTTTTTGCTCAAGTTATTAATTGAGGAGGGAAGAAAGAAAAGAAAACCATAATTTGCTCCTACTGAGAAGTTTTAGTTGTCCAATAATGGGGGAAGGGGAAGATGTTCTTAAGTCAGAGGGTAATCCTTGTTGAGATTAAAAAGTCTCTTCTTAGTCCATTTTTGTTATTTAGTTCAAACATTAATGATTTATAGATGATTGAAGACCAAAATACCACTTGCATCACTAGGTTCTCAGTAATACAAAGAGCCAGTTACTAACCACCAGCACACTACTGTCTGGAGGATTAGTTTTCAAATTCCACTCCAGACAAATGTTTTCTCTAGCTCAACCTCATCTCTTAATGAGAAATGACATAGAATAGGGAAAGCGAAAACAAAAACAAAAAAGCTACCATTAGACTGGGAAGCAGATGACCTGGACTTGAATCCTGGCTAGAATCCATCTCCTACCTGGCTGACCATGGGCACTTTTCTGGGACTCAGCCTCCTCATCTCTGATGTTAGGGCATTGAACTAGATAATTTTTCAGGTCTATTCCAGCTCTAGATCAATATGTACAGAAGACATCTACAAAATAAGGGGGTTGGGATGAAATAACCTCCCTTCTAGCTCTAATGGTTTATGTCTTTATCAGCTAGCAAATCATAGGCAATCATTACCTTTCTGATCCTTAGTTTCCCCAACTTTAAAATGGGGATAATTATATCTGCTGTGCCTAATTCACTGAGCTATTGTGAGTATCAAATGAGATCATGTATTTAAAATTACTTTGTAAACTCTCAACAGCCAAACAAGCTTAAGAGATTCTATTATTATTATTACTCTGAGATTCCTTCTAATTTTAATATTTGATGGTTTTTCTGCCCTATAATTTCAAGCAGGTCCTTTAAGCCCCTGAAAACACCTTATACATCCCCCATTCCATATCTTTGCTAAACCTCTTCCCCATCTGGAAACCAAGCCAAACACTTATTAATTCAATCCAATTCAATCCAGCAAGTTCTAAATTCACTCTTCCCCCCTTCTCCATTTACTGAAATCTCAATCATCCTTCAAAGCCCTACTCAATTCATATCTCCTTTCACAAGTCTAGCCTGACTGACTGCTTTGGTCTACAGTGATTTTCCTTCTTAATTATATCACTAATTTTGTCACCACTATGAACTGTTAGGTTTGGTGTTTTGTTGTATTTTTTTTCTGTATTCCAGTCCTTCCCACCCACCACCACCTCACCTAAAGATTGTAAACTCACTTAAAAGTAAAGATTTCTTTGTTTCTCTAATACCTTGAATAAGGCAGGAGTTTGCACTGCTGAGTATGATTGCCTAAGGAAATCAAAGATAAAAAGGATTACATATACACCAAAATATTCATAGCAGCGCTTTTTGTGATAACAAACAAATGGAAACAAAGAGGTTGGAGATTAATTAGGGATTGGTCAAATAAACTGTGGTATACAAATAAAATGGGATTGCTTTACACTATAAAAAACCATGAATTTATATTTCAGAGAATTTAGATTTAGATATATTTCAGAGAATTAGATTTCAGAGAAACATGGGAAGACACATAAACTTATATAGAGTCAACTAAATAGAATCAGAAAAATTATAAATACGACTACAATGCAAATGGAAAAAACAACAAAAAGAAACTCAGTGCTATGTAGTTGTAATGTCTGACTGATCTTTGTAGCAGAAAAGAGATGAAGAATTGCACATTCCCCCTTTTGTTGGAGAGGTGGAGGACCGTGGGTATGTAATGCTGAATATACTGGCAGGCTGGTTTTGCTTGTTTTTCTTTCCTTTAGGAACAAATATAAAAAAGGTTGAGGGGAGGCATATATCCAGAAATTAATATATTAAAACAAAAAGCCCTAATGCACTTTTCCTCCTAAATAATACAGCAAAGGCTCAAAAATGTCACTTCGCTTATTGTGGCTAAATTGAATCTGGCGTGAAAGAAGTCAAGTCCTAATTTCCCATATGGGCCAATTACTTTTGTTTGGTTATGTAGCCATAGGAAGTCTGAAGGACATCTTACATGGAAAAAAATATATTTACAAGGAATTTGACATTTAAAGTCTCAGTAAAGAGAATTGGATCTGTCCAGAGGCCAACTGAGACAAAGATGCTGGAGCACAGAAGAAGATGAGGTGGAACCTATATTAGGGTACAGCAGTTAATGTGGTATAGGCCCCTGCAAGGCTAACCATATTTACACTGGGTCCTAGCACACATCTATCTACCTCCTCCTTTAGGGAGTATACCAAGTAGCAAATGAAGCTGAACCAAAAGCTTACATCATTAAGCATCCAACTTTCTCTGTCTCCAGAGCCATGGCATGGAACAAGAGTGAACGTAGAATATCTCCTTAGTCACGTTAGGCAAAGAATCCGGATATAATTCTGATGAGTACAGGCCTGATGAGACACATTGCCTGAGGAAAGCTTTAGAGACTGAATTTTCTTTTATCATGTCAACTGTTAGGTTTGTTTTTGCCTTTTAAACAGTAAGTATAACAGCATTTTATATGTTCTATGCCTTTTGGGTAGCTTTGTGACTATAAATATGAGGTCATCTACAGAAAGCCACCTGCCAAAGCATGACTATTTCCTTATTACATTTTCATCAAGGATTACCTTGATAGGTCTGCAAACATCCAGTATTTCATTACTTTGATGTCTCTGTGAGCTCACCAATATGGCTACTGCCCACCCCACCCCCAGCAATGCAGATGGCAACCCACCCATGCCTTCTCATTCTTTGTGTGACTCCTGTTTAACATCTCCCTGTGAATATTTCACATAGGGTCCACCTACCAGGTTAGGGACCTTCCTCTGGATCTCTTGATATTTTATGAGTTTTAATGGTGCTCCCCCTCCCTCCCTCTTTCTCTCTCTCTCTTTCTCTTTCTCTCTCTCTCTCTCTCTCTCTCTCTCTCTCTCTCTCTCTCTCTCACACACACACACACACACACACACACATACACACACGCACACACAGAATCATAATATACACATATGCACACATACACTTGCGCCAAATTATACAGGTACAGGTGTTACATGACGGGCCCGGTTCCGTTTCTGATTCTACATTTCTTTTCTGATACCTTTTACACAGCTTCTCCCCCCAGTTTTCTGTTGGTGATATTCTACAGCCTACTTATATCTATCATGTATCTCTCCATTGCCCTTCAAGTGACCTAAAATTGCAATTCTTTGGAGACTTTGGCATTCAATGTTTCACAGCAAAGTAGCATCACTGAGAGAATATTGGTGTTAAAAATGTGAGTTTTTCAAGAAATTTGGGGTCATTCAATGTACTGTGCAAATTTCCCAATGTAATACAGCTCCCTATATTCCCCTGTTCAATTCTGGACCCACTTCATCATTCATCTACAGTTTCTTTCAAAGATATTTATACAACTAGACCGGTTTTATCAGTTGTCCATTGAATTCTCATAAAAATTTTTACAGAAATGAAAAGGTAGCCTTAAATAGTTCAATAGTGTCTGATGTTTCTTCATTTGCTTTGAATCTTTTAAAATCATATACATAATATCATTGGGGGTATGGTGTAGCAAGTAGACTAGAGTGGCACTCATAGAGGAAAGAACCCATGAGGCAGTGATCATTCTGTCCTGAACCCCATATTCGCACGCAGATCATGTCAGTGATTAGAGCTGAGGCAAGAGATCTCACCTAGTCTCTAGCTGGTCACAAGGACTTCTAGGAAAGAATCTGAGGAACAGACTGACTGCCCAAAATATTGTTTCAACCCTTTACTCAGTGAGTTTATATTCCCTCGCCCAATGATGGGGTGTTAGGAAATTGAAGGAAAATGATTTCAAAATTCCCTTGGCAGGAGTGAACATTTGTTCCCCTTTGTGTACCAATAATGTTTCCCTAGTGATTCACTTCCTTGTTCACATTGTTTCGTATATTAATTAGATGCTTTTTGTTATTGGGTTTATATGTTTCTGTTATGTCTAGGAATAGAATGACACACTGTGTGGGGGTTCAGCTGGTAGTTTGAATAATTGTTACTCCACAACAGAAAAACCAAAAACTGGAAATAGCTAAGAAGGTGGTAGAGGGGCTACAGGGTAGCATTATAGTCACTGCTAATGGCCATTGTCCAGACTGATGAAAATTCAGGGGTAGGCTTAATGCTCTTGTCCAACCAATTCTCTAGATTGTTCTGCCTATGGTGATTTGAGAAGAATGACCTTGATGGCAAGCAGTTAATGAATGCTTGCTAATTAACTCATGTGCTGACTGTTATCTTCCCAATTTAGGCTACTAATCATGAACAGCCTTTTATGGGGTGAAACACAATACTTTATGTCCCTTACCACATATGATGGAAGCATGAGAACAGCTGACATTTACATAACACTTTGAAGTTTGTAAAGCGATCTACTTAATATTTGCATTCGATCCTCACAACAACCTTATGAGGTAGATACTAAAGGTACTACTATTAATCCCATTTTATAGAGAAGGAAACTGAGGTTAAGAGGTAAAATGACCTATTTAGTCATACAGCTAGCAAGTGTCAGAGGAAGCACTGGAAGCCGTGTCTCTCCTGATTACAAACCAAGTGCCCTTTCCACTGTGAGCCCCCACACTATGGGACTCACCTAGTACACTTCCTCCACAACAACCCAGTGAAATGGGTAGTCTCCATACTAGTACCTCCTTCCTCAGCAAGTCAGTATACATTTGGATTGCCCATCAAACTTTACCTAAGTGGTGGAGTAGCTTTAGAGAAACAGAACCTACCGTAATTCTGCTTTTATTAAATAAATGTTCTAAGTTTAAATACTATAATTTATAAATCTGTTCCATCACAATTAAAAATCTGAAGAAATGTATGGTCTCCTATAGTAAACCACCTGTAGTAGCCTGATTATCTATTCTCATATTACATTTTCTTTAGCAAATTATTTTATGTATTGAGGATGCAAGACAGCATGACCTAAAGAGACAGCCTCAGAGCCAGGAAGATCCCCATTTAGGTCCTGCCTCTGAAACGGAACAACTGTAACTCTGAATAAGTCACTTCTCAATGTTCCACCCAACTCTACAGACTAACAATTCTCAAACTCCTTGGACTCCTCACAATCTTAAAAGGGCAGCTAGGTGGTACAGTGGATAGAGCACTGGAGGTGGAGTCAGGAAGACCTGGGTTCAAATGTGGCCTCAGACACTAGCTGTGTGACCCTGGGAAAGTTACTTAACTCTGCCTTAGTTTCTTCATCTATAGAGAAGAAAATGGCAAAGCACTCCAGTATCTTTGCCAAGAAAACCCTAAATGGGGTTACAAAAGGTTGGGCATGATGCAACAATCTTAAAAATTATTAAGAACTCCTTCCCAAACAGCTTTTGTTTATGTGCACAATATCTATTGAAATTTACCATATGCAAAATTCAGCCATTTTCTATGAAAATAGTTTTGACCTTACAGACACTTTGAAAACTGTTGCTCTAGACTCTTAGCTGCAGAATAGGTAGTGTTCTGCTTTGGTAGAAGGAGCTTCCTCACCTGGGAGTCCCTTATGCCAATGAAATCACAGGGCTAGTCTCTGTCTCTACGATGAGATGAATATTTGTTAGACCTTTAAAAACACATGACCCAATTAAGTAAAGCTTGATATACTGTAGTGCCTTCCTCCTAGCATGGTGGCAAAGACCGTGCTCTGGAAAGCATCTGGGAATGAGGAATGTGAGCTCTCATCGCCATCATCATTGCAAGGTGGCTGAGTGCAGAGAGAAGACAATCATCTGTAAATTAGCTCTTCCTCCTAGTCTGTCTTTGAAGAGCCTCTGAACAACATCCAGGCACAATTTACAGTAATACTCTCTCCAAATTTCACAAAGGCTATGGCCAGGCTCCAGCCCTGACCACATTTATCTTGATGAATTTCTTTCAAAGTGACTGAGACAGCAGCAATCAGCCACCAACCTTCCTGATAATAAAGGAAGTTATACTGCGACAATCACAAGGAAGTGCTTCTATGAGAGCCAAGGGAATGGAGCAGCATCTTCCCTTTGCTCTAGAGACAGGCAAGCACTATTCTGTGCCCTGATTTGGAATCCTGGTTGAAAAGGGACACCTAGGGACTCCAGCCCATTTAAAGAATCAAGCAAGTGACCAGTTTTTATTAAATACCAGATGCACAGCACTGTTCTTTTTAAATTTTTTTTCAATATTAATTAATTTATCTTTAGTTTTCATCATTCACTTCCATAAGATATTGAGTTCTAACTTTTCTCCCCCTCTTTCCCCTCCCCCCCCACTCCAAGATAATGTGCAAGCTGATATAGGCTCTACATAGAATTTCTTATTGAACCTATTTTCACATTAGTCATGCTGTAAAGAAGAATTAGAACCAATGGGAGGAACCACAAGAAATGAGAAAGAGAGAGAGAGAGAGAGAGAGAGAGAGAGAGAGAGAGAGCAAATAGCATACTTTAATCTGTATTCAGACTCCATAGTTCCTTTTTTGGATGTGGATAGCATTTTCCATCATTAGTCTTTTGGAGTTGTCCTAGATCCTTGCATTACTGAGAAGAGCTGAATCTATCAAGGGTAATCATCATAACACAGTGTTGCTGTTACTGCATACAGTGTTCTCCTGGTTCTGCTTGCTTCACTCAGCATCAGTTCATGTAAGTCTTTCCAGGTTTTTCTGGTTTGCCTGCTTGTCAATTCTTACAGCACAATAGTATTCCATTACATTCATATATCATGACTTTTTCAGCCATTCCCCAATTGATGAGCATCCCCTCAATTTCTAATTCTTGGCCACCACAAAAAAAGCTGCTATAAACATTTTTGTGCATTTGGGTCCTTTTCCCATTTTTATGATCTCTTTGGTATGTAGACCTAGAAACGGTGTTGCTGGGTTTTACAGACCTTTGGGCATAGTTCCAAACTGAAAAGCACCATTCTAGAGACATACAAAGTTCAATTTACTTTAGTTTATATTCGCTGCTCTCATAAATCATAGGATTGAGATCAGGAAGTTATCTCTCAGGTCACCTAATCCAAATGTCTCCTTTTACGGTAAATCAGGACATCAAGACCCAAAGAGATAAAGCAATTCAGCCAATGCCCTACAAATAGTAACACAGACAGAAATTGAATTCAGGTCCTATAAAGCTAAATTCAATATCATTTCCAGTATTCCAGTTTACAATCCAGTGGGACAGAGAGTGGCAAGGGGGAGACAGAGAGAGAGAATGAAAGAAAAAGAAAGAGGAGTTGGTCAGGAAAAGTGAAAATAATTTCTGTCTTCAGAAATTCTAGACAAAGACAAACAAAAATGGTAATAATAAAACGAAGGTAAAGGTACTTTATTCATAGAATAAATAGAATAAAGTAGCATGGCAGGCAGATAGAAAGCTGGTCTTGGGCTCAGAAAGAGCTGGGTTCAAGTTCTATTTCTGATACATCTTGTCTCTGTGACCCTTAACAAATCACTCTATCATCACAGTGTCCCAGGTAACTTCCTAAGACTATATACAGAAGAATATTGCTCCAGGGGAGTTTACTCACTGTAAATTTACTATTCTAATGAAATCATAAGTGTAGAACAGGGATGGGGAACCTGCAGCCTCAAGGCCACCCTTTCGGTCATCAATGTGGCCCTTTGAAACCAAACTCCTGTAGACCCTTCTCTCCCCTTTCCCTAATAGAATGTCAGAACTAGAAGGGTCCTCAGAGAACATCTAGTAAAACCTCCTCATTTAATAAGATAGGACATTGAAGACCAAAGGAAGGACATTCCTTGATCAAGGTCACACAGCTAATACATGTCAGAATCAGGTCTTAACCTCCAGAAGTCTCAGTTTCCTCATCAGTAAAAAGATGGGGTTGGGCACGGCCAATGTAGGAATTTGTTTTGCTTGACTATGCTTATTTTTTAACAAAGTTTTATGGTTTTTTCTTTTTTTTTTTTGGTGGGGTGGGGGGAGGAGAGAAATGCTTATTCAGTGGGGGGAAAAAACTGGACTAGACAGTTTTTAAGGTCCTTTCCAGCCTTGAATTCTTTGGTTTACCTTGAGGTTTCTGGGCCCAAAGCCTGCCATTTTTTTTGACTCCCTCACAGTGCTGCTCAGCATGGAAAGGATCTTCCTACCTGTATATTCACATATCATGACCCCAAGCAACAGCTTCAATTTTAGAAAAATGAAGGTCATTGCTACGGCTACTTGGGCAGTAAGACCTCCCTGGCATTGAAAAAGAGAAGCAGAGCGAGAAGAAACCAACACATTTTCCTTATGCTCACATTGTTAGTGCCCTAGTGGACTGAGCAGGGAACATGGGGCATACTCTGTATACAAAGGCAAAAGGAAGCGAGCCATTTGATAAGGCTCCAGGGAATGGCAGCCTTTCTGTGTAAGCACTGTGGATTGTTTGGACAAAAAAGAGACAAGCAAATTATCTGAAGCCTCTGCAAATAAGATTTGGCTTTTGGAGTCTGCAAACCTCCAGGGTGGGCAGCGCACATCTCTAACGAGGGCTGTCATCATGGATGAAGATCTCCAGCACCACCCACGCACAGAGGCCCCCCAAGCCAAAGACTGGGCCCAAAAAAGATCCCGTGGGAGTTCTGCCTGGCTTGAGCTCTTCTACTGTCTAAGGCCTGATACTACCTATACGCTTCCACACTCAGTGAGCAACACCAGCGTCACTAATTGATATAGAGTACAGTTTTCAAAGTACTTTCACACCTATCATCTCATTTGATCTTTAAAACAACACTGAGAAAGAGAGAGAAGGCATAAGGACCCAAGCCAGCCTGTGGTAGAACCTAAACCCAAACCCAAATCTTCTCAGTCCAGGATTCCTTCCATAAAATCAAGCTGTCTCCCTCTCTGTTCCATCTCCATCCTGATCCGCACATGAGTTTTGTAATCTGGTTTCAGATAGTTTGTGAATAAACAATGTTGTTGTTTAATTAACATTAGCTTCTCTCCTAGATGGAAAGAATTGATTTTGCTTTTCTTCTAATCTCCAGTACTTAACAGTGTGCCTGGTACATAATAGGCCCTTAATAAATGCTCCTTGACTTGACTTTAGCACCCAGATTTAATTCAGAAAGGACAATTCAGTTCCACTATTCAACTCAACAAACATTGCTGCATATATGCATGCAGTGTGAAGAGCGTTGTTAGGGGCCAAGGTGATACAAAATCTAAATAAGACATAATCATTGCGTCCCTGCTCTCACAGAACTCATAGTCTAGCAGTGAGGCAAGACCAACATATAGTTAGATCTAATGTACAACATCATATGATTAATGTTTTAGGCTTTGTCCTGGGCCCTCATCTCTTCTAATACATTCTATCTTGATGAAACTAACTGTTCCCTTGAATTCAATTTTCATTTCTATGCAGATAACTCCCATATCTAAACTCTCTCTTAATCTCCAATTCCACATAGCCAACTGGCTCGTGGCTATTAGGTGACTCAGTGGATAGAGCACTGGGCCTGCAGCAAAGAAGAGGAGTTCAAATTCAGCCTCAGACACTTCCTAGCTGTGTAACTCTGGGCAAGTCATTTAACCTGTCTACCTCATCTATAAAATGCAGTTAATTATAGTACTTACCTCCTGGTGTTGTTGAAAGGATCAAATGAAACTATACTGTAAAGTGCTTAACACAATGCCTGGCATATCATAAGAGCTTAATAAATGCTTATGTCCTACCTCCCTCCCTTCCTTCCTTGTAGAAATCTCTATATTGAGATTCCATCAGCATCTCCAAAATAGCCATCCGCATTCATCATCTTTCCCCCTAAGCCTTTCCCTCTTCCAAACATTCCTATTTCTGTTACAGGGACAATCATCCTTCCAGACACCCAGGTTTGTAATCTCAGTTTCATCTTTGACATTTCTGTCTCTCTCACTTCTGGTATCTTACCAGTTGTCAAGTTCTATCATTTCTCCATGCTCCTCCTCCAACATCTCTTGCATTTGCTCCTTTCTCTGCACCCGCTGGATAACAGACCTCTCTGCTTCTTGCAGGGACTGTTGTTAACAGTCTCCCAATGGGTATTCCTCCTCCCTATCTCTCTCCCCTCCAAATTCCAAGTGGATCAGATTGCCTTTAGGATTAAGTACCAACTTCTTAGCCTGGCCTGCAAGGCCTTCCATGATCTAAATGCAACCTAACTTTGCCCCATTGTTTCATATTACTTCCTTGAACCCACGATGCTCTCATTTAGCACAGGACATAAGAAAGGCTCCAGAAGTATGCCTGTGGTTTTGTGGATGATAGGAGAAGTTGGGGCAGTTAGGTGACTCAGGGGATAAAGTATGGAACTTAGAATCAGAATAGACTTTGCGTTCAAAACCTCCCTTGGATGATTAACTGTGAGATCCTGGGCAAGTCACTTAACCTCTCACAATGTCAGTTTTCTCATCTGTAGAATGGACATAATTATAGCACTTACTTCACAGCACTGTTGGAAGGATTGTATGAGATAACAGAAGTAAAGTACTTTGCAGACCTTAAGGGATTACATAGTTATTTTTCAATGAAAACAGAGTTTAACCATGAAGATAGAGGCTGGAGAAATGATTCTTTGTTTCATGTGGGTTTTTCCCTCTCTGCTGCTTTGACAGGATTTTGATATAAAGTCCTAAATGGGAATTTACTGCAGAGTTCCAAAATTTGGAGAGTGCTGACAATATTTAGGACTTTCTAGAGCATAAAAATAACTAAGCCTGCCATCTAATTTACCAGATCAATTCATTAAAATAGGAAGCAACAAAATGGCCTGCTTTCTCCTTCCTCATGCACCCATACCCACTGAATTCTTCCCCAGACTGTTCTTTTCTTCCGGCTCCTTTCTCTTCTCCAGTTACCAAAAAAAAATTGTTAGTTATGGAACTTCTGGCCAAGATGGCTGCCTGAATAGAGGCAGACTACTCAGCTCCCAAACATCTACTAAAGCAACAACTTTAAACTTGCCCCAGATTGAATTATAACCAAGATATGTAATGATAAGCTACAGTAAGTTACAAATTCCACCTCAGAACCACACAAAAGTTAACCAGAATTCCAGAGGCAACAAGAAAGGGCCAACAGGAAAACTGGCACCAGCATAGGCAAACAAGTCCAAAGCCTCCAAGTGGGACCAGAGACTAGGCAGAGATAGCTGTAGCCTACAGGGTTCTGTGTCTGGAGGCAGCAAGAGCAGGGGGCTTCCCCCAAGAAAGCCTCAGTGTTCAGAAATTCTCAAAAGGAAATACTGAAAGCATCCAGGGAGAAGCAGTGGAGACATTCAGATAGGAACAGCCCAGGTGTCCCAGGGCTCTAAGATCCCTAATGTTGCATTTTGGGGGTGCCCTAAACAATCTAGAAGACCCAGAACATTGAACCTCAATGATGGGGTGGGAGGATAGGAGATAATTCTGGGGGAAAAGATCAATACAAGAACCCAGGTAACTTAGGGAGAGACCAGTTAAGAACCAACCACTCCACCCAAAAGGCCAATATTGGTGAGGCTGTTTGTTGTTTGTCCTTTGGGTTCTTGAAGAGGACCAACTATGTCAGGAAGGTGATGTCTTGACTTGCAAGTGAATTGGATTTAAGTGAGGCAGGGCTGTGCAAAGTCACCAGCCTCACTCTCTCCTTCAGAGTCATCTAGGTCCAGTGACAAGATATAGATGAGGATGACTGGAGATGGCCCTGGAGGCAGTGGGAGACCTTGGCCTTTTTAAACTAAGGTCTTTCCCAGATCTGAATTTGTCTGAGGCATCATCCAATTGGTGATTAAGACTAGGTAAGAAATGAGCAAATAATGACCTCTTTTACCTACTCAAAAAAAAAAACCAAACAAACTAATTTGGGAGGGGAAGATCATCAGGGTTTCTGGCCAGAACAGAAACAATTGCTATTTACACTCACTCTGAGCTGTCAAAAACCCAAATAATGGCCAAATGAGGCTTGGGCTCGGACCTATTGTTGTCCAGTCAGTGAAAGCTAGAGTGATTTAGGTTTATGGCATGGGCAAGCTGCTCCATTTGAATTCCATTGGGTTTCATCAAAGTCTGGTTTTCCAGTGCTGTATTTAAAAAAGTTATAAATGAAACTACATGGGGCAAAAGGGTCAATTGTCTCAGTCTTTTTTAAATGATAGAATAAATAATTAGGGAAGAGAAAAAAAACCTAGCCTGTAAACCCCAAGATATTTTGCAAGGTTTCAGTGATCAAAATTTATATCTCTTTGGGCAGAGCATCCACAGGTAAGGGTGTGATTCTCTATGTGGATGGAAGGAGGGGAGACAGGGGAAGGAGGGGGAAGGAAGGAGGGAAGGAAGGAAGGAAGGGAGGAAGGAAGGAAGGAAGGAAGGAAGGAAGGAAGGAAGGAAGGAAGGAAGGAAGGAAGGAAGGAAGGAAAGAAAGAAGGAAGGAAAGAAGGAAAGAAGGAAGGAAGGAAGGAA
>CM053625.1:180323520-180481941 GCA_028646595.1 Phalanger gymnotis
TCCTCCTTTCCCAATAACCCCCTACCCAAAATTGGCTTAAGTCTTCAGCAGGCTCTTCACTCCTGTTCTGATCAGCCACTTAATTCCTCCCACCTGGTGGGCCTGGGGCCAGAAGCAACTGCAGCCCTAGTTCTAAAGCTGCCCCACCTCCGCTGCCCCAGGGGCAAGTGGCCGAACAGCAAACTCAGTCACGTAGCTTTTCCCACTAACCTTCTCTGATGTCTTTGCTCTTTGTGGGTTGAGAGGTCTGGTACATGCCACAGCTCAGTATTTCAGGATGCCAGGGCACTCTCCGCTCGTCTCCTGGTCTGGTAGGTCCGCGTCTGGTCTGTTCGCGCCGTGCGCGCTGGGCTCAGCTCTGCTCCCCTCCGCTCCCCTCTACTGGGGGCTGGGAGCTCTGTGTGGGACAGACCTTACCCAGAGACCATCCAGGCTGTCCTAGGCTAGGGCCCTGCTTCCCTCTGCCACTTTGTGGGTTCTGCAGCTCTAGAATTGGTTCAGAGCCATTGTTTTATAGGTTTTTGGAGGGACTTGGTGGGGAGCTCACGCCAGTCACTGCTTCCCAGCCGCCATCTTCTATTTCTGCTTTTCTGCATTTCCTTGTGAGATTTTTATGTCCTAATACATGGTCATTTTGTTGTGTAAGTTCCATATACTGTTGAGAGAAGGTATATTCCTTTCCATTCCCATTCAGTTTTCTCCAGAGATCTATCATATCTAACTTTTCCAGAATTTTATTCACCTCCTTAACTTCTTTCTTGTTTATTTTTTGGTTAAATTTTATCTGGTTCTGAGACAGGAAAGTTGAGACCCCCACTATGACATTTTAATTATTTATTCTTGTAACTCTCATTCAACTCCTTCAAAAATTTAGACGCTATACCATTTGGTGTATTTAGTATTGATATGAATTCACTGTTTATGATTCCTTTCAGCAAGATATAGTTTCCTTCTCTATCTCTTTTAATTAGATATATTTTTGCTTTTGCTTTTGTCTGAGATCATGATTGCTACCCCTGCTTTCTTTGCTTCCACTGAAATGTAATAGATTCTGGTCCAACCTCTTATCTTTACCCTGTGTGTATCTCTCTGCTTCAAATGTGTTTCTTGTAAACAACATATTGCAGGATTCTGTCTTTTAATCCTTTCTGCTATCTACTCCCATTTTATGGGTGAATTCATCCCATTCACATTTATAGTTATGATAACTAACTGTATATTTCACTCCATGCTGTTTTTTCACTTGTTTATCCCCCCCTCTCTCTTACCCCCCACCTTTTCCCTCTTCACAAGTGTTTTACTTCTGATCACTGCCTTCTCCAATGCACCCACCTTTTTATTAGTCCCCCTACCCCCTTCTATTCTCCTCAACCCTTTTTTTGCAGGGGGGAAGGCAGTGCAATTTGGGTTACATGATTTGCCCAAGGTCACACAGCTAGTAAGTATGTCAAGTGTCTGAGGGCAAATTTGAACTCAGATCCTCCTGACTTCAGGGCCAGTGCTCTACTCACTGTGTCACCTAGCTGTCCCCACCCCATCCCTTTTTACTAACCTTTAGGGTAAGACAGATTTCTATATCCACTTGAGTATGTATATCGTTCCCTCTTTGAACCAATTTTGATGACAGTAAGGTTTAAGCTTTGCCTGCCACCTTTCCGCTATCTTCCCCTCCACTATAATAGCTCTTTCATGCTTCTTTTATGTAGGATAATTTATCCCATTCAATCTCCCCACCTTCTTCCAGTGCAATTTTCTTTCTCACCCTTTTATTTTGTTTTTTGGAATATCATCCCATCAAAGTCACCTTATATCCATATTCTCTGCCTACCTATACTCCTTCTAATTGCTCTTATAGTAATAAAGTTATTGAGTTACAAATATTATTTTGTCATGTAGAAATATGACCAGTTTAACCATATTGGGTTTCTGATGTTTTCTCTTTCTTGTTTCTTTACTTTTTTTTGTTTCCCTTGAGTGTTTTATTGAAGTTCAAATTTTTATTCAGCTCTGATCTTTTAATTAGAAATGCTTGAAAGTCCTCTATTTTGTTAAATGTCTATTTTTTCCCCTGAAAGATTATATTCAATTTTGCTGGGTGGGTGATTCTTGGTTGTAATCCTAACTCCTTTGTCTTTCAGTATATCATATCCCAAGCCCTCTGTTTCTTTAATGTGGAAAGTGCCAAATCCTGCATAATCCTGACTGTAGCTCCACAATATTTGAATTGTTTGTTTTAGGCTGTTTACAATACTTTCTCCCAGATCTGTGAGAGCTCTGGAATTTGGCTATGATGTTCCTGGGAGTCTTCATTTTGGGATGTCTTTCATGTTGTCATCACCATTTCTAAAGGCCAGGGTGGTCCAGCCTGCAAAAAAAAACAGCACCCAATTAATTGGTCTCAACTTCCTTGGCAATGTTTCCAAAAAGCACAGAGATGCCTGTTTATACTGACCTTCATTTGGTAGAATGGCAGCCACAAAAAACAGAAAATGGGAAGGTAATAACCTGAGGTCTCAGGGAGAAGGAAGAGAATACCAAGGCAGGAAATATAGAAGCAGACCTAAGGAAAAAGCTGTGTGACAGAAGGAATCAGAAAAGGCCATCTAAGCCAAAAAGAAAGAACCATAAGTCAGGCTAATTTTTCCCTGCTGAATGCTGGGAAGCAGATATTGTCCTTGGCCTTTCCACCTGTCTTTTTAGGACAAACACACTGGATAAATACAGGAGCCAGAGGGACCTTAGACATTTTCATAATTTGATTTCATTTCTGTGAACCAGCTAATCTATTAGAATGGCTTGGTTAATTTAGAGGCATAATTTTAATCAATTAGATGAAGTGTAAAATAATTGCTCAGCTCCACATGGGAAATAGAGCTTGTCTTCCTTAAGACTTTATTGAAAAGGCATTAAGGAGAGATAATATGTATTCCACAGTGGTCACTGGCAAACGTGGAGGCCATTTTGTATTGCGAAAGATCTTAGCAGAATAGTTCTCTATGACACAAGCATTACAATTAGAATGAGTATCCTTTTATAATAGTAGTCATATCATTTTATTATATCCCATTTTATCATTTTAACCTCATGACAATCCAGTGAAGTGGGTGCCATCATTATCCTAATGTTAAAAATCAGGAAGTCAAGGCTGAAAGAGGTTAAGTGACTTGCTCAGGGTCACACAGCTAGGAAGTATCTGAGGCAAGATTTGAATTCTGGTCTCCCTAACTCCAAGTCCAGGACTCTTTCCACTGCATCATGAAGATGGCTAGATGAATTAGGTTTTCAGGTGTATGAGAGTCAGGGAAATCCTTTCTTCCTGAAACTATATTGCTACTGCAAAACCAAATGCCTGAAAATGTGAAAGGGAAGAAGTGGAAGAATTTCCACAATAGAATCTAAAAGGAGCAAATCTAGACTTCAAAATCTCTATTACATAACACATGCTTGTCCCCACCTCAAGATACAATAAGGTAGACCATCCATCAATTTAAAGGCATTTATTAAGAACCTACTATGTGCCAGGCATTGTGCTAATAAGAGCTAATGTTTACATAGTGCTTTCAGGTTTGCAAGGTGCTTTACATTTGTAATCTCATTTAATCCTTGAAATAACCCCAAGAGGGATGGGCTACTTGTTGTTGGGTTGTTTTTTCACTCATATCTGAATCTTCATGACCCCATTTGGGGTTTTCTTGGCAGAAATACTGGAGTGGTTTGCTATTTCCTTCTACAACTCATTTTACAGATGAGAAAACTGAACCAAAAAAGGTTAAGTGACTTGCTCGAGAGTCATACAGCTAGTAAGTGTCTGAGACCATATTTGAACTCAAGAAGATGAGTCTTCCTGACTTCTGGCACAGCATTTGCCGATATCACCTAGCTGCCCCAGAGGTGCTGTTATTCATCTCTTTTTTCATTTTTTTTTTATTTTTGGAGGGGAGAAGGCAGGGCAATGGGGGTTAAATGACTTGCCCAAGGTCACATAGCTAGTAAGTATGTCAAGTGTCTGAGGCTGGATTTGAACTCAGGTCCTCCTGACTCCAGGGCCGGTGCTCTACTCATATCCCTCCTTTTTTTAGATGAGGAAACAGAAAAGTGAGGCGTTAAGTGATTTGCCCAGGGTCACGCAGCTAATAAGTATCTGAGTCAAAATCTAAACTCAGATCTTCCCAACCCTAAGTTCTTTTGACACTCAGCTTCCTGAGCACAGCAAACACAAATGCAAAGAACGAAGCAATTCTTACTCTCAAGAAGCTGACATTCTTTTATCATTAATGCTCAAAAGTAACATTGAAGAAACGCTTGTTATCTGTACTGCATAAAAGGCAAGTTGGTATAGTGGAGACAATCAACCTGGGAGTGAAGAAGACCAGGGGTCAAGTCCTGTCTGTGATACATACTAATGGTATAACCATAAGCATGGTATTCGTCTTCTCAGGGCAACTTTCTCCGACTATGAATTGCTGATAAGTTGCTGCTCGGCATGGGTGGATGGTTTTTACAATGGAAGTAAATCACAGGTCCAGACTTCCCTCCTCACTGCCCTGTACTGTAAGATCTGTAGTGCACCAGGATAAGCCAGAAGAGAAATACAGACATGAAAAAAATATGATCTTTGCCTTCAAGGGACTGACAATTTGAATCATAGCTGTGAGGATGGAAGGGACCTCAGAAGCCATCTAACCCAACACTTTCTGACATTTTGCAGATGTTCAGTCATTTCCAGTCATGTCCAACTCTTTGTGTCTCTATTATTGGGTTTTTCTTGGCACAGATACTATAGTGCTTTGCCATTTCCTTCTCCAGCTCATTTTACAGGTGAGAAAACTGAGGCAAACAAGATTAAGTGACTTGCCCAGGGTCACACAGCTAGTAAGTATCTGAGGCCAGATTTGAACCCCAGAAGAGGAGTCTTCCTGACTGCAGGCCTGCTCTGTATCCACTGGACTACCTAGCTGCTCCTTTTGTAGATAATCTGGTCAAGATAACAATTTGAACCCACAATAACTCTAGGGAAATTTCTACTCTTCTTTTTTAACTCAATGAAAAGATGTCTTTGGCCATATATCTATGTTGCACCCTTTCTCTTATTCCTCCCATTATTTATCCAGAAGTCAAGAAATGACCAAGGTTTGGTTATCTAGAGGATATCACTTGGGCTTTATAACTGTAAGGGACTTTAGGGATCATCTAATACAATCCTCTTATACTATAAATGAAGAAACCAGGGCCCAAGAAGGGGAAGAGATTTGTCTGAAATAAGAGTAATGGATTTGGAGACAGTTCAAATCTCACCTCTGTTACTACCTGGAGGATCTTGAGCAAGTCACTTCATGGCTTTGGGTTTGTTTGAAAGGGAAGAGGACTAGATTATCACCACTCCAACTCAAAATCCTATGATGCTCCTCATGACTCCAAATCCAAGGAGCAGATTGTATCAAGAAATCCTGAAAGTCCAATATGCAAGTCTCAAACTCAGAATCCTTGAATATGGAAGAGTTGCCCATAGGCCAACTCCCAAAGCTGGATGAAGTGCTTATCTTCTTCTGCCATGTCCTCCTGTAGGAAACTTCTCAATGCTTTGGCTGTTACCACGTATTAAACTAAAAAAGCTCACTCTCAGGTCACGAGCACATTTCTTCCACAATCTTGTGCTTCTATTCCAAGTCTTCCTTCCATACACTTGCAGCAATCTGGAAAAAGGCAGAAGGTGAAAATGCAAAGATGAAATCCTAAAGAAAATGAGAGAAACTGACCAGGTCTACTTTCTAGGCCACAGAGAAGGGCAACTGATTTTTAGCCTGTCAGCTGTCAAGAAGCAGACCCAGTCTCTGAAACTTAATCAGGGCACCAGAGAGCATGATCGTATTCCTTGCGGAGATATCCCCTAGACCTCCAAAAAAACCCAAAACTCTGGAATACTGTCTAATTGGCTGGGGTACTCTTCAAATTGGTCACGAACTTCCCCAATCACTGCCCCCTTGTGCTTGTTTGTGTCCATTTCACACATACACACACACACACACACACACACACACACACACACACACACACGCCATTTGATATTAAGCTACTTGAGGGCAAAAATGACCATTATTTCCTCTTTGCATCCCCAGTGTCTTAGACCCAGTAGGCATATTATAATTGTAAGTTGAATGAATGACTCTTTTATGATATTATGGAAAAGGCACAAGTCAGAGGACCTAAATTCAAAACCTGCTTCTACTTGTCTCTGTGTGAACTTTCCTTGCTCTGGACCTGAGTTTCCTCGGCTATAGAATACTTTGGTTGCACTAGATGTTCTCAAATGCCTCTTCCTTTTCTAAATCCTACATCCCTGTTATTTATTTTGGTGACACAGTATATCGAGTGCTGAACCTGGAGTCAGGAAGACCTGAGTTCAAATCATGCCTCAGATACTTCCTAACTCTGTGACCCTAGGCAAGTCACTTAACTTATGACTGCCTCAGTTTCCTCATCTGTAAAATGTGGATAATAATGGCATCTACCTCCCTGGGTTACAGTGAAGAGCAAATTAGATATTTGCAAAACACCATGGAAATTTTAAAGTGCCATATAAATGATAGCTAGTAGTGTTATTAAGGCAGGTAGTGTTACAGTGGATTGAGTTCTGGGGCTAGAATCAGGAAGACCTGAGTTTGAATCCTTAGACACTTAGTAGTTGTGTGACCACAGGCAAGTTGTGTAACCTCTGTTTGTCTCAGTTTCCTCAACTGTAAAATGGGGATAATAATAGCTCCTACCTCACAGGGTTGTTATGAGAATCAAATGAGATAATATTTGTAAAATGCTCAGTATAGTAATCGGTGCTATATAAATCATAATTGTTGTTACTATTACTGTCCTAGGCCAGATCCCCACCCTCCTGCACTGGGGTCTTCTAGGTGCTTATCTAAATAACTAAACTCTGCCTTTCCTATCTCTCAATTCTGCCCCTGCAGTCAGTTGACCTCGCCTGCCAACTCAGGCCAGGACTTGTATGTTCTGAGCTTTGGGGCAGAAAGACTCCCAGAAACTCTTTTGTTCTCAGTATCCCCAGGGATCTACTCTTGAATCTTCAAGTCTAGGTACAGGACACAAACCACAGAATGGTTAGTTTTGCTTCATTTGACTGGCCAAAAAAATGTGTTATTTTTAGTGATGATGCTTTTAAAGTTTCTTTATGAATGCAAACCACCTCACTTTAAGGCTTAAGGGAACTCTGCAGTCATCCATTAATCCTCACAAAAAAAAAATACCCTGCTGAACAGGTAGGATAATAGGGGAGTTTTTAGAAAAAGTGTTTTTTAATGACTGTAATTCATTTTGTTCCCCATCACCTGCCTTCTCTCCCTGACAAATGTTGCCTTTTGGAAGACCCATTACCACTGTCCCTACCACGGATATTTTCTGTGTTTGCTTTCTCATTTACCTTGTTGTAGGGCCTGCAATTGTAGGGATCATAGGAATTCAAGATGGAAAGGACTTTATAAAGATCATCCAGTCCAATCCTCTCATTTACAGATGAGGAAACTAAAGCCTAGGGAGGTCATGCTATAAATCTAGAGAACTTCCTCCGTCCCTGGGAAGCGGGAGCTTACAAGAGGAAAGAGTTGCTTAACTCTCTAGTTGACTGAAATGCTTTCCCCTCTGGGGTTTAAGAGGACAGCTTCATCCAGAGTAGCTCTATCAGTTTAGAATGACTTTATAGGTTCCTGGGAAAGTGGAGCTCAGTGGAGAAAGCTCTAACAACTTCAAAAGTTTTTCTCTGATGGGGTAAGGGAGGGAAGGAAGGAAGGAATTTCAGCCCTTCGATAGTACAGGGTGTTCAGGGAGGACTAGTACCTCTGGTGTGGGGGCTTGCTGAGCCCTTTTCAGGGTTGCCCACCCACCTTTGGTAACCACCTTCACCCAACTCTGTGTCTCCAAGAAGCTGTAGCATGCATAGCAGTTGTTACTATTTAGTCAGTGTAACAACAGTGTTTCTTGCAGCTGCTGTGGAGGTGAAAGACCAACACAAGACCAACAACAAGAGGACACAGGAGGGCAGCTAGCACAGATTCTTTGATCTGCTTTTCTAAGGGAAGCAACTTTAAAGGGTTCATAATCTTACTTTAATCAAACATACATATATCATTCACTTAGTTCAGGGGAAAAAGCCAGCACCCTGAACTCCAGAGAGTATACAAACAGAAATTACAAACATATATTATATAAACAGAACAAACAAACACAAACCAGTAGCAGGCTTCTAACAGTCTGGCTATAGCAATATATAAAGTTACCAGAGAGAAAAGCATCAACATCTGGGTTTTCAAAGTCATGAGGGCTCCATGACAGCTACCCAGGATCTCATCTGGTCAAATCACACAACACTCTTCCAGTGAGTGACAGCCCCAAAACAAAACACTAATCTCCAAGCCTACATACGCTTCTTCGGGGGCAGAGGGCATCACACCCATGCAACTCAAACCTATGTGAACTAGGCTTTCTTGTAACTTAAGCAGGTCATCAAAGACTCTTGATTCAATCAAAGACTCCCAACTGAAACAAAGGCAAAACTCATCAAAGGCACTTGATTACCTCAGTGTTGAGAAGAACTCAAACAAAAAACAGCAAAAAGTCTCACTTGGCTTGCCATCACATTTGAAAGGCAAGACTCATCAAAGGTACTTGATTACCTCATCATTCCAAAAGAGAAAACAGTAAAAAAAAAAAAAAGTCCCACCCTGATTACCATTACAGGAAGACAGGCTATACCAGTTTGAGGATAACTGAAAGGCCTCATTCTTATTCATGAGTTAGAGGGATGTCTACCCCCCAAGCATATAAAGACTTCTCCTGGCGGAATAGGTGGATGAGAACAATTTGTGTGGAATGGGTGGATGAGAACAGTTTGTTCCAATTGTGTTTGTCCTTCATTTTTGAAGAGGACCATGACATCAGGAAAAAGATGACATGACTTGCAGTTGACTTTGATTTGAGTGAGGGAGGGCTGTGCAAGGTCACCAGCCTCACTTTCTCCTCCAGAGCCATGTGGGTCCAATAGCCAAATATTTATCAGGATGACTGGAGATGGCCCAAGATGCAATGGGAGACCCTGGCTCTTTCAGGATAAGGTCTTTTAAGGTTCTCAGTTTGAGTGAGGTAATGGCCATTCTCTTTAATAAGTGAGTCAAAGGATGGCCCCTTTAATTTAAAAAAAAAATAAAAATGGAAGGGGAAGATCCTCAGGGCTGCTGGTCAAAAGAGAAACAGTTATTATTGACATTCACTCTGAGCTAGGGAGGCCAAAATATAGCCATTAAGTGGTGTTTGGGCAGGGACATATTGTAGTCCAATCTATGAGCTCCAATAGCCAGATATGAAGGGGGCTGAAGCAGGTGCTGTGTAGCTCTTAGGGGTTGGTCAGACATTGAAGATGCCAAGGTCATCTACTGTATCCCAGGCCATCACCAGTGGTCCTGACTTTTGTCTTGCCATTGTATTTCTATGACTCTGGAAGAGAGGCTGACAACTTTGTGTAACTCTTCCTCACTTAAATCCCATTTATGCACAAGTAAAGACATAGCCCCATAATGTCATCAGTCCTCTTCAAAAATGTCAAACAGCAAGTCTGGGGAAGGTGGGGATCCACAAAACAGGGAAGGAGAGTTGTTTTGAATGTTTAGTGGGTTCCAATGCAAGTCTTTTCTGTTTTGCATTTGTGGTACTGTAGCCAACATACTGCTAGTCTAAATACCAACTTGGTTATCCTTTTGTCATGGAAACCTATACATAAGGTAAATTTTTGTGTTTCCAAGAGAAACTCTGGGTAGAGACAAAATGAGCCAAATTCTAATATTTCCTGAGGAACCCTGAGTAAAGACATGGGTCCAAAAAAATTTAATGAGATACACTCCCAAGATTGAAACCAGTTTGTGTAAATTCAAAGACTTGGCTGCGGATCATGGGATAGATCTTTGATTTCACCATTTCTCAGAGCTGTACCACCTCCAGTATCTTGAACTTTGAAATTGCTCTTTCAGATAATAGTCTCCTATCATCCCTGTTACTCTCTTCCTCACACTTCCTAAACATAATACTCATCCTTACTATGACTTCTTATCCTTACATAATGACAACAGGCATTCATATGGCACATTAAAACTTGCAAGTCATCTTACGGGCATTTTATCGTCTGACCCTTAGCCCTGGAAGGTAGCTATTGAAGGCATTATTATCCCCATTATGTAGATGAGAAACCTGAGGGACAAATAGATTAAGTGACTTGCCCAAGGTCACACAGCTAATAAACATCAGAGGTAGGATTAGAATGTAGGTCTTCTTGATTCCAAGTCTTGAACTCTTCCACTTATACTATGTTATCTCTCATCATTCAGTCTTTTCCCAGCCCATTTTCTCTACTCTGCCCTTACTTACTTTCTTCCCTTCACAGTCTTAACTCTTTGATTAGTTCAATCGTATGACACCTTGAAACCCTTATTCCCTTGTCCTTCTGTCGTCTCTTCCCAGCCCATCCTTAATCCTGAGTCCTCCCACCATCCACCTTCTATAGTCCAGCTCTGAGCCATTAGAACACTACTGGTAGGAGTGATACAACTGCCACAATTGGATCCGTTATGAATTAACATCTGTTCTCCACCTAGACTTTTCCTGCTGTATACTAGTACTTTTATTCTTTTCTGATTGGCTCCATCATTCTCTCCACAAGATTTTGTCCAAACTTTCTTCTCTCTCCTCAAACCTCCTATTTATCCCCCAGATATCCAAATATCTCTCATGTCTGTCATCTTCTACTCACTCAACCACCACTTAAGTTCAGACCCTTCTCTCTCAAATTTAGTTTAATTCTAGCCTCCTAATTTGTCTCCCTGTTTCTAGCCTCTCCCCCAATTTATTCTCCACAGTTCCCAAAATATTCTTCTAAAGGTCTAGATCCTCATCTCCTCCTCAAAAACTTTCTGTGGTTCCCCATTGCCCCTAGAATAAAATACAAAACTTCTCAGTCTGACATTTAAGACTCTCTATAACTTGAGGCCAACCTAATTTTTCTGCCTTATTTCAAATTACTCCATACATTCGACATTCTAGCCAACCTAGCCCAATGTTGGAAGGACTGGAATATTCTTGAAATGGACATTCCATCCCTCTATTCCATGAGTCTGCCCCTCTTCCATTCTATCCCATAATGCCTCTTCACTCTCACACTCCGTATCTTCCTTCAAGGTTCAACTCAGGTTTTACTTCTTTCACAAATCTTCTTCAGTTCCTCTTCTTTTCAGTGCCCTCTTCTTCTTCAACTGACCTCGTATTCAATTATCTATATTCATGCTGTACCCTCCCCTCCTTTGAGACATTTTTGTCTTTGCATTCTCAGCCCCCAGCACAGTGCTTTGCATATAATAATTCCTTAACACATTCATCAAGTTGCATTGCATTAGAGGACATTTAGTTCAACTCCCTCATTCTACTGAAATTGAGCCCCAGAGAGGCAGATTGATTCATCCAAGGTCACATAGCCAATGAGGCAGAACCTAAAGGAGTATTCGTGATTCTAGAGGGAAAAAATGGTTGATAAGGCTTATTTTATTCATTCAACCACACAAACATCCATGAATACCAACTGTGCGGAAAGCTCTGCACTCGCTGTTATAGTGACTAAAAAGAGATGATGGATGCCTGCCCTCAAGGGGTTTACTGTCTCACAGAGAACACTAAGGAGCCAAGCAACTTCTAAAGAAACAGAGCCAAACTTTTATCTTTCTAGGTTTTTTTTTTGTTAGATCCTGCAATATCAGATTCAGTCACCTCTAAATCCCTGCTACAATCTATGTATTTCACACAACATTTTTTTCCACCATCCTTGCCCTGCCCTCAGTAAGGTACTGACCTTGTTTCCTTCTCTCCCTCCAGCCCCCATTTACCTGGAAAGTCACCTGGCATGAATACAGTCTGTGAGTCAACTGTCACACTCTGTTGAATTGCTGCTAGTTTTGAGACGAGTGATGAGAATTTGTGCTTGGGGAATTCTTTAAAATGGAAGTGGCTCACAGGGCTTGGCAACAGTTCAAGATTTAATTGAAGAAAAGCTTTGGAATTCTTATCCATTGGTGTGGGACCTGAGGTCTCATCCTAGATCTTCCATTATCTAGCTGGGTCATCTTAAGCAAGTTGTCTCCTCTCTGGTACACAATTTCCCTACCTGTAAAATGGAGGGGTTCAACTAGATGTCTAGTCTAGATGTCAACTAGTTTCCTTATACCTCTGACATAATATTATTCTTCTATTATTATAAGAACATGCTATCCTATCTCCCAGTCCATGCTTGAGAGGGTGGGGTGGGAAGGGCTATGTAAGAAAAATTTGTAAACATTCCTGGAATTTATACCCTTCTCACCTCTGCCTCTTAAAACCCCTTCTTTTCTTCAAAATTCATTTCAAGGGTCACTTCTAGTAAAGCATCTCCTAATCCTTTCTAGTTTTTAGTGCCTTCTCCATCCTGTAATTACTTTTATTTTGTATACATGTTATACATACTTATGTAGCAAGAAGGAAACAAGAGGAATGCCAAAGATAGGAAGCTCACAAGCACACATTAACAGAATGAATTAAGCAGGATGGACTAACAATTTATAACTACTATGGTAAATTGTGTACTGAGAAACTGATACTTTAGGTCAAAATGGTTACATGATTTAAACATAAAGGATGATGTCATAAGCAAATTAGTGGACCATGGAAAATCTTACTGCCAGATTTATGATCAAACAAGAGATAGAGAGGATCATGGGAAGTATAATGAACTATTTAGATCACATTAAATAAAAAAGGTATTGCACAAAAAAACTAATGCAGCCAAAATTGGAAAGAAAACAGTAAACTGCTGTTTCCTGCATGAAGGAAAGGGGGGAATAGAATTTTACAGCAAATTTCTATAATAAAGGACTCATTTCTCCAAAATGTAAGGAATTGAGTCAAATTTATAAAAATAAGAGCTATTCCCCAATTGATAAATGGTCGAGGGATATGAACAAGCAGTTTTCAGAAGAAGACATCAAAGCTATCTATAGTCATATAAAAATGCACTAAATCACCACAGATTAGAGAAATGCAAATTAAAACAACTCTGAGGTACCAACTCATCTGTCAGATTGGCTAATATGACAGAAAAGGAAAATGACAAATGCTGGAGGGAATATGGAAAAATAGGTACACTAACTCACTGTTGGTAGAGTCGTAAATTGTTCTAATCATTCTGGAAAACAATTTGGAACTATGCTCAAAGGGATATAAAACTGTCCATACTCTTTGACCTGGCAATACCACTGCTATGTCTATATCCCAAAGAGCTAAGAGGAAAAGGACCTATGTGTACAAAAATTTGCAGCAGCTCTTTTTGTGATGGCAAAGAATTGGAAACTGAGGGGATGCTTATCAATTGGGAAATGGCTGAACAAATTGTTGTATATGATTGTGATGGAATATTGTTGTGCTATAAGAAATGATGAGGTGGATGGTTTCAGAAAAACCTAGAAAGACCTACATGAATTGATGCAGAGTAAAGTGATCAAAACCAGGAGATTGCTATACATAGTAACAGCAATTTGTAATGATAATCAACTATGAAAGACTTAGCTACTCTGATCAATAGTGATCCAAGAAAATTCCAAAGGACTCATGCTGAAAAATGTCGTCCACCTCCAGAGATAGAATGAATGAACTCTGAGCGTCATTGAAGTATGATATTTTTACAATCTTTGGTTTTTTTTTTCTTTGGCTACATGCTTAAAGTGAAATTATGTCCTTCATTTCACATATATAATTGAAAAAAAATTTGATACTTTAACCTCATCAGAATTTAAAAGGGTTTGGAGAATTGTTCATTAGTCTTTTGAAATTTCACCTTGGCTCTTTACTGCAATATGGAGAGAACTATAACTGAAGTCATAATCAATTAGTTATCTAACATTTAAGTGACCACTAAATATTGAGTACACAAAGAAAGGCAAAAAAAATTTGTTCTTGCTTTTGAGAAGCTCACAGTCTAATGGGAGAAGCAATATATAAACAACTATGTACAAACAAGGCAAAGATGGGATAAATTGGGGGTAGTCTCAGAGAAGAGACACTAAGATTAAGGAGGATTGGGAAAGGTTTCTTGCTGAAGGTGAGACTTTAACTGAGACCTAGAGGAAGCCAGAGAAATATAAGGAGAGAGAGAGTTCCAGGCATTGAGAAACAGCCAATGAAAGTGCCCATAATTGGGAAATGAAAGTAACTTATTGGAGGAATATCAAAGAAGCCAGAGTCACTGGATTGCCAACTACATGTGGAGGAGTCGGGTGTCAGAAAACTGAAAAGGTAGGAAGGGGTCATGTCATGAAGGACTTTAAAATATAAACAGGGAACATTTTCAGGGTGGAGCCAAGATGGCAGATGGAAAGCAGGGACTTGATTAAGCTCTCCCCCAAATCCCTCCAAACACCTGTAAAAAATGGCTCTGAACAAATTCTAGAGATGCAGAACCCACAAAATAGCAGAGGGAAGCAGGTCTCCAGCCCAGGACAGCCTGGATGGTTGCTGGGAAGGGTCTATTGCACTGAGCCACACCAGGATAGACCAAACCTGGGACCAGAGGCCTTAGGGCCATGAATCATTGAGTTGTGGCAGTTTCCAGACTTCTCAACCCACAAATGCCAAAGACCATGGAGCAGGTTAGTGGGTAAACTACTAGATTGGGTTAGAGAGTGTTCCAGGCCGAGTCCTGGGGGTGGCAGAGGTGGTGCACAGCTATAAGCTCCTGCAGCTGCTTCCAGAGCTCCAACACCAGCTTCTTCTGGACTCCCTGGCTCACACAGTGGGAGGAATCAAGCAGTGGAACAGAGTGGGAGTGAAGGGCTTGCTTTGCCCTGCTTGGATCTAGGTCGCAATCCTAGTTGGTGGTTCTTGCAGAAGGAGGAGTACTGCTGTGGCAGAGCTTGCGGTGACAGTGGAGTAGAAGTAGCTCTGAAAACAGCAGTGCTTGGACCCTAAAGCTTGGGACAAAGCACTCTCTACTCTACAAGCAGTCACATCCTGACAAAAAGCTCAAGGGTCAAGTAGTTGGCTGGGAACATGAACAGGCAGCAAAAATGAACTCAGGTTCAAATACAGACTCAAACTCAAACTCTAGATTCCTTTTTTGGTGACAAAGAAGATCTAAACATACAGCCAGAAGAAGTCAACAAAGTCAAAGAGCCTACATCAAAAGCCTCTAAGAAAAATATGAATTGGTCTCAAGCCATGGAAGAGCTCAACAAGGATTTGGAAAAGCAAGTAAGAGAAATAGATGAAAAATTGGGAAGAGAAATGAGAGTGATGCAAGAAAACCATGAAAAATAAGTCAACAACTTGCTAAAGAAGACCCAAAAAATACTGAAGAAAATAACACCTTAAAAATAGACTAACCCAAATGTCAAAAGAGCTCCAAAAAGCCAATGAGGAGAAGAATGCCTCAAAAGGCAGAATTAGCCAAATGGAAAAGGAGCTCCAAAAGACCACTGAAGAAAACACCATCTTAAAAATTAGATTGGAGCAAGTGCAAGCTAGTGACTTTATGAGAAATCAAGATATTATAAAACAGAACCAAAGGAATGAAAATAATGGAAGACAATGTGAAAAATCTCATTGGAAAAACCACTGACCTGGAAAATAGATCCAGGAGAGATAATTTAAAAATTATTGGACTACCTGAAAGCCATGATCAAAAAAAGAACGTAGGCATCATCTTTCAAGAAATTCTCAAGGAAAACTACCCTGATATTCTAGAGCCAGCAGATAAAATAGAAATTGAAAGAATCTACTGATCATCTCTTGAAAAACATGCCAAAAAGAAAACCCCTAGGAATATTGTCACCAAATTCCAGAGTTCCCAGGTCAAGGAGAAAATTCTGCAAGCAGCTGGAAAGAAACAATTTGAGTATTGTGGAAACACAATCAGGATAACACAAGATCTAGCAGCTTCTACATTAAGGAATCAAAGGGCTTGGAATATGATATTCCAGAGGTCAATGGAGCTAGGATTGAAACCAAGAATCACCTAGCCAGCAAAACTAGTATAATGCTCCAAGGCAAAATATGGCTTTTCAATAAAATAGAGGTCTTTCAGGCTTTCTCAGTGAAAAGACCAGAGCTGAATAGAAAATTTGACTTTCAAACACAAGAATCAAGAGAAGCATGAAAATGTAAACAAGAAAGAGAAATCACAAGGGACTTACTAAAGTTGAATTGTTTTGTTTACATTCCTACATGGAAAGATGATGTGTGTAATTCATGAGACCTTTCTCAGTATTAGGGGAGTTGAAGGAAATATACATATATATAGACAAAGGGCACAGGGTGAGTTGAATATGAAGGGATGATATCTAAAAAAATCAAATTAAGGGATGAGAGAAGGATAAAGGGAGAGATAGAATGGGGTAAATTATCTCACATAAAAGTGACAAGAAAAAGCAGTTCTATTGGAAGTGAAGAGGGGGTATGTGAGGGGGAATCAGTGAATCTTGCTCTCATTGGATTTGACTTGAGGAGGGAATAACATACATACTCAATAGAGTATCTTACTCCACAGGAAAGTAAAGGGAAGGGGATAAATAAGGGGTGACGATAGAAGGGAAGACAGATAGGGGGAGGAGGTAATCAAAAGCAAACACTTTTGAAAAGGGACAGGGTCAAGGGAGAAAACTAAATAAAGGGAGACAGGATAGGCTGGAGGGAAATATAGTTAGGCTTTCACAACATGACCATTGTGGAAGCGTTTTACATAATGATACATGTGTGGCCTATATTGAATTGTTTGCCTTCTTAGGGAGGGTGGATGGGAAGGGAAGAAGGGAGAGAATTCAGAGCTCAAAGTTTTAAAAGCAGATGCTCAAAAAAAAGTTGTTTTTGCATGCAACTGAGAAATAAGATAGATAGGGAATGGGGCATAGAAATCTATCCTTCCCTACAAGAAAGTAAGGGAAAAGGGAACGGCAGGGGGAGTGGGAAGACAGAAGTCAGGGCTGACTGGGGAATGGGGCAATCAGAATATTGCCATCTTGGAGTGGGGGGGAGGGTAGAAATGGGGAAAAACTTTGTAACTCAAAATCTTGTGGAAATCAATGTTGAAAACTAAAATATTAAATAATAAAATAATTGTTAAGAGAAAAAAAAGACAAACAGGATTTCCTATTTGATCCTGGAGTCTCTGGGGTTTTATTGAATAGGAGAGGTAATATGGTCGGACCTGCACTTTGGGAAGACTAGTTTAATGGATAAGTGGAGGATGGATTGGAATGGGTAGAGATTTGAAGCAGGGAGACCAACTAGCAAGCTAGTGCAATAGTTCAAATGTAAGGTGATGAGGGCCTACACCGGATTGCAGCATCAGGGGAGAGAGAAGGGAGCCTACATGAGAGATGCAATGAAAGTAGAAACTACAGTACAAGTGATTGGATATGTGGGGTAGGGGTAAGAGAGAGTGAAGAATCCAGAATGATGCCTGCCTGGTAACTGAATAGATGGTGCTAGCCTCTACGGGAATAGATAAGTTAGGAAGAGGGGAGAGAATAATGAATTCAGTTTTCACTATTTTGATTTTAAAATGTCTATGAGACTTTCAGTTTGAGATATCTAATAAGTGACTGGAGATGCAAGACTGAAAATAGGGAAATATTTGTTTTGAGTGTCAAATGAGAGGATACATTATCTCATTCACTATGAGGCAGCTAGGTGGTGCAGTGGATGGAATGTTTTGCCTGAAGCCAGGAACACCTAATTTCAAATCCAGCCTTAGACACTTCCTGGGTGTTTGACCCAACTGTAAAATAGGAATAATAAGAGTACCAAGGTTGTGGTGAGGATAAAATGAGATAATATCTGTCAAACCCTTTGTAATTCTTAAAGCACTCCATAAGTGTTAACTGTTATCATTATGATTAGACCTGCCTTCAGTACTTGTGGTAGAACAGATCCTCCTATTGATGGTCATCTTTTCCAAGAGCATGGGAGCAGCCCTCAAGGGACTTCTCCCTGGCCATCATTCGGCTCTAACCTGTTGGGACCTCCAGGCAACTCAAATTCACCAGGCTACCTCCAAGCCTGGACACGTCCACCTCCTGATACCTGCCTAACATCAGGAAAGAAACACAAATGGGGCCAAGGCAGCCTGAGTTGAGCTCATCTAGGGACTCTGGGCACATGCTCCTGGAAATAGCCTCTACAGGCCAATTCACATTTGCTAGACTTATACATGTATATACTGCCTCTATCCATGGAATGTTAGCTCCTTGAGGGAGACACTGTTTCTCTTTTGTCTCTGTATCTCACCACTTAGCACAGTGCCTGGCCCATAGTAGGTACTTTATAATTGCTTTTTGATCGATCGATGGATTAATTAGAAGGTTCTGAATAGAAAGCGAGTCCTAATATTGAATTACGGGCAGAACAGTATGCTAGGAAATAAAGAAAATTTAAATAAGATAGAATCCCTGCTCTCATCGTACTGAATAGTTCACATTTCTACAGTGCTCAAGAATTGGTACTCAATGAATATCTGCTGATCGGTTGATATCATTCTTAATAAATCTGCAGATATATTTAATAAAACTATATATCATTCTATGTTACAATCATCTATATAGATATCATACCCTCCAATTAAACTCCACGAGGCCTGGGATCATGTTTTAACCTAAAGCTAGTATCTTAAGAACTGATCACAGAGAGAAGGGCAGAAAATATCTATATTATAGCTATATTATATACCTATATGTCTACATATTATATATATATTATATCTATATAACTAGGGAATATATTTACTTGAGGCATAATAGTCTCGGAAAATAATCAACAGTGGGTGAAGTCTCACCAGGAGAGAGAATGGTCTAACCATTGCCCCCATAGGGATTTAGAGCATGGCAGTCCCCATAAGAGGGACTCTATAGTGATAGAACTCTGCAGGGGGGAAGGGGCACTGCAGTGGTCATACCTATGTATGGCATAGGATTTCTGAGAACCACAAAGGTAGACACCAGGCTGGCAGTCACCATGAGAAACACTCACTTCCTTGGATGTTGGCACCCTAGAGCAAAAGCTCCATTCACCCCATACTAGTTATGGCTTTGCCTTATGAGCACGAATATTTATAAACTAAAGCAAATAGCATAAGAAACCAAGATCTCAATGCAGAGAGATCAATATGACCTCCTAGGTGTCACTAAAGCTCAAGGAGTTATAACTTAAGAATAAAATATAGCCATGAAAAAGTACAGCATGTTGAAAAGGAACAGGTTAAAGAGAAGGGATATTGTGTCCTTCCTCCTTTTGTGAGAAAGGTAGGGGACAAGAAGGGGCCGGAGTGCAGCTTCCTAATGGAGACTGAAGATGCAGCTATTGCATGAGAAAAAGCCAGTTCTAATTATAAAAATTGATTTTATTCAAAATAATTATTCCACTAAAATTACATAAAGTACATTCGGAACTTGAAAGACACGTAAAAAGGGGGAAGGAAAAGGCCTAATTTATCCTGGTTGTATTATTGGTGTTGGCAAAATAGACAAAATGTGGGGGAAAGCAGAAGGTATCCATTATAAAACAGAAATAGCCAGGAAGGAGTGATGGTGAACCTCTATTTCCTTTAAAGAACAGGATGGACTTAGGCTGACTGAAGAGGGTAAAGGGACAGCTTCCTACCTCCGAGTTGCTGAGCTCCTAGGTTAAACCTAGGTCTTTCTGGTGTCAAATCCTTTATGCTTTCTACTGTACAATACTGCCTCAAAATGCACAGGTACAACGCAAGGTTGAAATAATAGGAGTTTTAGTGGTCTGCAGGCTCAACATGTACCAACATGTTGGTTCAGAAACCTCAAGTGCTCAGATGGCCTTTGACTGTATTGATAGAAATCTAGTGGCCAAGACAAGTGGCTCTATTCAGACCATAGTATAACATTCACTTGTGGCCCTCATATTTTATAAGCAGCATTGAAAGCTGAGTTGTGATTAAAAAAGTCTTTTCAAGAGAAGTATCAATTGAAGAGACTATACATGTTTAGTCTAGAGTAGAGAAGGATTGCCTGGGGCAATGTGAGGGTAAGAGCTTTGCCCAAGGATATAGAGTATGGATATGTCGGGGACTTATACATGTCTTAAACCTAGGTCCTCTGGACTCCAAGACTGACCCTCTATACACATACCATGAATGAAAAACAAAGCTTCAAAAAATCTTATAGTTCTATGAATCATCAATGTTTAAGATTTAATTCAATTCAATAAGGATTTCTTGATGGGGCAGCCACTTGCAATGGAAAAGAATGATGGATTTGAAATGAGAGGAGTACAGGTTTAGAGCAGGACTAAACCTTAAAAATCATCAAATCTAACCCCTTTGTTGTACAAATGAAGAAACTGAGGCCCAGAGAGGTTAAGCTAAGACACATGCCTTGAGTAAGTCATGTCACCTCTCTGGATCAGATGACCTCGGAGATCCTTTCCAGCTCTTAAGCTATGATCCTATCAAGTAACTACCATGTACCAGGCATTGTGCTACAGATATGAAGGCTAAAACTGAAACAGTCATTGCTTTCAAGGAGGTTATACTCTATGAGAGGGAAACAACATGTACACAGATAAGTAAATTTGATAGAGAGATAAATGGATGGATATATAAATAGATGATAGATATAGATATATGTATGCATGTATGTGTATATATGTAATATGGATCTGGGGTTCACTATCAACTAGGGAAAGTAGCATATACAAGCACTTATTTCCATAGGATAGCTGAGGTGTGATTATTAGAAGAACCTTATGCTGAAATACTTTATCCCAATAGAGCTAAGACCAAGACCAATTGGACATCTTCGTCTAGGCGATGCATGGATGGATGAGCCAGGAGGAGGAGGTTTAGCCATTAGACCAAACCCATACAGTTCCCATTCCCTAATTTCTCTCCAAACTCCAACCCAGCCCATCTGTTCAGCCACCTTCTAATTTCCCACCTGTCCATTTAGAACATGATTGATGACCTCCATCTGCTGGCCTAATGAACCTCATTTGGCATATAGAGGGAAACTGAGATCTAGAGCAGTAGAAATGAGTTACCTGAGGTCACACGTCAAAGTGATAGCCGAGCTGGGTCTAGAATGTCACGCGCCTTCACCTCTCCCCCACCCTCTCATCCTCATCTCCCATCGATCGCCAAAGTCCAACAGGCCGAAGATGTTAAGGAAACTGTTGCAGGGAGGTAAACACACAATCAGAGTCTCTCAGATATGTATTTTTCCTTCCCTGTTAAAAAGTACTATCTCTTTTTATTTTACTTTTGCCCTTCTGCAGCTCCCTCGGAAACTCATTGAAATTCTCTATTGATTAGCTCTCTTCTCCAGTGAGCCTGCAGCAAACAGCTAATTGTCCTGATTTGGTTCCAAGAATATTCTCTCTGAATAGCCTTCCCCAGCACAATTAGACAGGTTCATCTTGGCCTTAACATCGAAGTTTTGAAAAATAAAATCAACAGGAAAATCAGCAGCCAGAAGGCCTTCCAAAGTTTCCTAAGAGCTAAAAGCTTCTTTGTAACTCAGAACAAAGCAGAACCATAATTATCTTCTTTGTTGATGAGCAAATAACCTCAGCACTCTTGCCTTTTGTGAGAGCTGCCTCCTGGCCCTTCCACTCAGGGAAGCCATCACTCAGCTGCTCCTTGTGTTACTATAAGCAGCCATCAGCTCCCTGCAGCCAAAATCCAGGCTGAGCTTCCCTCCTACAAAACCACAAAGAAACAGGCTCCAAATCAGATGTGTTCATGTGTCTTTGCCCTTTATCACCTTCGTCTCCACTCTGATCCAATAAGCATTTATTAAATGCCAGCTTATGTGCTAGACACCATACTAGGCATAGTGCTACTGAGGCAAAAATAAAAAATAGTTATCTTCCCTCAAGGAGTTTACATTCTACCGTGGGAGAGAGGGAGGGAGTACAGTGGATAGAGCACTGGGATGGAGTCAGAAAGACCTCAGTTCAAATCCAGCCTCTGACATTTACTAGGCGGGTGACCCTGGGCAAGTCACTTAATCCTGGTTGCCTCAGCTTTTTTCATCTATAAAATGAGCTGGAGAAGAAAATGGCAAACCACTCTAGTATCTTTGCCAAGAAAAGTCCAGATATGCTTATGAAGAGTCAAAGGTGACTGAAACAACTGAGCAATAAAAATTTGAAATGAGAGAGCACACTATCAGCTAAAGGAGATCAGTAGGAGGTGGCACGAGCTAAGACTTGAAAAGGACTCTAGGAAAATGAGAAGATAGAGAAGCACATACCAGGGATGGGGGACCTCCAGCGCAAAGGGCAGAGATGAGATTTCCAATTAGGGTAACTGTAAGTAGGCCAATTTGGCTGGAATGTAGAATGCAGGAAGAAGAGTAATAGGAATTAAGCCTGTAAAAGTAGGCTCGAGCCAGATGGAGAAAGGCTTGAGATGCCGAGCAGACAAATTTGTGTTTATCCAGAGGCCAAAGGGAACACTGAAGGTTCTCATTTCTTTCTCCTTCAAAGGATCACAGAGTTAGAGGTGAAAGAGACCTGAGAGGTCCACCCCCTCCCACCCCCCACCTCATTGTAGAGACTGAAGCACAGAAAGGTTAAGGATGGGAGTTGAACTCGGGTCTTCCTGATGGCAGGTCCGCTACTCCATTCACTCTGCTGTTCCTCTTCTCCTTAACATCACTCGTTTATTGTACATTCACATACACCATTACATTTGACTGCCTCCATAATACTGTGGGGAGACTGCTAGGTTTGGAGTCAGGCACCTGAGGAAGAAATTCTGCATCCATTACTGTGTGACCTTAGCAAAGTTCTTTCATTTCTCTGAGTCTCATCCTCATCTGCAAAAAGGAGAGTACTAAACTGAATTATTCCTAAGGAACCTTGTAGACACAAATCCCACAACCATTATTGTTCTCAAAGGGAACCACAGATCCTGTGATCTTCACCATAACCCCTGAGACAAGCAAGGCACTTATTTTCAGTTGTTCAGTAATTTTCAGACTCTTTGTGACTCCATTTGGGGTTTTCTTGGCAAAGATACTAGAGTGGTTTGCCATTTCCTTCTCTAGCTCGTTTTACAGACGAAGAAACTGAGGCAAACAGGGTTAAGTGACTTGCCCAGGATCACACAGCTAGTAAGTATCTGAGGCCAGATTTGAACTCAGGAAGATGAGTCTTTCTGATTCCGAGTCTAGCCACTCTATCCACCTAGATGCTCCAGGGCAATTATTATTCTCCATGTTTTACGGATATATAGCATAGCACCTTCGTGGAAGGGTTGTTTGAGGATCAAATGAGATAGGATCTGTCAAAAGTACCTAGCACAGTATCTGGTGCATAGTAGGTGCTTTGCTATATAAATATTTATTCGTTTTTCCTAATCCAATCAGCTCATTTTGTAGATGAACAAACAGACTGAGATGACAAAATGCCTTGGCTCCCACAGCTGGTTACTGGCAGAAATGAAACTTTAATCCACCTCTTCTGATTCCCACGTCCTGTGTTCTTTCCACTAATCATAGAAGCTTGGAGATGGAAGAGGCTTTAGAGATCATCCAGCCCAATTCACTTGGCTCACAGACGAGGAAATCAAAACTCAGAGGAAAAGGAACTCATATAACATTTCACAGGGAGTTAGTGGCAGTCAGAAATAGAGGCCAGGTCTCCTAAGCCTTAACATCTGGCTAGACTGAGAGGAAGTCAGACCAGTACAGATGAAAGAACCCTAGATTTGTTGGCAGAGCTGGCTTTGGGTCTTTGGTCTGCCCCCTCCTTGGCCACGTGACTAATCCTGTCTAACTTCATTATTGAATATTATGGTCTCAAGAAACCAATCTTCCTCTCTGCGTGAATGTCCCAGAATAGGAGCCCAGCCCTAATGGGTTTAGTTTCAGCCTTAGTGTTTGGGTTCAAACCCATAGCAATTCACGATTCACTTTTAAGAAGACACTGCAATTCCACTGGGCCCCCATTGAGGTGATGAGAAATTTCTTTCTCAAGCATCTGTGATTATTTTTTCAGTAACAACTCCTAGCACCTAACATAATCCCTGGCATAAATGAAGTACTTAGAAATGCTTGTCAATTGATTACTCCAGTGGGCCTCAGTTTCCTCATTTATAAAATGAGCAAATTGGACTAGAGAAGGGAATAAGTATTTATACAACATAGCACCTACTGTGTGTATCTGTGTGCATATGTGCAAGGTACTTTTTACAAACACTATCATTTGATCCTCACAACAAGCTTTCCATGCAGATGCCATTACTATCCCCATTTTTACAGGTGCAGAAATCATGGCAAACCAAGGTTAAGTGACTTGTGTAGAATCATACAGCTAGTTAGGTGCTAAGGCTGGATTTGAGCTCAGATCTTCCTGACTCCAGGCCAAGCACTCTACCCACTGTACCACCAGCTGCCTCTACATCCTTAGAGATCTACATAATCCCTAAGATCCCTTACAGTTCTACTCAGAGTACCCTAGGTCCAGAACAATAAGATGCCCTGCCCCACCCACCCTACCCCCCGCCAAAAATACTTTTTTTTTTCCAATCACTGCCATCAATTTAATAGACATGAGGCATGGTGAGCTCCTAGACACATAAATCTGGAAGAAAAATTGCTAGCTCATTGTTCTGACATGGAAAAGGACATGGTGATAAGCTACAAAGGTACTTTAACCTCACTTACTACTTGAATATTCATACAAAATGCCTATCATTGATGCGGCTCCACAATTAATCAATCGATAAGCATGCCTGCTATCAATCAATCAATATTTATTAAGGATCTATACCATGCGCCCTGCATTGTGCCAGGTACAAAGAGGGATATAGAAAAGGGGAAATGGCTCATAGTCCTCTACCTGGAATTCATGGCCCTCAACAATCAGCTACCACCCTTCCTTCCCAAACTTATCTCACACTCCTTTCCATGCAGCCTCCTATAAAGCCAAAATTAACTATCCTCTCCCACTTGCCTTCCCTATCCTGTCCTACCTCCTATTTCCTGTGTCTGGGCTTTAGTTTCATCATCTTCAAAATTAGGGGGCATTAGCATTCTAGAAAACAATTTAGAATTATGAGAGCAACATCCATAAAATGCTCAGTCAGAACATGGTCCCTCTCCCCACCAGCTACTCAGTTGTTCCCACCCTTTGATCCTTAGATCCCACTTCTGGGAATATAACCCCGATTGATCAATCAGTCAGCACAAACAAATTAAGTACCCACTATATGCCAGGTGCTGATGCTAAGTTGGCACTGGGAATATAAAGACCAAAATGACAAAAGTATATCAAAGAGAAAGAAAGATTCCAGGCACACCAAAACCTTCATAGGAATACTGTTCTTGGTAGCAAAAGTAAGTATCCCTCAGCTGGGGAATGACTGAATAAACTTTGCATAGTCATAAATGGAATATCATTGCACTACAATAAATGACAAATATGTAGATTGTTGTTGTTTAATCATTTCAGTTGTGTCCCTGACTCTTTGTGACCCCATTTGGGTTTTCCTTGGCAAAGATTCTGGAGTGATCTGCCATTTCCTTCTCCAGCTCATTTTACAGATGAGGAAACTGGAGCAAACAGGGTTAAATGACTTGCCCAAGGTCATATAGCTAGCAACTATCTGGGGCCAAATTTGAACTCAAGTCTTCCTCACTTTGGAACAGCTAGGTGGTACAGTGGATAGAGTGCCTGGCCTAGAGTTAGGAAGACTCATCTTCCTGATTCCAAATCCAGTGTCCTACCCACTCTGCCACCTAGTTTTGTGGGAGGACTTGTCTGAACTGATGCAGATTAAAATAAGCCAAGCCAAAAGAACATTACACACAGCAACTACAATAACATATACAAAAAGACCACTAAAAGCCAAGCTCTGAATCAGTGTACTAACCAATCTTGTTCTGGGATAACAGATAACAAAATATACCTTTGGCTTCTCTGAAAGAGGCAGGGGAACAGAGGCAAACCACAGCAAACACTGAATACGGAGGTCACTGTATCCATTGGTTTCAATGGACTGTTCTTGGTTATGAGGCAAGGTTCCATTTGGGATGGAGGAAGGAGATTTATCCAAAAATAAAGCTTTCCTTAATATTAAAAATAAAATAAATTGAGGGAAGTAGACTGTAAGATCTCTTCCAACTGAGAAGCCTCGGGTCCTAAATTTATATACTGTATTCCTGGCCTATGGCCTTTGCAGCCTTTACCCTTACTCATCGAGCCATAGAAGGTTAACATCTGTTATCTCCTGCCCTTTGAAAGGGAATTGGCAGGAAAGAGACTATTTGAATTACAAACACTTCTTGACTAAACGAGGAAGGCCTTGTATCCAATCTTAAATTCCAAGGTTTCTGGCTGGGCACAATTCATAGTGTATAGTAAAACACTTGAACTCAACCCTCTTTGTTTTCCTTTCGGTTTTATGTTTTTCCACACACATTTTAAAAAGTATTTCTACACCTAGGCAGATGGAGTAAGGTCAATATCCTCTCACTGCGAGAATCTCTATGTCAATATATTAAGTTACTCTGAAACTAATCATTTTTTCTGCATCTATCTCAGCATTGAGCCCTTATGTTGGACATGAGGGCTCATGCAAAGCTTTACATCTATGCTCTCACCTGATGCCCACAACAACCCTGTGAGGTAGGTAGTGCAAGGATTATTTTCCCCTTTCCAGATCAGAAAACTAAGTCTCAGAGAGATGAAGTGGCTTGCCCTTATTCCGCAAGCATAATTGGCAGAACAGGGACTTTTGCCTTCATCTTACAGATTAGGAAATTTTGACCAAAAACATAAAAAATCAGGGCACATTTGGGAAGTATCTTATCTAGTGTTTGGATTGCATGGAAAGGAGAAAGAGATAACTTTGGAGAGGCCAGGGGGCATCTGATTGTAAAAGGTCTTGAATTCCAGACTGAAGAGTTTGAACCAAATGGTTTTCCTTTGCTATATCCTTGTACTTGCCATACTGCTGGGCACATAGTAGGTTAAATTCATTGACGAATTAATTGTGAAAGTGCCATGCGGATGCCATATATTTTGTGCAAATGTCCAATTAGTGTCTTGAATCTCAAATGAGTCATAGACCTTTTTGGTAGTCGAATGAAGCTGTGAAACCCTTTTCAGAATGTTTTAAATGCATAACATAGAATATATAGGATTACAAAGGAAATCAATTATATTGGAATATTGTTATCAAAATATTTTTTAAAAAAGTTCACAAACTCTAGGTTAAAAATCTTGGTTCTAAATGATCCCTAGAGTTTCTTTTAGATAGAAATCTGTGGACCCTAGGATCCAGGCCTGTTCTCCTCATTCTTCAGGAGAGCAGGCATCTCAGCCTTTCTTGGTAAGAAGGTATCAGGTTCTCCTTAATAGTCAGGAAGGTTTATGTGTTGTTTCTGCTCCTGAAACAGATATTGATTGTGCCAGCTCCTAGAACAGAGCCTTGCATATAGTAGTCACTTAATATTTGTTGATTTAGTTATATGTTCAGCCACTAGGCCCACACTAGTTGTCTTTTCCAGGTTTGTAGTCCCTGACAGAGTTGGGGTTTCTGAAAGAACCCAGGCTTATCTTCACAGCATTATGAAATATTGGAGAAGGTATCGTCAGAATCCTCCTCCCCTTCTTCATCATTATATCAACAAAATCTAGGAGGGAATGCACAGAAAAAAAGAACAAAAAGGGACACAGATGAAGAAGTTTATGTCATTATTTTTATTTAAATGAATATCTATATTAAAATTAGAACTAGTATAGAGTTTGTGATTTCCTACATGATCTAACTGTTTAATTTTATCTAAATATTACTTCATCAATGACTTTAAAAGCTTATGATTTTTTAAAAATTACCCTACAAAAATGTTGTTCATTTGAACCAAGGAGGAGGGTCCCCAAATTTGTCTTTTTCTGTGGAGAGTTAGGGAGGAAGTCATGTTCTCCTGACAGAGCTAGCCTAAAAACTATGCAAGACTCACTTGGGATTCTTCCTTTCCTACCGCTCACCAGACCTATTAAAAAAAGAAATGTCTTGACTTTTGGCTCGGGAGTAAAAAGCTAAGCTGATTGTTATTTGACATAAATTAGCATAATGATTTCAGAGGCTCTATTACTCCAGACACCAAAAATGAAATTAGTGAGTGCAACCCATAGCAATTGTATTCCCAGAAAATTCCCTGGATGTGTTAACCTCAGAACGAAGAGTGTCTTGAAACCAGCTCACGCAGGTCACTGAAAGGGCAGAAGGGACGCATAGAGCAAAGGCCTGGCTCATCTCTCTCCCTGGATCTCATGGAGCGGGATGTCACCTATGTGGTCTAGTCTTAGGGATGCTTTGCTGCCCTGCCCCAAGATATCAGCCCCAAGAGAACTATCACAATCTCTGAAGTTGCCCCATTAGCTATTCCATTGGGTTAAGGCACTAAAGAGCTTTGTAAAAGTACAAATACATTCCCTGGAGGGGCCATAGAGTATAGTGGGTAGAGCCAGCCTGGGAATCAGGAAGTCCTGGGTTAAAGACCCTCCTCTGACACATTGTGGCTACATGACCCTAGGTAAATACTTACCCTCTCATTGCCTAGGGAAGCTTTCTAAGATGGTAAATTGCAGATAAGGATGCTGATCTGCCTTGATAGAAGAATTTCCTCAATGGGAATTCCCTACACACACAAAAAAAATCACAAATTCAGTCAAAAAAATATTACCCAGTAGGAGAAAAATATGTAGATATTTGCCCAGGTTTGATTGCTTGGTTGTTGTTGAGTTGTTTCAGTTGTGCTGAACTCTCCATGATAACACTTGGAGTTTTCTCAGCATAGACACTGGAGCGGTTTGCCATTTCCTTCTCCAGTAGATTTTACAGATAAAGAAACTGAGGCAAACAGGGTTAAGTGACTTGCTCAGGGTCACACAGCTAGAAAGTGTTTGAGGCTAAATTTGAACTTGGGTCCTGCTGACTCCAGGTCCCGAGTTCTATCCACTGCACCACCTAGCTGCCCCAATAGTTATGACAGGTTATAAGATTTGGAAGCGGAAAGGACCATAGAGATTCTAGTTCAACCTGCTCATTGCACAGATGAAGAAACTGAGACCCAGAAAGAAGTGACTTGCCCAAGGTGACGCAAATAGCAAATAACAGATTCTTAATCCAGGGCTCTTCCTGTTGTACCACATTGTTTAGAAGAGGTAGGCTGCCACTACAAGGCAAGTAGATTATGTTGGAGGAGTAGAACTGCGAAGGAGGAAGATTTACAGAATTTTGTCTCTGAGACCGAGTGCTCCTGTAGCGTAAATGAAGGCTCTGGTCCCATAACACTTTGAGCTGGCAACCTATGTGGGGTGCAACTAAATGCAGTGGAGCAAACTGCTAAAGGGATGGGCTAAATCAGTGCCCAGGAGGCCATTTAGGTTTGCATAGGAGAGAGTCTCTGGCCCCAGATCAGAGCCTTGCCTTTCATCTCTGAAGAAGTAGGTAAGAATGTAGATGCTACATACCACATTTCCCCATGTATAAGACGCACCCTTTTTCGAAAAATTTGGGGTCTAAAAATTGGGTGCATCTTATACAGTGGTTGTAGTTTTTTTACTTGCATTTCCCACTTTTTCGCACTTGCTGTCTTTGCACTCATTGTTTCGCATTTGTTATGGTATATTAGGTTACATTTTGCCACATTCTGCCCAGAAATGGCTCAGAAAAGATTTTCATACAATGCTGAATTCAAGTTAAAAATGATCCAGTTTGCAAAAGTGAATGGAAATCATGTTGCTGAATGTAAGTTTGGTCTTCCTCCAACTGAGAAAATAATCTGAGACTGGCTACGGGAAGAAGAAACCCTACTGAAAATGCCACGGCAGAAGAAGGCCATGAGAGGCAAGTCAGCAAAATGGCCTGATTTAGAGAGGTAATTGAAGATATGGATTGAAGAGCAAAGGGCAATTGGAATTCCTGCGTCCAGAAAGATAGTTCAGCATGAGGCAAGAAGAATTGCTGATGAAAAAGAAGTTACTGATTTCAAAGGAGCACGCAATTGGTGCTTCAGGTTCATGAAAAGGAATGAACTAAACATGCATACACGCACCAGACACACCCAAAAGATGCCTGAAAGCTATGAGCAGATGAATAAAACTTGAGCTCAATAACTTTATGTAATACATTTTTTTCAAATTTCAGGCCACAAAATTAAGGTGCATCTTATACATGGGGAAAATACAGTACTAACTGTGTAACCCTGATTACCTCCAAAAAAATTTTTAAAAGAATATAAATGCTGCAGGGCAGCCATGCAAAGCCATGGTCTCTAATTCCCTGGGAGCAAGTTAATGTAAAGACAAGCTGAATTTCCCACCTTCTCCCAACTCCATGGCATGTAAACTACTTGAAAACAAGAAGTATAATTTCTTTCTGTGTGTCCTCAGTGCTGACTACCATAATATGTGCCTAACACAAGACAGAACAAGGTAGGGTCTGGACCCATGATTTTATTGTTAGTATCAAGAACTCCTTGATAACGACACTCCCTCTATCAATGCAGGCAGACACATCCTCTGCAATTCAGAGTCTTGGAGAGTTAACTAGAGTGCTGAGAGGGTGAGTGACTTGCCCAGGGTCACACAGCCAGGTCATGGCAGAGGCAGGTCTTGCACCAAGGTCTTCCTGAGTGATACAGTAGATAGAGAGCTGACCTTGGAGTCAAGGAGTCCTGAATTCTAATCTTGCCTCAGATACTTACTAGCTGTGTGACCCTGGGCAAGTCACTCAACCTTGTTGTTTGCCTCAGTTTCCTCAACTGTAAAATAGGAATAATACTAGCACCTACCACACAGGGTTACTGTGAACATCAAATGAGATAATATTTGCAAAAAGAAAAAGAGCATTTAGCACACAGTAGGCACTATGTAAACGCTTTCTCCCTTCCCTTCTTGGCACTGAGGCTGGCTCTCTATCCCTTATGCCACCCTACTTATTGAAATAAACACTTCCTGAATGCTTGTTGAATGAACAGCTGAATGAATGAATTTTTTTTCGAGTCACTGATATCCTCCTCTCCCTAAACCTAACATTCCATGGATAATTTCTCTCCCCGTTTCCCACTAAGTGGGGAAGAAAAAGTTCTTTGCTGTTTTATTTCAGGCATTTGCTTCTCTTTCCTTTCAATAAACATCAAGTGAATTTCAAAAATGAAAGTTTTTTAAAAAAATAATTCTTCCCCCTAGGGCCAAGCAATACAAGTCACAGAACCAAGGATTTCAATGGGAAGGGACTCCAGGGGTCAGCAAATCAACCTAAACCTCAACAGTAATCTCCTCTACACTTTCCCTGGCGAGTGGTCATCCAGCCTATCCCTGAAGACCTCCGGTGAAGTGAAATCTACTACTTCCTGAGGCAAATCATTCCAACACAGTTCTTCCCTTTGCTCCTGGTTCCATTGTCTGAGGTCAAAGTTAAATGATTGTCCACCTGAAAATCCTTTAAAAAACTGAACGCTGCTATTGCACCTCCATGAATCTCTTCTCCATTTAATTTAAATATTTAAATATTTCCATTTAAATTTAAATATTTTTGTTCTTTTGAAAGATCCTCATATGCCATGGTCTACTCAGAGTCTCTCAGTGCATTGGCAATCCTCCCTTGGATGCTCTCCAGCTTTACAAGGTCTTTCCAAAACTGGGGCACCCAAGACTCATCTGGAAGTTACCCAGCCCTCCAAGCATGGTCTGCTCACGACAGAGTACATCTTCTCAGGAGGCCTGATGAGATGTGAATCTTTGGGAAAAGGCTAAATCAGCCAGAGTGACTAAGAATCCATTGGTGTAACTACTAACCATCAAAGGAATTGCACAACCCTTGGTGTGCATCTTCACCTGTGTTACTTCTGTGGGTAGATTAAAAAGCAAATGGGGGCAGCTTACCCAGGATGAGTTCATTGGTAAAGGGAACTAGCTTTCTTTGGGAATCTGGGAATCAAACAATAGAATGCTCAATGTTTGGGAGCCAGTCAGAGTCAGAAGTTTAATAGAGCTGATCAGCTCCTGGTTGGACCTCTTGTGCTCAGTGACATAGTTAGAAATCAAGTCAAAAGGTCCCCATGTGGCTAAATACAGGCTGGCACATACCCTCAATTCAGGAGAAGGATGGGGGGACAGGAAAGTAAGAGTTGTATTAGATGATCTCTAAAGTTCCTTCAAATATCAAGATTCTGTGGTACCAGGATTCCATAGTTCTGTTATGCTTTGATTCTATGGGCTGGAGGAAGGTAAACGGAAAGGATCCTGACAGTAGAGACAGACAGACAGATACAGGAAGACAGAGAGAGAGACAGAGACAGAGAGACAGACAGACAGAGACACAGACACACACACAGACGCAGACACAGACACAGACAGACAGAGAGAATCTGGGTTGGCATCCTGGCTACAGCACTTAACCAGTTATTGACCTTAAGCAAATCATTTAACTTCTCTGAACATCAGGGTCCTTATCTGTAAAATGGGCTAATAATATTGCAACATCTACCTCTACATGTTGCTGGGAAGCTAACATTTAAAGTGAGAATTTTTAGCTTTGTTTCTAGCACATCGGTTCCTTTGACATATGTGCTTAATAAATGCTTGTTGAATTGAATTAACATCGATAGATCACATACAGGTAAGTTACCTGTGAGCACGAGAATCTCTTCCTTAAAGCCAGAATCTAAGTGCAACAGCTTTCCTCGTTGTAGAGATCGTACATTTCTATTAATATAGCGTAAGAGAGCATTTGCTTTCTTTGCTACTATGTCACATTATTGATTCCTATTGAGGATTTAATTAAATAAAGTCCCCAGCCCATGGAATCAAAGGCTAACAGAACCATGGAATCCTGGCACCATGGAATCTTGGTATTTGAAGGACCTTTAGAGATCATCTAATATAATGCTCACTTTCCTGTCCCCTCTCCCCCAATTCCGTGCAGATCAGTTAAGACAATGTTACCCAGGAGAGATGTCCATTTGGGAAAGTTTGGGCAAACTCACAGTCGGGCTGTCCAGAGAAGAGTACTGAAGTATCTCGTACTGTAACCAAATTTATCACAATAACCTGCTGAAGTTATCATTAGCGAGTCACTTCACCTCTGTCAGCCTCAGTTACCTCAGCTATAAAATGGGCATAATAACAGCACTTACCTCGCAGGTTTGTTGTGAGGGTCAGATGAAGTAATGTTTGGAAAAGTACTTAGCACAGTGCCTGGCACATAGTAGGCACTTCATAAATGTTTATTCTCTTCCCTTTCCCCTCTTCCTATTGTCCAGATGAGGAAACTAAAGCCTAAAAAAATGAACCAAGGTCATACAAGTAGTAAATGACCAAGGTGGCCTAGAATCCATGTCACATAATTAGAAATACATTTTTTTCCACCACATTATTCCATCATGCTATTTACTATTTCACCTCTATGTGCCCAATAAAACCTAACCTATCCTCATATAGAGAGAGCCCTAAGGCAAGGCCTTTGAGTATGACAAACTAACACTCTAGCCCAAGAGTGGGGAACCTGTGGCTTCAAGGCCACACGTGGCCTTCTAGGTCCTTGGGTATGGCGTTTTGACTGAGTTCAAGTTTTACAGAACAAACCTTTTATTAAAGGGATTTGTTCTGTGAAGTTTGTATTCAAAGGGCCTCACTTGAGGACCTAGCGGGCCACATGTGGCCTAGAGGCCTCAGGCTTCCCACCTCTGCTCTAGACTGTGTGTCTATTGAGCCTCTGCTTTCTGAATTTGTTTTGAATTCCGGATTTCATCTCTGCTTACCCCTCTGATGCTGCCTTCAACCACTGACTCTTCTGAGATTGTTCACGGCAGGCAGTAAGTTCTCTTTTTGCAGCTTTAAGTGGAGTCTGCATAGAATAATACTTGTTGGACGTGCTCTAGAGGAGGTTCTGGCTAAGTCTTTGCTGGACTATGTGGCTTCTGAGGTACCTTCCCGAGATTCTGTGATCCTGTAACCTATCTGTCCCATTTCTGGTACTGGCAGTTTGCACTAAATGGAATTTCCTACCACTTTTTGTGTGTTGTTCCCCAGGAGAGCAGGGGAAGACCAATCAGCACCATAGACCTGTAACAACAATATTACTAGCAGCTGCTATGGCTGCGTAAGACTAGTAACACCAGCACACAGGAGGGCTGCTAGCACAAGTTCTTTGACCTACTTTTCTAAGGAAAGCAACTTTAAGGGGTTTACAATCTCACTTTAATCAAACATCCATATGTCACTTAGTTCAGGGGGAAAAGTCAGCACCCTGAACTTCAGAACAAATACAAACAGAAATTACAAATGGATCAACGGACAGGCTGACCTGTCTGACCAAATCACAGTACATATGTAGTTAGCAGAGAGAGAAGCACCAACATCTGGGTTTTCAAAGTCAGTGGGAGGGGGGGGGCGGTGTCCTTAAAGGCTACCCAGAGTCTCCACACCAACACTCTTCCAATGACTGAGCCCCAAACAAAAGCTAACCTCAGAGTATATACACACTTCTTTAGGGTCAGAGCTCACACCTCTAGAGGGTTTCACACTTTTCACGGCCTAATTAGCAAAAGTGTGTGGGCCATCCAACAAACAAAGGCAAGATTCAATCAAAGGCACTTGATTGCCTTAGTGCTGAGAAGCACTCCAAAACAAAAAGCAGTAAAAATCTCACTTTGCTTGCCCTTAACAAGACCCAACCCAGCCATGGCCCTCTCCAGACCCCAGCACAAGATCCAAACCAGGGCCAACTCAACTAACAGATAATGAGCAACCTTCCCCCATCCCGATCCTTACAGCATATCTGTGTATGCAGGTAAATAACGACAAATCATTCTGGTTCCTTTTCTTTAATTTTCCTTCATGTCTGAGATAGCATGAAACTAATAAGATTTGAGCAGTGCCAAAATGTTGTACTGTGAAGTAGATAAGCTTCCCCCAACAAACAATTCTGTCCAACTATGTGCTTACTGGGCTTTTATAGCTTTATTGTTGTTGTAATGGTTATTAACATAACAATGAGGCTGTAGATTGCCTTAATTTGTTTGCATGCAATTAGTATATGCTGTCATTAACTTGGTGATTGTGTCTTAGCCTTTATTTAATTTGGGCATTCTGCTTTCTGCCTGCTCCATAAAAGCCTTACAGCCGGGTAACAGGAGGGAGCTGAAATGCAGATACTTAATGTCTAATTTATGGAAATCCAACCTGGGTTTTATAGCATGCAAATCACAAATAATAATTTGACTTCCTTGGAGGCCTCACTCATCCATAAAAATCACCCACCAAAGGAGATGTGTGATTTGTTACTGCATGGAGTTGAGTTTATTCTAGAAAGAGAAATCCAGCTGTGTTTGCGATCTGTTATGCTGCAAGGTCAACTTTGACGCAGCTGCATTGTACAGGAAGGAATGCTCATTTTGGAACCAGGAGGCCTGGCATGGGTCCCACCCTTGCTAGCTTGTGGTCACCTTGGGTGAGTCATTTCACCGTTCTAAGAATGTTTTCCCAACTCAAAAGTGGAAACAGTAGTCTTTGAACTATCTGTTTTACAGAGCTGTTGGAAAGGTTGGGTGATTCTTCCTAGGAAAGGTTTCCCTCTGCAAAGGGAAGAGCTGGCTAACCATCACAACAGTAGTTCTCAAGCATTTTGAGAATAGAGGCCCCTTTTTAATATTAAAAAGTGTCAGACCTACACACACACACACACACACACACACACACACGATTATAGACCTACTGTCAGTATTCACTGATTATATAATGTATAATGATACAAAGCTTCTGTGAATATCAATCAATAGATTAAAAACAAAGAAAGAGAAAGGAAAACTAAGCATCACATCAATTGAACCAGTAGCATATTCAGTGTTGCACACCCATAGTCCCAAAGCTATGAAAAGAAGGGAAAGAGGCGCATTATTTCATCTCTTGTTTGGAGACAAGCTCAGTTATTCCAATTATTCGGTGTTAAGATTTTTATTTGTTTTGCTTATTTTTGTTTCTGTTTCCAGTGTCGTTGATATTGTGTTTTCCTGGTTCTGCTTATTTTACTTCACGTCAGTTTTTCTAAGTCTTCATGCGTTTCGTTTTGTTTTTTAATTCTTCGTATTCACTGTGTCTTGTGTTGCAGTAATGTTTCACAATGTGTTTAGCCATTCCCTGGTTGAATGGTGCTCATTTTATTTGCAGTTGTCTGCTACCCCACCCCACCCCCCAAATAGCTGCTTTTAATATTTTGGTAAATCTTTAGGATGGTTCTGCCTTTGACCTTTTTGGGACGTCAGCCCTGCAGTGGGATCTCTGTGTCAAAGGGCATTAGACATTTTAGTCACTTTCTTTGCATAATTCCACATTTCTTACAGAAAGGTTGGACTAAATTAACAGTATATGAGTGTGCTTGTTTTTCTGTAGTTTCTCCAACATGGGTGATGTCTTTTTTTTTCATTCAATCAATTACCAAATGCTTATTGATCATCTATACCCATTCACATAGTATTTTACACATACTCCTTCATTTGATTCCCATGTCCACCTGAAAGGCAGGTACTGAAGGTAGTATTCCCATTTTACAGATGAGGAACCTGAAGCTCAGAGAAGGCAGCATAGCAGAACAGGAACAGGATCCAGAACTGGGTGATGGGTGACAGAGCTACCATATGGCACCTTTTCCTGTACCCAGCACTAGTTCAGGGATCTCCTAGGATCTCTTTCTTCCCTGGTATTTCCTGGCCTGGTGCTTTGTCTTGGCCCTCTTTTTGTGCCTGGGTGATGGAATGCTCTCCGCTGCTATTATCAAATGTCTATGCATACTCAAGCTATCAAAGATACTTCCATTATACATCATCACAACTCTCCCAGAAGCAGATTCCTCAGCCTTTCTACGTAGAGGAAACACTATCAGAACACTATGCATGGGCTAGTCCCTGTCACTAACATTTGTTACTAGGGTTCTGCTTTTTCTCTTTTAGTGGGGGCAAGGAACAAAAGGGCAAGAAAAAGGGGATTTTTGTTACAAGTTTTAAAATTTTTTTGTTTAAATTGTTTTTAATCAGACCAAATGCTGAGCATCTCAGGGTTATTTTTAGAGCAGTTTTGTATTCAGACCTCAGGTGAGTAAACTTCCTCCCTCATGAAGCTGCTTGGGCCCTGGCCAGAGGTAAGAATTAGAAATAACAGTGGCTAAGCTTCCCCTTGCGAGGTGGCACTGAAAGAGGTATGTACCAGCCTGCATCTTGGCCAAGGATCCTTAAGCATGTTCTGTGGTCTCACCAGCATGGGAGAAAACAAGAGGCTTAATTAGTTTGTGGTTTTGAAGTACTTTAAAATAACAAGTTTTGCCATACCAGGTTCTTTTGGGAAATGCTTCTGCAAAAAGCGGTGAATTACACAATAGGCCAGACCTAGAGGCATATGGGATATCTCCAGGTGGGCCCATACAGCCCCCAGTCAGAGGTATTAAGCCCGTAGTTAACATTTTGGCCTTCAGGAAAAAAGGAACTAAAGGAGCTGAATTATTTTCACTCTCAGCCTTCTCTACAGCTGTTAGCTCAACAATTTAGTCTAACAATTATGCTCTTCCCCCATGTAAGGCTCTATGCTAGTCTCTATGGAGGATCAAAATTAAGAATTCGATTTAACAAACATTTATTAAGCAATTTCTACATGCAAAGCCCTGTGCTAGACTCAATGGAGGAAATAAAGATAAAGCATTCAGTTTAACAAACATTTATTAAGCATTTAGTATGTGCTTCTAAGAGAGGCTAAATCTCAAAGTGGCTAGAAATCTTATTGTGAAATCAGGAACAATTGGCATCAAATCTGACATCACTTAACCTGTCAGTGCCAGAGTCAATTCTTTAAGACTATAAATTACAGAGGGCTGCCATTCTGCATGACAGAAGTTTCCCACACCCATTAAATCACAGGTCTTCACCAATATGTAAGGCTCTGTTCTAGGTTCTATGGAGACTAGAGAGGTAAAACATTCAAATCCCTTCAATAAATACCTATTGAGCTTCTAAAAGGATATATTAGGTACCGTCCTTTCCCTCAAAAAGCTTTTAGTTGAGATGGCAAGAGTATATTGTTGTTGTTTTTATTGTTTGTCCTTCATTCTTGAAGAGGACTAATGACATCTGGAAGGTGATGACTTGACTTGCAAGTGAATTGGATTTAAGTGAGGCAAGGCTGTGCAAAGTCACCAGCCTAACTCTCTTCTCCAGAGCCATCTGGGTCCAGTGGCAAGATATAGATCAGGACGACTAGAGATGGCCCCTGATGCAGTGGGATGTATATACAAATGAATGCAAGGACATTTATTAACTACTTATTACTATAGGTGCCATACATAGAGAAGATGTGCATAGAGCAGGATCTTACATTCTAAGAAGAGTATCCCTATTAGATCCCTCAAGTATCTTACATTCTAGTAGGAGAAAAGTCTACATGTGTATATTTTGTAGTAGCCAAGGAAGGATATTTTGATAAGAGAAATCATCTGGATGGTGAGTAGAACAATGGGGCAGTCCATTGACATGTTCTTTCCAGAGACAATAGTTGTATTAATCTGATTATAGTTATCAAAACAAGAGGGGGTGGAGGAAGAGAAGAAGGATGTCATTAAAAATGGCCGAAGTGAAGGTTAAAATGAATAGAACCAGAGAACTCAGAGGTGAATGGTTTAGTTCCTCAGACCGTGGTCTGGATGACTAGTCTGGGGAATGGAGCAGCAACTGTAGGACAGAAAATGGCAGAATACAAGAAGATAAGGACACACGGTCCTTATTATTATCATATATAGTTCACTGAGCAGCTAGTCATGTGATTTAGAGACCACATGGTGTGATAGAAAAAAGCCTAGAGTTGGAGTAAGACCCAGGTTTGAACATGACCTTCACTACTTAGATCAAATCAACAAGCATTTGTTAAGGGACTACTATGTGCTAGGCACTGTGGGTAAGCACTGGAGATACAAAGTAAGGCAAAAACTGGTCACTGTTCTCAAGGAGCTCACAGTCTGCTATCAAGCTATAGAACCATGAGCAGATAACCTCTAAGACTCCTTTCCCTCATATGTAAAATGCAGATAATAATACCTGATGTACCTATAACGCTTAAAAGAACTGAAGCTCAGAGGTACTATCTATAAAATAGAGATATACAGTATCTATGTCATGGGACTGTTGTGAGAATTAAGTTAGGCAAGTACTTTGCAAACCCAAAAGTGCTATGTAAATGTCATCCACTATTATGACAATTTCCTGTGGGTAACCAAAGGAGCAAAGGCAAGATGGCCTCACATCTACTTGTTTGGAAGTCAATCATGTCACACACATACCTGCACAAGCTAGAAGCTCCGAATCACCTCCAGAGAAGGGGGACCAGGATGATGAAAAGACCAGAGACTTTGACAAACAGGATTAGTTGAAGGAATGGGGCTAGGGAAGTGATGTTTAACTGAAGGAAGAGAGGAGTTAAAGGGAGCCGGGAGAGCTATCTTCAAATGTTTGGACAACTGTCATCTGGGAAAGAAACTAGACTTCTTTGGCTTGGCCACAGATGGTAGAACAAGGACCAATGGGTGGAAATTAGACAGGGACAAATTTTGACTGAGAATAAGGAAGGACTTCCTGACACTTGGAATTATCCAAAAGTGGGATGGGTAGCATTGTGAGTTAGTGAGTTCTCTACTGAGAGAAATATTCAAAGATAAGCTGGATGACCACTTGTCAGCTGTATCTTAGGTGAGATTTCTACTTCATGTAGAGATTGATCTCTAAGATTTTCATATTCTAAAGACTGAAGCATACAGTTTTCACTTTCTCTCTTACTTTTCTTTTTTTTTTTTGGAGGGGGGTGCTTGTTCCACTTTCCCTCTTGAAGTAGGAAGCCAGAAGTAGCCAAAGTCACTCAAAGCTTGAAGTTGTCCCCAAGAAGCTTGACAAAGACTGGAACTCTCTTGCTTTTGTCACTCTGTCCTGTACCTCATTTGTCACTACCAATGAAGAAAGAGTTCTATATCAATGGGCTTCGGGTCAGGGGTTACAATTAAGTAAATTCTGCATAAAATAATTTTATTTATTGACAGTCCAAAACTATCTTTTGTTCTCCCTAAAATATTGTTGTGAATATTGTTATTGTTAGAGTACGTTAATAATATTTTCATGAAAGCAAAAAAAACTTTAAGTCTTCTTGCACGAAGTGACTAATAAGGAAATATTTTACATGATTGTACATGTATAACCTATATCAGATTGCTTATCTTGGGGGGGAGGGGAATGGAGGAAGGGATGGAATTGGAACTCAAAACTCTTTATAAAATGTTAAAAATTAGGGCAGCTAGGTGAATAGAGCACCCGCCCTGGAGTCAGGAGGACCTGAGTTCAAATTCGGCCTCAGACACTTGACACTTAGTAGCTGTGACTTTGGCAAGTCGCTTAACCCCAATTGCCTTGCTTTCCCTCCCCCCCAAAAAATGTTAAAAATTGTTTTTATATGTAATTTGGGGGAAAGAAAATATTATTTTAAAAAAAGATTCTCATTCTATGAACACTAAGGAAATGAGAAAGAAGCTTCCCTATTCAATTCAGAAAACAACAGATAACATAGAAGAAATGGATCACTTTATTAACAAAAATCAGTTCTTGATAATTAAGACTTTCCAAAAAAAATGGAATATTTCTTTGCCATCTGATTCCTATTTGCTACCCAGAAGCTCCCATTCTTCCAAATAAGAATTCCAGGAATTCCTGCTATGAGTTTCAGACTTGACAGCTTCTGTTGAACAGTGCTGTGATCAAATACAGACTTTGGCCTCATTATTGCCAGAGTGCCATGTTCTGACCAAAGAAGCAGGCAATCACCCTCAATAGGGAATGCAGTGAAGTCTCACCTTGATACCTGACTACTGAGACCAGCTCTCAAATAGCCTTTTGACCAGGTTTTATTCGATCATCAGTAATTAAAACCCCTGGATGGGGTCCAATGGTACAGACACCTTATCTCAAGTTCCTTTTGGAATTATTATGAGGATCCTCTGACTAGAATGACTTCACCTCACAACAGAAAACCCCTGAATACCATCCAAAGTTGCCAGATGTGCCCTACAGTGCAATCCTGAAGGGAAATGTCAATTGATCTTTATTTCTCAATTTTTTTTTCCTCTCTCCAAAATTAGCCAGGAAACAGTTTCTCCTTCTGCCTACCAGGCTGGCTGCTGTCACATGCAGTGACTTGGAGATGCCCTGCAGAGCCAAACAATCTCTTATTACTCTTTTTAGAAACTCACATCAGACATTCCACTTACCCTTGCTCCCCACCTTCTTCCCTACACCACCCTCATCTGGAGGCCTCCCCAAAATAGCTCCAAACCAACATAATGAGAACTCAGACTTTCGGCTTTTCATCAAAATTCACCTTTAGCTCAGTCAGAAGATATCTCAGAGGTCGTTTACTTGAACTTCTTTCTGAAGTAGGAATCCTATCTAGAAGTCTATTTCTGTTCAGTCGTGTCTCTCTCTTTATGACCCCATTCGAGGTTGGTTTTCTTGGCAAAGATCTTGGAGTGGTTTGTCATTTCCTTCTCCAATTCATTTTACAGATAAGGAAACTGAGGCAAATGAGGTTAAGTGGCATACCCAGGGTCACACAGCTACCAAGTCTCTGAGGCCAGATTTGAACTCGGAAAGATGAGTCTTCCTGACTTCTAGACCAATACTCTATCCACTGCACCACCTAGTGGCCCTTATCTGTAAGTCTAGAAAGCATGTAATAAATACTTGGTGGTCGACAATCGGATAATCATTCAATCAATTGATTAAACATCCCTGACAGAAAAAGTCTCAGCACCTCTGACCAAAAGCAAACAACCAGTGCAAAAATTGATATGCAAGAATTACAAACCAGAGAAGAAAAATGGGAAAATAAAGTGAAGAGGATAGAATTTCAAATTTTAAAATTTTCGCTGCCTGAACTGAAGATTCGTGAAAGATGAAAAAGTATAACTTTGGCTCCTTCAGTTTTAGAGCCCTTTAAGAGAGCTGCTGGGCCAGCTCATAATTCCACAGTTAGAAGGGGCCTGAAGCCATCTAGTCCAATTTCTTCATTTTACAGGTGAGGAAACTTAAGGGAAGCCCAGAGAAGGGAAGTGAGTTACTCAAGGTCACACAGGCAGTAAATGACAAAGTAAATTCCAAACCAAGTAAGTCCTGGGACTCTGAGTTCTGAACTTTGTCCACTGTACCACCCTACTTGCCTGGTGGTGGCTTCCTACTGTAATCCTTGTCCCAAGACCCATCGGTATGGGACTATCCTTATTGGTGGAGATGAAGGTCCTGCACTACATGAGGCTCAAGATGGAGTTGGTGAGAGGCAAGAGAGCACAAGCTTCCACCAGCCTCCTTCAAATCCCCATGATGGCAGGCACTGCAGACACCCCTGGCTCCCAGCTTCAAGAAAGAGAGAAAATGGAAGAAGCCAACCCCACTTCAGAGTGCTGAAGGAAAAGAATCTGGAAAGATATGAGAAGAGCTGGCAGTTTCCACCAAGTCCTTATTCCTAGCTTGCTACTCTAGAGATTTTGGGGGAGGTTCCCCTTGGGTGAGATCTAGGACACTCTCTTTCAGTGGAGCTGAGTTATCTTGCTCCCAATGGGAGAACTCTTTCACTCTTTATCTTTCAGCATGTATTCTCCTATATATACCTTCTCTGTTTTGCTGTGATTTGGATAAATGAGTTTCTTTGCTATTTGCTAGTTGTATTCATCGTGAAACTTTTATTAGGTGAGAAAGAGGTCAAACCACGGATATAGAGCTTGAGGATTCCCCTTGCTCCCCCAAAATGACAAAATGATCAAAAATTAGATGAAATCCAGTCATATCACCTAGACAAACAATATTTAAGGGAGAAGATACTTCTAGCTCACCCCCCACCCCCCAGGAGAGAGCTTTGGCCTCTGGCCCCAATCTCCTGCTTCCCCTCCTGGCTGGAATGAAACTCTCCCTTGGAGAAGCATGGAGGTGAGGGAGGGCGGGTCAAGAAGCTAGAGATTCTGCCTCTTTTCCAATCCACACAGCAACAGGACTTCCCACCACATGTGGACTCCTTTCCCTATATATAGGGCTCTCCTTATCACTACATTACAATGACAAATTTAGTTGGTTTTGAACCATGCGGGGTCTGAATGACTTTCTCTTTCTACCTATAAGTGACCCAAACTTAGCGTGGGTCTGAAGAGGGTCCCCAGCACCTCCTATAAGATTTGGGAACCACAGAAGAAAGTCATGGGATTATAGATTTAAAGTTGGAAAGGATGTGAGAGATCATCTAATCCAGTGGTTCTCAAACTTTTTGGTCTCATGACACCTTTACACTCTTTAAAATTATTGAGGACTCCAAAGAGCTTTTGTTTACATGGGTATGTTCAGTGGTGTGCTGGTAAATGTATGCGCAATACATTATTAACATTTTCTCCATATCTTTCTTCAGTCTAGACAATCAACAAAACAATGAACTAACCCCTGACTTGTAGTTTAACAATTTCTAAGGTGTAAATGTTCCCACTGATATTTTAACAAGCAGATCTCAAGAGCCAGTTAGAGCTGTCTCTAGCTGTGACCTAGTTATATTGATCAATACTTACCATATTAGATGCTAAAATATCTCGATGTTATTATGAAAATAGTTTTGACCTTACAGAACCCCTAAAAGGGTCTCAGGAATCCTCAGGGGTTCCCTGACCACCGTTGGTGAACAGCTAATCTAGTCTAACCCTTTCATTTTAGAGTCAAGAAAACTGAAGCCCAGAATAGGAGAGTGATTTGCCCAGGTCACAGTATTGATCTCTCACTGGGGTCTAGAGCATGACTTTAATAAAAGTTGAAGAGATGCTACTGTCCGGAGAAAGTCCTAATAGCCAGAGGTGACAAGGCCTTACTACTCAGAGCAACATCTTTCTTCCATCTGCATTTTTTTTCCTACAGTGGGCAGGTAAAATATAGCTGAGAACAGAAAAAACAAGTGAGGGACCCAAGCCATCCTTCAAGAAACAAGAAAACTGGGGAAGCCAGGTGGTTTAGCGGATAGAGCACTGGCCCTGAAGTCGGGAGGACCAAGTTCAAATCTGGCCTCAGATACTTACTAGCTGTGTGACCCTGGGCAAGTCTCAAAAAAAAAAAAAGAATAATCTAAGAAGCAAGGAAGCCAGGCTATAAGGAGAGAGACATAATGGTCACCGTAGCTCGCTAAGCTTAAAAAATCGAGACTCTGCTGATTCTTACCTATATGATCTTGGCCAACCCTCTGGGCCTGTGCTCTTCATCTACAGAAGAAAGGGTTTTATCCTTCCAAGCTCAAATCCCCAAGTGCCAGCACCAGGTCTGGATGTGACCTAGCGGTAAGATTTCAAGCCGGATGGCGTCTTAGAGTTCTACTCCACCTCCCTCACTTTACAAAACAATAAATTAACAAACATTTTTAAAATTAAATGTTATTTTTAAAAATCATCAAGCATTTATTTTTTTCCTCTTTCCTACCTCCTCTCCCACTACAAAAAGAAAAAGAAAGAAAAAGAAAAAAGAAGAAAAACCTCTTAGAACAAATATGCATAGTCAAGCAAAAGAAATTCCCACATTGGCCATGTCCAGGGATGTGCTGGAGCCAACTCAGACCAGCTTTAAACCGATTGTTAAAATTTAAAGATTTATTGTTTTGTAATTTTCTCGTCTTTAGAGTATGATGAAGAAAGTGCTAATAGTGCATACCGAAGCTCTTACAAGTGTTTCCTGCATACTTTCTTCCTTCTCCTGGGACCTGGGAATGTACTGATTGTATTTCTCATCCTGTATATCTAGTCCAGCACCCCTGTTTCAAAAGGCAGGGTAGCGTGCTTCAACATTGGTGCTTTGGAACCATGGTTGATCCCTACACTAATCCGAGTTCTTGAGGCTTCCAAAATTATTCGTTTTCACAATGTTCAACAAGCATTTATTAATCACATGCTCTTTATCAAGCAATGCACTAGATAATGGGGTTACAAAGACAAGAATGCAACAGCCTCTACCCTCAGGGAGTTTGCATTCTATCAACTAAAGAAACCGAGGTACAGAAAGATGAAGCAATTTGGCCAAGAATACAGGAGGTAGATTTCAAACGCACACAGACTCTCCGTCAAATGCTCTTAGTCATTTACATGGTGTCTCCCTCATAGAATTTCCTTTATTTTTATCTGTGGGGCTGAACACAGTGCCTGGCACTCTGGAAGTGCTTGATAAATGCTTATTGACTGACTGGCTGACTGACAGCCCTCAGTAAAATTAGGAAGGCAATGACAGAGGCAGAGGAAGAGAAATGGAGATATAAAAAGAGATAGAGGATAGTGAGAAGGGGAGAGAGAGGGAGAGAGAGACAGAGACAGAGACAGAGACAGACAGAGAGAGACAGAGAAAGAGAGAGAGAGACAGAGAGACAGAGAAAGAGAGAGAGAGAGAGAGAAGCAATAGCACTACCCTTTCATCTTTCCTCTCTTTATCCTAGCTCCATTCCCTTTCAGGGTCCTACACCCCCTAACACCCTGTGTTCAATTCCCATTATGCCTTTCTCTCTCCCTTAGCTAATGGGGGGAAGGGCAATACCTATAGAACAGCTGATAAATAAGTAACTTAAAAGAGAAAGAACTGATGGAGCTTGAATGCGGATGGAAGCATACTATTTTTCACTTTATTTTCTCGTTGGTCTGAGTTTTCTTTCACAACATAACCAATATGGAAATGTGTTTTGCATGATTGCACATGTATAACCTATATCAAATTGCTTGCTATCTCAGGGAAGGAGAGAGGGAGAGAATTTGGAACTAAAAAAAATTTAATGAATGTTAAAAATTGTTTCACATATAATTGGAAAAATAAAATGTTATTTTAAAAAAGTAATAGAAAAGTAATTCTATACAGAATCAAAGGGCCAGAGAGCAAAAGTGACTGGGGGCGGGGGGAGGATATCCTCCTTCCTTCCTTCTCCTCTCTCCTCTTTCCCTCCTTCTCAGTTCCTCTTTTCCTCACTCTCCCCTTTCCTTTCTCTTTCTCTTTCCCTTCTTCCTTCTTCCCCACCTCTCTCATCCCACTGCCCCTTTCCTCCCTTCTCTTCCTTCTCTCCTCCTTTCTCTTCTCTCCTCTCTCATCTCCCCCTCTTCCCTTCTCTCATCTTCTCTCTGGTCTCCCCTCCAGTGTTTCCTCTCCTCAACTGTAAAAGTGCAAGAAAAGCCTCCTCTAATTGGGACAAGTCAGACAGAGGGTGTTGATGTGATTGGAAGTACTGAGACATGGGCCACATTTGCCTCATGGCCTCTCCATTACAGACCAAGATACTGAACTGAGCAAAGAAGCTACAAGGCAAATGTTGCCATGTCTCATCATTTCTAGTTGTGTCAACGCTTTGTGTCAGGAGACCCTGGATGAGCAATAGATCCTGGGGGCAGTCAGTGAGCTAATTCCCCTGTACCATGAAAAGAGCCAGAAGGAGAGAGACAAGCTGTGTGGGAGCTTCTTGAGACCAGAAATGAGCCTATTCCCTATTGGTAAGTGATCAGAGAATACAAACAAATGATTTTCGAAAGATGAAATGCAAGCTGTCAACAATCACATGAAAAATGTGCTCTAAATCGCTAATAATTAAAATTCAAATTAAAGCAATTTGGAAGTTTCTCCTTTCAAAAAAAAATTTTTTTAACTGAGTCTCCCTATCTCATCCATGCCAAAAGTACAGCAGTAACTCACAGGGCTGAGTCTACTACACATTATATCAGAAGCTTTGACCGGCTTCATTTATGACCTGGGTTGGCTTAGCTCATTACAGCTCAGAACTCTGGAGTGCAAATGATTCACCAACCTCAGCCTCTCAATAGCAAGGATTAGAGGCCTGTACCACCACACCCCTCCAGCTCTAAGTTTTCGTATCACATCCGGTCCTATGATTTCAATGGTGTCGCAGATGATGGGCAGCTAGGTGGCACTGGGGATAGAGTATCAGCCTAAGAGCCATCTTGCTGAGTTTAAATACAGTGTCAGACACTTACTAGCTGGATGACCCTGAACAAGTCTCTTTAACCCTGTTTGCCTCAGTTTCCTCATCTGTAGAATGAGCTGGAGAAGGAAATGGCAAACCACTCCAGTTATCTTTGCCAAGAAACCCCAGTTGCGGTCAGGAAGAGTTGGACACAACTGAATAACAGTTCTGTATAATCCTTTTCTCTCCCTCTATCTCCGTCATCTATCTATTATCTCTTTCTCTCTCTCAATAACAGCAGATGATTGAAAAGGGAACCAATCAATGTTAAAGAAGCTTCAGAAAGTCAAGAAAACTGATATTCTTTTGTTAGAATTATGAATTGATCCAACCATTCTGCAAAGCAATTTGGAATTATTTGGGAAAAATTGTGTAAGAATTATGGTCTGGAATCCAGTGATCCCACTACTTGATATATGTAATCTCAAGAAGATTAAAGACCCAAATAAAGGCCTCATAGAACAAAATATTTATAGCAGCATTCTATGTTAGCAAAGAACTGAAAAGAAGTGCTACCCATTCATTTGAAAATGGATGAATAAATTGTGGTAGATTAATAGAAGGGAACATTATTGCACGATAAGGATCAATGTGAAAAATTCAGAGATACGCAGGAAGATCTGTTTGAACTGATACAGAGTGAAGCAAATTAAATCAGAAAAGGCGATAGATTATAAGGGCAGACAGAGTAATTGTGTTAGTTGGCTTAATTAATTATTTTGCTTTGTTCTAAGAGATAGGGGCAGGGTATTGGGAAGTGATTATGGTATAAAAAAGTATAAAAGCATAAAAAATAATTTTTAAATAAAGTATTATGTAAACTGCAGTAGACAGAGCACTGGCATTGGAGTGAGAGTTCAAATCTTGCCTCAGACAGTTACTAACTGGGTGACCCTGAGCAAGTCTTTTAACCCTGTCTGCCTCAGTTTCCTCATCTGTAAAATGAGCTGAAGAAGGACATGGCAAACCACTCCAGTATTTTTGCCACAAAAACTCAAATGGGGTCATAAAGAGTTGGACATGACTGAAAAATGACTGAACGACAAAACTTTTAAAAGTACTAGTCTATAGGAAAAGGAAAAATAACCTAGCCTTTCTCTAAAGCCTTTCCAGGAAGCTTTTCCCGATGCCCACAGTAGCTAAGGACCTTCATTATTTGGGCCTTCCATAGCACTTTGTTTTGTATTTCTCTAATGTACTTACCATGTTACCATACATAAGTTATTTGTGTTTCTGTGGTATCTCCCTACTAAACTGGGAGCATTACATGGGAAGACACTGTGCCTTATCTAAATTTTCTGTCTCCCCCAGCACCTAACATAGTGCTTTGCATGAAGTAGGTGCTTAATAAATGCTTGTTAGTGGTGGTTAAATATAGGCTATTATTCCATACACTCAATCAATGACTATTAAGTGCCTATTATGGACAAGTTTCCATGCCCTAGATATTGGGGATACAAAAATGAAACAGTCCTTGACCTCAAGGTACATTCTATTTGGAGGATATAGCACATACACAAATAAGTAAATAAAAGGCAATTTGAGGGAAAAGAATACTAAAAATTGGAACAATCAGGAAAGGTTTCAAGTAGCAGGTAAAAGTTAAGCAGAACTTTGAAGGATTCTACAAGGATGTAGGAGAAAGTGGAGATGTCTAGCAAGCAATTGGTAATGCTAAGTTGGAGTTCAAGAGAAAAAGGATATATGACACATATTAATGTATGTGTGTGTATTTGGTTGGAATCTATGGTTTATTAGTGTGGGCAACTCTCAAGGTATAAGCTCCTTCCACCAATGCAGATCAGCAAGTCATCTGTAATTTGTAGTCTGAGAGGGATGCCTAGGGCAGGTAAAACTAAGAGATTAAGTGACTGGTCCTTGGTTACAATATGTCAGAGGCAGGACTTGTATTAGCATCTTCTTGACTCCAAGTGAATAGAGAGCCAGCAGAGTCAAAAACACTTGGCCTTTAGTCCTGCCCCTAACACATACTGACTCTATGTCCTTGTTAGACAAGTTACTTAACCTGTCCATGCTCTGCAAAGCTCTCTGTGACTCTATATTGAAGAATAATTGCTGGTCTGCACTGATGGGGGGGGAGTGGATTTCTTCACTTGGGAGCTCCTTACACTAATGAAATCACAAGGATGGATGGATGTAGAGAGAGAGAAAGAGAGAGAGAGAGAGAGAGAGAGAGAGAGAGAGAGATGGTAGAGATAGAGGGAGAGAAAAGGATGATACAGAAAAGAAAGAGACAATGGATAGATAGATGGATAATAGATCATAGGTGATAGTGATAGAGAGAAAGAGATGATAGATAGAAAGATAGGTAGATAGATAGATAGATAGATAGATAGATAGATAGATAGATAGATAGATAGATAGATAGACAGCAATGATAAATGGACAAATTCCCCTTCACTTTATCCTCTCAAAGCTCAGCTACCCAGCCAGTGAAAAATCCTCCTCTTCCAGCTAAGCCTGCAGCCAGCTTTGATGCACTCTTAAGTCCAGCTCACTAATGAATGGCCTCTGATTGCCTGCCTGCCTGCCTTGCCTTGCCTCCCTTCTTCATTTCAAGTGGAATAACTCCAACAGCAGGTTCCTGGATGATTTCCAAAGAAGAGATTTTCATCTTCTAAACTGACAAAAAAAGAAACAATACATATTAGAGGTGAAGGTACAATTGGAAGAGGCTTTTCTTGACTTGTTAAATCATCCTTTCTATGCCACCTGAAATCTCAACTAATTCCTCCCACCCTAAGTCCCTACCACCTCCAACTTTCTTACTTCTGAAGCTGCCTCCCCAGAGCATTAGCAGAAAGTTAATGGCTCATCGTTTGGTTCACTCCCTTCTTTGACCTGTATATTAACAATCGAGAAATAGCTAAAGGGAAAGGGAAGGAAGGAAATTGTGTCCTCTCCTCCCTTTATTTCTGTCTCTCGTGTTCCCAAAGTTGAAAACCTTAGGTTTCCAAATGTAAAGAACAGAGATAGATTTAGGTTTAGGAGAAGGACCCTGGCATAGCAGATCTGTTTGTCCGTTTCAGCGCAAAACTCAGTCCAAGGAAGGTAATGTCACCATTGATAACACTTTGTACTTCTCCTCTGAGCTTATCTTGGTCAGCCTTGCATTATTCCTATCACCACCATCACCACCACTAAGTTCTTTGAAGGCAAAGATTGTTTCATTTTTTTCATTGTAAGGGGGTGTGCCAAGTGATAGACTCTGTTCTCTTTTGAACTACATCCCCTAAATAGATGTAGATATCCCCCTATGTCCTTATTAGGCAAGTTACTTAACCTGTTCATGTTCTGTGCACCTCTCTGAGACGCTATATTGAAGATGGAGGGAATTTCTTTACTTGGGAGCTCTCTGCACTAATAAAATCACAAGAATGGATATATACATATAGATATATAGAGAGATAGGTAGGTAAGAGGTAGATAGATAGATAGATAGATAGATAGATAGATAGATAGATAGAGATAGAGGGAGAAGCTATGTTTGAGTTTGAAGCATGAGTCATTTTCAACCATGAGAAGTCTTGAAAAGCACTGAAAGTCCTATATGTACAAAAATATTCACAGCAGATTTTTTTTGTGGTAACAAATAATTGGAAAATAAGCAGGTATGCATCAATTTAGGAATGGCTGGATAAAGTATGGCAAATGACTATAATGGAATACTACTGGGCTATATAAGAAATGAAGGAAATTGTTTTCAGAGAAACTGATGCCTACTTGTGTAAACTGATGCAAAGTGAAATAAACAGAACCAGGAGACCAATTTGTACTATGACACTATTGCAAAAACCACCAACTTCTTTATACCTAAGAACTCTGATCTACACAATGATCAACCGGAATACCAGAAGACTAATGATGAAGAATGCTACCCACCTCTTGACAAAGAAGTGATCAACTAAATAGGTAGGATGGGACACATTTTGGGACTTGGTAAATAAGGAAATTTGTTTTGCTTAGCTCTACATATTTGGTTTTGGTTTGTTGGTGATGGTGGGGGTATTTTCCCTGATGGAGGGAGGGAGGAAAGAATATCAATTCTAATTAATTAAAAAAAAAGAAAGGAAGACACTGAGGGAAATCTCATGAAGGATCACACTTGGGGTTGGAAAAGCACAGAAGTTACCTGGGGAAAAATGAAGTCTTTCTCTACTCCAGTCCATCTTCCATGCAGCCATCAGTTATTCTAAAACTCAAGTCTGACCATGTTACTCCCTATTCAATAAACTCCAGTTACTCCTTATTGCCTCCAGGATCAAAATAAATCCTCTGTAGCAGGGGTGGGGTACCTGTGACCCCAAAGCCACATGTGATCCTCCAGTGTGGCCCTTTGACTGAATCCAAACTTCGCTGAACAAATCCCCTTGATAAAAGGATTTATTCTGTAAAACTTAGACTCATTCAAAAGGCCTCACCCAAGGACCTAGAAGGCCACATGTGGCCTTGAGGCTGCAGGTTCCCCAACCACCCTGCTCCACAGCATTTAAAGTTTTTCATAACCTGTCCTCTTCCTACTTGTCTACTTTTTTTTACATATTACTATTATGATCCAATGACTCTGACCTCCTTAATATTCCTCACACAAAAAGCTCCATCTCCCAATTTTTTCTCTGGCTGTCCTCTGGGAACTGGAATTCTCTCCTTCCTTGTCTCTACCTTCTGGCTTCCCTAGCTTTCTTTGAGCATCAGTTAAAATCTCACTTTCTTCAAAAAGCCTTTTCCAATCTCCCTTAATACTGGTTCCTTCCTTTTGAGATTATCTGCAATTTATTCTGCATATATCTCATTTATGCATAGATGTTTGCAGGTTTTCTTCCATTAAATTGTAAGCTCCCTGAGGGCAGCAACTGTGTTTGCCTTTCTTTGTATCCCTAGTGCTTAGCATAGTGCCTGGCACATAGTAGGTACTTAATAAATTCTTGTTTGCCTTGCCTCGACTTGAAAACTGTGTCCTTGGCTCTTGTGTCCCATTTGGAACTTGATGATGATGATGATTGCTGTTGCATGAAATTTCATCAATCATCTGATTCCTGTGCCAAGAAACCCAACGTTCTCCAACTAAGGCTTCAGGGCTGAGAAGCCCAATGTTCTCTAGAACCGTAGCAAGTTTCCCTAGCAACTTTCTGTGAATGACCGATGTTTCCTCCTGCCGCCAGACAGGAGAGATAAAGTGGTTAATTGGGAGCCAAGACTATGACTTCCTAGGAGACGTGTAAGGGCAGCAGCCATCTGGGAATGAGTGCCAAGAGCATTTAATGCCTGATCCAATTCCCTGTTGTTGCCCTGTTGTTCTGTTTTTATGGTGGAACTGGAGATTTGGGTTCTAATTGAATTGAACTGAATCTGTTTAAGAGGTTATTGTGATAGACCCAGTGGATGCAACAGCCAGGGAGATGACAGTCTGAATCATGTAATTTGAAGGGTGATTGGAGAGTATATACATGAAGTGTTATAGAAAGAGCATTGACTTTGGAGTCAGAGAACCTGGGCTTAATCTTGGCTTTCATATTTATTACCTGTATAGCCTTGGAGAAATCAATTCTCCAGGTAGTTAAACTACTTACTCTGCTTACCCTCTCCAGGACTCAGTTTCCTTACTTATAAAAGAGAATTAGAGATCGTTTCCAAGATCCCTCCCATCTCCAAATCTTCCAATCCTATGGAAGAAGGTTCATCCCTCAAATTCAAATCCTAGAATCAGTCCTACCCACTTTTCAGTTGTCTTTACTGGCTCCCTAATTGGTCTCCAACTCAGAATTGGGAGGGTCTCCCTCTCTCTCTCCTTCTCTCTCTCCATCTCTGTCCCTTCTCCCCCACCTCTCTATATATCTTTCTGCCTTTATCTCTTTGCCTTTGTTTCTCCCCCTCTCTCTCTCTCTCTCTCTCTCTCTCTCTCTCTCTCTCTCTCTCTCTCTCTCTCCCTCCCTCCCTCCCTCCCTCTCTCCTCTCTGTTTCTGTCTCTGTCTCTTCCTCTCTCTCTTGCCATCACTCTGCAATCTCTCTTCCTTTGAGGTTCACTAGATCACCCTATTTAGAGTCATGTTGCTGCCATATACCTGCCTCTCATCCCCCTGCCTCTTTTCCCAAGGATTTCAGTACTTGGCTTGTGATCTTCTTTTCAGTCTTGTCTCTGCTCCACTTCCCAGATATGAGGGCAACTAGTAGTCTTTTGTTAGCATTTGAATTGGTCCAAGCATCCTGCAAAAACAAAATGAGTTTTTTGTATATGATGTAGCTCAGGAAAGCAACTCAGTGGAAAATGACTCTCCCTGTCTGTAAAACAGAGATAATAATAGCTGCCCTACTCATCTTAGAGTGTTGTTGTGAGGATCAATGAGGAAGTGTATATGAAAGCCATTAAACACTACATAGATATGTTATTATTACTTTCCTACCTTCGAGCCCAGAGCTTTTTAATATGAGACTACAGAAACTCAAGGGCCAATCTCCTTGCAAATTCTAGGTACCAAGAGATCACCCACAACTCAATCTGCTTGGATCTGCAATCTGCAAAGGTTTTACATCAATTAAGGAAACAGAACCACCAGGGATTTTAATACATTAATAAAAGAAAGTGCACTCCTTTTCCTCCTCCACACTATAGAGTAGGGTCCCAATGTGCCAAGACTCAGAAAACACCAAGTATCCAGATTGTGGTTCCATCTATAGTACAATGAATCACTCAGAGCCTGAGGGTTCAGATAAATAATTTCTTTAATAAAAACATCCAAGTATCTCAGTTAAAGAAAATCCCCAAAGTGATAAAAAGTGTTCTGGAAAAGTAAAAGCCAGGGCAGAAAATAAGTACTTACGTACTTACTCCGTACTATGTGCCAAGCACCATGCTAAATGCTTTAACCAATATCTCATTTGATCCTCATGACTATCTTGGGAGATACTGTAATGATACCTATTTTACAGTTGAGGAAACTGAGGCAGAGGTTAAGTGACTGGCTCAGGACCACCTGCCTAGTAAATATCTGAGACCAGATTTGAATTCAGATCTTCCTGTTTCCAGGCCCAATGCATCCATCGCACCAGCTAGGTGTCTTAGTAAAATAAAAGTAAGCAAAAGACACTGGTCAGGGGATGAAAGCTATCAGCAAGGGGGATCTCTAGGGCTCATCTGCCTAAGTTCTAAAACCTTGTCCCCAAAAAGTTGAATCCCAGATCAATCTTCCTGGGGGCAAAGTTAACTCAATCTGCTTCAGGTCAGTTTCACAGAGTCTTGATTTCCAGAGGTATAGACAGCCCCGTTCTCTTCAGTTCCACTGATGCTATGGCCCACAACACCAATCAGGGAAGGAGGCAAGTGGTACTGTTGTGATAATGGGACGCAAGGATCTTTCAGGTTTGCCAACGGGCTTCTGTCATCACCATCATTATCAATCACTGACTTTTTGAGATGACAATCTATGACTCACAAGAATGGCACTTTCCCCAAATCCAGTTTTTATTCCCTATGGTATATGCCACCAGATAGGCAGTACAATGTAAAGGAAGTTGGGATGCCAAGATTTTAGTCTCAGTCCAAATACTAATTCAGTGTACAACTTTGAGCAACTCACTTCACTTGGTGGTTGGGAGGGGGGCACCTAAATTCTCATAATTGTCTTAAAGTGTTTGAAGGCTTATAGCATGAAAGAGGAATTAGGCTTGTTCTGCTTGGCTGAGAAGGGACATCCCAGAAGCAATGGGAGAATGGGAAAGAAAGTGTTACATAATAAAAAGAGACCTAAACTGGAATCAAGAGTCTTTGGAGATTTTGGTTACAGTTCAGGCTACAGCACTTACTAGGTCTATGACCTTGGAGAAACTATTGAACCTCTCTGGACCTCAGTTTCATCATCTGTGAAATGGTAATAATAATACTTGGGCTATCCACTTCACAGGGTTGTTCAGGGGAAAGTATTTGTTTTAGAAGCCTCAGAGAAATGTAATTATTATAGAGATTCGGAGAAGGGAGAGAGATCTGTGGAGACTGAGTGAGTCAGCAAAAGCTTCACAGAGGAAATGAGTATTGAGACTTGTGTCTAAGCATCAGTAAGCTCTTTTTAGGGTCATGAGTCACCGCGCTAATCAGAGAGGACCTGCAACCTTCCACAGAGACCTTTAAAAACAAAACAAGACATTGATGTTCCATCATGGATGGCTCAGGAGCTATTAGCTGTGAAGGCAGAGGAATGAACAGACTGACCTAAGGAGCTGTCTCCCAAGTTCAATAGGTATTTGATTTCTAGACAAGTCACCCACAAGCATATATGAGTGGCAGCACTGGCTAGAATGCCGGATTTGTAGTCAGGAAGCCCTGGGTTCGAATTTTACCTTTTGCCATCAATGTGACCACATGTAGGACATTTAACCTCCCTGGGTCTCAGTTTTCCCATGTATAAAATGGCAAGAATAATGCCCATAGCACCAACCTCTCAGCATTGTGGTAAGGCTTAGTCATTCTATCAACAAGCTTTTTTTAAGTGCCTATGAGGAGCCAGATGCTATGTCAGAAGCTGGGGATACAAATACAAAAACAGCACTGTCCCTACCTTTGTGGTACTTACAATTTATGGGGAAGGGGAAGATGAGAGAGAAGAGGGAGGACAAGATGTACGTATATGGGGACAAGATGTGTGCAGAAACTACATACTAAATAAAATGAGCAAATGTACTCTTCAAAGTGCTATATATACACAGGTCGGCTATGATGATTGCTTCCTCTCACTTCCTCCTCTGTGAAAAGATGTTAACAGTCTTAACCTGGCAGGAACACCGGGCAGATCTATAACCGTTACAGGCTTTGAAAGGAAGAAATGCCAAGGAAGGAGGAGAATTAGCACAATGATCATCCCCTCTTCCCTAGGGCTGCCTTTCATGCTCTGTAATTGGCCTGGCTTCCAGGACAATGCAGCTGATTCTGAACAATGACAACTTGGAGCCTAGTCCGAAGAATTCAGACCCCAACCTGGACGGGGGCATTGGCACGGTGACTACCATCATTCAGGGCAAAGCCCTCTGACAAAACCCAAGTCGGGGTTTACCTAAATGGTCAGCAATTTCCTTTTACCTTCTACGATACTACGCTTATTAAGAAGGCTTTCTTCAAGGTCTGTACTGGGATTGAAGGGCTGGGGAGCAGGAGGAAGGTGGCTGTTATTGTCGTTTTTCCCAAAGATTCCTTGTTGTTCTTCCACAAAACATTTAATTAAATAACTCTCAGACCCCGAGAAACATGGTGGCAGCTGAATTATGAAACCACAGCGCTTGAACCCAGAAGCCATAAACATGGCTAAAAAATACAAAGGACCATCTTCGAAGCAAATGCATCTGAGTGGCATTTGAAAAGGAAATGCCAAATGGGCATAATCTCTGGGGTTATGGATACAGTGTGAGGAGCTGATTCATTTTTATAATTAAACTTCCTCTCAGAAATACTGAGAGCCTCCTCCTGATGACGCCAAGAATGGTCCATGGCTCACAGGGAACCGAGGTGACTCCTCCTTAGTCCTGATGACCCAACATCAACCTCCCAAGATGACTACTTGGTTGCTCAAGAGACAAAGCTATAAATATTTAAAGAAACCTTTCATTGGGAAGGAAGTACTGGCCCTAACATTTCCAAGCTCCTCTGCTGTAACTAAAATAGAATGCCTTTGTAAGAAAAGAAGAAAAAAAAGGAATGATTTGTTTGTTATGGGCAACTTGGAGGCCAGCATCTTAAAAAAGGCCTGGATGTTTGTAGATGAGAAGCCTGTAGAGCTGGGAGTTCCAGGTCATGAAGAAGGAAAAAGGAGCATTACCTAGGGGAGAATCTCAGAATGTTTCAGAGATAGGATAGACTAAATCTGACTCCTGCTGACAGCTGCCTCAAACTTATTTCCCCACAAAACTATGTGAACATCTGGACTCAGGTAGTTTCCAAAAAGTAAATCAAATAAAAACATCCTCTCTGGCAAGGAGAACTGGGACCTGATCTCTGATCTCATCATTCCAAGGAAATGACGCAAAGCTTTCAGCAGGTGCTGGGTGTCCCTTCCTTGGCTCACATCAGAATCAGAGCCTGTGCCTACCTGCTGGCCAGGGTGAGCTCCCACTGGCAATCTTCAAGACAGAAACCCACCATTGCCTTGGAAGCCTGTAGGGACACCTACACTTCTAACATGAGGTAATGAAGGAAAGCAAGATTAGCAATAGCTTAGCACTCCATGAAAAAACATAGCTTTATCACTGAGTATTTAAGTTGACTATGATCGTAAGTTTGAAATTTTACACAGAGTCACTCCTATGGAGTGAGATATTGTCTCTAAGAGATGCTTGATCCCTGTTAAGACATGAACATCTTGTTTGAGTGCATAACTCATTATTCTGTTATTAATAAACTGACATACTAGTAAAGTGATAGGTAGAGGAGAGAAAAGGGAATGATAGAAAGAGGAGAAAGAAAATAGATAAAAAGGGAGAGATTTTAAAAGGGAGAGAGCCAGAGAGGGACTGACAAAGGGAAAAAGAGAAACAGGGAGGAGGAGGCAAGAGAAAATGGAAAAGAAGAGGGGGGGGGGAAGTTGAGGAAAGGGAAAAGAAGAGAGGAAAGGGGAAAGAAAAGAAAACAGAAGAGAAAAAAGAAGAGGAGAGAAGAGGAAAGGAGAGGAGGAGGGAGGGGAAGGGGAGAGAGTGAGAAGAGGAGGGAGGGAGAGAGAGGGAGAGGGAAAGAGAGGGGGGGAACCGGGGGAGAGAGAGAGAGAGAGAGAAATGGGAATGAAAAGGGAAAGGGTAGAAGAAGCAGAGAGGCAGGCATGTTAATAGGCAATGAGTTAAGAATAGGACATAAGGAAACTCTACAGAAATGGACAGAAACATGTCAAATCTCTCTGAATGAGAAAGATTCAAAGATTTTTGCACTCTTGAGGGAAGGGCAACTGATAGTCCCTTCTCAGAGCCCCTAAAGCAAACATCACTGCCAAATGTCCTTGCCAGGCAGTAGGAGACAAGTAATATGGATTTCTAATCCCTGCCCCTTCAGACACACCCAGACTGCTCATTCTCATCACAAAAGCATCCCCTGGGAGAAAAGAGACCAATCTAAACTGGGATCTTTAAAAGAGACTTTTCAGAGTTGGCCAGAGCCCCCAAGTTGACTATGTACCGAGAAATTTGGTGACAAAAGGACATTAAGTTTATGACTTGGGGGGAAGCAGAGGGATGGGGATGTGAAGTTGTCATCTCTACATACACAGTTCCCTGAAGGTATAGCCCAGGTAATGTTGTGTCATAACCTCCCTCCACAGGCACACTTACTCTCCTAGGGCTATTAGGGCAGGGTAAGCATAATGCCCCCAAACGGCATTCTTGCTAGTAAAAGGGGGGGGGGGTTGCAGGTAGCATGTAGTACTGTTCTATTGTTTTTACCTGCGTAGGTTATATAAGTCCATAAGGACCTGCCTAGACAGGATTCATAGAGAGGGAAGAATAGACATCTCTAATGTTTCCTCCTCTACTGAAAGGAAGCTGAAGGTTAGAACCAGAGGCTGGCCACTCTGCTTTCCTGGGATAGAGGTGAATACTGGACTAGAATAAAATCAGTCTGCACTCTAAAATATTATTAGTCTAGGGGAAATAGTTTTAGGTTCAAGCAACACCCCTGTTTCTCAATGGGAAAGGAGGGCCCCCAGCTTTATATCTAAGGATCGAATCCCTTCCCAGATGACAGTTCCACAATGGACACACATAGCAAATAGCAAACAAGCTCATTTACCTAAATTGATAACAAAACAGAAATCAGGGAAAGTATAAATGCGTGTATGTGTATGTATATATGTATGTGTATATATGTATATGTAAGTACACACACATATGTGTACACATATGCAAACACACAAACATATGCATGTACACATACACATACACATACACATACACATACACATACACATACACATACACATACACATACACATACACATATTGAATGAGCTTTCCCTTTGGGAGCAAGTTAGCTCAGCCCAACTGATAGAATCCCAGATCTCCCCCAAAAGGAAATTCCCCAGAGTCTCTAGTGTAGCAATCTGGGGATAGGGACATAATAAGAGACTACCAGCTCCTCTCATGTCAGAATCTTTCCCTCACTTCAGAGCCCTAAAGACAAGTGAGAATTGACAGTGCTGAGATTCAGCTGGTTCACACCGGTTCAGTAGAACCCGTACCTAATTTTAGGTTTAGTTCCAGCAGCCGATTGTTAGCAGGAGCAGGGCCTACGCCCACCAGGTCAGTAGCCAGGCCTGCACCTCTGCTCCAGTGCCATGGAGAACCCGTTAATTCATTTGAATTCCACCACTGATTCTACACCTTCTCTTTCAAAGATGGAAGCCAGAAAATCCAGGATCTCTTCTCTTCCAAAGGAACTCACACAGACGCAGAGGCATTGTGTAATCAAACTCCACTGATGAGGAAAGTGTGCCATACAATTGACCTTTGGGGCCAAGGGTTACACCAGAGTTGGCTGCTCCTTGGATGTGGGGTAACAGGATGGTACAAATCCTAGTTCCACCACTGACTAATTTCCTCATTTGTAAAATGACGGGGTTGGACTAGGTAATCTGTAGGGTCTGTTTCAGCTTTAAATCTCTTGACATCATGGTAAACCTGGATTTACCATGACCAAGACCTGGATTTGGCTTCATCTCAGAAATCTCCCCCTGCTGGTAAAACATTGAACAACATTAGGTCAAGTAAACGGGGCAGAGAAGTCGATCTGGTCAGCAGGTGATTTTAGTGAGCACCCACAAGCCCCTCTTTAAGAGCTTTTTTAAAGGGATTTGGAAGAAGCAAAATCATAGAATCCCAGAATCTCAAGAGTTTAGGGGACCTAAGAAACCACTAATTACAATACTCCCTCTTCCCCTGACCCCCTGCCTCCCCCTCATTTTGCAGAAGAGGAAACTGGGGGAAATAGGGAAACTTGCCCAAGATCAAACAACACTAGCCATGGCAGAGCCATGTTTTTTTTACAACGCTTTAAGGTTTTCAAAGTGATATCATCACGAAAAACCCTTTGACATAGTTGAGGTTCATTTTCCCCATATGTGTTGGGAACATTATCTGTCTCCTAGGCTAAGCTAATTTTCCCCAAAGGCAGCGAAGCTGTGGCTGAGAATTGATTAGTCCAAAGAGCTAAGCATCCCCTAGGGCATAAAAGGGCAGCCCAGGAAGAATCTGTATCTGACTGAATTCCTCTTTTATTTTTGCTGAATACATTTTCCATGCTATAGCTAAGTAAACCTCATTTTGTTAACTCGATTCATTCTAATCCCAAAACTGAAACACCAAATGCGTCTCAATCAGACCTGGCTATAAAACACTATATTACACATAGGGAGACTGAGGCCCAAAAAGATTCTGTAACTTACCCAGGGTCACAGAGCTAGGAAACAGCAGAGCCAAGACTAGAAGACAGGCCTCTTCACTTGACAGGTGAAGAAACAGAGTCCCAGGATGAGAAAATTATTTGTATACTATAAATTAGAGGCAGAGCCAGGATTAGAACCTGACTTATCTGACTCATATGCCATTGCTCTTTTGTGACCTAGTTGTCTGTGTGCCTAAGCTCTACTACTAGCCTATACATTCCAAGAGGGCAGGGGTCATGGCTTGTGATCCTTCTGTCCCCTTCAGGACCTAATAAGGTCATGCTCATAGTCTTAACAAATGTGTGTACTGAATTGCCACTATAGGGGTCGCTAGGTGACACAGTGGATGGAGCACCAGCCTTGGAGTCAGGAGGATGAGTTTAAATCTGGCCTCAGACATTTAATAGCTGTGTGACCCTGGGCAAGTCACTTAACCCTAATTGAATAAGAAAGAAAAGAAAAGAACTGCCACTATATTATACTATCTCATTGAATTTCCCCTGTATCACAATATCTCTTACAAATCTATTGTCTCATTTTCTTTGAATGCAGCAGGAAAAATCAAGAATCTAGGTTTGAATCTGGATCACTTCCACCATTAAAGGAAGACTTTTGGGGGAGGAGCCCTGGAGGGCCTGGAAATAAAAGCTGACCTTGTCTCTTGATGTAAGTTTAACATGCTTAAAAATCCTCCATTTCCATAACAGTTCCCATAACAACTGGCCAGGAAGGTGGAAATGGATGTGACTACATACATGGCAACAAAACCAAAGGTGTAATTTTCAATAACAGCAATTGAAACCGAAAATAATGGTTAGTCCCCCAGCCAGCCTGCTGACTGCTTTGCTTCACACCCAATGCTCAGCATAATATATCAGTGCCCTTCCAAAGGGAAATTACCTTTTGTTTTGATTCTGCCTGAGATTTCTTTAATAGCATTGCAGGGATCCCTGTCAAGAGGGAGGTGGAATAGACATTTAGAAGGAGAGCATCCCTCCCAGCACACTGCTGCCCTGGTGTAGGGCTAGTGATGAAAGGAGACCTTAGCAGCTGCACCTTGTTGGGAGCTCAGTTTTATTACAGCATCACTGGCTGCATGCTCCAATTCAATCAAAGAGAAGGGAATGAAAGTCTCACTTTCTTGGTAAACATCTACAAATCGAATCCTGTTTACCCATTTCTGTGTTGTTTTGGGCAGGTTTGTTTGTTTTTTAACTTCTTTAAATCAAAACCCTTGAATTAAAGAGATGAGCCAAACACCAGCCTTACATTTCCTACCACATATCATGAGTCCTGTGATATCTAAAGTCAGGTGGGAAAGAGGGCAATTCTTTCATTCATTCCAAGGGGACTTTTGAAGCGACTTGCCTAGGGTCACCCATCTATCATCACTGTACTAGCATAAACAGAGCCTTTGTAGTTAGAGTGTTGGGCAGTAGAAAGTACACTTAGAATCAGAAGTACTGAGGAAGCCCAATTCCACCACCACCTACTGGCTGGTAGACCATGGTCAAGTGAAGTGTCCTGGAAGAAGCCTCTGGTGAAGGAATATTAGAACTGTTGCCCAACAGTGAGGTATCCTGAAGATTTCCTCTTTTCCCTACCCCTTGGATGACTACTCTACCTCTATGTAGGTACTTTAAGCATCTTCATTAGCCATTTGTATTCACTGATTTAGGGAAGTCAGAGCCAGGGACCAGATACTTACAAGCCTCTACCTAGTTTCCTTCCTTCTAATGCCTTTGCACCATAACTCCTGCCCTCTTGTTGGAGAATTTCAGCATACATGCTGATGTTCCCTCATATACCATAACTTCCCAGTCCTTCAATCAACTCAACTCCAATGACCTAAACCTCCACTACCCCTGAGCTGGTCATACCTATGATGATGCCATCACCCATAAGTGTTCCACTTCCATGTTTAAGAACCCCAAAATTCCTTATCAATCATGATGTCTAAAATCTTTCATCTCTCCTTCTGCTGAACTACTTCTAAATCTATTCTCCATCTTTACTATGACCTCTAATTCTTCAGTTCCTCAAACTATCAACCCTACTTTTGGCTAAACTCTCTTAATGATAGTAGTTAACATTTATATAGCACTTTAAAGTTTGTTAAAGCGCTGATTTTCCTGACAACAACCCTGTGAAGTAGGTACTGTTATTATCCCAATTTTATAAATGAGGAAACTGAGGGTGAGAGAGGTTAAATGACTTGCCCAGGGTAACACAGCTGCTGGATATCTAATGGAGAATTTGAATTCAAGTCTTCCTCCAGGACTCCAGGTCCTACACCTAGCTGTTGTAGTCTTGAGTCCTGTTCTGAAATAGGCCCTCACTGCTGTGAAACAATCCTTTTACTTCTCTTTCTCTATCTCTCACCACAATCATTGTTACAAACCTTTTCTCTCTTCAAGGCTCATACAACATCTTCACCCACCACCCTCTCATCTAAAGATCCACATAAGAAGATCTCTGTTCTCCCTCTCTTCTTATTTCACATCTCTCCTGATATTATCTCCCTTTACTCCAGTCCCAGACAAACAGGTAGCTCTTCTCTCTACCAAAACCAATTCTTTCATATGCACTCTTGATCTCATCCCCTCCTGTCTTCTTTAGCAGATTTCCTCCTCTATTTTCTCCACTCTCTTGATAACCTTTAGTATCCCCTAAGTTTCTCCCATCCTATCATTAAATTCTACTATCCCTTCTAACTACCATCTTGTATCTCTCTTCTCCTCAGCTAAACTCCATTCAAAAAATAAAAAGATCTTTACTCAATGCTTGACACTTGCCAAGCCCTACCAATGATTTTTTAATTACCCAATCTAATGGTCTTTTAGTACTCATCTTTCTTGACCCCTGCTGCCTTTGACACTGTTAAATGTCTCTCCTGGATACTCTCCCCCGTCACTTATCTCCTCTCCCTCCTGCCTAACCATTCCTTCTCTGTCTACTGGATCTACATTGATGTCAGACCCAAGGCCTTGTCCTCAGCCCTCTCCTCTTGCCCTTCTATTCTACTTCATTCATTTTCATTAGCTCTTGGGGATTCAATTATCCCCTCTCTGCCTATGATTCTCAGCTCTATAAATCCAGCCCTAGGATCTCTCCAGAGCTTCAGTCCCACATCACCAATTACCTATTAGACATTTCAAAATTGATATACTGGAGACATCTTTAACTCAATATGTCTCAGATTGATCTTTCCCCAAAAACTTTCCCCTCTTCCAAATTTTCCTATTGCTGTTGACAATACTGAGCAGGGAGCAAGCCTTAGACTAATGTTCAGGGCCCTCACCCCTAACAATAAAGTGATAAAGTATACCAGCAAGAACACTTGGCAACATTTAAAAAATCCATTGGTAGAAATCTGGGGCTGCCTCTCTCCTGATAAGCCCCTGTGAGAGAATAAAACGCCCAAACTTTAACAGCAGCACAAGGCTGCTCTCCACTCGGAGACGGCCTAAAGCTGATGGTGCATGGGAAGAAGGCTTCTAGTAACTGAGCAGGGATGAGTCTCTGTCCTCCTATGTGGACCACCACCTAATTCCTTCTCCTTGATTACCACTAGTGTAAATGAGTACATGGGAGGGGGGGTGCAGCAAGCCTCACTCTGCCACTGGGATGGACTGCCCAGTCATTACCACTCCCATAACCTCCCTCACAAGACTTAATAAACCCTTGTAGTGGTTGGCCTTTCCAGGTGTCTCTCCTTCCTTGAGGAATTCAGACACCATCCTTCCCATCATCCATGTTCTCAAACTCAATGTCATCCTCGACTCTCACCTTTCACTCATGCCACCTATCCCATCAGTTGCAAAATCTTGTTGCTTCTATCTCTACCATATCTTGTGCATAAGTCCCCTTCTCTCTACTCACACGCTAAGTTAGTTCAAATCCTCATCACCTACTATTGTGAAACTCTAATCAGTGTCCCTGCCTCAAGTCTTTCCCCAATTCAACCTATCCTCCACACAGCCACCAAAGTGGGAAACCACAGGGAAACCATATCACCCCTCCCCTCCTCTCCACCTTAAACTCGAATGGTTCCCTTTTACTTCTAGGATCAAATATAAAGTCCTCTGTGGGGCATTTAAAGTTCTTCACAACCTGGCCCCTTCCTGTCCTTCCAATTTTCTTCACATTATTCCCAACCAAGTATTCAAGGATACAACTACATAAGCCTACTTGTTCCTCACACAAATTCTCCATCCCCATATCTTTGCATTGGGTGCCCCGCCCCCTTACCTCTATCTCTTAGAACCCTCTACCTTTCTTCAAGACTCAGCTTAAGGGGCAGTTAGGTGGCACAGTAAATTGAGTACCAGCCCTGAAGTCAGGAGGACCTGAGTTCAAATTTTACTTCAGACACATTAGCTGTGTGACCCTAGGCAAGTCACTTAACCCCAACTGCCTCCCCACCAAAAAAAGACTCAGGTTAAGTGCCTGAGTTCAAATCTTACCTCGGATACATTAGCTGTATAACCCTGGGCAAGTCACTTAACCACAACTACCTTTAAAAACAAGACTCAGGTTAAGCACCACCTTCCACAGGGAGCCTTTCCTGGTAGTGCTTTGCCCCACTTAAGGTACCTTGTATCTACTTTGTACATATTTTGTATATCCCTACACATAAGCGTGTTTTCTCTCCTCCACCCCCATTAGAGTGTAAGATTCTTGAAGACAAGGCCCCTTTTCACTTTTGTCTTTGCATCTCCAACACTGACTCCAGTGCCTAGCCTATGTAAAAGCTCCTGAGGAAACTGGGACTGCAAATTACTTCATTGAGCTTCAGTTTCTTCATTCATAAAAGTGGAATAAAAATTCCTGCCCTAACTACCACACAAGACAGACTCCTGTGAGGATCAAAATAGATAGTAAATATAATTTATTAGGCTCTGGCTATATGCCTGACCAACCAGTGGATTGATTCCTTGAGGGGAGAATAGAAATCAATGAGGAGGGCAGTCCATCCAGTGGTTAAAGTACTACCCTGTAGCACAAACATACACACACACACACACACACACACACACACACACGTGGTATGGCTTGCCCAGGAGAGCCCTTTGGCAAATGACAAGAATTCTAAAGCTTGATACCATGGTGTATTTTATCTAGTTTGAAGATGACAGAGAAAGAAGCAAATCTGAATGCCCCAGAGTTAGACATGAATAGAAATCAGTTTTTCAAAGTGTCTTTCATGGGGGTCATGTCACTAAAGAATCAAAAATAGCCCCCTGCTTTGGGAGTCAGACAGGCCAAGCAGCCAACACCACCCCACCCTGGTATCAAGGCCTTGTGAGTACTGCCAGAACAGTCAGGCAACTCAGGATGCCTTATCGGAAAGGAAAAAGACCACAAGGCTTCCTGACCCTCTGCATTGACATGGCGCATTATTTACTCCTCAGGGAGGAGATAGCTGGTGCCAAGCCACACAAAATCTTGACAGGCCCCACTGACACAGCAAAGAGGGTTCACAATGAACTCAGTTTTTAAGGATAGAACACAAAAGTGTGGGAAAAAAAATACAGGAATTGCTCACATTTCTAAAGTGATTTCAAGTTTACAAAGCGACTACTTACTACAAACCCTAGTTAAGCCAGGAATACAAATATTATCATCTCCATTTTAGCTCCCTTGGTCTCAATTTCCTATCAGTTAATTTAGGGAGTTGTGATGAACCATAAGGTCCCAATCCTTAGAGAAATTCACAATTACACAGCTAGTAAGTGGCATTGCTCACACTACAACTCAGACCTTCTGAGACCTAGCTTAGGGATCCTTCTCCTGTACCACCCAGACAATAAACACCACTTTTTTCACCAATGAAAACTAAACAGTCCTCTATTCCTCCTAAATACTTGGCCCTGAAATAAAGGCTCATGTGCATTTAACAAACTTTTTCTTTAACGTAACCAAGTTCATTAATTTGGGAGCCTGTTATTATCCCACCCAAGGAACATTTGCAAGGGGAACAGAAATCAATTACCATCCAACTGTTTAATATTTTAAAGGTTCTCTCTCTACAAACATGTTAACATTAAAAATTGTGTTGACATGTAGGTCTCAAATAGCAGCCGGAAGGCTTTGACCAAAAAGCCAGATTCCTGTAGATCCTGGTTGAAGGCTGTAGGGCCACAATTTGGGGGCAACTCAGCATGTGCCATTGTCTTGCCTCCCACTGTTAGCAATTTTACAGAGAATGTGGCTTAGTAGAGAGTGTGTTGGACGTGGAGTCAGGAAGACCTTGGTTCACAATCCCACTTTTGATACTTATCAGCTGGGTGCCCACAGGAAAATCAGATCTCATTTATAAAATGAACGGGTTGGACTTTAAGCCCCCCCCCCCCCAGTTCTAAATCTATTATCTTAAACCATGCACAATTTACCATCATTACTTCAGGAATTTTGAGGAAATCCCAAGGGTCCTATAAATTTTTTTTCTTTTCTATTTCTTGATGCTGTGATACCAACTACTAAAAACCAAAGAGCAGGCTCCCTTTTTTCTTCATAAAGCAAAATGCCTAAAGCAAGATTTTTTAAAACCTGGAAGAGATTAGGCTGTTTCTATTCAGGGCTTCTCTTCCAACAGGCCTCTTTGCCCCTCCATGCAACCTAGTGTAAGATCCCATTTCAAATCAGGAATGCTCTCTGCCAGTCACAGGGATTTTTGCTTTCCAATTTGTATGCTAAGAAAGCTCAGACACAATGAAATCTCAGCTGAACTGACTTTTCAAGGTGCCAAATCAGTCTTTGCTAAAAAGCACTCTCTTGGAAGAGAATTGTTTCTCCCTCTGACCCCATTGTGCATATTCCTTCTTCACAAAATGACCTAACCTCAGGGCCTATGCAGAGATGGAAACACCAGTCAATAGGCTCAAGGAACACTTACCGGCTTGAAGGGACCTTGGAGTTCATTCAGTCAAACCCCCATTTCCTGAGGATTACAGAAGGGATCACAGATCACAGCTGGTAAATGGCAGAGCCCAAAATTAAAAGCCAGATATTCTGGCTTCCTATCTCCAAAAAAGCACCAGATTTAATCCTTTTTATTGTCTTTTTTGAGAGCTTTATAACCTTACTTTGGACTATTTCACTGGGTTATTGTGCTGTCAGAGCTTTGTAAACCCTTAAAATCCTATAGAAAAGGGAGTTTAGCCTAAATGAAAAGTCCAGGGCCCTGACCTAGGAAGCACCCCAAATTTTTCAGGACTACAGAGGAAGGTTTATAAATTAAGTTATACTAATCATTAACACCTCAAACTTTCTTTTAACCCTTACCTACCATTAGGATATACAATAGTTCCTGCCTCCAGGTACATTATCCTATAACTAAGCAGAGGGGCAAATATGTAGAATGAACATTGGATCTGGAGGCATAAGGTCCGAGTTCAAATCCCAGCTCTGTTACATACTATGTGACATTGAACAAATTATTTTCCCTTCTCTGGGGTTCAGTTCCTTGTCTCTAAGTCTATAGCATCGAAGCTTGGACTAGGTGATTACTCTAAGGTCCTTTACAATTTCAAATGTAATGTGTGGTAATACAAACTTAGTGGGACAGATAGAATGAAGGTCTCAGGTCTGTGTTCAAGCTTTCGGGCTCTTCTAGAAGTTCAGAAGAGCTTTAAGTGTAGGTTTTTGTTGTTGAGTCATTTCAGTGGTGTCCTACTCTCCATGATCCCATTTGGGGTTTTCTTGGCAAAGATACTGTAGTGATTTGTCTTTTCCTTCTCCAGCTCATTTTAGATGAGGAGGCCCAGGCAAATAAAGTTGAGTGACTTGCCCAGGGCCACATAGCTAATAAGGTCTAAAGCCAGATACGAACTCAGGTCCTCCTGATTCCCAAGCTGGCACTCTATTTCACCACAGCTGTCCCTTCAAATGTTAGTAGGGCTCATCATATTATTTTCACTTACACAGTATAAGACCAAAGTAAGAGAAAATGTTTGAGCTCAGAAGCCTCTATAGACTTCCAGGATCACACAGAAAGATTGTTTCCCAGCACAGTGCATCTGGCATGAAACAGAAGTAGTGGGAAACATTCAAAATCCAACCTGTCCTCATTCATGCTTTCATTTGTTGGCATCACCACTGCAAAAGTATGACCCAAAATAACTCATCAAGCACCAACACAAATATGGGAAGAATGTGAAGACTAGGAATGTCTTGATATTGAAGGGGATGGTCAAGGCCCTGGCATTTCAGATTTAATTGTTACCTAGCATTTCATTAGCCAGATTTCTCAGAGAGCTGTGGACAAGCAATGGTTTCAGTACCTAAACCAACAGATTTATAATTGATAGATGAAATGTTAATATATTTTTTTTAAATCTTGCATCCTTTGTATAAACTATGTAAATATTCTTACTAGTTACTACTTATGCTTATAGATGTGACTATTGAACATCATCTGCCATTTGGAAAATGACTTGGTATTCCGTAACAAACTCCAGTTCATCACAATCCCTTCAAGGCAAAGGAGCCACAAATGAAAAGGACTGGGAGGGCGATGCGAGTCCTCTGTACTACTTTCCTTGCACCTATCTAGGGACATTAATAGCAAGTGACTTATCATAATATTTCTAGTCAACTTTAAGACCTGGGCAGGATCAGTTGATAGTTGTGATTTAGAAGCAAAATCTCCTAACACACAATGGGAGGAAGGAAGCGTGGCCTTTGGAGAATTTAGCGTAGGCAGCTAATGACAATGGATAGAGCAAAGGACCTGGAGTTAGAAGACCTAAAGTCAAATCCTACCCCACACTTACAATGCTGTGTAATTCTGAGCAAACCATTTAATCTCTATATCCGTTTCCTCATCTGCAAAATGGGGTAACAGTACTTACTTCCAAAGGTACATAATGTTTATAAAGCACTAAAGAAATGCTATTGCTAAATTACTATTGCCCTACTTCCAGGAAATATGAGGCTCAACACTGATTAGGACTTTGGGATGATTCAGCAAACCCTGGTCCCTTGGTCTTCAGGGCAGTTGCTCACTTCTCATCTCTTGCAAGGCTACTGTCCTCCCCTCTCCTTGAGGAAGGGGCAGGGGGAGAAGATTCTGTTCTTTCAGACCATCACAACCCACTACCCTTGAGGCAGAATACACCAAGAATTTCTTTCCTGTCCCACAGGCATTTATCTCCAGTGTCCACTCCAAATACTTGGCCAAAGGAGGGATACACTAGAAATACTGATATAATTCACCCGGTTCAAGCCTACCTTGCCAGAACAGATACCTAACCATAACCTGGTCACTCCTTGTCTAACTTATTTACCCCCTTACCTATCTTGGCAAGCTCCACTTAAGAGCAGTCACATCTGCTATCCAATCCTGTGCACTTACCAGGTTTTGAAATAACCTTATAAATATCACAAAGACCCTAACTTTTCATCTTCACAAATTTAAAACTACTACCCAAATTCTTAGGTGCCACATTGTAAATGCCCTCCCCTTCACCTTGTCATTTCAAAAGCAAATTTTCAATTTTAGCTAGAAAATATCCAATTGTAGCAATATCAACTTAAACGCCATCACTTAACAGCTTTTCAATTCTTCACCATTTTAGTAGTAAATTAGCTAAATATATAAATTTAAGTTCATTAAGGAGAATAAAGTCTAAATTTTGTGTTAAGGTATAGTAGAATCTCAGACTCAATTTGCATTTCTAATTGATCTTTGGACATGTCCTCCCACTTGTATGATTAGAGGCTACCTAGGTCCCTTTTAGCTCCAAGATTCCAGGATCCTGAAGTCTTAGTCACTGAACACCTTTTTAATCTGATATTGAATCTTCAGCATTTTACATAATTGGTAACTAACTAGGCAACTCTTAACACTAAAATAAAGAAAAGGCAACTGGACTTGCATCAGTTGCCAAGAGAGAATTCCCTAATCTTTGAGTTCCCTGTACCAATGAAATTGCAGGTCTCATTTTCTCCTGTAGAAGTGGCATCCTCTGGTAATGTCTTCTTTAGATGCTTAATTGAGTAACAGGATGATCCTGGGTTCTTGAAGTATATAGCAGCAGAATAAATTGTGGCATATGCTAGAGAGTTAGGAAGGCATACCGGCAATCATCTATTTTTCAGTCACTTGTCTAAGTTCTGAAAGACTCTTCAGCTTATTGGCCATAAGGCAATGATTTTTGCAGGCACAGTGACTCCCACAGAAGGGTTACAATCTTGCATCATGGAGAACAGCCACAAGTAAAATCACAGATCCTTCATGTAGTAGTAGAATGAAACAATGACAACTTAGTAACTCAAAGATTCTCACCTTTCAATAGTACAAATGTGTTTTTTTAATTTTTATGTAAAGTGCCAACTTTATGTACAAACTATTTAAAAAAGAATAAAGTAAACTTTTAAAACCTGCTTTGCAGCAAGCAGTGAGGGTGCCATTTTTCCAACTATGTATGGATCTGCCTAGAAACCAAGGGTTTAAATCTGTCGCATTAAACTAGCTTAAGGGGTCTCCCCATTCTAAAGCCAAAATGGCTAAGACATTCAAGCTACAGAAAGCCATCTAAGACCAGTCTTCTTGCTAAGGCATTAACACTTTCATTTTCAGATCTTTCACAAAAATCTGAGTAGCTTATGTCAAGTACCACCACATCCTAAGCAACACCACTTGCAAACGTTAAACAAGATTTTTCTGAGGTAGCTACACAACAGTCTCAAATGCCAATAACAGTCATTTCTTAGTACAGTCATTTCACTGTGTAGCATCAAAAGTAGCTGATTTTCCCGGTGGAAAAAAAAAACCAGCTAAGTGATAGCATATCTTCAGTTCATCTAGAAGTCTGCATCCAAGGTAAAAGAATTCTCAGTTGGACTTGACATCACTCCCATTCTCTGATATTCTCCTACTCTCTTCTCAAAGAAGTTGGTTTTCCCTTCCAATGAGATATTCTCCATAAAATCAAATGGATTTTCTGCTCTAAAAATCTGAAAGACACAAAGTTCAAATCAATATGAATCCAGACCAGCCTTCTTTATATACCATATTTAGCACTACGACAAAAAGTATTTACCTTGCTAAAACCTAGTTCCAACATAAGTCTGTCTGCTACAAATTCAATATACTGCTTCATTAAAGTGCAATTCATTCCAATCAACTTTACAGGCAAAGCTTCAGTCAAAAACTCCTATAGAGAAAAAAGGAAAAAAAACTATGTTAGAGTTTTTAAAGAGCTACAACTTAAAAATGATTTACATTTTGAAACAAAATTGAGAAAATGGTCATATTACCTACCTGTTCTATTCTAACAGCATTGATGATAATTTCTTTTACTTTTTCCTCTGAAGGCTTGTGTACCAGGTGTTTGAACATTAAGCAGGCAAAATCGCAGTGTAAACCCTAAAAGAATATTTAAAACGATATTCCTAAGATAAATCATTAAGCCAACAAATTTTTCTGTCAAACAGTTATGATTTAGAATACAAAAATTACATTATTGCCTTTGTTCTACTTAGGTACATTTGCACAGAAGCCTACTTTGATACCTCCCCAAGGCATGGAATTGCCTCTGGGTGCATTCTCTGATAATGCCAGTACAGTGCAAAGTTTTGGAAAAGTCTACGCCACACTGGAAACATTTTGAGTACATATGTGACAGATTGCGTTCTGATGATTAGCCCAGCTAATTCTAGAGTAGCTCATCTTTAAAAATAAATTAACTCTTTGGCCAAACAAAGCAACACATGAAACAAATCAAAATAAAGTGTTACAGTTTCCCCATGATCCCCTTCCACTTTGGCAGAAGCTATAGTAGAATGGGCAGAAGCCACTAAGAACCAGTTTTTAGGCTACATATTAACATTAGCTGCTACTAGGTACTTTTTCTGTGAGATTCTAGTTCACTAAACAACTAGACTCACCACTGGGAGGAATTAACAATAATGCAGTCTCACTTTAAAAAATGAAATAAGAAAGTTGCAATTTAAGAAAAGGATTCCCTTTAAGACAAATAAAGGAGTTGGTTTCATGGAGTACTTGGTCACTTGCAATACTCATGATAACCTTAAAAAGACCTCCATGGAATTGACTGCTCATAATAACCTTAAAAGACCACCATTAAACAATAATGCTTATGTACCAATAGGTGGTATAGAAGACAAAGAGGTAGGGAAATTCTACAAAAAACTTCATAGGTTCATAAAAATAAAACTAGATTTGACAGGGCCATTTCAAATTAAACCAACAAATACTCAGTGACTTCAATGAAAATATGGACACAAGAAAATGGTGAAAAATGGCTCAGAGCTTGATACATCAAAAACATCAAACCTATATTTACTTTCAGAAAATCAGGAAGCACTCACTGGACATGCCCACAACCAAGTTCATTTTTTCCCACTAACAATGAAATTTTTCTTGACAGGAAACAACTAGCTACTAATGTGGGTGTCATTTCTAAATTGTATTTATCCAATTAACTTTTTGGATTAAAAAATTGAATTGATATTAAATTAGAATATGACTTGTAATCAAAATAGGTTTAACCTGACTAAACAAAGAAGAAAGTAGGAAATAGATAAAGGGGCAGATACATGACATTGCCATTTCCTAAGAAAATCTAACCAATGTAAGGCATTTATAAAGCCAAAAGAAAACTAGAAATTGCCTCAGCCAACAAACACCTCATCTCCTTTTCAAGCAGAGCTTTAGCAACTAAAGGCAACAAGAGTTAAAAACACTAGTTTGAAACTGATTTTCAGTCTAACTACCCACAAAGGAAAAAACAAATGCATAAAGAATGTCTGTCATCTAATGATACACATTCGGATGGACAGCCATACAGCTGGGCCATAAGCACACATATCCTGGATAGATGTTAAAGATAATAAATAAGATCAAGAACTAAATAAGGGAAAGCTAGATGCATTTGGGAAATTGTGATAACCTTTCAATGACCTGAAGCTTTTTCCTGAAACAACATCCCACTTTTTGAACATCAAGTCTTCCAGTGATGCTATAAAGATGAATATCATTAAATACCACAACCAGAATAATCAAAATCACAGGTCACAGATTTATAGGATCATATGTCGTAAACTCAAAGAGACCTTAGAGAACATAAGCCAAGCCCCTCTTAGACTGCAAGCTCCTCAATAGTCAGGGACTGATTCTGAGGGGCTGTTTTTTTGGGAGGGCATGAGGGGCTTTGTATACTTTCAAGTACACAGTGCCTAGCACATAGTAGATACTTAATAAAGGTTTGCTTGTTAGGAAACTGAAGAACAGAGGGGTGAAATAACTTGCTTGAGAACATAAATTTTAAGTGGCAGAGCTGGAATTTAGACTTTAGAATTTAGGTTTTCTGACAAATCCAGTGCTTTTTCACTGTTACCCTACTCAACAGGCAAATGACTGTCACTTGCTCAAGGTAATTTTCAATGGCAGAGCCAGGATTTGGGGCCAGGTGCCCTCTGATTTCATAGGATGTTCTTTCCACTAAAACATATTAAATAGATGACCAAAAAATGAAGGGAGAGGAGTCTTACAGTTAGAAGAAAACAGAGGAACGGCCTGTCTCTGTCTTTGTGTGTGTGTACTCTATCTTTTTTTGTTCTGGACCTAAGTTTATTGGTGTAGTAAATTCCCTCCACCATTATAGATCTGTAACTCTTCTGGTTTTTGTGGTTTTTGAAAGTTGCCTAGGTACACTAAGAAATTAAATGACTTTCCCAGGGTAACATAGTACCCATCTTATTACAAATCCTTCAAATGATAAGAAATATTTTTGGGGTTATTAACATCAGTTCCAGAAATGCCTTTCTTAAACTGATCTAAAGGCTTCATTACAATGCCTCACTCATTTGCTAAATATGAAGATTGTACTTTTAAGAGAAGTAATGTCACATTTCTTACATAATAATCAAAATGAAAGAGTCAAGCTAGATTTCTTTACCAGCTCCCAGAGTTCTATCCTTGACTGCCTAAATGAACTATTTAATTTTAAGAGTTGCATCAAAACAGCACACCTTGACCTCACTCACTGAAAGTTCATATAAAGAATCAATTTCTCAGACTTAGGTCGGAGCTGTATTGCCATGGAAAAAGCCATCTAAAACATAATCATCTTATTTAATATCCCATCATTCAATTCAAGAAACATTCTACCATTGTCAAATCACTCTAAATGCAGTCATTAGAGATACCAGAACCAATCAAACCTTCTTTAACAATTTCAACAACATTGAAAAGGAAAATCTAGAATTTGCAGAATATTGGGAATCAAGTTCAAAGTTCTTTAGTCAGGAACTTGGATTAGGAGAGAGAAAGAGTAAAAGTCACATTTTAACCTCAGTCAATTCAATTCAGCATATATTTATTAAGAGCTTATTATGTGTAATGCATTCTACTGAGCATTCTAACTGTAATCTGAATTTAAGCAGCTGCACTGGTTGGACCAAAGGTATCTAACATTTGAAAATGACCACTATTTTATAATGTTAAAAACAACAAACAGGTGCAGCTAGGTGGCACAGTGAGTAGAGCACCGGCCCTGGAGTCAGGAGGACCTGAATTCAAATCCAGCCTTAGACACTTGACACACTAGCTGTGTGAAATTGGGCAAGTCACTTAACCCCAATTGCCCTGCCTCCCCCCTTCCAAAAAAAAATGATAATGCATCTGTATAGAATTCTAAGATCTACTAGATTAATTATTCCAAAAAACTCTGAACTCACTAGTATTATATTACATTCAACAATCACGCACACAGAGTAAAGGAGTAAGGGTATTACTGAACGGAGGCATTGTGGTATGATAGAAAGAGGATTGACTGGAGGAACAGAGGATCTGGCTTCAAATCTCACATTTAATTCTTCCTACTTATGTGATCTCGAGCAAGTCACAACTCCCTTGACCTCTACAGAATAAGAGTGGCTGGAGTAGATGGACTGATGTCTGTTCAAGCTTTAAATTTATGACCCTAAAACTCCTCAAGAACTAGTCACATGGATAACTTTCATTTAGATAACCCGATTATACTTACAGAGATACACATTGAATTACCCATAGTTTGTTTATACATTTACCTCGTCTCTACTAATAAGTTCATTGGAAAATGTTAATCCAGGCATCAAACCTCGTTTCTTGAGCCAGAATATGGATGCAAAAGAACCAGAAAAGAAGATTCCTTCAACAGCTGCAAAAGCTACAACACGTTCGCCTGTTATAAAAAAAGTAAATCAAACTTTCCATTAACATCTAATGTTTCTAAATCTCAAAAGGCACAAGATAAAAAAATTCTAGCTCAAATACTACTCAGTATGACGCTACTTCATGGTGTTAAGAAAAAATTTCTTATAAACTGTAAAATGCCAAATGTAATTATCTTAGTTTAAGTTCCCCAAATATATTTACCATATGTTGCTTCTCTGTCCCCAATCCATCGCAAGGCCCAGTCAGCTTTCTTTTTAACACAAGGTAGCGTTTCAATGGCATTGAAGAGAAATTCCCTAGGAAATTTGCATAACATTAGGAATCAAAGTCATCTTTCTTCAAATTACAAGCTTCAATGAAGAGGGACAACTAATGACATTGACCTCAGAAATAATGCTAAATGATATGCTAAAACAATAAGAGTAACAGCTAGCATTTATAAAATACTTTAAGGTTTGCAAAGTGCTTTACAAATACTCTTATTTTGTCCTTACTGACAATCCTATAATAGTTAAAAAGTACTTAGCAGTATCTGGCTTCTAACCCCCATTATATAGATAAGGAAACTGAGGCAGAGAGAGATTGACTTGCCCAGAGTCACAGAGGTAGTTAATGTCTGAAGTCAGGTTTGAACTTGGGTCTTCCCGATTCCAGCTCAAGCATTCTATCTACTGTGCCACCTAGGCAGCCTCCAGCTATTATTAAGAGGCAAGAGAAAAGTATAGTGGACAATGAGCTATCCATTTAAAGCTGACAATACTTGGGCTCAAGGCTTGCCTCTGATAAATATGCCTATGTGACCCTAGGTAAGTCACTTAATTTCTCTGGGCTCTAAGCAACTCTCTTAAGACTAAGTTGCAGAAAAGGTACCCACAGGAACTGATAAAACTATCTTTACTTGGGAGATTCTCTATACAAATGAAATCGCTATTGAGAGGTAGTGTGAACCAATCTCAAGAGTTTGGAAGAGTTCAAGTCTCACCACAAAGTACAACAGTGGCCATGTGAACCTCTTCTCAATGTCTTACAGAAGGTTATTTTATATCTTATTTGAAACCAATTCATATTTTAAGAGCAGACCACTTAAACCCAAAAGCTTCCACAGGCCCTTGCTTCTTAGCTCTCTGGAAAGCAATTTAACCATAATTTTATCTTGTGTATACATTTTCAAAGTAGCAGTAAATACAAAACACCGATCATAAATCATAACTAAAAAAAAAAAAGCCTGCCTCATTGCAAAGATATTTAGAAGTGGAAGGGACCTTAGAGGCTGTGTACAATCCAACCCCCTCATTTTACAAATGAGGAAACTGAGGCAAAGAGTGGTTAAATGATATGCCCAGGATTATGCAGCAAGTGTCTGTAGCAGGATTTGAACCTAAATCCAGTGCCCTAACCACTACTAGGCTGTGGGAGACAGTTAAAATGGAAAGAAAAGTGATAGTGACATCCCACTTAATATGGTTAACCTTCACTATAGCTCATCTTCTCCAACTAAGCTGCCCTTAATTTCCCTGTTTTTATAAACAGAGAATACCATTCCCTCAGGCTCCCAAATAACACCTGTCTTAAACTATACCTGTCTTTTTGTTCCTTTGTAATGTCCTTCACATTCCCCACTCTACTGCCTTAGTTCAGACCCTCACACAATATGGTAAAAAGAACATTGGATCATATCAATCAAAAATAGCTTCCCCCTTTACTAGCTGTGTCACCTCAGGCAGGTAACAACTTCTTTGTATTTCAATTTCCTGAGCTATAAATCAGGATATTTACTCAGCCAATTTCATAGATCTTGCGAGGATCTAAAATAAGATGACATATATGAAAGTTCTTTGAACTGTTACCTTACTAGCCCTCTTAATTTTTAATCTAAATTCAACCTACCTCCCTCAGCCCCCATGGTTCTATAGTCTTTTAGGAAGATCTAAAAGTTTAAACTTATTGCCATTAAAGGTGCTCAGTTACTTAACTCTTACTTTATATATTCTACTCTCCACTCCACATGTACTTTGTTTTCTCAATTCCACACCTTGACTTTTCCTGCACATCCACATACCCCACCTTTAAAATCCAACTTAATGGTTACCTTCTCCATTTACTCATCAGAAGTAGTCTTGGTCTTTTTAGCTCCTAGCATTTTATTGTATAATTTAAGTCAGCATATAATGTGTGTGTATATATATATCTGATTTTCCCTATTTATTATATAAACCCTTGAGGACAGAAACCACATACTACTCATTTTATCTCTCCTACAGTTCCTAGTTGTTAATGTAATATCCTTAATTTATTTGTGGAAGAAATGACTGAATTAGTAATCAAGAGACTTCATCTCAGTTTTGCTACAGCTAGGTGTTACCTTAGGGAAATTACTCCACTCTCAGGTTAATCTGTAAAATGAGAAGGCTGGATTACTATTGTTCATAGACTAGATTTTAAGATCCCCTTAATCTCAAAAAGATTAAACAGACATCTAATAAGAGCAAATACACAGACAGAAAAGAAACCTATTTGGTCTGCTCTATCTCTCATAACCTGGAACCAATTATGAACTCTTCCAAATATTATTGATTCCTAGGAATCTGCTCATCCTAGTTTAAAATATTAAAATCTTTATACCCAACCAGATATTTAAATACAGCTAATGATGAATTATCAAGTCCTAAAAATCAAATACATCTACAGAGCTAGCAAATACCAACCTTTCTTTGAAGTCCTTAATATAAGTGTCAATAAGGAGACTATACATTTCAGAATGTATGTTTTCCATAGCGATTTGGAAGCCATAGAAACAGCGAGCTTCAGTTATCTGTACTTCTTGGCTGAACCGCTCCACCTAGTGGACAAACATCAAGATTAAACATTAAGTAGGCTGCAACCTATCCAGCTAGCCAGATACCAACTTGAGTGTTTGACTTCCAGCTACTTAAGGTTGAGTCATGAGACCAAGAGGAGATTCCAGGGCTTTTATTTTGGAATCAGTGTTAAAACCTAAAGCCACCTAAACCAGTTGGCAAAAATGTTTACAGATTATTCAGAAAATGAACATTTTTCTCATATAAAGATGTTACCTGTCTTCATGCTACTTTCTACTTTATAAGGAAATTAGGACAACATGGTCAAAACTGAAAAGGCCTTTCTTCAGAATGTTTTTTTTTCATTCTAAGAGACTAGATGCTTCCCACAAACTTACCAAATTTTCATTTACTATGCCATCACTTGCTGCAAAGAAAGCTAACACATGAGATATGAAGTATTTCTCCTCAGGCTTCAGTGCTTCCCAGTGCTGAATATCCTTAGAGAGATCCACCTGAAGTTCAAAAGTTTAGTTTCAGTACAAAAGGAATTTGAGCTTTCCTTAGGGAAGTATGTAAGATTTTTCTTTTTTCCCTCAGATGCGCATCAGTTATAAAACCTAACACCCATTCACATGAGAACATGCCTTATCTTCTCCTATTCGTTTGCACACTCTGAGGATCAGACTATACCAGTTTTTAATATTTGTATCTTCAGTCCCTAAGACAGTAGTTATAACTAGCAGGCAGGAAGCAAGTCCAGACTTGTGATTTCATCAGTGTAGGGGCCTGGGAGTATGGAATCAGTGCCTCTCCCTTGTCATTTATAAAGAATGGCCAGAAAGGCTGATAGGTTATTAAGTGACTTTCACTCACATGGCTACTTTTTTCAGAGGCAGGACTGGAACCTTAGTCTTCCTGTCTCAATCTCAGCCCTCTTCTGTATCACAATAACATTCAACAAAGGGTTTTCAGTGCCATGAGAAAAAGTTTAAATAAGGCCATGCCTGCCCTAAAAGAAATCTACTATACTAAAGAGGAAAAATTTCAAAATGGCTACAAGGGGTAAGATGAATGCAAGTCTCCACTTCTAAAAACGAGGTCGAAGGGATCCTTTTTTCTAATAAAGCGCTACTGAAATGTAGTTAAAGTTTAAAAGACACTTCCCCAAATCCTGACAACCGGGTAGGGAATCTCACCTCCTCAGCCGTCCAGAAGGAGGCCTCTGCTTTCTTATACATGTGCCAAATGTCATGGTACTGAATGGGGAAGATGACAAAGCGCCTGGGATTCTCCTTTAGGAGTGGTTCATCTTCATTGCTGGGGAGGGCTTTAGCTTTTACCTACATACACAAAAAGGCAAATTTTTAAAAAGTCCCATGAAGAAGCTTTCATAGGAAGGAGAGGAGAGGGAGAAGTAGGGTTAGGGGAAAGTAAGGAGGGGGGAAGGGACGAATGAGAATGGGGGGTAGACAGAACAGAGGGAGAGCATCGAGGCGGGAAAACCGAGAGGGAGGAGAAGGGGCGGGGAAAGGAAGGAGGTGGGGCGGGGAGGGGAGCAGGGATTGGGTAACCAGGAAACAGCTGCTCTGAGACAAAGACGAATTTGGCGCCAACGCCAAATTCCACCGGCTTCACTTTCTCCGCACCCCACACCCCGCATTTCAACACGCAGCTTCTTCTCCCCGCAGCCCCCACCCCCACCCTCGCCTCCTCTCCCCGGCAGCCAAGGACGACTCACCGGTTCCGAGGGCTCCTGGAAAATCTTCCTCGCCGTCTTACTGGCCAGGATGCGGGTGCTGTTCACGGAGGGAGGCTGCAAAAGAGGCAAGCGCAGGCGTACCCCGTGAGCCGGAGGTCAGGGAGCGGGGGCCACCTTGCCCCCACCTGAGGCCTCGGCTGCTAGCTCACTTCTCCTAGGCCCCGGCCACTCCGCCGCACGCCTGCTCGTATGCGGATGTTCAGACACACACACACCGCCGGGTTCTCCTTGTCCTGTACACACTTCATTCATTCAATAAACGTCTATTAAGCGCCTACTATGTGCCAGGCACTGTGCTAAGTGCTGGGGATTAAAAAAAAAAGAGGCAAAAGGAAGGCGCGTGCACACAAACATACACATCAACACACACACGCATACACAAGCACACCACGCACCGTATTCTCCTTGTCTGTAAGCTGGAGCGCCTTTAGAGGAGAAAGGCGAAGTTGCTGCTGGTCTGTGACTGTGGAGAGCGGGGAGCGGGAGGACAGCATGGCGGCGGCTGAAGGGCGGGCGGGTTAGGCGAGAGCAGGAAGCAGAAGACGAGTTAGCCAAAAGCAGCTGAGACAGGCGTTCCTGACAGGTCTGAGCTGAAGCATTCAAAGTGACCGGAGCGCTCTTCCGACCGGCCTTATATCCCATTCGAACTTGGCGCCATATTCCCTAGCAGACCAATCAACGGGGGAGGGCGAACCCATTCACCGTCCTCTCATTGGCCCTGGGGCTGAGTAAACCCGCCCCCTCCCTCTACCATTGGTTGGAAGAGTCGCGCGGGAGATTCGAGAGATGCCCGGGGCGGAGCCGCGTGCGCTTTCCCGGGCCTTTGAAATGACCTGGGAGGACTTCCTGCTGCGCATCCTAGCGACCTGGGACAGACGTCAGAGGTGCCGGGGCATTTAATTGTACCTAAGAACTGCCAAGCAGCAAGGGACTAGCCCAGAAAATCGCTGCCTTCTTTGCACGGAAAAAAAGTGTCCTCTATTAAATCCCACTGACCTATGTCCCTTTCCACACCCATTCTTGACAAGCTATATTAAGATTCCTGGCAAATGAGGACTGGAGGAAAAAGAATAAAAAAGGGGTGGGTTTTTGGCTGGGGGCGCCGACAGTGTTTTGGTTTTTTTCTCCAGAAGTAGTGTCTAAAAATCCAAGTGGTCTCCGGGTATGTCTGGAGAAACTTCCGTTTCCGATTGAGGAATTTTCCGTGAATTGCAGTTGCAGAGTAAAGCAATAGCGCGGCTTTCGGTTGGGAAATAGTCAACTTTCTAAGACATTAATGAAGTAGAACGGGGTTCACAAGTCGTAAGACTTGGGTTAGAAACCTCACGGATCAGCTTTACTTTCTGCGTGGCCTGGAGCAAGTTACTCCTTTTTTCTAGTTTAATCCGGTTTTCTGGATTTGAGGGACTGGTAAAGTGGAAGGAGGTTGAGCCTAACGAGTCTCAGTCTCTTAATCTCTCTCTCTCTCTCTCTCTCTCTCTCTCTCTCTCTCTCTCTCTCTCTCTCTCTCTCTCTCTTTCTCTCCCTTTCTCAAAGCTTTTTTCCTTACACGTCATTCTGGAGTGGCCAAAGATTTCTCAACAGAACATCTGAAAATGCCAGTAAACCGTGCCAAATGAAATACAGAGTAAGAAAGTGATTTTGAAATTACTTTACAATCCACGTTATCTTGCATAGAGGCCTTGAGATGACCTTGAATCTGATACTTACTTGCTAACAGTCACAAAATTCAAATTAGTCTTGGAAAGCTAGAGTGACAGAGCTGGATTTCTACTTTTTTCCAATTAGATTCATAGATTTAGAGTGGGAAAGGAATTACTTCTCCCTCCCTACCTTAGACTAGAATCCATGTTTCTCTGAAATAAATCAGTAGATGCAGTTTGAAAATGTAATATCTATTTGTACCTGTCAGACTAACACAGTGCTGCCTCTTGAACTGTATACTCCAGTCTCCGTTCATATTAAGGGGGGGAGAGAATCAGGTTCATTGCATTATTCGAACCTAGCAAAAGTTACTAAAGATAATTCCCAAGGACTGTTAAATTATTGTTATTAGGGTATTTAATGTAGAGTCCCAATCCAAGGAGCTGTACAAAACAGACTGCAATTTGTGTTTTTTTCCCCTACTGAGGACAAAGGGTGTGGTAGGGAGGGAAGGAAGGGCAAACCTTGTTTTTTTGTGTGGTTTTTATGATTCATAGAATAATTAGTACATAGTATCTTGCAAACTGGAAAAAACCCAGGCAGGAGGTTGATGAAGTATAAGCCAAAGCTATAAGAAATTCCAGGTATGAAAAAATATAAAACCTAATTTAACTTAAAGACCTCATATATTCAAACATACTCAGCATTGTCTAAGTCTTCACCCCTTGGCCTAGAAATATACTTTTTTGAAAAGCTTTTTCTTTTAAAGAATTGCCTTCTCCCAATCCTATCAATTGTCCTGATTATAAAACAAAGCTATAAAGACTTTCCTCCAGTCTTTTGATTCTAGAAAGGAGAATGTCATTATGATAAAATCAAAGAATTTTATAGGGGTGAAGATTTCAGAGAGAAGAGACTGGACAGAGGGCTAAAGCACTGAAGCTGCCTTCTGCCTTCCCCTTCCCCCCATTAAAAAAAGTCTCCACCTGTGACATGTTTCATATAACCAATGTACCCCTGCTTTCTCTGTAGAATCATTCTATTTTGTTTTAACATGTATGTATGTATGTATGTATATACACATACGTATACATACACACATAGAGTGTGTGTCATAGTTTACAAAGCCATTTACATTTGTTATCGTATTTTCTTTTCTTTTTTTTTTTTTTTTACTTTTTTTTGAGAGGGGAAGGCAAGGCAGTTGGGGTTAAGTGACTTGCCCAAGGTCACATTGGTAGTAAGTGTGTCAAGTGTCTGAGGTCAGATTTGAACTCAGGTCCTTCTGACTCCAGGGCCAGTGCACCACCTAGCTACCCCTATCATATTTTATTTTCACATCAGCCTTACTATATCTTCATATGTCAGGTTAAGAAACTGAAGTTCAGAGAATTTGAGTGATTTGTTCAAAGTCATTAGAATCAATAAATTGCAAAGACAGATCTAGAGCCTAGGTCATGTAACTACAGATACAGTGTTCTTTCCGTTGAACCAGCAGCTCCCTCAATCTTTCTTTCTAGTCTCATGCTATCATCCTAATAGTCCAACATTTTGTCTCCATTCCCTACTGCCTAATCCTGGTTTTGCTAGACTTCCATCTACCTGATATACCCTCAATGTAAACTTTTCTACAATCTTTAATGCTGACACCATCAGTTCCCTATAGCTAATAAATTATAATAATAGCTAACATTTATATAATACTTACTATGTGCCAGGCGCTACGCTAAGTGCTTTTACAATTATCTCATTTGATCCTCATGGCAACCCTGGGAGGTAGGTGCTACTATTATCCCCATTTTACGGATGAAGAAATTGAGGCAGGAAGCAGTTAAGTGGTTTGTTCAGGGTCACATGGCCAAGAAGTGTCTGAGGTCAGATTTGAACTCGGGTCTTCCAGACTCCAGGCGTAGCACTCTATTCACTATACCGTCCAGTGACCCATGTACCCCAAATCGCCCTTCCAACATATGACATACATTACCCAATTATAACTTTAATATATCCTTCTCAAAACATTACCTTTTTGCTTTATTTCTCATGAACGTACACGTTGTTTCCTCCCTCTCCTCAAGCTGAATACAATTTCCTTGAGGACAGAAACTTTCACTTTTTGTTTTTCTATGCCCAGAACTTAGTAGTACTTGACATACAGTAGATACTCTACTCAATATTTAGTAAATCACTCAAAGATGAAACAAGACTGCTCCTGCCCTCAAATTTATAGTCTTTCCCTTCAGAAACTGATTTTAGAGTGTACACAATAACCACCTCTATTAGATCAAGAAGACAAGATTTAGGAAAGATTTCTCTCTTAAGCTCCAGATGCCCATCACAAACTGTCTTCTGGACAGTTCCAGTGAAGGAGTGATGAAAATTTGAAACTCAGCTTGAGGCATATAGGACTTAACCTTAATCTTAACCTTCCCTAAACCTGCTCTCCCTTTTAACTTCCAGCTTTCTGTTAAAGGTGCCACAATGTTTTCAGTAATCCAGATTCACAACCACCAAATTGTCCTCATCTCTTCCCTTTTCCTCGACCCTTATATCCAGTCATTTGCTGAATCTTCTTCCTTCTAATTCTCCAACATTGTTCACATCCTTCCATCCCCATCTCTCCACTCACATCCTAAATAGTTCAGACCTTATTCACATCTGGCCTCCTACTTGGTAAACCTGCTTCATGTATCTAAAGACAGAGTAGTAAAATGAAAAAAAAAAAGATTACTGGCTGTGGAATCAGTTGCTATTATTGAGTCATTTTTTAGTGGTTTCTTCATGACCCCATTTGGGGTTTTCTTGGCAAAGATACTGGAGTGGTTTGCCATTTCCTTCTCTGGTTCATTTACAGTTTAGGAAACTGAGGCAACAGGGTTAAGTGACTCGCCCAGGGTTACATAGCTAGTAAATGTCTGAGGCCTGCAGAAGCAAGGTTTTGAAAGCCAGAAGGCGGAACCAGGGCCAAGAGGGGAGCAGCCTTGGCTCCTCCACAAGATGAAGACTTCAGGAGAAACCCACCATCTAATTCAATCCTCTCACTTTTTTATACATGAGGAAACTAAAGTCTAGAGAAGTGGCTTGCCCAAGGTCACACATGTATTAAGTAATAGAAATTAGATTTGAACCCAGGTCCTCTGACTCAGCATTCAGTGTTCTTTACAGAGGCAGCTAAGGGATACAGTGATTAGAGTGCTGGTTCAGGGGTCAGGAAGACTTGAGTCCAAATTTGGCCTTAGAGACTTACTACTTGTGTGACCCTCAGCAAGTTGCTTAACCACTGTCTGCCTCATTTTCCTCAACTGTAAAGTAAGGATAATAATACCTACCTCTCAGGGTTGTCATGAGGATCAAATAAGATAATATTTATAAAGTGTTTAGCTTGGTGCCTGGCATACAGTAAGTATTTAATAAATGCTTATTTCCTTCCTTTATACTATGCTATAACAACAAACTCTTATTAGGTACTTAGTGGATAAAGAGCACCGATCAGGGTCTGGAAAAGGTACAAAGTTTTGATAAGATACAATCTCTGTCTTCAAAGAACTATTTAATTTAATTCATCAAGCATTTATTACACTCCAGACAAAATCTTCCAAAACAGTTCCTGCCTTTAAAGGAGTTTACATTATATTGCCTGGAAATAACAGGCACATAGATTAGTAAATACAAAGTATTCGAAAAGTAAATACAAAGTAATTGGATGGGAGCAGAAAACACTAATAATGGTGGGAATCGGGAAAGGACTCCAGTAAGAGAAGGAATTTGAGGTGAGCCTTAAAGGGAACCAGAGACTCCAAGAGGTTTGTTCCATCCCCCATCACCAAGCTTTTGGCCTGGCTGTCCTTCATGATCTGCCACCCACTGACCTCCAACACTTAAAATCCCTGGTTTCCTTCACGACTTAGCTCAAACACTGCTTTTTTTACAGGCGGCCTTTCCCAGTCCCCTCAGATGCCGGAATCTTTGCCTCCAGTCTAAGGCAACTTCCCATCTACTCTTTAGTATCTTCTATATAACTAAATCATTGATACATTGTGGCCTAGTGGATAGAGTTGACTTTGGAGCCCCCAAAATTTCCACTTCAGATCTTGGATAGCTCTGTGATTCCCTACATGTCACTTAACCTCCCAGTGTTCTATGCAACTCTCTAAGATTATAAATTGCATTAGAAGTGCTGGCCTGTACTATTAGTCCCTATCTCTCCCTATTTTTTTCCTTGTTGATTCTCCATCAGAATGTAAGCATTATGAACTCAGACACTGTTTTTGCCTTCTTTTGTGTCACCTAGTACTTAGCCCAATGCCTGGCAAATAGTAAGCACTCAATAAACGCTTGTTAACTCATTGACAACATCATTAGGCTCATAGGATCATAGAGCTAGAGCTAGAAGGGATTTGAGATGCCACCTAATCCAACCCTCTCATTTTATAGATGAGGAAAAGGAGGCCCAGTTTCATTAAGTGACTTACCTTTGTGATATAGCCTATATGTGAAGGCATGGATTCCTCCAATTCCAACCTGTGGGTACCTCTACCCCACCCCTCCAAAAATTGTGTTGTTGTTCAGTCATTTGCATTGTGTCCAACTCTGCATGACCCCATTTGGAGTTTTCTTGGCAAAGATCCTAGAGTGATTTCACATTTTCCTTCCCTAGCTCATTTTATAGATGAGAAAACAGAGGCAAAGAGTGTTAAGTGACTTGTCCAGGGTCACACAGCTAATAAGTATCTGAGGCCAGATTTGAACTCAGGTCTCACTGACTCCAGGCCCACCACTCTGTTCACTGTACCACCTAGCTTCCCCTCCAAAAACACCTTGTATTTATTTTACATATTTTTGTATATACTTAAATGCATAAATGTTGTTTCCCCTCAAAAGAATGTAATCCTAAGAGAGGAGATTGTTTAATTCTTTATATTTATATCCCCAGAACTTAAGGATATATTTAGATCTCACAGTGTCCATTATATAGTAGGAACTTAATAAACACTTGTTAATTTCTTGATTGGTCATGACAGAAGATAGAATGTTGTATAAAGGAAAACTGAAAGTAGGTCAGAATGACTGGCTCTCCAGTGTGTGAGGGAGAGAAACATAAAATCAATTTAGAAAAAGAGGTTGGAGCCTGGTTATAAGGGTTTTAAATGCAAAACAAGAGCTATTAGAGAGCTCACCAAGATTCTTAACCAGGGAATGACGTGGTCAGACCTGTGCTTTAGGAGTATCAGTATGGTAAGAACAGCATCCTATTCCTACCCTACCATAACACACACACACACACACACTTCCTTCATTCAAGTTAAGCTAGTTTTTCCTTAAAAGGTATTGAGATATTCCTCCAGACCTGGTCAGCTGAAGAGACTAGAGGCTTAAGTTATTGATATCTCTTCCTATCACCTGAGTACAAAGCAGTCATGAGGAGCTCCAGGGATCCTGGAAGGCTTGGTTGGTGGATCATGATACAGACAAGAGAGCTTGATTCAGATAAACCAACTCAAGGTGTCTTCAGTGCCTATCCCTGTTTTGAACATACTTCTGCTAGGTTTAAATAAATTTCTTTTTGTTGACTGTTGGATGTCTTATGAGTGTCTCATTGTGTTCCATTATTGAACCTGGATGACTAAAGGACTGGCCTTAGTAATACCCAGCCCAGAACAAGTGGGATGAAGGAATGATGAAGAAGGGACAAACTGAACAGGAGAACAATAATCCAAATAAGAGGTAATGATGACCACATCTAGGGTTACAATTGTATAAATAGGCACTGTGAGATATGGGAGAAATGCCACGGAGGTAGAATTAACAAAACCAAGAGTTGGCAATTGATGATATTGAGGAAGAAGAGAAGAAAGGAAGGAGAAGAGTTGGTAATGGGTTTGAGCTTGTGCACCTGGATAACAGGGAGAGTAGTGGTACTTTTAGAAATAGGCAAGTTAGCAAGAAGAGGGGGGAAAATAAATTCTACTTTGTATGTTACATTTGAGACTTTTAATTCATCAAAGACTGATGTATTCCATAATGCATATAGTATTTCATATAATATCATTAGTACAATGTTGGTGTTAAAAAGATGGAACTTTGTTTCCATGGGAAGCATGAGGTCATTAAAGGTGAATTATTTTTTCCTGAAGGCTGTCTAGGCCACTTTCTTCCTTTTGTTTGCCTCACGCCCCAATTCATTATCCATCTGTACTGTCTATTCCAATACACATAATGATGAATAAACTATAAGTTTTCTACCCAAATGAGAGTCCTTATCTAGGTAATAGACTTTTTTATCCACTTGGTTTTTTCCTTTGCAGAAATTTGTAGACCAAACTCTTTTGATTGGTTACATGTCTCTCCCAGGAAGCTCTGCAATACATTTTTAATACTTCTCTGAAGAATTACAAGTTATTTTTACACAGAAAGACATGGAACTATGAGTGAGAACAGGCTGCACCATATAACCACTGAGGAACCTTTAATAATGATAACAATAGTATAGAAGCTCTTTTTGTGGTGGCAAAGGATTGGAAATTGAAAGGAAGCCCAACAATTGAGGAATAGCTGAACAAGTTGTGGTGTATAATTGTCGTGGAATACTATTGTGCTACAAGAAATGACAAGCAAGATGGTTTCAGAAAAACCTGGGGAGACTTCTGTAAGCTGATGCAAAGTAAAGCGAGCAGAACCAGGAGATCATTGTACATAGCAACAGGAATAGTGTGCAATGATCAACTAGGAATGACTTAACTATTCTCAACTATTTTCACAAGGATGTAAGACAGTTCCGAAGGACTTAGGATGAAAAGTGCTATCTACCTCCAGAGGAAGAGCTGATCAAGGCATTCTTTATTTTTCTCATTTTTCTTTTTTGTTCTTCTTCTCAATGTGTTTTCTTTTGCAGCATGCCTTATATGGAAATGTATTTTGCATGACTTCACCTGTACAATCTATATCAAAGTGCTTGCCTTCTCAAGGAGAGGGGAGGGGAAGAAGGAAGGGAGGGAAAAATTTGGAACTCAAAAGTTTGAAAAATGTTGCAAATTGATTGTATGGGTAATTGAGAAATTTTTTTTTTTAAAAATTCAAGAAGAAAAAGTAAAGCATCTATATAGTACCTACTATGTGCCAGTCAATGTGCTAAGCACTTTACAAATATTTTCTTAATTGGTCCTCACAACAACCTGGCAGGTAGTGCTATTTATTATCCCCATCATACAATTGAGGAAACTGAAGCAAAATGAGGTTAAGTGACTTGCCCAAGTTCACAGAGCTAGGAAGTAACTGGGGTTGGATTTAAACTCAGATCTTCCTGACTCCAGCTCTCTCTCAACTGTGTCATTAAGAGATGCCATGATAGAAATGTATAATAAGAAGAAATGGGCTGGTCGTATGTCAAGGGTGAGGGATGAAAGATAGGCCATCAGAGTGCTCCACTATTACCTTCTTGATGTCGGGTGTAAGTAAAGAAAGACTGCAATTTTCTAGGTGCAAACACATACATCCCACCCCAGCTTGTGTCAAACCTAGGAGAAGATATAAACAAGAGTCACACAGGATTAGCAGGTAGGTATGAATGGAGATATACCTCACTGGCGAGAACCTCCACATTGAAGAGATCACAAATACACTGGAGTTTGAGATGCCTAAGGGACATTCCAAATACTTCTAGTAGTTTACTGGTGTTGCAAGACTGAAGGTCAGGATAGGGGCAAAGTTTGAATATGTAGATTAATTTGAGAGTTACCTGCAAGGATGAACTCATGGAAGCTAATGAGATCAAGAGAGAAAGAAGACACAAACTAAACAGGGAAAAGAGAAGAAAAGATAAAATATCTGGAGAGTCAACATAACTCAATGGAGTGATGTGGCAGCCAAAACAAGCTAATGTGATCTTGACCCAATTAAGAAAGACACAGCTTCTAGGAAAAGGAAGCTGTCCCACTGTGCCACTGTGCCACTGTGCCTTCATCACACCTCATCTGTTGTATTGTGGTCAGTTCTGGGCACCACTGTTTAAGAAGGATATTAATAAGCTAAAGTATCCAGGAAAGGGCAATCAGGATGCTGAAAGGTCTTGAATATTTGATTTAAGAGGATTGCCTGAAAAAACTGGAGAAGCTTTTTCTAGTGAAGCAAAGACTCAGAGGGGTTATGATTAGCCATTTTCAAATATTTCAAAGATGGTCAAAGATTCCTCTATTTGGCCTTAAAGGACAAAACTAAGAGCAATGGATAGAAGTTATAAGGAGAAGACAAATTAGGTTAAGTGGCAAGAAAATCTTCCTAATAATTAGAACTGTACAGAAGTGGAATGGCTTCCCTTAAGAGGTGAGGAGTTTCCCATCTTTGAAGGTTGTCTTGTAGAGGTCAGGTGACCACTTGTAGATCTGTTTTACTGGGCACTCCTTTCATGCATGAATTAGATTAAATGATCGCTGAGTTTCCTTTCAGCTCTCACATTCTGTTCAGGCCTAGCATTCAGACCCAGGGTTCAGTCAGTAAAGACTGGCAAGACATGGAAAATGATCCAACTAAGGAAACTAAGAAGAAGAGGTCAAACAGGTAGAAAGAAAACCAGGAGAGAGCAGTGTTAGGAAAACTCAGAGAGGAAAGAATATCTAAAGGGCATACAATATTACGCAATACAGGTATACCTCAGAGATAGTGTGAGTTCAGTTATAGATCACTGCAATAAAGAGAATATCACAAGAAAGTGAGTCATACAAATTTTTTAGTTTCCCAGTGGATATAAAAGCTATGTTTACATCATACTGTAGTCTATTAAGTGTGCAATAGTATTTTATCTTTTTGGGGTGAAAAGTGCACATACCCTAATTTAAAAATACTTTATTGCTAAAAAAAAATGCTAACCATCATCTGACCTTCAGTGAGTCCTAAGTTTTTTGCTGTTGGAGAGTCTTGCCTTGATGTTGGTGGCTACTGACTGATCAGGTGGTGGTTGCTGAAGGTTGGGGTAGCTGTGACAAATTTCTTAAAATTAGACAGTAATGAGGTTTGCCACATGGATTGACTTTTTTCCTTTCCCTTGAACACTTAGAAGCCATTGTAGGGTTATTAATTGGCCTAATTTCAATATTATTGTGTCTCAGGGTACAGGGAGTCCCGAGGAGAGGGATGGAGACAGTTAATGGCCAATTGGTGGAGCAGTCAGAACACACACAATGTTTATCAAATTAATTCACCATCTTATATGAGTAAGATTCATGGTGTACCCCAAAATTATAATAGTAACATCAAAGATCATTGATCGTAACAGATATGGTAATAAAGAAAAAGTTTGAAATATTGCAAGAATTACCAAAATATGACGCACAGATACGATATGAGCACATGCTGTTGGAAAAATGGTGTTGACTTACTTGCTCAATGCAGGGTCACCATAAACCTTCAATTTGTTAAGAAACAACAACAACATCTGTGAAGTGCAATAAAATTACATATGTCCATAAGTGGATTAGATAAATGCAAATCAAGTACTAAGTGAGATATCTAAGGGGAAAGGTTAGAGCAAGAAGGGATGTTAGAGATTATTGAGATCAGAGGTTCTTAACCTTTTCTGTGTCATGGACCCTTGGCAGTCTAAGTCCAAAGGCAGTCTTCTCAAAGTAATTTTAGATGCATAAAATAAAATATGATTGCAAAGGAAACTAAATATATTGAAATACAATTGAGAGTGTTCAATATGAAAAAGATATCTTGTAGGTGGAATGGCTGTTGTGAGGGGTTTTTAAAGGTATGGAAAAGGCAAGGAGAACATGATGTGTACAAACAGACATGGAGTGAAGTGAGTCCAACTTGGAGAGCAACTTTTATGCAGACAGCAACATTGTAAAGAAAAACAACTTTGAAAGACTTAAGAACTTGTATCACTATGATGACCAGCTCTGTCTACAGAGACACCACACGCAGACACACACACACACACACACACACACACACACACACACACACACACACACACACTTACATGCAGCCATTCTGTGAATTCTTTCCGCTTGAATGTGCTTATTCTTACGGTTTTTTACCTTACTTTTTTCTCTGTCAATCGGGGTTAGACAAGAAGAGACAATAGTGATGTCCAAAGGAAGAGGGCCACTATAATATTTTTTTAATGCATAGAAATGAAGGAAGTTCTGAGGGAAGCAGACAAGCAGGTAATGTGAAGTAACATGTAGAATTTAGTATTTCCTTTTAAAAAAGCAAATGACATAAAATGGAGATTCATCATTTCATATAGAACTCTGTTCTGCTGTGAGTGTTGAAATGCTTTTTTTGGTGTTTAAGTTCAGAATTTAAAATGTGGGTGTTGTTGGGGATTTTTTTAGAAAGAAAAAAGAAATACCCTTACACATTTTTTAGAAGTTCATGGACCTCAAGTTAAAAATGCGTGATCTAGATTAAACCCTTCACTTTATAGACAGAGTAACTGAGACCCAGAGAACAGAAGTAACTTGCCTAATAATAATAACTCACATTGATAAAAGACTTTAAAGTTTATAGGATGCTTTTCCTAAAGTCACTCAAATGAAATTAAATTCCTGTTCAGGTTTGAGTTGAATTAGCTAAACTCTGGGTTGCCTTCCAGTTCTCAGATTCCATGATTTTATGAAGATAGAGTTTAGAAGATTTTGCCATCCTTTATACCATGATTTTCCTGATAAAGAAATCCTAATATAAAGACATTCAATCAAATTGATTTTGTCATTGGTTCTTCCTTGGTGTTTCTGTCAATCAATCAATAAGCATTTACCATAGGAAAAATAATTTGTCATACGAGAGTCATCTGTAACCAATCTGTCAGAGGGTAGACCTAAACATTCTATGACTAAGAAAAACTACAATGAGCCCTTTTGAGAGTGAGAAGGGGGTCGGTACAGACACTCCCCAAAAAGCCCCAGTTACAGGAAAATTAAGTGAAAAAATATTTGCCATCCCATAGTTATACCATCCATCATCCACTGTGAGGTGACTACCTACTGACATCCTCCTAATGAAGAAGAAAGGAAACAAGCATTTGTTAAGCACTTTCTATCACACTATGCTGAGCATTTGACAAATATTTCCTAATTTTATCTTCACAACAACCCTGAGAGGTTAGGTACTATTATTAATACCCATTTTACAGTTGAGGATACTAAGATAGGTTAGCCCAAGGTCACACAACTAGTAAGTTGCTGAGGCCAGATTTGAACTCAGATGTTATTTAACTCCATGCCCAGGTCTCCATCCATTGCATCACCTAGCTACCCAGCTGAGGAGAGGCACTAGGTCATGAACCTGTCTATCTTCACATTCCAAGTCCATTGATCTTTCTACTACTTCATGTCTTTAGTGATTTGTGATTTTTATCAGCATTAAATTCCCCTGACCAACACAGATCGCAGCCCCTCTGCAATCCACCGAATGGTCTTCAAGATTTCTGCAGCAAAGAAAAAATCCATTTGGCAACTTGGGTATTAGTAGGCAACTTTCTGATAAGCTTCTCGGGATGTAGCTGGGGCTAGTCCTCAGATGATAGATAGATAGTTGGCCACCAGCCCATACTCAAATCTTTTCAGCTCTCTAGGACATGCCTAGATTCCACTGGCATCGTTTTCAGAATATAGGTCCCTTCCACACTACAATGAGTTTTCAGAATAGGACTTCCATAGAAGCACTCTGCTGGACCACAAAGTAACATAGGGGAAAGAAAAAGTGGAGTGGAAGAGAAGGGAAGATTGTGCTCAGAAATCAGGCTAGGCCTACATTGAGATCAGGCAGACTTTGTCTCAAAGTCACAACTGAGAAGAAGTAGATTCTGGAGAGTGGAGAGGTTCAAGGAAATCTGAGAAGACCATTCACTCTGAAAGACAATCTGTAAGCATATGATGAGTGGCCAGCAAATGATAATATCTGAAGAACTTATTAGAACGCTATCTGTCTCTCTTGCCTCTATGTAAGACATCAAATATCACTTGGCAACTGAGAAGACACTCCTCATGTGGCAGTGAAATGAAAACAAGGAGAGAAAAGCCAGAGAAATAGCATAGTGGTTCCAAAAATCTCAGGAACAGTGGAGATGGAGGACCTCAAGGAGAGGTTCATACATTATTCCTTCTCCAGTCATGCCCCAGAACATAAGAATGACCCTGCTTTGATATGAGGAAGAAACAGTAGGAAAAGAATGAGAGATGAGCTTGGCAACTTTAAAACCATTCACTTTTAACTTGCAAACTACAAGTTCCTCATTTGAATCCTGCTCTGCCATGTAGAGAGTGCCACGAAGAACTCTACTTATCACAGGCTGGCATATTTATACCAGTTTTTCAGTCATCAATCAGATATATACAGTTCACCAACTTAAAAAAAAACTTGAAACCCAATTACCATGACTTCCATTTCTGGAATGCACTTCCTCCTCATCTCACCTCTCTGAATCCTACATTGCCTTCAGGCCTCAGCTCAGGCAGCCCCTCCTCTGTGAAGGCTTCCTGAATTCCCAACTCCCACCCTGCATCCCTCATCCTTGTGGTTCATTAGTCCTCTCTCCTTGTTTCAATTACCTTGTGTTATATTGATTTGTGCATATATTGAACTCCCTTCCTAGCTGCTGATAGAATGTAAGCTCCTGGAGACCAGAGATGATTTTGTTTTTTCATTGTATACTCAATGCCTGGTACCATGGCATATACATAGGAATAGGGAATAAACCTGTGATTTCACTGGTATAAGAACTCTACCAACATAGGATGGGACCTTCTCTGCATCTTAGTCCTAGAGAGCTGGCTAGAGTCCTAAGAGGTTAAGTGACTTGCCTGGGGTCACACAGCAAGTAAATGTCAAAGGCTGGATTTGAATTCAGGTCTTTCTGAATTCACATCCAGCTGCCTATACACTATGATACCTAGCTGCCTATATATATCTCTGGGAAACTCCCTGCTCTCTGCCACATATAATGACTACTCTGAATCTGGCCATTCAGATAGATCAGAATCCTAACACATCTCTCCATCTTGTTCGCAAGAAGAATATATGCTACTTATCAGACACTTTGACAGACCATTAGCAACTTGATGACCTCTGTGAGGTCAGAGACTATGACTCATCTTCTCCAGGACCTAGCACAGACCTCTACACACAGTAGAAGCACAATAAATACTTGCTGTATTTGCATTTAGAGGATCACATTTTCCCTGGTTCTATCAGCTTGGGAAAGGAAAGCTGATATCACCGTTCCAATCCTTCAATTTCAATATTAATAAGTTGTTTCTTGACAGTGGGTCATAACTCAATGTCAGATAATGTTACTAATGACTTCATTTTAATAGCTTTTCTTTGATAGGTAGACATAAAACTGTTAATTTATTGGGAAAGTTTCCAGGCTGCTGAAGGAAAAAAACAAACAAAAAACCTAAAAACTAAACCAGCCACCCATAATGATGTACTAGACTCCCAGATAAATAATGTCTAAATATATAGCAGTATAATTAGCAATGGAAGGGAATGAATAAGGTTATGGACCTGGGTGAAATATAGACAGGGAGATGATGAAAGGGTCTGTACTAATCTCACTACCTACACATTTCAGGTAAGTAATTACTGTAGGAAGCAGAAAAGCCTGGGCTATATATATCGGTCTCACAAAGACACAATGATGAAAAATTCTTAAAACTGAGATGCTTTAAGCTGACTCCATCTCCACCACCTTTTGATATGGTCTTTTCCTTTTGGCTCAGAAAATATTTGCTCTCTTAGCTTGTCTAAATAGATTCATTTTAAAGTATATTAGTTTTCTGGGTTTCTAATTCCGGCTCTTTTCCATCTCTTAATTTTCTCCCCATCTTTTTGGCTTGCCAGGTAGAGCTTGCTTCAGAAAGAAAACTTAGCAAGGTGAGTAGATAGCACAGACATGTAAATAGTTGGGGTCACAACCAACTGGGGAAGGAAAAGGAGTGGCTCCCAAAGTCTTGCCCCCAACCCAGGCCAAGAAGGGGGTGGGGGGTGGGGTTCTTTACTCCCTTTCTAATAGGCCAGAGCCCAGAGTTGTTGGTATCTGATCTTTCTATTCTAATTAATTATAACTTTCTTTCTACTTTTTCTACTCCAATTAATTATAACTATAAAAACTTGTATTTCTGTAATACCACTGTTTACAAAATGCTTTCCTTACAACTACCCTGTGAAACAGGAAGTATGACTATTATCATCCTCGTTTTATTGATGCCTCACTCTATCATGACATAAGGTAGACCCCTAGGTACCAATACATCACAAGAAGGCCCTGTCAAAATGGAGGGGCTTTCAGAATGGGCCTAGCAACAGCGTATGTCCCTATCATCATAGGCCTACCTTAAACCTCTAGAGATTCATCACCAGAAGGCTGACAGGTTTAACTGATTTTGACCACAGTAATGCATTAAGCCATTTTCTAAAGATGGTGTTCTTAACCTGGGGTCTATGAATTTGTTTTTTAAAAAAATATTTTGATAATTCTATTTCAATATAATTGGTTTCTTTAGTAATTTTACATGTTTCATTTTATGCATTTAAAAACAATATTCTGAGAAAGGTTTCACCAAATTGCCCAAGGATTCCATGACACAGCCAAGTTGAAGAACCCCTCTTCCAGAGAGTAGAGTGACTGTGGCCTGCTATGCTACCCATGTGGAGGAAACCATAGATTTTTAAGCTAGAGCTAAAAGATCTGTACTATGGCGGCTCAGAAAGATGAGCTGATCTTCCCATAGTTACCCAGATCATCAGGGGCAGGATAGGAATATGAACCTGGTCTTCTAGCTCATCTAGTTTGTACTGCTTGTCCTTCAGAGCCAGATAACTCCCAGAGTTTAGATCTCCAAGGCACAGCACCATCAATAAATACCCTCATATCTATCTCAGAATGATTATAGATTACTCCACTAGTTAAAAAAAAACAGGTAGGGCTGGAGCTGGGACAAAATCAATCTTCCTGCCCAAAGTCATTTCTTCATATTACCATACTCTGGCTAGAGATCTGCTACAATGGAGAGCCCAAAATAGAGGGTTAGAAGGAAGAATGTTCCCTAGGTAAATTAAGGGATAATTAAATAGCTTTGTTCAATAAGGCCTCTGATACTTTTCTGCCTAATTACGTGTGGTGCTGAAGCTTTTTCTTGTCTGACAGTTGTATTTTGGGTTGATCTAAAGCCTTAACTAATGAGCCTAATTTGATTTGAAGTCAATTTTTTTTCCTCCTGATCTGATGACTACCAGGCACCCCATGATGAAAATGACTTACTGAGGAACATAATCATGTAAAAAAGTGAGGATTCATATTTGCCCAGAAGGCTATAGCAAGCCAAATAAAAACATGTCTGGGAGATTTATATCTTCCTCACTTCTGTGCCATAAGAACTTAAAGCTAGATATATTGGCTCGCCCACCAAGATTAGCAGGGTAGCCTCATTACATGAGATAAAGTTTAGAGGTGTCTTATGTCTATTTGAATGCAGCCATCATAGTTTTCCCTTGAAAATCAGGACCAGGCCCAAGAATAAGGGCATACAGTACTGTAAGTGCTCAAAGTGTAGTATTTGATATTGTTCAGTTATTTCAGTTGTGTCTCACTCTTTGTGACCCAATTTGGAGTTTTCCTAGCAAAGATACTGGAGTGATTTGTCATTTCCTCCTCCAGTCCATTTTACAGGTGAGGAAACTGAAGCAAACAGGGTAAAATAACTTGCCTGGGGTTACACAGCTAGTAAGTGTCTGAGCAAGTAAATGATTATAGTTTAGAGAACAGTATTAAACCTAGGTTTTCTGAAATTCAATGATTCGGGGTCTTGTATCTGACGTACACTTACTGTATGATCTTGGACAGATCACTTAAACTCACTAAGTCTTTGTTCCTTTTCCGCAAAATGGGCATGAAAAGGTAGACAGGGGTTTATTTTTTTGTTTTTTAACTTTTTTACTTAATGGATCTCTAATTCCATTGTTGTGGGTACTCGCTGTGCTGATGAAGACGGCAACTGTTCCCCATTTTAGCAAATAGTTGAATGAGTTGCTGTGATTCCCAAATTCAGCAATCAACCTTTAAATGATAAACCTTTCCAAACAGCTAGATGGGTCCTCAGATAATGGACACATTTTGTCCATGTGTGACCACATTCCAAGGGCTCCCATTCCACAAGGATCTTCAGATTAATCCTAGGATGGTTTAATCCCAAAGAAGTGATCAGGCGTTTCTCTTTCAGGCTTATTGAATCCCCCATGGAGTAAAAGTCTAGGGAGAGAAATACCCATTAAGAGTTGCTCTCATCCCAGCAAGGTCATATCCCTCAGCTCAAAGCCAGTGTGAATATCCTTCTGCATGAGAAGTGCCTCGAGGTCTATACCCTATAATTTTATCAAGCAGATTGTGTAATTCACTTGATTGAGTCCTTATAACCAACCCCACCTCTACCTAGGAACTTGAGGGCAATTGGGGCAGTCCAGGTGCTGGTCTAAGAATCAGAAAGACCTAAGTTCAAACTCTGATTCAGACACTTTCTATGTAACCCTGGGCAAGTCATTTCCTCTCTCAGCTTTAGTTTGCTCATCTGTGAAATAAGGATAATGATTCTTCCTAATTCAGGAATCTTGGGAGGGTCAAATGAGATAACATGCAAAGTGTCATATAAATCTTAAAGCTCAATGTAAATATTAACCATATTTATCTCTTAGTATGATCTGCTACTAAGATCATACTAAGTACAGCATAGTGCTTTACAAAGAATAGAATCAGGATCAGAAAATATTAACCTCAGAGGGACTGTAGAGATCATATAAATAACCAAACCCTTTCATTTTACAGAAGAAAGGTAGGGAAAGAAGAAGTGAAGCAATTTGCCAAGATTGACCGGCTGGTTAGGGCCAGATTCAGAACTAGAACCCTGTTCAATTGACTCTCAGGCCATGATTCCTCTCAACAAATGTTTGCTTTAAAAAAAATTTGTTGACTGATTAAATGACTGCATGGCAGTGAATGGGTATGGGAGTTTAAGGGGCATTCCCTGAAACACCATCCCTAACATCAAAACTGAAAGGGATTTTTCTCACTAAGAGGGTGAGTGGATAGAGAGCCATCCTTGGCATCAGGAAGACTTTGCTTCTGACACTTAATAGCTGTGTGACTGAGCAAGTTAATTAACCTTGATGAGCCTCAACTTCTTCACCTATAATGCAGAGATAATAATAAACTTACCTCATATGCTTGTGGTGTGTATCAAATGAGATTTAAAATGATTTTTGAAAACTTAAAGACTATGTGTCGTTGTGAGCTATTATTATCTTGCCCCTCTCAAAGATTTCAGGGCACATTGCCTGGATCTCTCTTCAGAATCTATTTGTAAGTTCAGAGAGAAAAGTGCACATTTCTTATCTCTTTTTGCATCCCCAGTATCCAGCACAGTACCTTGTACATGGTTAATTATGAATAGTAATAACACTTAATAACAATCACAACAATAATCATAAATAGCTAACATTTATATCGAACTTACGATGTTCCTGGCAGTATATTAAGGGCTTTACAAATTTATCTCATTTGACCCTCACAAAATACCGTGGGAGGTAAGTGCTTTTCTTATCCTCACTTCACATATGAGGAACTGAGGCAAACAGAGGCCAGAATCACAAAACTAATAAGTGTCTGAGGCTAGATTTGAGCAAAGGACTTTTTCACTCCAGGCCCCATACTCTAATCACTGTGCTACCTATAACAACAACAAGAACAACAATAATAATATTTATATAGTTCTTCAAGGCTTGCAAAAACTCTACATGTATTATCATTTGTTGTTGAATCAAGGAATGAACTAATTAACGAATACAGTATAAAAATGATCTCAAGACAGTTAATCTCTTTTGGGTGTCTCTACCTGACATTAATGGTCCATTTTTAAATATTTGTTTCCATATGTATATGTATGAAGTTAAGTACTTCAGCTGATGGCTGAACATATGCTTAGAATACTGCCCAACATTCCTATTCCAACATGACCAAGGGTCTAGGTACGTGCTTTTTAAACCTGCATTGCCAGACCACATCGTAGGAACTCCCCTAAATCATCCCTGCCACTGTTACTGTATAAAGCTGGTTTTGGAGAGACTGTCCAGCATGAAAATATCTCAACAAAGCAATCAAAACAGGAAGATGAGAGTACCATCGTGTCGAGAAACAGATCCCCTAGTCCAGCTGGGAGCAATAGAAAGATCACTGGCCTAGTTGGGAGATCTAGGTTTGAGTCCCAGCTCTGCTGAGTGTCCTTGGATGAGTCACTGGACTCCATGAGACTCAAGTTTCCTTAACCAAAATGAGTCAGGGTAAGGGGAGGGGAGAGGAAGGAGATAGGACTAGATGACGTATAAAGTTCTAGAAATTCAAGAATCTGTCTCCCATTTAATGAAGAGAGAAAATTTTTTTGAGTATATTTGTTCTTTGACATATTCATTGTTCTACAAGTATTCTTGGGCTTCTTGAAAACAACTTGTTTTTCTCAATGGGTTTAACATGTGCCTTAAACCTTGTTACCCTATTAAGAACAAAAATGGATCAGACCTGAAAGAACATTTCATAAGATGAAAACAGAATAACTCCTTGTAGCAAGACAGAGTAGAGGATATCAGCCCTCTCTACTCATCAACATAAGATCCAGATAGGAACAAAAGATCAGGACATTTGAGCGAAGGTGGTAGAGGGAAGAAGAATGAGGCTTAATGAAATAAGGATCTAGATCAGGGATAGATTCAACCTTTCATGTGACATGGACCCCTTTGGCAGTCTGGAGAAGCCTATGGATACCTTCTCGGAATAGTTTAGAACGCATAAAATAAAATACACAGGATAACAAAGGAAATAATCATTGAAATATATTTGTATGTAAGTATGTGTGTGTATATATATATACATATATAATATACATAAAATCATCATTGTTTTAATCATACTCTGTGTATGTATACACACACACATGTATATGTATGTGTGTCAGATAATGATCAGGAACTTTGTAAAACATTTTTTGAGGTTCATATATTACAATAAAAGTGATAATTGTCAAGCACAATGATGAAGTAAACCTTTAGATTTCTCAGATTAGCCATAGCTTTTGCCATATTTTCATGGCCCAAGAGTCAAGGCTTGGTGTATTGGAAAGAATATACCGTGCATGATGTCAAAAGAACTGGGGTTTGAGTTCAGACATTGAGAGTTATTGCCTATATGACTTGGTATGAATCACTTCACTTTTCTGTGCCTCAGTTTTCTCATCTGTGAAATAAAGATAATAACACTTTTACTGCCTACCTCATGGTAGCACAAACACACACATATCTATCTATCTATCTATCTATCTATCTATCTATCTATCTATCTATCTATCTATCTATCTATCTATGTATATATGCATATATATACATATATATGCATATATATATGTATATATCTGCTCTCCCTCAAAGATATCGTAAGTTTCCTGAGGGTTGGGACTATGTCTAATTTTTGTTTGTATCTAGCATTGAGCTTTCTACCAAGAAGGTGTTTAGTAAAAGTTCATTGAATGAATAAGCCAGTTGCTCTTTACTTAAGTACAGCACCATACCATAATGCTTCCCTTTATTCTATCTTCCGTGATGTAATATTTCCCCAAATAAATAGAGAATGCGTATCCTGGACAAGCAAATAGAAGTTCCAAGTGCTCGTCCATATCTAGAGCCCAAGAGGCGACTTCCTGAGAGAGGACTTTTCTGACTCAAGAGAAAATAACAACTGGATGATGGTGGAATAATCCTGGAAAAGCACATGTGACTGTCTGGTGAACAGGAAGCTCATGGGCAATGTTCCTGAGGCCCAGTCTTCCTTAGAGGAGAGGAGATCTGAAGAGGCAGCGTGACATAGTTGATAGATTTGCTGGATGCATCCTAGCCGTGTGTCTGGAATATCAGCTAGTGGCTGATGGCGGCATCTATATCTGGAGTCATGGACAAACTAGACACACTAAAGAAATGCAGCTTCAGGATGACACAGGCAGCCTAGAAGAATACCTAAGGAGTGCTTCATGAAGACCATTTGTAGGGGAAAAATCAGAAGTTGGGAATAAGATCTTTGCCATATGTGATTTCTATGCTAAGGCCATTATCTCCTGCACTCCATATGTACTTATAGGAGAGATGTCCCCCAAATTTGGAAGGATGACTTGTACCAATTATTCTTAGTATACCATCTAAGTAAGTACTAGTTTCTAAAAACTAATTAATGCTGGCTGGCTAATTGATATCAACTAATAATTAAAGGGAGAAGTACATTGGTAGGGATTCGTGATCTATAGTGCTAAAGAGACCACTGCCAAGTCCCTCAAGGTTACCCCTAGAGGTAGGGGAGATGAAACCACTAAGGAACTATAGCAGTAGTGCAGAGTGAAAGGGGTTTGGAGATAGTTGCCCTAGAGAAAAAAAGAGAGAGAAGAAAGAAAGGAAGGAAGGAAGGAAGGAAGAGAAGGAAGAAAGGAAAGAAAGGAAGAAAGAAAGGAAGAAAGAAAGAAAGAAAGAAAGAAAGAAAGAAAGAAAGAAAGAAAGAAAGAAAGAAAGAAAGAAAGAAAGAAAGAAAGAAAGAAAGAAAGAAAGGAAGGAAGGTAGGATTTATTAAGCAATTACCATATGCTAAGCACTACAGGGTACAAGTAGGAAAAAAATGATCCATTTCCTGCTCTGAAGGAGCTCACCCTGAAATTGGGGGAGACAATACATAAAAGGCATGTGACTGCAATGAAGATAAAAAAGTCCCAAAGTCCTACAGTGCATGGACAGGGCAAACGGTGAGGTCCTTTGGGTAAATCAAGAGACTAGCTGACTGCTCAATGGATCTTGAGGGTGTAGAGACACATCAAATGGTAAAACTTGGTGCTCCTCTATTTCACCAGAATCATTAGAGTTCAGAAGTATGAGCAGCCATTTTGCTCTTCCCAACTGGCCTGAGGCTGGAGGGGAGTAAGGCATGAAGGGGAGAGTGGAGAAAAAGCAAAGGGGAAAAGCAGCCCAGGTGTCTATCACTTTGTGGAGTCAAGAGGAAGCTAGAAATGTGAGACATTTTTATTTCTATTCAACAGTAAATTTTCTCTTGTTAGCCTCTACTGGGGAATAAAAAAATGTTCTTTTTTAATTAAAAAAAGGATCTGTCCATTAAAAAATTTTTATGCTTGCCCCCAAAAGTCTGATCTCAAAGCCATCATCCTTTCACCTAGCAGTGCCCCAAGAAAATGTTACTGGTTAGAGCATCCTAGATAGACTCTTCCCAAAAGGCTTATCTCAGCTCCTCTAGACACTAGTGGCAGAAGGACTGGAGAGATTAGGCACTTTTGGAAGAGTTCCAGCAACACTTATCTTAGTCACTAAACATATTTTTCTAATTAAAGAATCATTTTCCTTAGGCCACATCTACAAAAACCAAAGTGGATCGTAGGGCCATAGGATTTAGAGTCCTCATTTTACAGAGAAGGAAATGAGAAGTGAATTGTCCAAAGTCACACAGCTAGGTAGTAGTAGACCTGGGACTAGAACCTTTAAACCCTTGCCTCTCAATTTAACTCACTTTTCTCTATACCATGGCTTGTTCAAGGTCACACAAGTAGTAAGCAGAAATGTGAAACAGGTCTTCAAATTTCAAGTTCAGTGCTTTTTGCAATTGTTATTTTACAATAAATAGTCTGTGTAATATAGTAGGAAAAGCCCAAGTGCTATGAACTTGCTGTGTGGACTTAAGAAATGTCATTAAACCTCTGGGTCTCAGTTTCCTTATCTGAAAAATGAGCAAGATGAGCTTCCTAATCTATAAGACCAATTCCCATTCAATATATTATGATAAGTAGCTATATTGGATAAATAAAGTCCCAAAAGAAAAAAATGGGGGGAGGAGAGGGAAGGAGTTCCGTGGAATATAGCTTATTGGAGTCTTGGGTCTTAGGCTTGGATGGTATTTCAGTGCCTCCTTCAAACTCACAAAAAGGTTCAGCTATAGGACTTTTGTACTGATGAGCATAGACCAAATATAATAGTCTTCTTCCTAGACCGGGGTTCACTCCAAATTTATGTCATCTAATGGCAGCTGTGTTGCACAGTAGGTAGATAACCAGGACTGAAGTCAGGAAGACTCATCCTGACCAAATGGAGTCATGAAGAATTGGACATGACTGAAAAAAATCTCTCCACTGAACCTTCATGTGGCAATACTTCCCTCCACCCCTTCACTGACCATCCCGCTCTTCTCAGTAACCATTTTAAATCTCTTCTCTCCTTGAGTTCCTAGTGTTCCTCATCCAACAGTGTATTCATCCTTTTTCTTACAAGAAAAAATGGCCTTCCACTGTGAGCTCCCTCTTTTCTCCTAACTTAAAACCCCGCTATATCTTTGCCCAGTCTCTCCCCCTTTACTGTCCTGTCTTGCCTTGACCTACTGTACTCCCTCTCCCTCTCTCTCTCTCTCTCTCTCTCTCTCTCTCTCTCTCTCTCTCTCTCTCTCTCTCTCCCCCTTCTTCCCTCCCCCCTTTCTTTCTGTCTGTAGTACATGCATACTTGCTCACTCTCACTCTGCCCACCTGTCATTTTCAATCTCTCCCTTCTACTGAGTCTTTCCCTGCTTTCTACAAACATGTTCAGACCTACTTCATCTTTGAAAAAAAAGAAACTTACTTAACCCTATCAACCCCAAACCATCATCCTAATATAGAGCTTTTCTCCCTCTCCCTGCTCACTTATTTCTGTCTTCTTATAATCTGTCTTCTGATGCATCCATTTTACTGAAACTTGTCTGAGGTTAGCACATGACTTTCTTTGTCCTCAAACCCTTCACCCTTTCTGTCACTTTTGACACTGATCGGCCCTATATTGGAGCTTATTCTAATACCTCAGTCATTTATTAGATGCTGGTCTGTTTTACAGCTATAAAACAGCCTGGTATGTTAAGTATTTAACAATGGGCCGTGGTTGAATGTTGCTCATTGTCTCTATGGTCTGCTTTAGAGACTAGCTTAGGATAGCTGAGTTCAATCACATCAGACCATGAACATACTGCACCTTTGTTCTGTTTTACTGTTCCCTCCCCACCTGCACTCCCCACACCTTATGAGCTCATGACCACCTGTGTGAAGGATAACCTCCTGGCCACTGAGAAAGGTTTTCGGAGCCAAGCCAAACCACAAAGAGCAGGCTCCTTATTTCTATGAGAAAAGGCCCAAAGGCGCCTATGAAATGAGTCAAATAGGTAAAGATAGACCCAAAAGTGAACAGTTGCACAAAATATAAGGGATTCTTTCCCTCACTTTTGTCAATCATAATGCCCAAAGATTCAAAAGCATAGATCTGGGAGCAGAGACAGTAGATAACATGATGGTTCCCCAGAAGTCACTGCCCTAGAGTTCCTGGGAAGCCAGGAAAGCTGACCAGAGCATGTTAGTGATGGGATCTTTCCTGTGCAAAAAAGGAAAGCTGGAAAGACATGTCTGTGAACTGCTGTTCTGATCAACACTCCTCTCCCCAATAATTACATTGGAGATTAGCAGCATTCCTATCATCTCTAGCCATTGGAGAGCTCAACTAGCTATAAAATGCATCCTTCAATAAATCTCATTTGGATTTATAAGTTTTGTTAGATGAGCTCCCTCCCAAGTGTGAATGCCAATTTATCATAGAATCACTCATTTAGAGAGGCATTTATCAGGCAATGTAGGGTATGAGAATTTAATCAATTCTCCATCTCATTTTAAGGAGGCATCCTACAAACCTAGAGAAACAGCACTAACTCAAATTGGTGTCAGGAGGGGTACTAATTCAACCCCATCCCCTCATCCTATTAACTCTCTTATCCCCTTGGTTTCCATGACAATGCTCTTTCTTGATTCTATTTTTCTATCTTTCTGACTGCTCCTTCTCAGTCTTCTTTGCTGACTCATCATCTGTCCCTTCCATTAATGTGAGTCTCCCCTGGGCTTAATCCTAGGCCTTCTCCTTTCTTGACACTTCTCAAGTCTTTCTATAAATGACTCCCAAATCGATACACTCAGTCATTATCTTTTTCTTGAACTCAATCTGTTATTGTTTAGTCATGTCTTGACTCTTTGTGACCCTATTTAGGATTTCCTTGGCAAAGATATTAGAGAGATTTGTTATTTACTTCTCTAGCTCATTTTACAGATGAGGAAACTGAGGCAAACTGGGTGAAATGACTTTCCCAGGGTCACACAGCTAGTAAGTTTCTAAGGCCAGATTTGAACTCAGAGAGATAAGTCATCCTGACGTCAGGCCCAGCCCTCTATCCACTGTGCCACCTAGCTGTCCTTGTACTCGTTCACTCACCATCAACTTCACGATGGATATCCTTTTCTTGATATCATACATTTTAAACTCAAAATGCCCAAGAAAGCCTTTGTCATCTTCCCCCTAATCCTACCCCTTCTCCACACTTCCCTTCTTCTATTGAGAGCATCACCATCCTCACCTGTGTTCAGGTTCACCACCTCTCCCTGTTCCCTTCCTTATATCCAAACTGTTGCCAAGTCTCCTCATTTCTATCTCCATAATATCTTTTCTATCTGTACTCTTCCCTCCAACAGCCATTACCCATGTTCAGATACTATCACTTCTTGCTAGACTATACTAGCCTCCTACTCTGTCCCTATCTCCAATCTCTCTCCAATCTATCCTCTAGTTCAGCACTTCTTAAACCATGGGTCATGACCCCATATGTGGGGTCTCATAACTGAAAGTGGGGAGTCTTAAAAAATTTGGCAACAGTAAAAGGTTTCTGAATGCGCAAAGACCAAAAATTCAAAATCAAACACGTAATGAATCTGATGTGTTTCTGGCAGCTCTTGTCCATGTTGCACTGTGCAAGTTCATTGCAGCCTTGGTTCTGAACACACAACATGAGAACTTTGCACCATGCATGCCACCATGCCAACAAATGCTGCCAGAAACACCTCTCCTCAGATTCAAGGCTATTGTCTTTAATAAGTGGTAAAATTACATGTTTACCAGAGAATTGTTTTAAAATAAATTTCTTTATGATTTATTATCAATAAATGTTTGATTTGTATGCCTATATAGCCAGGGTCACATAAAAATTTCTCATGCGAACAAAGGTTGTGAGTAGAAAAAATTTAAGAAGCCCTGCTCTGCACAACCACCTAGATAACCTTAAGATACATGTCTATGTCAAAACACCTTCAGTGTCTATGCAATGAAATAGACTCTTCTTAGCTTTGCATTTAAGGCCTTTGGTCTCCCACCTATCTTTCTAGCATGATTTCAAACCCATCCCCTTCCATGAGCTCTACAGTTCTTCCAAAACAGACTACTAACCACTTCTTGAATTTGATGGCCCATCCCTGGCCTTCGTGTATACACCCAGAATGTCGATCCCTTGTGCCTGGAATTCACTTGTTCCTCATCTCTCTGTCTGAATCTATGCCTTCCTTCGAAATTAAGTTCAAGTGCCAAGACCTATGGGAAACCATCCCTAATTCCTCTTATTTGTTAGTACCCTTATCCTTCTCAATTTTCCTTGTACTATATACAAATAGTCCTATTCCAATGCCTTATTATAACATAAAGGGAACCCAAGTCTCTCAAAGGTTCCAACAGCTAAGCATGAGCTCTATCAGATCCTACTGTGGTGGAAATGTCTTGTGATCTGAGCAAGAGATCGAATCTGCCTTCTAAGAATGTAAATACATGGAGGCTCACCACCAGACAAGATAAATGTATAGGTTAGTTTTGTAAAACTGTTTTTCCTCCTTTTTCTCTCTTTTCTTTTCAAGAATGTCTTGATGGGAAGGGGAGGAGGAAAGGAGATATTTAGAAATAAAAGTGATGCAAACCAACGATATCAATAAAGATTTTTTAAAAGAAGAAATAATGAATTCAATTAAATTGAGATGGGTTCAAGTCCCAGCTCTGACATTTACTCCTGACACCTATCCTTTGAGTGCCTACCTTTCTGAGCCTCAGTTTCCTCATCTGTACAACAAGGATAATACTACTGACACTACCTACCTTGTAGGAAAGTATTTTGTAAATCTTACAGAAAGTCAGCCATTATTATTTCAGTTATACTACAAATACTGGGTAAACAGGCCTATGTTTCTAACACTTGTATGTCCTCTATAGCACAAATGAATAGCTCAAAATATAGCATTTTCTTAAAAGTTACTTAGGTATTGAGAGGAAAGTGTCTAAACAATAGTCTTGAAGCCAAGAAGACCTGTGTTCAAGTTTGGCCTAACCAGGGAGTACCTTAAACCAAAGGTAGGCTAGTAAATGCTTAACAACTGTTTCTCTCCCCCACCAAAATTTGTGTGTGTCATACTTTTAAGTTTAATCTACCTGATTAACACTGCTCCATCACTTTGTTAAGTTTAGATAATCAACAAAACTCTAAATCAAGCCCTGATTTGTAACGTTTGCTGATTTCAGTTTAAACGTTTACGTTGAAAATTTAACAATCAGTTCTCAGGAGCCCCAGGAGTTGGCTCCAGCATACCTCAGACCTATACCAGTGAAATCACAAGTTCAGTCCCTATTCTTCATATTCATATGTTAAAAGATCTTTTTCCAGTGAAGAACAGTAGGATATAATGGGAAACACACAGGGTTGAAGCTGGGTTCAAATTCTAGCTTTCCTAGCTTTTCTATCTGTGTGACTTTGAGCGATCAAGTCTTTTCCCAACACTGAACCTGACTTTCCTCATCTATCAAATGATGGGGCTGAACTAAAATGACTTCTTACGTCACTCTGAGAGGCTGTGATTGTGCATGGCTAGTGCCATTGCCATTGAGAGCAAGCTTTCAGCTCTGGCCCCAGTTACTTCTGAGCCAGAGCTAATATGGGTACATTTACCAGGAGACCAACATTCTGTATCCTTTGTGCAAACTGAAAATTGCTCAATATCTCTTTTGCTGCAGAAATTCAAGCCTCCTGCTTTTCAGCCTCTCATTGAGAGAGGAGGAGAAGGAGGAAGAAGAGGAGAAGGAAGAAGAGGAGGAGGAGGAGGAGGAGGAGGATCCAAACCCATCCAAAACTATTTTATCTTAACCCCAAAAGTGTTTTTAAAGGCCATGATTTGAAAGTGATTACTATCACATAGTATTAACTCAAGTCAAGGTTAGTAGCTACAACCTCAGAGTGACTCAGATGGACTATCTCCTAGAACGGCTTATCTTAGCTCTTCCCCAACACTGGTGGTTTAAGGGTTAGAGACATTAGGTACATTTAATAAGAGTTACATTAATATTTATCTTAGTCACCTTTTTAAAAATTGAAGAATCATGTTCCCTGGGCTGTGTTCACAAAATACATAGTAGAACTTATGAGTCATAGAATTTGGAGTTGGAAGGACCTAAGAGATTATCTTGTTCCACTGCCACATTTCACAGAGGGGGGAAATTAAAACTCAAGGAAGGAAAGTGATTTGTCCAAGATCCCACATTTAGGAAATAGAAGATCCAGGACTAGAATTTTAATACCTTGACTACTAGTAGATAGTCTTCTCTGGCCACTTCTAATAGATAGAGTGCCAGGCCTGGAATCAGGAAGACCTGAGTTCAAAGATGGCCTCAAATACTTATTAACTATATGACTATAAGCAAGTCCCTTATCCTCTGTCTGCCTCAGTTTCCTGATTTGTAAAAAAATGGATATAATTAATAGCACCTACCACGCAAGGCTGTTATGAAGATCAAATGAGATAATAATTAAAAAGTACTTAGCATAGTGCCTGGCACACAGTAAATGCTATATAAATGTTAGCTAGGTAGGTTCTTCTCTATCTACTTCTAGTAGATAAAGTCTTTTCTCTACTGCTGGTAGATAGTCTTCTTTTACACCATGACTTGTTCCAAGTCCCATTAGTAAGTGGCAGAGTCATAGATTCCATCTCAGATCCCCCGTGACACAAAGTTCGATGTTCTTTGAATTCAGGTTAATTCGACAAGCATTTATTTATTTTTAATATTTATTTATTTATTTTTAGTTTTCAACATTCACTTCTATAAGATTTTAAGTTCCAAATTTTCTCCCCATCTCTCCTCTCCCCACCCTCCAAGACGGCATGTGATTTGATATAGACTCTATATATACATTCATATTGAACCTATTTTCACATGTCACGTTTTAAAGAAGAATTAGAACCAATGGGAGAAAATGCGAGAAAGAAGAAACAAACAAAAAAAAGGAAAAAAGAGAGATAGCGCAAGTAATTTGCTTCAATCAGCATTTAGACTCCATAATTCTTTTTCTGGTTGTGGACAGCATTTTCCATCATGAGTTCTTTGGATTTATTTTATATCTTTGCATTGCTAAAAATAGATAAGTCTATCAAAGTTAGTCATCAAACGTTGTGGCAGTTACTATGAACAACGTTCTCTTGATTCTGATCACTTCACTCAGCATCAGTTCATTCAAGTCTTTCCAGGTTTTTCTGAAGTCTGCCTGCTCATCCTTTCTTATAGCACAATAGTATTCCATTACATTTATAAACCACAACTTGTTCAGCCATTTTGCGATCTCAGTTTTGTTGGCCACAATAAAAAGAGCTGCTATAAATATTTTTATACATATGTGTCCTTTTCCCATTTGTATGATCTCTTTGGAATGCAGACTTAAAAGTGGTATTGCCAGATCAAAGGGTATGTACATTTTTATAGCCCTTTGGGCATAATTCCAAATTGCTCTCCAGAATGGTTGGATCAGTTCACAACTCCACCAACAATGCATTAGTGTTCCAATCTTCCCACATCTTCTCTAGCATTTATCACTTTCCTGTTTTGTCATGTTAACCAATCTGATATGTCATGTGGTACCTTGGAGTTTCAACAAGCATTTATAAAACATGTTACTATGTGTCAGAAATTGTGGTAGCTAGATATTCGTGATACAAAGACAAAAACCAAACAGCCTCTGTCTTCACAGAGTTTACATTTTACTGTGAGATTATATGTACCTCAAAAGATAGATACAAAATATGTGTAAAGTAATACAAAGTAATTTCAAAGGAGAGCAAATGCTAACAACTAGGGAGATCACAAAAGACCTCACAAATGAGGTGGCATCTGAACTGTGCTTTGAAGGAAGCTGGAAGACAGTACATTCTAGATATGGGAGACTACCTGTCATGGAAGCAGGAGGTGGAGTGTGTACAGAGCACAGCCAGCAGTACAGTGTGACTGAGACAGAGAGTGTTTGAAGGAGAATAATAATAATAATAAAAAACAAGGCTTGAAGGGAATATGGAAATTTAATCAGGGAGGGCTTTAAGTGTCAGGCTGAGAATTTTGCATTTTATCCCAGAAGCAATAAAAAGATTTTTGAGTAGGTTAGAAGCATGGTTAGACTTATGTTTTAGAAATATCACTTTAGCTACTCTGTGAAGGATGGAGTGGAGAGGAGAGAAGTTGGAAGCAGATAAACTATTTAAGAGTCTCTTACAGGTCCAGGTAAAAAGCCGGATGGCTTGATATTGAGAAATGAGTATGAAAGTAAGAGCATGAAGTCAGTGAATGTTTTTGTTGTTGTTCAGTCATTTTCAGTCATGTCTCACTCTTCATGACTCCATTTGAGGTTTTCTTGGCAAAGATACTAGAGTGCTTTGCCATTTTCTTCTCCAGCTCATTTTACAGAAGAGGAAACTGAGGCAAACAGGGTTAAATGGCTTGCAGAGAGTCACATAGCTGGTAAGTGTTTGAGGCCACATTCAAATTCAGGAAGATGAGTCTTCTTGACTTCATTCTATCTTCTGCACTACCTAGCTGCCTTTCAATGAAAATAGATGACCCTTTCCTCTCAGAGTGAGGTTATAAAAGGGAACAGAGCTATAGAGCAGTAGCTTTAGGAGAGTGCAGGGTCAGGCGAAGGTGTTTTGTTTTGTTTTGTTTTGTTAAAGATATGTAGGATGAGGTCTTATTTGTAGGGAGCTGGGAAGAAGCCAGTAGATAAGGAGAGACTGACAATGAAAAAAAAGAAAATGATAGAAGTGACAAAGTCTCAGAGAAAGTGGGAGGGGATGAACAACACAAACAGAGGAGTTGGTCTTAGGCAGGAGAAGGTCCACTTCTTCATCAGAGACTAGTGTGAAAGAAGAGACAATAAGGGTCAACGAATAGGGGACCTTTGAGGTGTACAGTAATGCAGAAGAGGGAGCTCTAAGTGAATGGCCTTGGTTTGCTCAGTAAACTGGGAAGAGATGTCCTCTGCATAAGAGATGGAGAGTATTTGGTGTAGGGAAATGGAGAAGAGAGCAGAAGGTCTGTAATAGCTATAGTAGAGTGTGTGATAAAACACACTCAAGAAAACGATAAAGGGATTATAGCCTAGCAGCAATGGTCTAGTTTGGTTTAAATAAATTAGTGACAAACTTGGCTTAATTAAATAAATTGATAGACAATGGGGTGTTGTGGAAAGAATGATAAGTACCATTTATTTGCTGTATGATTTTAGGAGTCATTGAGTCCTTGTTTTCTTCATCTATAAAATGAAAAGTTGGCTAGCTGATCCCTAAGGCCCTTTCCCATTCTCCAGATTGCTATAGAAGGCTGCATTGGATAAATAAAGCTCCCTACCCAAGGGGTTGGATTGCATTTGGAAGGTGTTCAATGCTTTAATGGACACAAATCCCATTTTAAAAAATATTTCTATCATTCCCTAATGCCTGTGCCCCCTGTCCTACTATCACATCCCAACCGCTGACAGAACCCTTCCTTGTCACAGAATTTTGTTAGGCAAAACAAACCAATACATTGGTCACATACAACAATATGTACCTCATTCCACACCTATATTCCACCACTTCTGCACCAAGAGGAGGAAGGAATGTTTGACTATTCAATCCTCCAGAATCAAGAAAGGCCAGTAGTATTCTGATGTCTTTCAGTTTTCTTTCCTTAACATTGCTGTGGTTGTTGAAAGACTAATAATACTCTTCTAGTGATATAATATGGAGAGAAACCACGAAACACCAGAACCACCAAAATTGGAGGCAATGGAGAGCTATATGGTGGGCATAATTATGCTGCAGCTTGTTAGCCACAAGGACTTATGTGTGCCAAGAGCAATGTCAAAGACATTACCCAGACTATATACAATACAATATTTCATGGTAGTACTTTTTGTGGTAGCAAAGAACCAGAAACAACGTGGGTGCCCATCAATTGGTAAATGACTGAACAAATTGCTGCCCATGAATGTAATGGAATATTATTGTGCTGTAAAAAAAACAGTGAAAATGAGGAACTCAGAGAAACATGGACAGATGTGCATGAATTGATGTAAAATAAACAGAATCAGTAAAATAATATACGCAATGACTACAGCAATGTAAACAAAAAGACAAATAGAATAAAGCGGAATGCTATTTAATTGCATTGACCAATTTTGACTCCAGAGAAGAAATGAGGAAAAGTACTTCCTTTTGCCAGAAAGGTGGGAGACTATGAGTGTGGAATAGTGCATTCAATGTCAGATGTAGTCAATGTGTCCATTTTTACTTTGTGCAGGGGCAGGGTAGGGGGCAGCAGCTGAAGAATATGCACAGTGTACATCAAAGATACAATCTTCGCAAGGAAATTAGAGAGCCTGCTTCCAGAAAGTCCTGATAATATATAATGGAAGGGCTCTGCTCTCTGATCTCAAGTGTGTTTTGTAACTGGTTCTCATCTATTCACTACATACATAATAAAGAAGAGTCCTTTTGATTGGCCATGGAGCCAGAACTGGGGTACATTCAAAAGGTACTAACCAGCCAAAGTGAATCGCTTGGTCTTCATTCTCTACCAACTGCTATTTCTGTGAGAGATATGCCAGAAGCCCTCCACAGGAAAAGAAGCTTTAGGCCCTTATCTCCCTACCAGGACCCTGCTGTTGCTATCGCTATTATATCTAAGCTTTCCTATTTTTATATGAACACTACTTTGTTAACTTCGAAAGGCCAGAAGAGGGAGCCACCAGTAGCATAAAAGTTGGTGTCCATGCCAGGATTGGCCAGAAGCCAGATGATGAGTAGCAAAGTTCCAAACAATCTGTTCCACCCATCATAAATTGAAAGGAGCCAAAACGGAAAGCTACTGCTGTTCACCCATCCACTGACTATGGCAAATTTGCATGTGAATTTGGTGGGGTAAATGCTATGTAGAAGTTGCTTGAAGTTTGAGGCAATTCTCCCCAAGGACCAAGATAGTGTAGGTAAGAGTGTGCCACCAGATGTTAGGGAGAAAAATACTTAGTAATTTCTTTTCTGCTTATATCTTCAATCGATCAATAAATATTTATTCAGTGTCTACTGTGTCAGGCACAGTAAGCAACCCTTAATTTATGGGAGCAGCAAGGTGGCACAGTGACTAAAGCACCAGTCCTGGAATCAGGAGGACCTGAGTTCAAATGTGGCCTCAGACACTTGACACACTTACTAGCTGTGTGATCTTGGACAAGTCACTTAACCCCAATTGCTCTGCCTTCCCCCTCAAAAAAAAGAAAGAAAAGTCAATTTATGTTAATTGGTTAAATGAAACTGGTGTGCTAGTCACTAGCAGTTAACCACTGAAATGTGGCCTAGAACAGGTAGCATTAGCGAATTACCCTAATCACTAAAAACGCTAAGTGGGAGCCTCTCTCTCTGGAAAAGTGAGTTCAGTGTCTAGTTATGTTTGTTTGTTTGCTTGTTTGTTTTAACAAGTTTTTAATTAATGTCTTTTATTTCTTAAATCATCTTTCCCCCGTCCCCTCCCAGAGAGCCATCCCATATAAGAAATAGTCTTTTTAAAAGAGGAAAAAAACCAGCATTCCTGATTGATACATTGAGAAGTTGGAAAACATGTGCAATATGTGACATTCGTGGACTTCCCAACAAAGAGGTGGGTTAGGGGTATCTTCTCATATCTCTTCATTCAAGTCATACTTGATCTATAGTTTATTTATAATTTTGACCATGATTATAATAGTTATTAATTATAACTATATTAATTATAATTAATAAGTATACTTTTCTTTCTAATTTAAAATCTTGATTTATCGTTTTGGTATACCACTGTTTTTTCCATTGACATTGTTATAGTTACTGTTTATTTTGTTTTCTTGGCTCTGCTTACCTCACTCTGCATCAGTTCATATTGATCTTTCCATGCTTCTCTGTATTTAGCACATACATCATTTCTTAGAGCACAATGACGTTCTATTACATTCATATATTACAATTTGTTTAGCCACTCCCCAATTGATGAGCATTTACTTGGTTTACAATTCTTGGCTATCACAAAAAGTGCTGCTATATATATTTTGGTGGATATGGAGACTTTCTTCTTATCGATAGCTTCTTTGGGGTAGCTTTTTCTATGTTTATTACAAAGATGTCCTCACTTTAGGGGAAGGTGAATGGAGGAAAGGATGTATTCAGAAATGACTATGATATAAAAAAGGGGGGGAGGCCTCAATAAAACTTCAAAAATAAAACAAAACTACCATCTAGAAGACATATCAGAAAAGCACATGGAGGGGCACACAGAGAGGTGAGTGAGTCAGGGTGGTCTTTAGAAAAGGAAACCTCTCCACAAACTTCCTATGCTCTGCCTCTAAAATTGAAGACCCAAAGTATTGTTTTAATTTAAATCATAATCTTTAAGGTGTGTTTGCTACTAATGGTCACTAGAGAGAGCTGTGGGCCTTTAAATACATATATCACTGAGAAAGTCTAAAAATACTTTCCCAGAATGTGAAGCCAAAAACAAAAGAAAAAAAAAAAGGAAACGAAATGTCTCAGCTTGTTTTGCGAGAACTGGGAAAGAATGAAACTAGGAAAGAAAGTATCAATAAAATAAAGAAAACTTCCAAAGAAGGCTTTTTTAATCATTATTTTTATTCAGGCGTTTCAGTTGTGTTTGACTCCTTGTAACCCAATTTGCAATTTTCTTAGCAAGGATACAGGAGTGGTTTGCCATTTCCTTCTCCAGCTCATTTTACAGATGAGAAAACTAGGCACACAGAGTTAAATGACTTGCCCAGGGTCACACGGCTAGTATGTGTCTGAGGCCAGATTTCAATTCAGATCCTCCTGACTCCCAGAATCAGTGCTCTATCCTAGCTTCCCCTCAAAGAAGGCTAGAAACTTTATATTCTCAGAGGTAATGAACCATGACCTTTTTGATTTATAAAAGCTCCTGACAATCTTTCTCCACCCTTTCACAAATAGAAGGCTACTTCTATAGTCAGAAATACTTAGGGTTAAATTCTGATTATGTTCTTTGTAACCTATGTGACTCTACACAAGTTGTCATCCCTCTGGGGATCTGTAAATTAGAGCTAATATCTATGCTGCCGACTTCATGAAATTGTTAAGAGTAAAGTACTTCATAAATCTTAAAATGCTATAAAAATGAAAGTTGACAAGGACAATGGAGAAAAAGTGACCTTCCTCTTTCATACCCAGACCAGGCTAGCTTTTTGTGAATTTTCCCTTCTTCCTCCTTCTTGATCTCTCTGCAGCATCAGAGACAGAGAGAACAGAGAAACAGAGACAGATAGAGACAAAGAGAGGATAAAGAAAGGGGAGGGGGAGAGAGACGGAGACAGAGAGACAGAAAAAAATTATTTATTAAGTGCTTGCTATGTGCCAGGATGAGAGCTAAGTACAGAAAATACAAATACAAACAAGTAAGATAGTCTCTGCCCTTAAGGACCTTTCATCCTAATGGTTGAAGACAAATGAGAGGAGCTGGAAAGGCACATGAGGACATGGAAAGAAGGTTATGATGAGACTAATACCATTAATAACCTCTTCTGGATGTTCTGTCCTCTTGTGGATTCAGAATCATGATATACATCTAGTTCTCTCTCTCTCTCTCTCTCTCTCTCTCTCTCTCTCTCTCTCTCTGTGTGTGTGTGTGTGTGTGTGTGTGTGTGTGTGTGTGTCTCCAAGTGCAATTCAAATCCCTTGGCCCTGCCCACTATCTGGTGTCATCCTACCTAACAGTTTAATTCCATATTATTCTTTTCTACTCATTATATTCTAGCCAAAGACTACTCTCTTACTTCTGGGCATGTCCCCAAAACTTGGCTGTAGCAAATGTCTACAGCAGGCTTCTTTACCTCCTTCAACTGCTGAATTTCTTCCCGTTCCATTATCTTCCAGCTTAACTCAAATGCCACATGCTCCAGGAAGGTCAACAATAATCTTTTGGGTTTTTTTTTTCATTTGGCATAACTACTTTATTCAACTCCTAGTAAGCTGTGTTTTTGTTAAATAGACTGTTATAAATATATTTTGTTTTTACATCACCTAGACTTCTCCTTCCATCCTTCTTCCCTTTGAGAGAGCTGTCTTGGATGACAAAGAACTGTTTTTAAAAGAAAAAAAGGAAGAAAACGGGAAAAATCAGCAAAAACTATCCATACATTAAAAAAAGACATTATATGCAATGCTCCACACATGAACCTCTCCCCCATCACCTCTGCAAAGGAGTGGGAGGAGGCAATCTTGTTATATCTCTTCTTTGGGGCCAACTTATTCATTGTCATTTTGCGACATTCTTTTTTTATTGTTCTGGGGTTGTTCTTTCCACCCACGTTGTTGGAGTCATATTGTTTTCTAAGCTCTGTTTACTTTGTAACAGTTCATTAAAGAACGACCTCTTTTCTGCTTCAACTTCACAGAGCATTTTACTTGTACCTCCCACTTACCATGTAATATTTCATATTACAGTTATGGATGTTGATGTTTCATTCCCCCCACTGGACCCATGAGGATAGGGACTGTGTCTTACCTAAACTTTGTATCTCTTCTCTAGTGGTATAGCACATAGTACATAACATAGCATTGTGCACACCAAGGTACGGTGGAAACCAGTCTGGTTTTGGAGTCAGTGGACCCAGGTTTGAATCCCATCTCTCACGCTATCCATGTGACTGACCTAAGGAAAAGTCACTGGGGACTTTGCGCCCTTGTAAAGTGATAGGATTGGAATAGACAGTCTGGGAGAGCCTTCTAACTCCAGTCCTATGATCCTATAATAAATGATTGAGTAGGAAAGCATGGTAAGGAGAGAGAGAGGGAGAGAGAGAGAGAGAGAGAGAGAGACAGACAGACAGACAGACAGACAGAGACAGAGACAGAGATTGTTAAGTAAATAAATATTGTTGAGCTGGGGGGAGGGGGCAGAAGGTACTTTATTCCTTCCAAGTGTACTATGTTACTCAGAAAGATCACAGTAATCTCACCAGTGTAGCCATTCTCTTGCCAGATCCAAATCCACATTTCACGTACTACCCATTGAATGGGATGGATAATTGTGAAGACTTCACAGGGTATGTCTAAGGGAGTAGGAGAGGTTTGGGATTTGGCCTTGTGATTCTGGCGGGTCAGGGCCTGGAGCTGTGGGCATGCCCTTCCCCCTCTCTCAGATGTTAGAAGATAATGAACTTCCTGTGAGCTATTTGTTCTCTGCTCCAGGAAGGTATCTCCTCCCCCCACCCCATTTCTTCTCCTAGACTTTCAGACACCACCGGGGCAGTTGAGTTCCAATAGGGAAAAATTTGAATGGACCAGATCAACCTTGGTCCCCTGTCTAGTTTTCGCGCCTAGACTGTAAGCCCACCTCCCAGCCAATGGTGAGAAGGGATAGAGGTGGGTGGGAATCTTTTCATTAAAGAGTATAAATTAAGGCAGATTCCCTTTCACCTTGTCTCCTCCATTATGGAGGTGTGCCCAAATCTTGCAAGGTTTGTAAAATAAATTTACTTTGTTTCTCCTAAGGATGTCTCTCCTATTATTTAAAAATCTTGTCCCAAACACTATTGACCAGAAAATTATCACTAAGTAGGCAGCTTCTGGTGATGAGCCTCTCTGTGTTTGGCTAGGCTGGTTGTTGACTGGTTCCACATATAAGGCCTTTCCGTATTGACTGGATCTCCCAGAGCCCTTTCCTATGTTGGCATAGTCTTTTAGAAACTAGGAAGGCCTCTACCCCCACCCCACCCCTCAATAAACACACACACACACACACACACACACACACACACACACACACACACACACACATACACGCACACACACCTCACTACCTTGAGGGGAAAGATTTTGGCAGAGTGTTTTATATCGGAAATTGTGAGAAATGTAATTACCAGGATAGTGGGAGGTCTCGGAACCATTTGTTGAAGAAACTAGTGGGTTAATGGTACAGTAAACAAATCTGGACTTGGAGTCAGGAAAAGCTGAGTTTGAATCCTGCCTCAGACACTTAATAGAGCTGTGACCCTGGGCAAGTCACTTAACCTTTGTTTGCCTCAGTCATATCTGTAAAATAATGGCACCTACATCCCAGTGCTGTTGTGAGGGTCAAATGAGATAACATATGTAAAATGCTTTGCGAACCTTAAAGCACTATATAAATGCTAGCTCTTATTATATTAACTGATACATTTTAGCCTAGAGAAGAACCATCACTGTTTTCAAATATCTGAAGCCCTATAATACAGAAGAGGGATTAAGTTTTGTTCTTTTTTCTGTAAAGACAGAACTAAAACCAAAGCATGAAGTGTTAGGGGATGGTGGGTTAGGGGGAGATTTCAATTCAATACAAGTGCAGGGGGTTAGTCAGATGACAATGACCCTCTGGAATTTTGATTCTATGGAATGTGTGTGAAGAAGATTAGAGGACATCTCCTGGGGCATGCCCACAACATCTCATTGAAGAGGAAACAATCTCTTAAGTCCCATGAATTTCAGAGAAGTTGAGAGGCTCATACTCTTGTGAGTTAGAACCACTTCTTTGTGCTGGGCCTATAAAAAAGGAGGGGAGAGTTGCAGAGGTGGCATTTTTGAAGGGATCTTGAGAGAGGTGAGCATAAATCAGAAAGCAGCAAAGAGAAGAGAGGACCTGGGTCTACAGGCAAGGGAGGGAGAGTCTGCCTGTGCACATACTGTTAGTGGCTGCCTTGGGGTAGAGGAACATCAAAGTTACATGTGCTTTCATCTGTGTGATAGGAGGGGATGGCACATCATCCCAGATGTGGAGAGGCAGTGGTGTAACCTACAGCCTCAGAAATACAAAAAGAGGGAGACCATATAACTCAAGGTGAAAGTTTGAGTGACTCAGCCTCCTGAATAGAGGACAAGGGGCTTCCTGGAGAGCATGGGTCCCAGATTTCTAGAGAGAGAAAGAGAAGCACCTAGACAATGCTGACCTCTCAGAGAAAAGCAGGTGCCAGAATCAAGGCTTTTCAGTAAGAGAAGTTTTTGAGTAGTGATAGTCTAGGGGAGAGGGCTTTTATGAATGTAGCCCCCTGCAACTGCAGAACCTGAAAGATTTCTAAGTTATGATATGGGGGAATAAAAGACTTGGACTTTGCCCATCCCATTCCAATGAGGTATTTCGATAATGCAGCTATGATGGGAAAGGTGAATTACTAAAGATGGTGATATGTGTTGGGTGGATGCATGAGGGAGGCATCATTCAGGGGACTGGGAGAGAGGCTTAGAGTCAGAGCAGAAGGATATCAAGCGATACACTTTGAAATGTTCCTGAGGATTAGCTATTTTTTTCCTAAATCTTAACTCCTCAACCAGCTTTATAAACTTGCCAAAGGTCTGGAACAAATCTTCTACTTCTTCTGTACTTTCTTTGTATCTGGTATAATATTGTAACCTTAAGTTTATTTTCCTTCTGCCCCTTGGTAGGAAATGGGGGAGAGAAGAGGAGTCTAAGCTCTTAGTGTAATACCAAAGGCCTCTGTAGATCCCTGAGTAGTAGGAGCGACTCACCAAAATGTTGGGAGGGGGTGCCAGGGAGGGCTACCTAACCAGCAACTGAAGTTTGTCTTGCAGGGAAAGTGCAAGCCCTCAGGGCAATAACAAGAGAGTAAAGACCTTTATTGCATTGTGAAAATGAGACACACTGAAATCTCAGGAGATTTCTTTCTAGATTTTACCTTTTATTGGGCATCCAAACCACACAATGATGATAGGGACAATGCAAGACACTAGGGTTCAATTCATTATAAACTTCTGTGACCTCTGTGGGGGGGTGGGAGATTTCAAGAGGAGTTTTTTGCATTTTTGTGGGGTGAAACAATAATTTCCCTCTGTCCAATAAACATTGTTACTTTGAGCTGGGTACCATTTTACCCATATCTATAGAGATTGGACACGAATTATATCCAACCTATATCTTGAGGTTTCCAGTGGAAACTATGGACAGCGACAGCATAAGCCAGGATATGATTTGGGGGAAGTCCAAGGAGGGGCTACTACCCAAACTGAACCTGGTCCACGTAAGCCCAGAGCTTGGGCCATGAGTTACATAAACTTTAAAAATCCTGGAGCTGTCCAGCAATGGGGTAGGTTGCCCTCTGAAACAGTAAATTTCCTTTTAATATTAGAACAGTAGAGGAACATCTAGGAGGGCCAATGGATAAAGCACCAGCCCTGAAGTCAGGAAGTCCTGAGTTCAAAATTTGCTCTCAGACACTTAACTAGCTGTGTGACCACCCTGGGCAAGCCACTTAACCACTTAACCCTGATTGACTGCAAGATACACATACACACATATACACACACATACACACACATATTAGAACAGTAGAGAAGTTCAAGCAGATATTGATGTCAAGGATGTTGTAGAGGAAATTACTGAAAGGAAGTGAGAAGTTAGGATAGATGAGTGCTCTATAAAGAGTTACATAAATGTGAAATGATGATGATGATGGCCATCATCTCTATTGATCAGTTCTCTGGACGTCAAAGTGACCATCCAGTGACCATCCATTATTTCCTTTTTACGTATAATGTGAAGATTTGGATGTCCTTCCTGGCTAGAATGTATTCTTTCAAGGCCCAGCTAGCTACCACCTTTTTTCTGAAACCTTCTTGGATTCCTCCAGTTAAAAATGAGCTCTTCCTCCCATTTTCCTAGAGTACTTTGCCTAACTTGTCTTTGCCTTATCATGTTCAGTCATATCATCCATGTTTGTGTATTTATGAACTTTCCCCCACTATAATGCAAGTCTCTTAAAAGCAGGGACTTTTCATTTTATATCTTTATAACTCCTTTTCTCCTTCTCCTAGCAATGAGCAATGTTGTTTGGTCTTTTTTTTTAAACAAAGTAGGTGCTTAGTAAATGTTTGTTGAATGGAATGAATTCCACTTTCAAAATGACTACATACTTTAAAAAAACTCAACCAAGAAAGAAAAAAACTACTTATTACTCAGCAATGAACTTTTGACCTTGGATCATGTTTGAGATATTCCCCTGGAACTTTTTTTTCCCAGTATTAAGCCAGGAACAGTCTATTTTTGCCACCAAATAATAATTGATAACTCTGAAGAAGAGGCAGATCACAGTCCTTTTATCCCAAGTGTTGCTCTTACTAACAAATGTAGGCAACCTGGTGTAGAGAAGTCATGGGATCGTAGATGTAAAGCTAAAAGGGATCTTAGAGGTCATGGGATCCAGCTAGAGAGTTCAAATGGTCATAGAGTCATTTTATAGAGGAGGCTCAGTGATGTGAAAAGACTTGTCCCCAAATCACGCAGGTATGGTGTCAGAATCAGGATTTGAACAGAAATCCTCTGAAACAAAATACCTTCCTCCCTTCAACAGAACCATGTAGTAGAGGCAAGGCAACAAGCATTTATTAAGCCCTCATTTTGTGCCAGGCACTGTGCTAAGTGCCAGGGATCCTAAAATGAGCAACAAGACAGTCCCTGCCTTCAAGGAGCTTACAGTCTAATACACAAAAAGGAACTGAAAAGGATGGGGGTGGAGCGAAGGTGTGAGGACATAGTGGCAAAGTCTGGAAAGGCAGATGCAGAGTCAGGAGAGGAATGAAGGTTGGCCATCTTGTGCTATTCCCCAAAATAGAGACCCCAGGAGGAACTCGCCAATAGAAGAAGAGGGTTGGTGTGACAGAGGAATGTTCCAAAATGAAAAGGCTACAGGAGAAGATGGATATTCCTGGATGGAAAGACAGGCCTTAGGCTCTAAGGGAAGATCCAGGGTAAGATGGTAGCTGAGGCACAGAGAGGCTACCAGACTTAAAGTCAAGAAGACCTGAGTTCAAATCCCACCCCAAACACTTACTAGCTGTGAGACCATGGACAAGTCCCCTCAGTTTTCTCATTTGTAAAATGAGAGGGTTAGACAGCCTTCAAGGTTCCTCTCTCCTCTAAATCTATAATGATCTTATGATTATTAATCCCAGCTGTGTTAGGACACTGTAGATACTTTCAACAAGTCCCTTCATTCTTCTGGGCCTCAGCTGCCTCATCTGTAAAGTGGAATAGTAATACTAGCAATAACAGCCTTGCAGGGTTATTGTGAGGAAATCACTCTGTAGACTGTAAAAACCTCTCAAAATGTGAGCAATTGTTTCTCTCTGCTCCCAAATCTTCCCTGGATATTAGTTCTTTCTTCCCAGGGAAAATAACAACTAATAGTTATATAACGTTTGACAACCCACCAAATGGTTTACGTCCATTAATTCTATCAGTCCTCATAGTAACCCTTTGAATCAGGTGTTATTATCGCCATTTCACAGATGAAGAAAGTGAGGGTCAGAGAAGCTAAGAGATACAGCTAGTGTCAGAGGCAGATTTTGAATCTAGTTCTTTCCCGACTGTAAAATAGAACACTTTCCTCTAAACTGCACTTCTTCCTTTTGAAATTAGGCTAATGTAGAGACCCAGGAAAGACTTTTAGAATCAGTCTAGACTCTAAGTGTTGGGAGAGTAAGAGGTCACAGAAAGGGGGAGCATCCAACGCTGGACAGGAAAGGTTTGTTCTCCAGCGAGCTGGGGCCAGAGATCTCCAGGAGACTCAAAGCTCAACTTTCTCATAAACTGAAGAGTTGGAACCCTGGAGTCTCAGGTCCTGGCTCTTTCACTTAGTAACTAGGGTCAAGTTGCTTCAATTCTTTCAGTCTGTTTTCTCATCTGTAAAATGAGGGTAATAATACCTACCCTTCTTACTTTAAAGGGTTGTTATAACAATGAGTGAAAGCTTTTGTAAATCGTAAACTGCCATGCAAATACCAGTGATTGTTTTGTAAGCAACAGAAAAGTGTCCCTCTGATGAACTCAGCATTATGCCAGGTAAAAAGTGGGTCTAGAAGAAGAAGATTTGGTCCAGACCTGTGAGCAGTTTATAAGTCAGGAGAGGAGTTCAGAAATAGACACATAAACATGGCAAGTCCTTAGCAACATTTCAAAATTGATGTCCCATTCTCCTATCTTTCCTACTCTGAGCCCCTCACTCAGATGAATGACTCCCTCCAGTATGCACCAACCCAACATCACCATCATCTTCAACATGCAGCCTTCTGGCAGACCAAGGATCTCAATGTGATTCCTCATCTTCTGAGACTCCCTATCTGACCAAAACTCCCATTTCCTCTTACTTCTTGAGCAGATATCAGAAGGTAGGAGGAAAGCACTTAATTCAACTAATTCATGCTAAGATGAGATGATTTGCTTGCTCCATCCAAGGGGCAATTGTCTTTTTTAAAAGGTCACTTGTTAATCAAAGGGGTTTTCCATTTGGCAAGATTTCAGGCATGGTAGGGGTATTATTGGAGGCAGAGAGAGGACAATGGAACTTTCTCCACAGTTTGATAATAGAGTACTATTATCAAATAATCAAAATATTATCAAATTATCAAAAGTCAGCACCCAATCAGTATTAAGTTTCATGAGACAACCCCTGAATATGGCAAATGGGGGTGACTGCCCTGGGTCCTGTATTTTAGTCTGCTGGATTTGTCTAGAGGCTAGCAGTGACCCAGGGAATAGTGTGTGTTTGAGGAGAAGGTCTTTTGATTGGTCTACCTACCTTAAGTCTCCCCACTCTAGTTCATCCACTTGGCTATCAAAATGATCTTTCTAAAGTCTGACCATATCACCCATCTGTCAATAAGTTCCAATGACTCCCTATCGCCTCTGGGATAAAATATAAAATTTTGCTCATTTTTGTAGCCCTCCTAAAACAGACCTGAGTTTCATATGCATACAACTCAGGACAGAAACTGTACCTGTGTTTTCATGTGTACTTAGCACACAGTCGGCACTTAACAAGTGCTTATTGACTGACATATTGATAGAAGAACATTACAGATAAGCTAACTCTTTCTAGCCATACAAGTTGGCATCTCCTGAAACTTAGTCCTAGAGAGCTGTCCAGAGCAATGAGAGGTTAAGTGACTTTTCCATGATCAAATAATCAGTGTGTATCAGAGGCAGGACCTGAATCCAAGTCTTCTTAGTTGCAAGACCAGTTTTCTGTCCACTATACTAGAGTCTCTACATACATGCATATAGTAATAATTCCCATTTCTATAGTACTTTAAGGCTTACAAAGTACTTTCTGTCATAATATTCCCATAGGGTAAGTATACAGTTATATTATCCCCATTTCATAGAAGAGAACACTGAGGCTCAGAAACGTCTAAGGAATTGCCCCTGGTTATACAGCTAATATCCATTAGAATGAGGATTGGAGCTTACATCTCCCCAGGTCTGCACTCTTTCTACTGGACCAATATATCTCTCTCTATGGTCTAAACACCTGGGTTCAAATCCTGATGTTGCTGCTTGTCACCTATGCGCTATGGATCAAGTCGCAAGCTCTCTGTGCTCAAGTTTCCTCATCTGGAAGAGAACTGGGCTTGATTTTAAAGGTCTCTTTCAGCAGTCGACCCTCTGATACTATCCATGGGACCCTTGCTTCAGGTCCTGTGGCTAGTATTAGAACCAGAACTTGACACTGAATCTTCTGCCTCTGAGGCCAGGGAACATTCTCCTTGTCCACACCTCGGTGGCAGCAGTAACAGCAGTAGCATTGCTAAACAGAACTACCCAGCCAGGCTTGGGGCCAGCTTGGCCTTGTCCCTAAGCAATAACTCTACCCCCTTCTTCCACTGTCCTCTACCCTCTCTGCCCTGCTGACTATCTCTGAGACAACTCAAGTCTTTGCCAATGCCAGCTGCCTTCTCTTTGTCTGGGAGGGGGATGGGAAGCTGGCTTTCAGAAGGTCTGGTGGACACCCTGCCAAATCAGCCTTTGATCTCTGACCAGACTTTGGCCTTGGTATGCCCAGACTGCTCCAGTTCTCCTGCTAGGGATAAACTCATCCCCCTGACCTGGATTTCTGATCTCTTAGGACCAACTAATTAGAGGAAAGAAAAGTAATAGAGCTTCCTAGGCAAAGACCTGCCTCCCCTCCTCCCCTCTCCCTCTCCCTCCCCCACACATCTAGGAGAAGCTGCCCATATGAAATTGGTCCCCAGCCCTGGTCTTGTTAGAAAACTGTCATGCCCTTGATAAGTAAGCAATGCCTCAAGGGACACCTGGAAGTTTCCTGGAGGGGCTCTGGATCACTTTCTCCACCTTTTCAGTGCAGACCCCAAAGTAGATCTATGGTATTCAATCAGTGACTGTAGTTAAGGCTGCCTCTTATCAACAGAATGTGAACATTACAACCTCCATAACCTTTCTGGCCGCTTCGTTCATCCAAGAGAACTCTGACCACTTACTAAAAGGAGAATCAAGGGCTGGGGCAGAAAGATTTAGAGCTAGAGGACCTAAAAGGGATCTAATCCAATGTTCATGTTTTATAGGTAGGGCCAGGGCTGCAGAGTCCTGATCTATATCTGGCCAATGGGCCCAGATGGTTCTGGAGGAGAAAGTGAGGCTGGTGATTTTGCACAGCCCTCCCTCACTTAAGTCCAATTCACTTGCAAGTCATGGCACCAACTTCCTGATGTCATAGTCCTCTTCAAGAATGAAAGATGAACAGCCACAACAACCACGGCAACATATTTTATAGGTAACACGGATACAGTGTTAAACAGTAACTTTGGTCTTATGGAAACTGTGTGGAAACAGGATTTATAGATAGGTCAGAAATGTCCCTCTCCATGTCTTGGGAAGACTGGAGTTCCACCACTGGTAAGATTAGAAGGGTGGCTATGACGGCGTGATCATATCCTTGATCTCCTGTCTTCGAACAACAAATATAGGAAGGAATGAAACAAGCATTTATTAAGTGTCTATGTGCCAAGTGCTATGCTAACCACTTTACAAATCTCTCATTTGATCCTCAAAACAACCTGGGGAGTAGGTGGTATTATTTATCCCCATTTTACATGTGAGGAAACCGAGGCCGAGAATGGTTAAGTGATTTGCCCAGGATCACACAACTGAGGTCATATTTGAACGTAGATGTTCCTGACTCCCAGTACAATGTTCTATCCACTGTACCAACTAGCTGCTTCTGAAGTTTAGAATCGCTTGCAGTATAGGGTTATGATTCTTTTTTTTTGTGTGGTTCATTTTCCCTGGCTGTTCAAAGGTAAAATAGTTTGGATCCTGTGCAAAAAGGTAACAATTAACTTAATTTTGGCCAATTTGACTTCCCCTTCTCACTATACATTCATTATGTAAGTTTAGGTAATAGAATACACAACGGTAAAGGAGACTTTGCAACCTGAAAGTGAGATGAAATCTAAGCTCAAGCAAGGAGAAAGTAATCTCCCCCAAGAAGTCTGCTCTCAGCAGTCACTGGGGGACCAGATGCTGGGAACATAAAGGCACTGTCAGGGTGTTGGCTTTCACCACATGCCTGAGGCTGTAGGAGAGTCTCCATTGAAGGTTCTTGCCTCCTCTCCTCTTCTCGACCGACCTCTCTCCCTCCTCTGCCTCTCCCTTCTATCTCAGAAGTCTCTCAGACAATCCAGAAGAGGGATGGAGAACCTGCAGCCTCAAGGCCACATGTGGCCTTCTAGGTCCTCAGGTGTGGCCTTTTGACTGAGTCCAAGTTTTACAGAACAAATCCTTTTGTTAAGGGGATTTGTTCTGCAAAGTTTAGATTCAGTCAAAGGGCTGCACTTGAGGACCTAGGGGACCACATGTGGCCTTGAGGCCACAGGTTCCCTATCCCTGCTCTAGAGTCACATCTCCCTGCAGGTATGTAGCATCACAAGACTGTCCTTCAGGGACTCATCAAACCCACCTAAGAGTAAGGCTACCTTTAGATAAGGAAACTTCAGCTCCGAGAGAGGAAGAGAGACTTACCTTCCCAAAAGTAACACAGAAATTAGGAGAGCCGGTACTGACCTTAAGCTTTGTTCCTATGATTGAAGAATAAAGAAAATTACAAGTGACACCCACAAGTCTATGAGCTCTTTGGAGGCTCATCTTTTCCCAAAAACACTCTTCCCACCCCAGTGTCTAACTCAGGACCCTGCACTTGGTTGACACTAAATAAATATTTCCTGATAGACTGATGTGATAATGTTGTTGTATGTCCTTTGTTTTCAAAGAGAACCAATGACATTTCAGGGTGACGTCTTGACTTGCTCATGAATTGGATTTAAGTGAGATGGAGCTGCACAGTCATTAGCCTCACTCTCTCTTCCAGAGTTATTGAAGTCTAATGGCAAGATAGAAGTTAAGACAATTGGTGATGGCCTGGAGTGCAGTGGATAACCTTGGCATCTTTGATGTCTGACCAAACTCTTAGTGCTCCACAGAACCTGCTTCAGCCACCTCCAAGGCCTTTTGGAACAAACTGCTCTCATCTGGCCATCCTGCCAGGGAATGGGAAAAGTCTTCGAATGCTTAGGATAGACATCCCCCTAACTCACTGAGGCCTGTCAGTTACCTTCCACCTGGTTTAGCCTATCTGCAGAGATACTTTTACTAGGGTGTGGCCATTGCACATGCTACAGCTTCTTGAAGCCACAGGAGAGAGTTGTTGGTGTAACATTACTATTGTAACACAGAGAGAGTTAGACCAAAAATTAAGTCAAGAGAAAGGTGAGTTCTAATCCTCCTGACACTTTCTATGTGACCATGGACATACAATTTTTTAAACCTTAAGGTATTATATAAATATCTCATTCATTTGTTTCAGTTGTGTCTGACTCTTCATGACCCCATTCGGGGTTTTCTTGGCAAAGATACTGGAGTGGTTTGCCATTTCCTTCTCCAGCTCCTTTTACAGATGAGTAAACTTGGGCAAACAGGGTGAAGTGACTTACCCAGGGTCACATAGTTAGCAAGGTATTTCAGATCAGGTTTTCATTTGGGTCCTCCTGACTCCAGGCCCAACTTTCTATCCACTGCCCATCTAGCTAGTTATTGTGCCTTTCTCATCCACGTTCCTCTTGATGTAATAGGAAGCACACAGGATTTAGAATTTGTGATCATGGGAAAATCATTTCACCTCTCTCAGCCCCAGTTTCCTCTCCTTTAGAATGAGAATAAAAATAATGACAACCAACGATGATGGTGGTAGATAACATTTATATAAGTCTTTACTTATTTCTGATCTTCACACCATCCCTGTAAGGTAGACAGGGTGTTATCCCCACTTTTCAGATTTAGAACCTGAGCCAAAAGAGGCATGTGATTCCTTGCCTAAAATCACAAAGCTTATCAATTACAAGGTCAGAATGCAGAACAGCTCTTCTAATTCCAGGGGTCTACACCACTGCCTGTACACTTGTAGTAAGTGCCCTCACATAGTTGTTATATGGAAAGCATTCTGCGGATATGACCTGTGGCCTAGCACAAACCACATGCCCCAGGACTCCAGACTCACACAGATTAGACCTAATATTCTAAGAGCTAATCCCAACAGGGCTGTTTCCTATCTTTGGCCCACCTGGAGATATTCTTGAAAATTTCCAAATACAGTTTTAGGTATAGTTTATGTGTAGGTCTCAAGTGTTGGGAAATAGGGTTCACAGCTTCTACTGAAGCATTCAATATTGGGAATGAGAGTTGAATGTTGGACCACCTTTATTCTCCCCACAGAAATTTCAGAAAGTGTAAAAACCTGATAGGAGCCCATGAACACATACAAAAACATATAAATCTTTCAAACTTCAGGCAGGTAGGTAGCACAGTGGATAGAGAGTTGGACCTATAGTCAGGAAGATCTGAGATCAAATCCTGTCTCAGACACTAGCTGTGTAACTCTGGGCAAGCCACTTAATTTCTCTCAGCCTCAGTTTCCTCATTTGTATAATGGGAATGATTGCCTACCTCCCAAGGTTGTCATGAAGATAAAATAATATTTGTAAAGAGCTTTTTGTTTTAAACTTAAAGCACAATATAGATGCTAGCAATCATCATTATTATCATTATTACTACTGTTTATTTCATAAACTCCCCTCAAGGAAACTCATCTTGAGATTGCTATCTGGTCAACCCTTTGACATTTTGATCAGTCCCTCTTTCCCACAGAGCTCTTCACAGTTCTTCTACAATTCATAGCCTTGTGGTTTAGACTACTCTCCCCTGAAGGTAAACATGAAAACTTAAAAAAGCAATCACCTTCCCATGGGACCCACACTGTCCAAATAACTCGCTTTAATTGTGGGGGTTGACAAGATCCATATAGATTACAAGAATGATGCTGCTCTAGAACCATGTGAGCAATTAATCCCCTTCTTCCTCTAGAAGATCTAATGTCCTAACTCTTTAAAAAAATGTATTTCATTATATATTTTCCAATTACATGTAAAAAAAATTAAAGTTCTTTTTTTTAAGTTTGAATTCCAAATCCCTCTATCCCCCTCACCCTTTGAGAAGGCAAGCAATATATTGATTATACATATATATGCAAAATATATTTCCGTATTAGCTATATTGCAAAAGAAAACACACACAAACAAGAAAAATAAAGTAAAAAGTATGCTTCAATCTGCATTCAGAGTTCATCAGTTCTCTCTCTGGAGGTGGATAGCATTTTTCATTATGGGTCTTTCGGAATTGTCTTAGATCATTGAATTGATCAGAATAGCAAAATCTTTCACAATCGATCTTCCTAACCATATTGCTGTTACTGTGTACAATGTTCTCCTGGTACTTTTCTCTTCGCTTTACTCGCTTTTTTCTGGAACCATCTTGCTTATCATTTCTCATAGCACGATAGTATTCCATCACAGTCATATACTATAACTTGTTCAACCATTTTCCAACTGATGCAATGCCCTAATTCTTGAACTTGAGAATTCTTAAACTTGGGGTACCCATGAGGCAAATCCCACGGCTGTCACTGCCCAGGAAATCTCTAACTGTCTCAAGAATCAGAGCACTTGGACTCAAATCCCACCACTGATATCAAGGTCATTATGTAACACTGGGCAAGTCACTTAACTTTAATGGGCCTGGGTTTCCTCATCTACAAAATTAAGGGGACTAAGATAGGTAGACTTTGAGGTATCTTCCAACTTTACATCTATGATCCTGTGTTCTCTTCTCTTACTGGAAAGCTCACTTCTGGGATCACATTACTTTGGATGTTAAAATCTTGTCCCACCCTGCCCAGTTCCCTATACTAGAGGCTGAGGTTCATGAACATTGTTCATGAACTACCTTCTTAAGCCAAATGGGTGAGCACATATTGGATCTTATATTGTGCTTCTGTATCAATACCCTGGCTGCTGCCATCTTTTGGGTTGGTAAAGTTGAGTCTCAGGAACATAGTCTCAGACTCATGCTCAGACACATGTAACTCCCAAGTGTCCCTACCCAAGGTAGTCATTATAATTTCTCCAGAAGAGGACACAGAATAAACATACTCACTTCTTTCCCTATCCCACCTCCTTGTAGAACACAGGTCCATTTTTCTGCTGCTGGTGTGACTTCTAGATGAGAAAAAAATGACCACACTAGTCTATTAGATCATTTCTTTCTATAAACCAGAGAGTAACGTGGTTTCCCTGAAAAGATTCCATCTTCCTGAGTGCCAGCAAGTCAAGCCTGCTAGAGGCAGTCCCAGGCCCGAGAAACCAATGAGGAATTGTCGATTGTCTCAACAAGCACCAATTCATGTCCATTCTCCACTGAAGAAAATTGTGCTGATGGTGATCAGTTCCCTTCTCTAAACCACTGGGACTGTGGCCATTTAAAATAGCCTCTGGTTTTGAAGGTTTAGGCTTTCTTGCAACCAGCTACCTTCTACACTAAAGACGTGTCATCCTCCTGTTCTAAGCCCTTTTCTGGAAGCCAATGGCACTATGGTAAAAGTGCTATATTTGGAGCTGAAGGACCTGAGTTCTATTCCTGACTCGGCCTGCCCATTGCTACCTGTGTGATCTTGGACAAATCATTTAAACTCTCTGGGCCCCAGTTTCTTCATCTGTAAAATAAAGGGTCTGGACTAGATGACTTCTAGTTTCTCTTACATCTCTAAATCTATGATCCTATTATCCTATGACCCTGGCCATATCCTATGACCAGAAGGACCATGCAGGCCAGTCTCTGGCACCAACTTCACTGTGATATCAAAAGTGGGAAATAAAATCAGAGAGATCTTCCTTATAAAATCCCTGTCCTTCTCCCTTGCTCTTCAACTTGAATTCAAATCCAGCCTCAGACACTAGCTCTGTGACCCTGGACATGTCACTTAATCTTTTTCTGTCTCAATTTCTTCATCTGTAAAATGAAGATAATAGCACTTTCTTCCTGTGTTTGTTAAGAGGATAAAAGAAGACAATATTTTTTAAGTAAAGTATTTTATATTAATTTTTATTTTAAAGCAAAATAAATATTTTTAATATTTTTACACCTTAATGTAAGTGCTAGCTATCGTCATCCTCATTGTTTAGCCATTTCTGTTATGTCCAATTCTTTGTGACCCCACTTGGGATTTTCTTGGCAAAGATACTGGAGCAATTTGTCATTTCCTTCTCCAGCTCATTTTACAGATGAGGAAACTGAGGGAGACAGGGTTAAGTGACTTGCCCAGGGTCATACAGCTAGTAGGTGTCTGAGGCTGGATTTGACCTCAGGAAGATGAGTCTTCCCCACCCTCTGCCTGGCACTCTCCACTAGCTGCCATCTAGCTTTATCATTATCATCAAACTTTATCTTCATTCATAAAATGATAGTAAATTGAAGTAAATTATAGTGAACAGAGAGTAGAATTTAATCTTGCTATTCCAAGGTCAGAGGGTGGCCTCCAACAGCACCATTATGGACTCCATTAGTTAAAAAGTGCTCTGATAAAGGTTTCTTACTTTTTTTAGCCATTCTAATTCATTTGCAAAGTCCCCTTTGAGTCCCAGGACACCTATAAGGACCGAGGCAATTGTACAGCCCTGTAGAAATATGTGCTGTTGGGCTGTCCAGTTGTAATGTCTGCAGCAAAACGAGCAGCCCTTTCTTCCAGAGCCTTCGAGTTCCGAGCTTGATGTTGTTATCATAACATCGTAACATCGCAAGCAGGATCAATCGCTATGGCAACCAAAACTCGGTCTTCGGGCCAGAGAGGTTTAGCAGCTGCTGGAAATGCGTGGAGCTTCTCTGAGCTCAGATGAGGAGTTCAACAATTGCTGGACCAAGGAGAAAATGTTCAGTCAAGGAAGCAACTGCGAGGGGGCTTACGGTAAGCCAAGTGATTAAAAGCAGCCCTTTGCCTGATTCCAGGCCTCATCCCCTCATGAGAAGACTGAAGTGCTCAAGAGGGTGCAGGTCTGGGAGTGCTCCACGAGGAAGCATTAGGGTTTGTTTTGTTTATTTGCAGTTCTTCAATAGGTAACTCAGGCAACCATGTACTTTATGAATTCCACAGGGTTCATTCATTCATTTATGCACACAAATATATAATGAACACCGGTCGCTGTGGTATGGTAGAAAGAACCCTGCTCTGGAGTCAGGAGGCCTGCCTTCTAGTTCTGCTTCTGTCACCAAATCGCTGTGTGACCTTGGACTTCCTCTCTGGGTCTGTTTTCTTTTTCAGTGGAAGAATGAGGGCACTTGACTAGTCACAGAATCATAGGATTTTAATGCTAGAAGGTATGTTAGAGATAATCAAGTAAGTTCCCTTATTTGTAAGAAGAGGAAACCAAAGCTAGATTATAGAAATGCATGATCATAGAATTATAGACAGTTAAAATGGAAAAGGACCTTGGAACATAGAACAGAAGGCAGAAAGAAGGGATTTTATTTTAGTATTTGCTTATTTATTTAACTAGCATTTATTTTATTTCCCTCCCACTTCCCACCAACCAAATGAGAAGGAAACTAGAGCAAAAATGTAGTCCTCATATTTGTATAGTCCAACAAAACAAATTCTTATATGAGCCATGTCCAAAAATGTATGCCTTACTCTGCATTTTAAGTCCATCACCTCTATGGAAGGAAGTGGAATTCTTCATCTTCAGTCCTCTGGAATCATACTTCATCATTGCATTAAGCAGAATTCTAAAGTTAGAAAGGATTTTAGCACACACACTGAGAGCTAGAAAGACTTACAGTGTAGAATGCTGACACTAGAAGAGACTTGGGCCATAGCATACCATAATATAGATTATGAATGTGCAATCATGCAGAACATTTCCATATTAGCCATGTTGCAAAAGAAAACACACAAAAAAAGAAAAATAAGCTTTAGAAAGTATGCTTCAATCTGCGTTCAGACTCCATCAATTCTTTCTCTAGAAGTGGACAGCATTTTTCATCATAACTGCTAGGATCATTGATTAAGATCATTGTATTGCCAAGAATAGCTAATTCATTCACAATTAATTATTGTACAATATTGCTGGTACTGTATACAATCTTCTCTTGGATCTGCTCATTTCACTTTGTATCAGTTCAGGTAAGTCTTCCCAGGTTTTCTTTTCTGAAAGCATCCTGCTTGTGCTTTCTTATAGCCCAATAGTATTCCATTTATAATCGTATACCACAACTTGTTTAGCCATTTCCCAATTGATGAGCATCCCCTCAATTTCCAATTCTTTGCCACCACAAAAAATAGCAACCACAAATATTTTTTCCCTTTTCTTTGATCTCTTTGGGATACAGACCTAGTAGTAGTATTGCTGAGTTGAAGGGTATGCACAGATTTATAGTACTTTGGGCATAGCTCCAAATCGATTTCCAGAATGGTTGGATCAGCTCACAATTCCACCAATAGTGCATTTAGTGTCCCAATTTTTCCACATCCCCTCCAACATTTATCATTTTCCTTTTCTGTCATATTAGCCAATCTGTTAGGTGTGGGTTCATACCTTGGAATTGTTTTATTTTGTATTTCTCTAATCAAAAGTAATTTAGAGCATTTCTTCATATGGAAATCAGGTGATTTCTTCAGCTGAAAACTGCTCGTTAACATCCTTTTATATCTATTAATTGGGGAATGATTTGTATTACAAATTTGACTCAGTTCTCTATACATTTGAGAAATGAGGCCTGTATAAGAGAAACTTGATGCAAAATTTCCCCCCAGTTTTCTACTTTCTTTCTAATACTGGTAGTATTCATTTCATTTGTGCAAAACTTTTTTTAATTTAATGTAATCAAAAATATCCATTTTACATCCCATAATGCTCTCCATCATAAATTTTTCCCTTGTCCATAGATCTGACAGGTAAGATTGTCTATGCTCCCTTGATTTGCTTATGATATCACCCTTTATATCTGAATCATGTATTCATTTTAACCTTCTCAGTATATGGTGTGAGATGTTGGTCAATACCTAGTTTCTGCTGAACTGCTTTCTAGTTTTCCCAGCAATTTTTGTTAATGGTGAGTTCTATATGTCTCATTCTGCATCCTGAGTTCATCATCTATCTGTCAGAAGATGGATAACATGTTTCATCGTCAATCCTCTGGAATTATGCTTAGTCATTGCATCGATCACAATTCTTAAATCTTTAAAGTTGTTTGTCTTTGCACTGTTAGTATTAGTGCATAAATTTTCCTCTTTATGTTCACTTCATTCTGAATCAGTTAATATAAGTCTTCCAAGGTGAATGTGTCTTTTTTAAAAAGGAAACTGACTAGCTTGAGCATGTCTAAAGGAGGGCAACTAGGATGGGGAAAGGCCTAGAACCAAAGCCAAAAAGATCAAAGCCAGGAGTCTGAAAGGACCCCAACAACAATACCTGGAAAAAGGAGATTGCTCTCTGTTGGACAGGTGAATGAAGGCATCCTGCACCAGTCAGGTGATCTACACTCTCCAAAGCTGGTGGTAAGAAGCTGGATGAGCAGAGGCTCACTTGGAGTTCTTGATGGTGTATTTCCTATATGTGTTTCCCATCCTATATGTTCCTTGGTCATCCATGTTTTCAGTATGTGTGCATTTTCTGAGGGCACCTGGGTGGAGCAATAGATAGAGATCTGGCCCTGGAGTCAGGGGGACCTGAGTTCAAATCTGGCCTCAGAGACTTACTAGCTGTGTGACCCTGGGGAAGTCACTTAACCTTGTTTGCCTCAGTTTCCTCATTTATAAAATGAGCTAGAAAAGGAAATGGCAAGAAAATGCCAAGAAAACCCCAAAATGGGGTCTCAAAGTATTATACATAACTGAAACAATTCAACAACAATGACATGCTCCTGGTTAATTATTTAAAGCATAGAATAACAGCATTTCAGAGTTGGAAGGAACCTCAAAAATCTAACTTTCTCCTATTCCACTTTTACAGATGAGGAAACTGGGTCTGAGCAGAAAAGGTAATTGCTTAAGTTCACACAAAGCAAATCAGTGACAAAATAATCGTTATAACCCAGGCCTCCTGACTATTGATCCAGGCTTTTTTCTGGTCTTCTATTTCACCTTCCTATCAGAATATTATACATACATACTTACAGCACATGAATGCATGTATGTATATGCACACATATATGTATGTATATACCTGTGTTATCTATATATATGTATACATATATACATTAATGTTATATAATTACTATTTAGTTACATCAAAAGAGGGATTCTGAATACTTTTTTGATACCATTTGTCCCAAAGACCTTAAAATTTTCCTACTTTCAAGTATTATTTAAAATATTTTAAAGTATTATTGAAAGGAACAGCAAGCAATGGACATGCCAGGAAATGATTAAGTTTTTTTTTACTTCTTGCTTTCTGTCTCCACATAAACAGCAATTTCAGAAAGCCAGGGTATTGAATTATGCATTAGAACACTTTCACCTTGGGATTCACAATCACTCCTCGGGCCCCTCTTGGGAAAACCCTTCATGTGTGGTAGAAGCTAAGAATAAGTTACTGAAAAACTTGGATGGTTAATATTAACTAGCATTTCTATCATGAATAAACAGCATTTAACCAATTCCTTGAATGTATCTCACAAGACCATCAGCTAAACATGCCGTTCTGGGAGACATCTGCTAGGCATATGCGTTCCATTTCCCTAATAATGAAGTGAATTATAAAATTTCAGACTTGGATGGGACCTGAGATCTTCTAATAAAAGCCCTTAAATTTTATAGAAGAGTTAACTGAGTCCCAGAGAAGTGATTTATTCAGAATCTCAAAATGTCAAGATTCTATTACCTCTAGTATAGACATGGCTGAATTAAAGAATGAGGATTTATTAAGCACCACCTGTATGGTAGGTAGTATTCTAGGAGCTGGAGATATAAATACAAAAGTGAAAAGTCCCTGCTCTAAGGGAGTTTATATGGATATGAACAAGGGTTTGGGGATTACTAGGTATAGTGGGTTTGAACTCACTTATTCATCATTCATGATAGCTTTATCCCAGGGTGGAGTTTCACAGCTGAGTCGATCAACTTCCCAGGGAGGGGAGATGTGGTCTTTGGAGGTGCAGAGAACAAGTGACGATGTCGAGACAAACTGCAAAATGCTCAGCTAGGCAAATGTTTGCTAGTGGACAACTAGATGGGAAGACACACCTGATAGAACAGGAAAGGCTCAGAAAGTATTATCAAGGAGGAAGCTTTTTCTGACCTTTAGGTCATTATGATCCAAAAGTTTTCCGTATTTTCTCTATCTAAGACCTTAAGCAACTCACAGCATAGCCCAGTACACAAGACTTCCCCAGGGAACCATATAACAGTAAAATACACAGGCACAAAGGGAAAGCCACCAATCCATTTTATATTTCTTGTACCTATCCATGCATGTCTTTGCATGCCTTGCAGGTCAAGCATTTTCTGTGATAGAGAAAATAAAAAGGTATCCCTTACAGGTGACCAGACTGATACCTTTGTGGAAAAGGATCTTATTACCCACTTTTGAAGAAACCCAACCCATGAGCCATACCTAAGTTTTGTTTTAGAGATTTCCCTGGGATTGGGGGAATAATCAAAAAGAACTTGATTCTCTTGGAGGATATCTCAATGGGTTTTATCCCCAGGAAAGAACCCAAATCCAAGGGAGCCCAGAGGCCTTTGGTAGGGGGGTTCTTGAGCCATGGGAAATATATCCATGAATTATGATTTCAGGACCACACATTTCAAGCTAGCAATCTTCTTTGAGTACTAAGAACCTCCTGTGTGTGGAGTAGTGGATGTTTTGAGGGATATCAAGATGAGTAAGATATAATCTTCGAAGAACTTATACTTTCAGAGGGAGAAAAGAGATTAAGCCAAGAGAGATAACATAGTATAGCAGAACACCTCAGTGCTTGAATAACTTTGAGTGAATTCCTTCACCCTCCTTGGCCAAAGTTTTCCTATAGAAATGAAGAGTTGTACTATATAATATTGCAGTTTCTTTCCCAGCCTAAAACTATGATCTTTTAACTCTATGAACAAAGCTAGAGGTACCTGGGTTTGAGAATAGGTGTGTGTAATATTAATGGAATGGGAAGATGTTTCCCATTCCATTAATAGGCCCATGTGACCTGCTTGAGTCACATGGAAGCCTGAATCACACGAGCCTGTGGTGGGAGGAGCTTGCTGAATGAGTGGAGTAGGAAGGGGTAGAGCAGCAAGTTGGAGTGTGCTGGAGCTTGGAGAGAGAGAGAGGAGGCAGAGAGAGTGGAGCAGCTAGTGTGAGCGAGAGAGGGAGTGATTTTGTTTAAGGGAGTTTGTTTTTGGGGAGCCATGAGGGAGGGAAGGCTTAGGGATGGGGGTGCCCCCTGCAATGATGATGTGTATAGATTTCTTTGTCGCTATGATGGATTTGACTTTCTGGTGTTTGAATGAACATTTTGGTTTCATCTTCAATGAAGAGAGTCCGTTATATTTTACAATTCAAACCTGGAAATACACCACCATATCCATAGCAGCCACTGTGGGTATCTCATTGGCGATATAGTGTATAACCTTGGGGTTTTCATGTTACTTCTCTAAGCCTCAGTTTCCTCATCTGAAAAATGGGGGCAGTAATACCAGCACTACCTACCTCGTAGTAAGGACAGACTTAAATAATGAATTTAAAGAAAGTATTTTATGATATACCCATATATGATGCAACATTATTATAATACCAGACAGAATATGGTAAGTGGTTTAAGAAATTACATAAAGATTTATGGGGCTTCAGAGGAGAAAGAGAGCTCACCTCCAGTTGAGTGAAGCAGAGAAGGCTTTATAGAAGAGATGGCATTTCAAACTGGCCTTTGAGGGATGGATGGATGGAAGGATGGATGGAAGGGGATAAGCAGTAGTAGTGGTGAGGGCCAGACAGGGGGAGGTAAGAAGAAAGGGTGAAGAATGACATCACAGAAGTAGGAAATAGCTTGATCAAAGTATAGAGGAAGAAAAGCAAGGAGTGTGTCCACTGGGAAGATGGATTGTACAGCCAGAGCAAGAGCTGAAAAGGATGGATAGTCCACAGTAGTGAAGAGAGAGAGAGAAGATCAGCTTTCACTTCCACATGAATAGGCTGAGCCTCAGCTGCCAAGAAAAATACTTCCCTCCAGACTTTGGTTTGGAAAATTGTTTGGGAAGAAGTCTCCTGAAGAATCTCAGACAACTGCAAAAATTCACCAACTTCTGAGGCCTGGATGCTGTTGTATTTCAAATTTTAATTTGCTTGTTGAAAAATAAGTTCTAGTTTTCCAAGTTTCGAGTGGACAGTTTCCCGGTTGTGCCTTGACAACAAAAAGTCTCACTCATTACAAATTCATGACGATAGTTTTTGAGTAATGTTGTAGTTATGTAAGGTAATATGGGCTAGTGGTAAGAATATCCGCCTTGTAGCAGGTAGCACAATAGATGGAGTGCTGGGCCCGGAGTCAGGAAGACTCATCTTCATGAGTTCGAATCCGGCCTCAGATACTTAGTAGCCATATGACCCTGGGCAAGTCACTTAACCCTGTTGGCTTCAGTTTCCTCACCTATAAAATGGACTAGAGAAGGAAATGGCAAACCACTTTAGTGTCTTTTCCAAGAAAACCCCAAATAGAGTCACAAAGAATTGGACACAACTGAAATGACCACAACAATAGACCACAACAACAAACCAGAAGATCTGGGTTCTAGTCCCATTCATGCAACCCACTAGATAGGTAACCTGTAGCAATTTACTTTATCTCTTTGAGCTTCAGTTTCCTCCTCTGTAAAATAATTCAGCTGGAGATCAGGCTGGATCGTAGCTGGGAAATTGTGCAGTACTTTCACTGTTCCCTGCTGCAAAAGCCCATTTTCTACTTTTAGTAAATCATATTTTTCCATCATTTCCATTTCACACTGTGTAATTATTTAAGTCTTCATGTGTTTCTCTTTATTTGTCATAGTCATCATTTCCTGCAATTCAACAATATCCGATTACATTCAATTTGTTTAGTCATTTCCTAGTCAATAAAAAGCCCATCTTTTTAACACCAGTATGGTGATGGTATATGCCAGGGAAACACGGAAAACCACAACATTTCAGGTGGTGACCCATAGGGCAGTGGAAAGATGAATGGCAGGTACACACAAGCTGAAGGATATTAGCAATGATAACTTGTGTGAAAGTAATGGAGTAAAAACACTGCCAAGGAAATTCATGATTGGAAAAGGAGGCAGGCCAGCCATCCAGCAAGAATGAAGAATAGATGACAGTCATAGGGTGGCACTGCTACCCACAAAATGTTAAAAGAGTCAGAGGAAAAATTCCAGCACCTTGGCTGGATCCCCTATACAAACACACAGATAAGAATGGTGCAGTATGAAAAGGCATGGATGGGATGCAATCTGCACTGGTGAAGGGAGGGCCCACCTTAGAGAGATCATATCCATAATATCAACACAGAATGGGATAATAATACCTGTGCGAACACCCTCACAGGATTGGTATTGCTGTGAAGGGATGGGCTTTTGTTACATATGGGAGCTGGATTTGTGGTAGGAAGAGCTGGATGAGAATCCCAACTCGGCCACTGACTAAAGGCAGCTAGGTGGCGTAGTAGCTACTGCTACACCTGGAGTCAGGAACTGAATTCGAATTTTTTCTCAGACACTTCCTAGCTTTGTGATGCTAAGCAAAACAAACTATCTCATCCTCAGCTTCCTCGACTATAAAATGAAGAAAACAACAGCATCTACCTCCCAAGGTTGTTGTGAAGATCAAATAACATGACCTATGTCTTATGTAAAGTATTCCATAAACCTTAGGCTACTATAAAAATGCTAGCTGCTATTATTTCTGCTCTGTAGGTGACTTCAACCAAATCTCTTCACTCCTCTTCCTCATCTATAAAATGAGAAGGACTAGATGAGCCGAACTGTCAGGGCCCCTACAGCTCTTAATCTATGATCCCATGATATCTGTGTTATTATTATTTTCATGACAAGGGGTTTGGTTCCTATTTCCAAATGCCAAACATGTCTAAGCCTCAGCTAATACTCTTAGAAAGGTCAACTTGCCTATCTCCAGAGAGGCGATCAGTAGAAGTTAGTCATATTGAAAAAGCTTAGATCATTTGCTCATTACAGAAAATTTCTAGTGAAATTCAATTTGGAGCTACAGCGTGTCTTGCATCCTTTCCCAAGCCTACAAAGGTAGCTCATTTGAAAAACAAGCTTGTGTTCAGAAGGAACATAGACTTCTGGGTCTTATTCCCATGGCACGTGGGAAAAAAAAGTTTCCTCCTAAGTCATCTAGGTTTGTGATGGAAGAAAAGGCATCAGACCAGAGGTAACAATGAAGTGACCTTGAAGTCTTTTCCCTTCCATAAATCTTACAAACTGTGAAACCACACAGCAATGCAATCATGATGAAACAATCAATCAACAAGTATTTTTATTAGGTGCCTACTATGTGCCAGGAGCTAAACACAAAAGTGAGACAGTTCCTCCCCTCATGGAGCTTCCATTTTCCTAGGGGATCTAACATTTACATAGAAGTTAACAGAGGATAAATATAAAACAAATTCACAGTGGTTGGCAGTGAGAGGTTCATTATTAATTGAGGGGAATTCTTTCTGAAGGAGATGCCACTTGAGCTGGACCTTGAAGGGAGTTAGGGGTTTCCTTAGGCAGAGGAGAGGAGAGAAAGCATTCTAGGTATGGGAGACAACAACCTAGGTGAAGGCTCAGACAGAGAGGGAAAAGATGGGACTATAAGTAGGCCAGTTTGTCTGGAATGTGAGAGTGTGTGATGGAGAGTCATGTGGAAAAGGCAGGTCAGAACCTGATTACTAAGATTGCATGCTAAAAAAGAAAAGTTAAGATTTTATCCTAATGGCAGCAAGAACCAATGAAGTTTCATTACCATGAAATAGTATGGTCATATCTGTATTTTAGGAAAAGCAATTGGATAATTATGAGGAGAGGAGAGAAATCGGATAAAGGTAGATCAGTCAGAAAACTTTTAATAACCAGGTTGAGATATGCTGAGGTCTGGACTAGAGTGATAATCATATGAGTAGAAAACAGGAGATCAATTTGAGAGCTGTCAAGGACATAGAATTGGCAAGACTTGGCAACTGACTAAAAGGAGAGTAAAGAATTTGAAATGATTCCTAGGTTTCAAAACTAGTTGAATGAAAAAATGATGGTGCCCTTAACAGAAATAGGGGAGTTAAAAGAGAGGAATGATTTAGAGGAAATGCTAATGAGATCCATTTTGAATTTGAGATACACATGGACCCCCCCAAGTGTAGAGAATAAATACATAGCTAGCAATGTGGGACTAGAGCTCAGGAGACATATGAGAAGATTAAAGATTTAGGAAGTATCTGCATGGGTGATAGCTGGATCCTTTGGAACTGGTGATAGCAAGAGAGAGAATACACAGAGTTTTGCTTTTCTTTGATGATTCAGAAGGCATTTCAGGGCCTAAATTCTAGTTGGGGGCAACTAGGAAGCACAGCGGAAAGAATGAGACCTGAGTTTAAATGGGACCTCAGACACTTACTAGTTATGTGACTCTGGGCAAGTCATTTAGGCTATGTTTACCTTGGTTTCCTCATCTGTAAAATGGAAATGATGATAATAGCACCTACCTCTCAGAGTCATTGTGAAGATCAAGTAAAATCATAATTTTAAAGTGCTTAGCATAGTGTCTAGCATACAGTAGGTGCTATGTAAATGTTAGCTGTTATTATCAATTTGAACTCTGCCACTAACCGGCTAAGTGACTTGGAACAAGTCACCTTTTCCTCTCTAAGCCTCAGTTTTCCAATCTGTAAAATAAAGAAGTTTGAATGAATAAATGAATGAAAAACAATTTGTTAATCAGTTATTATGTGCCTAGCACTGCGCTAAGCCCTGGGGATAGAGATACAAAAGCAAAGAGAATTCCTGCCTTTCACACAACACAGAATGGTAGCCAGGGAGAGGTACTAGGGTCCAGAAAAGTGGGGGAGAGAGAAACAGAAGCAGAAAGACTGGGGCTGGGGAGAGAGACAGAGAGAGGGATGGAGGGAGAGAGAGACAGACAGACAGAGACAGAGAGAGACAGAAGGAGGGAGGGAGGGAGAGAGAGAGAGAGACGGCTGGGTAAGGCTTTCCTGAACTAGTACTGTGAGAGAGGAAGTCACTAATCAAGAGAGCAAGGCCCCAGGGCAGATGTTCATCCAGGGAATGGTCTCTGGGTGGACCATGAGAAGGGTAGTCGATGGAAAATTTGGTTATGTGAGTTTGGGTGGGAAATGCAAGTCAATGAGGATATTTTTAAACTCCAAAGCACATAACTAAAAATATGTTTTAAATGATTAACAGGTTGATCTCTGTTCAAAAATGATTTCTCCCTCTTTTCTGATAAGTTTTTTTTTCCTCTCTCAGCCTTAAAGAGTTTCAAGATGATGATTTTTCCCTAAAAGTACAAACAAAACCTACATAAGTATCTTCCAAATGAGATACATCTGTAGACTTAGTTTGCCCAAACGAGGCCAAAGCATGCATTTCTTTGGCCCCATCTCATCCATCTGGCTGGTTAACCACAGTACACCACAAGAAGGGGGAAAGGATGTAATTAAGTAATGTCTTGTTCCCTTGACAATTAAACAGAAATGCATTTTAATCATAACATTATACTGTATCCTGAGCCTCTGACTTTCCTTCCTTACCTAGTGGGTTAACATGGTAAATATTTAATTCAGTCAGGTCAGGAAAGTCCACAAACGTTAGCTATTCTGCAATCTAATCTGGACCAGAGTCAATGCCAAGTCAAAATGTGTCAGTTACAGCTGCAGGCATTGGTTGTCCTGCCCTGAAAAGGCTGGATTTGAAAGGGAGTGCAGAAAGGAAACACATACACATATGCACACCCCAAAACCCACTAAATAAAATATAGAAGCTATGTTTCTTGAATCCCAGCTTGATTCTGAGACAAATAGTTACAGATCTTCTCTTGTTTTACTTATTTAGGAATTTGTCTGATTTTTTTAATTGCATGTTTATTTTCATTCTAGTCCAATGTCCAGAACCAAGAGCTATTTGTGATCACTACATATTGGTATTTCCTTTCCTCGTTTTTGTTCTCTTCTCTCACTCTCCCTCTCTCTATACTTTCTTCTTTTTAAAAAGTCATCATGGACTATTTTTGAACTGGGCCCACTTTCACACACTAAAATTCAGATGAAGCAGGGGAAGGAGGGGGAGGAAATCCAGGGAAGCCCTGCCAACTGAAAGCTGCTCTGCTTTGGGAAGGAGGGAAGCCTGTTCAGTGGAAAACATAGGCTGGGTTCTGATGGAGCGAAAATTTCTCCTCTCTCTCCCTTGGACATCCCTGAGACTTCATACAGCCCAGGCTGAGGGCTAGGTTTTTAAAGTGGAAGACAAGTTAAAATGGAAAGAGGATGTAGAGAGAAAAGAAGGGGAGAGGGAGAGAAAACAAAGTGAGGGGGAAGGAGGAATGGTGGAGATGAAGGAAAAAGACAGGAGGGAATTAGAAGAGGACAAATAAAGGGAAGAAAGAGAAAAAAGAAAGGAGACAATGTTGGGGGGAAAGAGGGGAATGAAGAAAGGGATGGAATAAAAAGATGAAGGAGGGAAGAAGGGTAAGGAGAGAGAAAATAATAATAATTGAAGGAAGGAATGGGAAGGACTAAAAGAAGGAGATGAATGAGGGAAAGAAAGGAGGGGATGAAGGGGAAGAAAGAGAAGAGAAAGCAGAAGGGATGGGAAGAGAAGAGAGAAGGGGATGGAAAGTAGAGAAAAGCAAGAAGAGGGAGGGAATGAGTGAATACATAAGGGTGGAAAGAGGGAGGGCCAGCGACTGAGGGAATGGAGAGCAGGGAGGGCCTGAGAGTGGGCTCCTCGCCCGCCAGCCCGCCCGCCTCTCTCAGTCCCACCCTCTCCCTCCCTCCTTCCCTCGCTCCCTCCCTCCTTCGCTCCCTCCCTTGCCGGGATGCCCGGAGCCCTAGGTTGAGGCGGGAGGCTCAGCAACCTCTCCCACCAGTGCGGCCAAGGCCGGGCCATGGGCAGCGGGAGCAGCAGGAGCAGGCGGGTGCGGAGACAGTTGCGCAGCCCCAACAGGAATCCAAGGGTCCCTGGTGTCCAGGAGCTGGGCGATGGGAAACAGGGCACTGAGGCCTGCCAGGAGGAGGAGGACGGGAAGGATGGGCAGGAGGAAGGCTCAAGGAGAGGAGCCCACGGGGACTGCGCTGTCCAAGACTCTGAGTCTCCCTCAGATGGGGAGGAGAAGGAGCCGGAGTCAGAGTCACTGCTGCTGGACCAGGTACTGGCCGAGTCGGAGGCCTGGGACCCAACATTCGAACCCTGGCCAAGTCGGGCCTCCCACTCTCGGCCACGGCCGAACCCACACCTGGGTGGGGCTCCCCGCTCCCAGGCGAACCTCAACAGCAGAGGAGAGCGCAAGGTGAGTGATGACAGTCCGCCCAGTCCAACCTCCATCCTGTCCAGTCCCCGGCCTCAGCCTGCGCCTCCCTGCTTGTCTCTCTCCGCCTTCTGTAGAGACTGTCCGGTTTTACTCTGACCTGCTAGCCAGTGCCCGGCTTATCCTTCCCCGCGCTTCTCCCTCACTCTACCTGGGCTTCCAATCTCCCTGGTTCCCTTCGGTCGCAAAGCAGACCACTCCCACGCCTTGGACTCAAACATCTTCCCCAGGGGGAGGAGGGTGTCGGGGACAAGCTGAAGATTTCACTGCTTGGGAACTTCCCTCAGAGCCTCTTCCCCCACCTCCGCCTCCGCCCCCGTCCCACTTCTCTTTCTCCTCCCTTTCACTTCCCTCTCCCTCTCTTCCATCCCTTCTTCCTCCCTCCCTCTTCTCTATCTTCTCTCTCCCCAGTTTCCCCTTGCATTTTCCTCTTTTCCTCCCTTTCTTCTTCCCTCTAAATCTCTCCCACCTCTTCCCATGCCTCCTCTTCCCTCTGACACACCGAGTCGTAGTTGGAATCATAAATGATTTTGACAGACTAGAACATTAGGCTGAATCTAATAAAAGGAAATTTAATAAGAATGCATAGAAACTCTTACACTTTGGTTCAAAAATTTGATCTTAAGAATACAGAGGGGAGAGCAGTTAGACAACAGTTCATCTGAAAAAAAGATCTGGGGGGTTGTGATGTACTGCAACCTTAATAAGTTAACCCTGGTATATGACAGCCAAAACCAAAGCAAAACAAACAAACAAAAAACCTGAGTATGAAGGAATTGATAGTCCCATTGTATTCTGTCCTAGTTGACCCACATTTAGAAGTGTATGTTCATTTCTTGGCACCACATTTTAGAAAGGACGTTGATAATTTGAATAGCTATCAAAGCTAGGTGGCACAGTGGGTCAAAATGCTTCCTTCTTCAAAAAGCTATGTGTTCCTCAGCAAGGCACCTAACCTCTCTCAGCCTCAGTTTCCTTATCTGTAATATGGGAATAATTAATAATAGCACTTTCCCTCCAGAGGATAAAATGAGATAATATTTATAAAATGCATTGTTGTATAAATGCTAGTTATTATCATCAAGAGGAGGGCAATCCAGATTGTAGAGGATTTTAGTTTAATGTCAAATAAGAATCCACTAAAGGAATTAGAGTAGAGAAGAAGGGAGGTGGGTAGTAACACATAATAACTGCCTACTATCTTCAGATATTTGAAAGGCTGTCACATGGTGCTGAGATTAAATTTGTTCTGTTTGACATCAGAGGGCAGAACCAGGTGCCATGGATGGATGGTGCAAAAAGGCAAATTTGGGTTTGATATCAGGAAAACTTCCAAATAATTAGAGCTATCTCAAAAATGAATGGGATATCATGGGAAGTGTAGTGGGTTCCCCTTTTGGAGGTCATCAAATGAAGTCTGGATGAATATTTGTTAGATAGGTGGTAGAAGGTATGCTTTGGGGTAAGGTTGGACTGGATTGCTGCTGACATCCCTTCCAACTCTGAAATTCTGTAATTCTCCCTATCTTCCCATTGTTCTCTCTGTGTGTGTCTCTGTCTCTCTGTGTCTCTCTGTCTTTCCGTGTGTATCTGTCTCTCTCGGTGTCTGCCTCTCTATCTCTCGGTCTCTGCCTCTGTGTCTCTCTGTCTGTCTCTCTCTGCCTCTCTTCCTTTCCCTCTCTATCTTCCTCTTCCTCTTCATCTCCCTCTCCCTTTGTCTTTCTTCTCTAACATAGTTTAGGAGCTAAGTAGTAGCAAGGACTTCAGAGTACTAAAGCCAAAAGGGGTTTTCCTTATACAGTGAAGTTCTAGGCTGAGGCCAAAAGGCAAAGGAAGTTGGGATATTATGATATAATCTTAGAATCCACTATAGAACATCAGAGGTGAAAGGAACCTTGGAGAACATCTAGACTTTACAAGAAGAGAAGAAAACTGAGGCTCTTGGACTAATCCAAGGTCACAAAGCAAATTAGTGGCAGAACTGGGTTTAGAATCTTCCCTTCCCTCAAAAACAGCTGTGATGTCCTTGGTTTTGTTTTTTAAAATGCTGTGAAGCCTATCTTTACATTCCTTATTTCCTTTCCCAGCCACTTATAATGATAACTCTAAAATAAAATGAAATAACACCTGTATTTAACAGTCTCTGCTCCCCTTTCCTTCTGAATGAACTGGGAATTAAGGTCTTGAACACCATGGGGACTCACTTGATCTGAGAGTGTTGTCAAAGGTAGCTAACATCTTCCTTTCTGAAGCATTAGCAGTGGGGTCTAGGAACAGAGGGAAAGTGAGCCATAAATATTTGTTTGTAACTCAGAGGTTTATCTCCACAATTATTTTTAAATGAGGTCAATTAAATCAGGACTTATAAAGAGCTATGTATTGTAATGAATAGCATGCTGGATCTGAAGTCAGGAAGACTTTAGTTCAAATCCAGACTCAAACATATGTAAGCTATGTGACCCTGGGCAAGCCACCTAACCTCTGCCTCAGTTTCTTTAGCTGTATATGAAGTAATAGTAGTAGTAATAGTAGTAATGGTGGTGGTAGTAGTAGTAGCAGTCGTAGTAGTAGTAGTAGTAGTAGTAGTAGTAGTAGTAGTAGTATCACTTGATTCCTTGGGTTATTGGGAGGAATAAATGAGAATATTTGTAAAGTACTTTCTAAGCTTTAAAGCATTATATAAAAGGTAACTACGATTATATTAATTGTTCATCATCATAACAATGAACCTTTAAGATTACATCAGTATTCAATTATATAAAGCTTTTTTAAAAAAGGGTAACAGTTGTGGGAGGGAGAAAAAAGAAACCTCTCTCTTGAAGTGAATTTAATCTCCAAGTGGGGAGGCAGGTTTTAATGTTCTTTTGTTTCCTGAGTCCTCTGGACAACTCAGATGGTAACCGAAGGAAGACAAAAGAGAGAATGTTGTGTGCATGTGTGTGTGTGTGTGTGTGTGTGTGTGTGTGTGTGTGTGTTTGCAGTCTGATTAGATAAAGAGGATGAAGCATTGAAATTTGTTCCTAGCCCTTGATGTCCCAGGTGCAGAAAGACTTAAAGAAACAGGATGAGTTCCTAAGGAAATGTATGTTTGGAGATGAATCTTTATAGACTACACCTTTAAACAGCGTATTTGTAGCAACAGCAGCCCCAGTCCACATGACACAATAGAATGTTCACCCGTAGGGACCTTAGAGATAACCCAAGTCTGAGCTGCTCATTTTACAGGTAAAGAAGCTATGGCCCCTGGAGAGCTAAAGCAACTTACTTGAGGTCACAAAGGTAGTGAGTGATGGAGGCAGAGCTCAAACCCAGCTCTCCTGCCAGTGATCTTTCCATGGCACCACATGTCTCCCAGGACAGGGTGATAATTATAATGAGAATAATAATAGCAGCAAGGTCTTAGATCTACCGCTAGAAGGGACCTTAGAAGGCATCTAGTCCAACTCCCTCATTCTACAGATGAAGAAACAGGTCCGGAAAAGTGGAAACTTGCCCACTTGGATAAGTGACTTACCCGAAGTCACCCAGATGATAAGGATTTGAACTCAGGTCCTCTCACTGCTAAAGTCTGACCTCTTTGCACTGTAACACACCCACCGAATCAACAGGCATTTATTAAACACCTGCTATGTACCAGGCACTATACCAAGCACTGGGGATACAAAGAGAGGCAAAAGACAGCCCCTGCTCTCACAGTCTGATGGGGGAGACACATGCATACAACTGGGTTTGTTATTGTTCAGTCGTGTCCAATTCTTCATGATTTCATTTGGGACTTTCTTGGCAAAGATACTGAAGTAGTTTGCCATTTCCTCCTCCGTATCATTTTACAAATGAAGAAACTGAGGCAAACAAAGTTAAATGACTTACCCAGAGTCACACAACTACAAAGTATCTTAAGAAGGATTTGAATTCAGGTCTTCCTGACTCCAGGCAGAGCACTCTATCCACTGCATCATGGCATACAAGTAGGTACAATTATACATATACATATACATAATATCTATATATACATACATACATATGTATATATACATACATACATATATATGAAGAAAAAGAAGCCTTGAGAGGCTTTATGAGTAGAGGACACAGGGCTCTAAAGCCTATAGTTTTGTTTTGTTTTGTTTTGTTTTTGCTTGACAGCTATTTTGCTTCCCAGCATCCTTAGTGGCAGCCAGGTGGTGCAGTCGATAGAATGCTGGGCCTGGAATCAGGAAGACCTGAGTTCAGATTTAGCTTCAGATACATAGCTATGTGACCTTGGGCAAGTCATCAACCTCTTTCATCATCAGTTGTCATAACTATAAAGTGGAGACAATAACAGTACCTACTTCCCAGAGTTGTTGTGAGGCTCAAATGAGTTATATCTTCAAAACTTGAATTCAAAATTATATTTATGAAGGTTTTCCCTAATTACTCTCCTCCCACAATTGTGAGTTCCTCCTAATTCTTCAAGATAAATTTATTTTGTACATTTATATATGTGTGTGTGTATATACATATATATGTATATGTGTGTGTATATATATAATTTTCCCTAATAGAATGTAAGGAACTTGCCAGGGTACCTGGCACATAGTTGGCACTTAATAAATGCTTCTTTCCTTCCTTTTCTTTTGCTTCTTTCTGGTTTGTTTTGTTTTTTTTTTTTTACTATGTCTCAGATATCTATGAGACAGATATCTTCTACCCCTGGATAAATGAAGTGCTTTTGAAACTTCAATTAATTTTGTCCTCGAAAACCTTTTTCTGTATTTTCAGGCTTAAAATTCTATTGATACATTTTGTCTTCAGGTATAACAAACACTTCCTGACAAACACTCAAAGTGCTTTCCTTAAAATACAGTTTCTTTGTTGAAAATGAATAGGAAGGTTAGATAGGTCATTTAACTCGACAGTTTGATATTAGCATTTTATTTGCCCAGTTTTGTATACCTTCCATATTGACTTCATTTGTAGTGTTTAGTCATTGTGTGTGTGTATCAATAAGCATATGTGTATAAATACATATATACATATGTACACAAACACACATTTATAGTTTTCTTGGTTTGCTTTCTCTGTATCAATTCACACGAATGTTTCCAAATTCATTTCCCATGTTTCTCTGAATTCTTTGTAGTCATCATTTCTTACTGTGCAATAACATTCCATTGTATTCATTTCTATAATTTGTTAAGCCATTCATTCCTCGATCATTGGACACATATTTGAAAATACATTTTCATGAAGGCTTTTTGTCTTCACCAATAAACTGAACTCTTTATCTCCTTCCCCACTCCCAACCCACCTCCTCCCTAAAAGTCTCTACCTCCATATGGGGTTGAGATCCATAGTTTAAGAAGTGCTGAAAGGATCAAAAGTGGAAAAAGTTTAAGAAGTCTTGGACTGAGAACCAAAATGAGACCTCCAAATTGGGATCTGAAGGATACTAGTCTTGGAAGCCAAATACCCAAGTTCTGCTCCAGGCCTTGCCACTGATTAACTTAGACCTTAGAAAAGTCTGTCTTTCACACTGGGTCTCAGATTCCTTGTCTATAAAGCCAGAGGGAATTTAATTAGATTCTTATCTGGTCTATATGGTGTCTATGGTCTTTTTTTTTTTTTGACTGTGAGAAGTAGCAGAAACAGAATGGCTGCCAACAAGAGGATGGACCCTGAATACCGTTTTAACTCAAACTTTTCAAAGGGTCAGCTCTATGAGGCAGAATTCCTTCACCAAATTTGGTTAAGCTACTTGGCAGTTCATGAAGATCTTCTGGGAGATTTGTGCTGGAGATGTGTTTAGGACAGAGGAACAATGTAAGATGGGCTAAAGATCCTGGAACTGGGCTTCTTAAAATGCCCAAACCTGTTGTTTGGTTGTTTGTTTTTTTTTAGCTTAAGAAAAGCCTTTGTCCTCTGGCTATTCATTTCCCTGGAAATCTCTTTCAATCAACACTTTAGCCCTTCCCTGGTATAATAACCCTAATAGATCAGATTTAGAGTTGGAACTAACCCCTAAAAATACCTCATCCACTTCCCCCATTTTACAGAGAAGGAAACTGAGGCCTTTTCATATCTATTGAAAAGACCCCTGGATTTGGGGCTATTTGAAGTCCCAACTCTCCTTTTTCCTGTGGTGACATAGTGAGTCACTTCTCAACAATTAAACAACAATAAACAGCAGACGCAGGAAGTGCCTGCTACATGCCAGGACAGAAGTTCAGAATACAAAGACAGCAAAAAAAAAAAAAGCTTCCCCTGCCTTCAAAGAGCTTACATTGTATTGAGAGAATATAGACACTAAGTAAATACAAAATGTACAAAGTAATTTTAGGAAAAGGGCAGCTAGTGGATACAGCACTGGGCCTGGAGTCAGGAAGACCCAAGTTCAAATCCAGTCTCAAATATTTACTAGCTTTATGGCCCTAGATAAGTCACTTAACCCTGTTTGCCTCAGTTTTCTCAACTGTAAAATGAGCTGGAGGAGGAAATGGCAAACCACTCCAGTTCCTTTGCCAGGAAAACCCCAAATAGGGTCACAAAGAATCAGGCATGACTGAAATGACTGAACAAACAATAATAAATTTTGGAAGGAGAGAAAGCATTAACATTTTGAGATTCAGGCAATGTCCCATGTAGGAAATGATAGCTGAAGAGTAAATGTATTACACTCATACTTTTGGGATACCCTGCATAAAATCACAGGAAACTCAAAAAGCTTTCTGGGTGTGAGAATCTACTCCACTTATATATCAGCACCAGACTAAACTTATTAGGTGATTTCTAGAGACGCAAAAAGCCTTGGCTAAATTCACAGAGCTAGTGTCAGAGGTAGGATTTGAACTCAGGTCTTTTTGACTTCAGGAATGCTGGGTCAGGCAGAAGATCTGAGATCAAATTCCTCCTTTAACACTCACTAGCTATATGTCCTTGAGCAAATCAGTCAGTTAAGAAACATTTATTAAGTGCCTACTGTGTGCGGGGCACTGTGCTGAGCACTGGGGATACAAAGAAAGACAAAAAGGAGCCCTCAAGGAGCTCATAGACTAGTGGGGAAGACAACACACATGCAGACAACTGTGTGCAAACAAGTTATATGAGAGATAAATGAGAAATAATCAATAGAGGGAAGGCACCAGCATTGAAGGGGAGTCAGGTAAGGCTTCCTGTAGAAGGCAGGACTTTAGCTGGGGCTTGAAGAAAACAAGGATGTCCAGAGGACAGATGAGGAGGGAGAGCTCTCCAGGCATGGGGGAATGGCCAGGAAAAATACCCAGAGTCAAGGCAACAGGAACAGGAACAGCAAGGTGTTTCAACAATCCAGCTAGCAGCTTCTGTGGGGGTGTAAGATTCACCAACAACCAGCACCCAGAAAGCTGCCAACACACTGCAAAAGCACAGGTTCTTTTGATCTGCTTTAGTGAGGAAAGCAACGTTAAGGGGTTGACAAGATTACTTTAATTCAGCACACAAATGTCATTTGCTTAGTTCAGGAGGAAAAAGCCAGCACCCTGAACTTCGGAACAAAATACAAACAAAGTACAGACATCAACAGACAGATTTTGTCCGATTCAAATTCCAATACATAGTTACCAGAGTATAACAAAGTCCCAACATCCGGTGTTTACGAGCTGGAGGGCTTCTTAGCTACAGCTGCAGGGAGTCTCCAAATGCCACCAAGAGTGAGAGCCCTGTGCAAATGGCTCTGTCTTCTCTTCTTATAGGATTTCAGACGTCATCAAACGTCATCCGAATGACCAGAACTTAGGCTGCTATAATTGGCTCTTGAGTTAGCCCCTCCCCTTAGGACCCTGGGAGGTTCACATCCACATAGGTTAGGGTAACACCTAATAGGAGTTAGATCCTGGGGCTTAGCACTTAGTGAGACTCAATGAAATACACTGAACTACTCAAAGGAAACAAAAGCCAAACTCTTCAAGGGCACTTGGTTGAACTAAGTGCTAAGAGCCCATTTTGCTTACCAACACACAAGAAAGCCACTGTCACCTATCAAAAAGGACATAGTGGAGCATAAGGTGTAAGACGTCTGTCTAGAAGAGGCGGGGGTGGGAATGAGGTTATAAAGGGTTTCGTATTCGATCCTGCAGGTGATAAGGAGCCACACTGGAGTTTATTGAGTAGGGGGTAAGAGTGACACAGTTAGGTTTATGCTTTGGCAAGATCATTTTGACAGTTGAATGGAAGATGGATTGGAGTGGGAAGAGAGTTATGGTGATAAAGATAAAACTAATAGCTAGCATTTATATGGTGCTTTGAGGTTTGCAAAGCGCTTTACAAATTTTGTTGTTCAGTTGTGTCCAACTTGTCATGACTTCATTTGGGGTTTTCTGGGCAAAGATGCTGCAGTAGTTTGCCATTTCCTTCTCTGACTCATTTTACAGATGAGGAAACTGAGGCAAACAGAGTTAAGTGACTTACCCAGAGTCCCACAGCTATCATCTTAAGCAGTCTTTGAACTCGGGTCTTCCTAACTCCAGGCCCAGTGTGCCACCTAGCTCATTTTATCTTCACAACAACCCTAGGATGTAGGTGCTATTATTATCCCCATTTTGTGGGTGAAGAAACTGAGACACAGGGTGGTTAAGTGACTTAGATAGGGTCACACAGTTAGTAAGTGTCTAAAGCAGGATTTGAACTCAGGTCTTCCTGACTCCAGGTCCAATGCTTTAACCATTTGGCTACCGGCTGTCAATCTTCATGCCCTTAGTGGCATGTGATACATTTATGGGTTCCATCAAAATATTTAAATCCACAAAGCAAGGGCCAGCTCGGATCACTGGGAAGCCCACTGGACTTGGCATCAAAGGGGCAGATTTTGAGTCCTGATCCTTCCATTTATTATGTGACTTTGAGAAAGACGCGTTACCACTCTAGATCTCAGTTTCCTCATCTGTAAATTGGGGACAACTATGCTTCGTATCAGCTATCCCAGAATTGTTTTGAGGAAAGCCAATTGCTCTCTGAAGGCCTCACTCTCTCATCTATAAATTGAGGACAACAGTAATTAAACTATCTACCTTTCAGAGAGGTTGTGAGGAAAGCAGTTTGTAAATGCTAAGGCTTAAAATAGAAATGAGAACTCTTTTTAATCTCCCAGGGCCTCAGTTTACTAATCTGTGAAATGAAAGGGTTTCTGAAAGACCTCTTTCAAGGATGAATTCCCATGACTAATCTGCTGATTAAGAGGCAGTGTAATGTAGTAGAAAGCAACCTGGCCATGGAGTTAGGAAGACCTGAGTTCAAGTCCCACTCATGACATGTAGTGGCTGTGTGACTCTAGGCAAGTTACTTACCCTCGGTGCCCGGGACAATTGTCTAATACTCTAAGAGAGTGAAGATCTGCTTTGGTAGGGGAAGCTCTTCACCCAGAGGTCCCTGGCCCACTTAAATTACAGATCCAGTAAAAGGGGGAAAGAAACCATTAAGTCTGTGGCTGGATTGGTTTGGGAAGCTTCTAGAGAACCTGCTGCTTTTCCTTAGGCAAAACAGGCCCTTCTCCAACATTTTGGCCAAGATTAAACTGTGCTCTGGCAAAAGATATTGTGGCCTCCAAGAGAAAGTGACCTTACCTTTATACTCCTCAAAGGGTAGGATTTTATTCCTTTTGTTCTCTCCTTGGTGGCTCCATTGCTAAACTGGAATGTGGAAAATCCATGGATGGTCCAGCAATGAGAAAGATTACGTGTTTAGAAAGTCAACTCTACAAAGCCAAGCTAAAGCCCCAGGTTAATTTAATAGAAGGCTTTTGGTCTACAAGGTCACTCCAAGGAAATTGGTTACCAACTCTTGCATAGAGAAGCATCTAGGCTATAGCAGAAAGAACTCAGGGCTGACAAGAAGAGAGTCAGTGTGGTAACTGGCAAGCAATGTGAGTGTGATGGTTTGGGCTGAGCTAAGATCTATCCATCCTTTATAAATGCCCTACTTTTTCTCAAGAGCCCAAACTTGTTTTCTGATTTTCCTTTTTTTGCCTTCTCCACTGGGGAGGAAATATCTGTGGTTTTGAAAATATTCTCCTCATGGGAAGGATGAGTGTACAGTTGGTATGGCAACAGGGAGGGGTTTGGCTGGGTCAATCCCCCTACTTCCCTTTTGTAAGGCTGCCTTTCTGATAGGCAAGAAGGTATATTTGTAGAACATTTCCTAGCAGGCTCTGCTTTTACTCAGAAGAGGGATGGAACCATAAAATATCAGAGCTGGAGGGCACCTTAGAACATAGACTGTCCAGTCCAGCAGCAACCTTAGAATATAGAATGTTAGAGCCGGAAGGGATGTTAGAGACCATTTAGGTTTTACAGAGAACTGAGACCCAGAAAGGGGAATCAGCTTAACCAAAGTTACAAGGTAAGTTAATATCAGAGTCAGCATGGAAATGGAGGTGTGTTGATCCTAAGCCCAGTGTTCTTTCAGTTATTCTGTGAGTCACTGACTTGTAGAGGTCAAATAAACTCCATGAAATTCTTGTCAGTCTCAGCAGCAAATCAGCAGGCAAACATTATAGCTCTGGGGGCACACCCACAATCTGGGGAGTTTTAGGAGTTTCTGATGATTACCTATTGTGAAATATTGCCCTCTTGTGGCAGAGACAGACTCTGGTAGAATCGGAGCAGAAATTATAGGATTTATATCTGAAAAGGGGACCTTTGACATCACATCTAAACATCTCTTTTTCCAGATAAATAAACTTGGACTCATAGCAGGAGAAAGTATTTGCCCAAGATCATGCAACAAATAAATAAATGAGGATTCAAATGCAGGTCCTTTAATTCCAATTCAGTGGTCTGGTCTTCCCACTACATACACTAACCTGATGGATAGGATTTTTTCCCCTTGCCTTTTCCATTTCTTTGCTAAAAGTGAAATGCATTAGACTTGGATTGATGGCGATTTTGCATGTAGAATGGACATCCCCTAAACTCCTTGAGTTCAATAAGAGAAAGAAGGCAACATTCATCTAGTGCCCTCACCTGGGACATTCTCTACCAACAGGCCAGGAACCATAAATTAAAGCAAAGTATTTAACTGGACAGGAAAGTGAAGTCAAGCAAAAAGTTTGTATCAGTCCTCCCCTCTACTCCCAGACATGCAAACAGAAGCAATCTCCCACATACTCATGCTTCTGTGGGAAAGGGAATAAATCCCCTGACCTCAAAAGGGAACAGGAGTTTGGGCCTAAGTGCTTTGCATTGTACCTAGGAAATTCCTCCTACGTGAATCTGTTCAGCTTTGCCTCCAGCTACTTGGTGTGGTCCAGGGACCCTTCTGCAGGCTGGGAAGCTCACTACCACACTGTTGTAGCTAAGATCTGTTGAGTCCACCTTTGCTATACTGCTCCACTTGTTGGCTTCTCCATTGCTACCCTGTTGTCTAGTCTATAGCTTCAGGACCTACCCTGCTCGAGTTTCCTATTGCCCCTATTGGGAACAATTATCTCTGTTTCAGAGTAAGCTTCCTGGGCCATATGCCTCAGTCTAGTCAACATACCTTCAGTTTTGTTGTTAAATAGCCTCTGGTGAAATAATGCCCCAGAAGGGCCACTCAGGCCAACTGTGAGACTGCAGAAGCCTGTTCTTCTCGCTGAAGGTCTTCAGCTCTTACTCTTACCTGGGTTAGGGTGACTGACAGTCAATAAGCATTTATTAAGTGCCAGCTATGTGCCAGGCACTCTGCTAAGTGTCAGGGATGCAAAGAAAAAGACATGGTTCCTGCCCTCAGAGTATACATTCTAATGGAGGAGACAACAGCAAACAACTCTGTACATATGAGATATATAGAGTAAACGAAAGGGCATCCCAGAGGGAACACACTCTTGCAGAAAATGAGATTTAAGCTGAGTCTTAATGGAAAGGTAGAGGGTGGAAGTGAGGAAGAAGAACATTCCAAACATGGAGGACATGCAGGGAAAGGCACCAAGTGGAGAGATAAAGTGTTGTATATGAGGAATAGCAAGAAGGCCTGCATTGCTGGACTATAGACTATGTGGAAGAGAATAGAGTGTAAAACACTAGGAAGTTAGAAAGGGGCCAGGCAATGAACAGCTTTAAAAGCCAAAACAGAGGGTTTTATATTTCATCTGGGAGATAATAAGGAACAATGTAATTTATTGAGTAATGGGGTGACATCATGAGACCTCCGCTTTAGAAAATCACCTTGGCAGTTTAGTGGGGGATGATTTGGAGCGGATGTGGAAAGATTTGAGGTAGGGAGACCAAAGAGGGGGCTATCGCAATTGTCTAGGTGTTAAGTGAACTAGAATGGTGTTCTATAAAGGTAGAAAAGGAAAAGGAAAGAGAGAGAAGGAAAGGAGAGACAGAGAGAGGGATAGAGAGGGGAGGAGAGAAAAGGAGAGGAGAGGAGAGGAGAGGAGAGGAGAGGAGAGGAGAGGAGAGGAGAGGAGAGGAGAGGAGAGGAGAGGAGAGGAGAGGGGGGAGAG
>CM053625.1:180487462-180543610 GCA_028646595.1 Phalanger gymnotis
CGGGTCTACACACGGGTAAGCCCTGCTTCCGCAGCTTCCTGCCTCTGCAGCAGCTTTGGCTTCCCCTGAAACTGTCTCTTGGCTCACCTTTCCTTGCAGCCAAGCTTCTGGCGTTCTCAAGCCCCTCCTCAACGACCAGAGACCATTGATTCCCTAGTTGGCCCCTCTTAAGTCATTAATCTACACCCACACAGGTTTCACACCTGATAGGGCTTTGGGCCTGGGGCCCAAGTACTTCCACTCAAAAGAAACAAAAGCCATGCTAAGGAGACTATTTTGCTTAACAACACACCTGTGTACCAGCATGTGGTCAGCAATGAATGAGATGGTATCTATAAAATTTTGGGAGCTCAATCAAGAAAGGAGTAAACTATTAAAAGATGGAGTTATCACTTTTATTCCTACTAATCTCTTCTTTAGTTGGATATTGAATGCTGAGTGTAACCAAGTAGCAGGAGTCAGCATTTTAGGGTTTCTCATAGTGTTAAGTCCATGTTGGGGGTAGATGAAGAGAGAATAAGAATCAATCCCTGAAGCTCTTTACTCTCATTCCCAATTCTCACCATTTTTTGTCTTCCCTTATTCACAGATGATAGATTTAGAGCTAGAAGGTACTTCATAGAACGTCATGTTCAATCTAGCCCCCCTCAGTTTACAGATAAGTAAACCAGCTCAGAGAGGGGCAGTGACTTCCCAAAGTCACAGGGCATGATGTAGCACAATTTGATTACTATACAGTCTATTTCATTAGGCTGCCATTCTTCCAACTAGGTTGTAAGCACCTGAAGGGTAGCAATTAGGTTTTATTCTTCTTTGTGTATCCTTTGGTATCCTTGTTCATGCCTTCCTGCAAACTTTCCTCAAAGGATTTGGTGACCTTCCTCTAGGCAGTTAATACAAACCGAATATATTATCCATTGCTCTCAGTACTTGGCAATTCATTCTCTTGTTCTAATTATATATTCCCTGCATTTAGTGCCAGAAGGGACCCTATAGGTCATCATGTCCAACTCATGCCCTCATTCTACAGAGATCATTTACATCATTCTTGGCACACAAGCCATGGTTGGTAATGTGCTGCAGTCTACTTTTGCCCATCATTTATCTCCCCGTTGCCCTTGGGAGTCACCTTTGATTCTTCGGAAGGAAGGAAAAAAAATATTAAATGCCTACTATGTGCCAGGCACTGTGCTTAGCACTTTTGAAATATTAGCCCATTTGATCCTCACAACAACCCTAGATAGGTGCCGTTTTATAGCAATTTTATAGATGAGGAAACAAACAGACAGGTTAAGTGTCTTGTTCAAGGTCTCACCGCTAGTAAATATCTGAGGATGAATATGAACTCAGGTGTCCCTGACTCTGGCCAGTGCTCTACCCACTTCACCACCTAGCTGTCTCACCACATACTCTGCCTTAGAGAATGTGTTGTTATATATCACAGCCACATAAGCATCATCGGGAGAATAATTTGAGACTTTAAATATTTGTGTTAGAAAGAAAAGGTTTTTTAATAGGAATGTTCTTGTAGAGCCTATGTAGGATTGCATGCCATCTTGGGGAGGAAGGGGGAGGGAGAGGGAGAAAATATAAAACTTATGGAAGCGAATGTTGAAAACTGAAAATAAATTAATTAAATATTAAAAAAGAAAAAAAGGTTTTTTATTTCAGAGATTGCTGAAAGCAAAGGAATATAATTTCCCAAAGGCATACAAAATATAAAATTTCCCATTTTATTCTCTTTCTCCTGTTCGATTGTGGGCTTTGTTCACTGTTCATACACCCTCAATGTCTGTCCAATATATACAATAGTCTGTCCATTCCACTGGGTATCAGTCTGAACAATAGGCATTTTTCATTCACTTGGTTTTCCCGTGTGGATTATTAGGTTGATTTTTTTTTTATTTTAATGTTTGCAGATTTCATTTCAAGACCTTTACATTGTTTTCAGGCTTGATATCACCAGCAATGTCATCAGCAGAAAAGAACATCTGGAAGACCTCGCCATCTGTAGGGAACCCCTTTTTCCATTTTAATTCATGACAGGACATCTTCTATTATAGTATCAAACACCTTAGGTGAGACTATGGTGATAGTTCATTATATCTAGCCCAAACCAGTCCCACCATGCTGCTACCCAGCCATCTTCATGCCATACTTTCCTTTATCCTTCTCATTCCCCCAACCCCACTTTCCACCTTTTGCTCTGAAAACAATAATTGAATTGGCACTGCTTTTCCTGGAAATAACATGTCAGTCAATTGTTCTATAGCTCCACTCATCATCCTTGTGATTTCCCTGACCATCATTCTTCGTATGTCTTGTCTCTTCCTATTAGAATGTCAGTTCCTTAAGGGCAGAGATTGAGTGCTTAACACAATTCTAGGCATATAGAATTTAACGAATGCTTTTTCATCAAATCTATCCATTCATTCATTCATCCATCTGTTCATTTATTCATTCATTCAAATGTGTCCCTGAAGGGATTCAAACCTAGATCCCTAATTCCACATTCTTTCCACCTAAACCCTACTGAGCCCCATCCAACATACGTTTCACACTTATTGTGAGAACCAAACTAAATAAAGCTTATGAATCTATTATGCGCAAAACCCTACAGTAAGTGTTAGACAAGATGAAGAAAAATAAGACATGCTCCCTTTCCTCAAGGAATTGATAACCTAGTCAGGAATATAAGACATGACACGCACATGCACACACACACACATATAAGTGCAGAAGTGTTATGTAAGACCTGAAGAAACATCACTTTTGCTGGGGAGGATATTATCAGGGAAGGCTTCAGGAATGGGGTGACCATTTGGCATTTGACCTTGAAAGATGTATGAAAATTCAAATAAGATTATGGATATGAGATGCTTTAAATTCCATTGAAGCTTACTTGTATAGAATGCTTTTATTAGTTTAATTCCCAACTCTAACAGAATTTAGTTGAAGACCTCATAGATCAGCTAAGACTCATGTGCCAAAACAACATAGCCAATAGATATATTTTTCCCAGATCTGCTGACAAAATTTAGGCCTACTATTATTTGGCCTTATGAAGAGTAGTGACGGAATGCACTGTGCCATCCACGTATTCTTGCTTGAGACTCATTAGCCTGGCAGTACCTAAAGCATGTTAGTGATGGCCTATAATGATTAACAATGCTCATTTGGCAAGAGCGCTCCCCAGAGAGCCAATATGCATTCTGTCACTTGGCCTGTATTTGGAGCCTTTCCAGTTTGGTAGGGTTTATAGGAACATTTTCCAGCTAGTCTCTGTGAAAGAAATAAATAGCTAGCAGGTGCATCATTGAGTTTCTAGAAAGAAACAGTCACACAGCCACAGCATCCAACCTTTCTCCACTAACCTACTAGCCTCTTAGATATGGTTGCTGACTAATCTGAGTAACAAGGAAGTCACAAGTCATTCTATCCAAAAGGCAATAGAAAGTTCAAAGGTTCAGATCCTAAAATTATAGGATTATAGAATGTAAATTAAGAGGTAGAAGGGACTTTGAAGATTGCCTAGTCCAATCCCTTCATTTTTCAATGAGGGAAATGAAGATCCAAAGATTTCAAGTGACTTGCTCAAGATAACCCAGGTAATAAGAATCAGAGGCAGGATTTGAACCCAAGTCTGAGTTCAAAACCATTGAGTACCAGGGAAAGTATGCAATCCAGTGAATTTATAGATGAGGAAACAGAATCAGGGAGGTTAAGGGACTTGCCCCAGGTGACATAGGTATTAAAAGTCAAAGGTAGGATTTGAACCCAAGTACTCTTGCTTGAAGCCATAGCTCTTTGCATTGAATTTCAGGGGAGAAGAGGTTGCAATGAGGTTTAGTGGAAGTACTACTATTTTTGGAGTCAAAGAACCTGGGTTTGAATCTCAGCTTTATGGCTTACTAGCCATGTGACCATGGACAAATCAATCCATGTCTGTGAATCTTAGTTTCTTTAAAACGATGGGGTTGGACTCCAAAGTGCCTTCTAGTTCTACAGCTATGGCTTCCTATAGATTCTGAGGACTCTAATGGACTTTGGGGATGAGTGGAAAGAGCCTTGGTTCTAGAATCAAAGGACCTGGTTTCAAATCCCACCACTGACTCTTACTACTTGTGTAACTTGGAAAAAATCACTTAACCTACGTGGGCCTCACTTTCATTATCTATGAAGTGAGGTGACTGGACTAGATAGTTTTTGAGACCCCATGCAGCTCTATATCTACGATCTTATGATATAGTATCCAGGAAAGGAAACTAAGGGTCAGTGGAAATGACATGCCAAGGTGTTATGAATAATCACTAACAGACTTGGGAATCAAATGTTATCTCCAGATTCCCAGCTCTTTCCAAAGCCCCATAATCATGCTTGTTAGTCTCAAGATTTCCTTCCTAAGCAGATTCATGGGCCAAAATATTGTAATAAGGAAAGAGGAAGCAGAACTGAGAGTCAGTTGGGGAATTGTGGGAGGAAGGTATTTAAGATGATTCAATACTTTAAGGGTCAGTGATTTCATCATTGTAGGCACCTCCTTCATTGACTTGGCTCACCTTCCATATCTTAGTAGATGGTTTTCATAAATGAAACCCCCCCCCCAAAAAAAATTCACCACTTCTATAGACTAGCATCCCAGTAATGAGCCTCTACGAAATTAGTTAGACTGTTCCTCAGAAAACAGACATACAATCAACTACCAAGTCCATATTCGAAGGGCTTCCAGCTTGGTAAGCAACTGGAAGAACTTGTTCTCTACTGTCCAAACCTTTGGAGTCCAAGATGATCTCCAAGCCATAATGAACCATCAGAAGACTTTGGTAAATGGAATCGAGATAAGATAAACAAAAGGGCAGGTGCGTTCAATCGGGTTGCCCTCTTCCATGACCCAGTTGGCAATCAATCCTTCTTGATACTACTACAAAACTAGATAGTACCCAACCAAGTTCAATATCTCAACTGCCAAAGGAAAATAACTGTGAGTTTTTGGTTTCCTTCTGGTATGGCTGGAGGTGTCAGTGGGCAGGGCTCCTGAGAAGAGCTTCTCAGAATTGCTGAGTTGACAGAAGCTCTTGTGTTCTCTGAACTTTCAGACAAGAGAAGGCAGTGAGCTGGTTAGAACAGTTACATGGGCTTCTGTTTTAAGGGTAGTTAAGATCCTAGGATATAAAGCTACAAGACCTTAGAGATCATCCCGCTGAAGCTCCTCATTTTAACAATGAGAAAGCTGAGGCCCAGAGAAGTGAAATAATTTGTATAAGGTCACAAAGATAGTAAGTTTCTATTGGTTTCTATTGTTGCACTTTTAATTCTGTGGTTTTAAAGAATGGATGTTACTTGAAGGAAATGTGTAAAATTTGTAGCTATTTGTAGCACGTGCTTCCAACGAGATATTGGAATAACTGTTGGCTTGGTGAAGTCAAGGGTTTCAAAGTGCGTTCAAGCTCGGCACAAAACAGGATCAGCTGCACAGAAGCACAAAGGAAAATGTAGTCAAAAATGAAAAACAATGACAAGAAAAGGGTCTATGCTAGCACTGGGGATAGATAAAACAACATAATCCTTGACACCAAAGAACTTACCTTGAGCATTAGCATTCAAAGCACTCCACAATCTAGTACAATCTTTCCTTTCCAAATTTAGATCATAAAATTTTCCCTCTATGTACTCTATACTGTGGCCAAATGACCATGCTGATTCCTAAACTTGCCTTTTGATTTCCCACTTCCATGCATTTGCTTATGCTATTCTTTCTGTATGCCTGAAATGCCCCCCATTCTTCATATGTAGAATTTTTAATTATCCTTTAAAGCCCAGTCCAAATGCCACCTCTTCCATGAAGCCTTCCCTGATCCCCTGATTCCCCAAGTCATTAACGATCTTCATCCACAGACCTCAGCATGATATTTTTGGGATCCCTCTAAGGTAGCTTTCATGTAAGACACAATATCCATATCTGTTTGTATTTTATCCCTTTAGTAAGTTATAAACTGCACGAAGGCAGACACTAAGTCTTATCTAAACTTTGGGTCTCCCCCTGTACCTAGCACAGTGCTCTATCTACGTCCGGTTCTTAATAAATAAATTTGCTAAATAAATGAATGAAAAAGTGAAGTATTAATCTCAGTTTAATGCGATTTTGTATGTTTGAAGATGGGAAGGGGTCACCATCTCACAGCAAGTATTTGACTTGTATAATTCACCCATCACTCTGATAGTTCTCTGATGCTTCTTCATTTTCTTATTCCCAAGGTATCTCCTGTACAGAGCACCCAGGATATAGAGAATAATAACAACTTGGAGTAAGTATCAAGAAAATCCTGTTTTTACCAGTATAACGGGGACATTGGCCAATGAGGGCCCAGTCCTTAGAACATGATTGTTCTTCTGCAGACAATTACTAGACTTTTAATCATTGTATCAATACCAGCCCCTCTATCCCTCTCAAACCCACCTTGAGTCACTTTCCTAGTCCTTGACCTTATATTTATATCCACTTGGTAATTTGATCACTTCCCATGAGCTGAATTATCATCTCTATTCAGATAACTCTAAAATGTATATATCTAGACCTATGAGTCTGAATTTCTGATCACCAACAACATGCTGGATATCTCCATCTAGATATCCCACTTTCATCTCAAACTTAATACATACAAAACAGAACTCATTATCTCTCCCATCCTCCAAACATCCCTCTTACTAAACCTTCTTTAGTTCTGTTGAGGGTAACACCCAGAGATTTGCTGGAGCCAGCTCAAACCAGCTTAAAAGAAGATTATTAGACTTTAAATGTGAGTATTTCTACCTCAGAAATCATCTCTACAAATCAGAGCTTGGTTTACAACAAACCAAAACAAAACAATAGTTTGTTGATTATCTAGACTTAAGAAAATGTAAATAATATAGATTCAACTTAGAAATATATGTACTTTCCCCCAGATAGCCCAGTGATTATGCATTTTACCAGCACACCCCTGATACTACCACCCTTCTAGTCACCCAGATTTGCAACCTTGAAGTTATCCTTGGTTCTTCTCTCTTCCTTACATTACAGCTCCAAGAAGTTTCCAAGTCTTTGTCCATCCTACTGCCATAATATATCCATCTTTTCTCTCTACTCCTTGTTGGCCTAAATTCAGGCCCTTATTCTCTCAGGTCTAGGCTATTATTAGGAAGTTAACCTCCTAATCTTTCTTCCTGATTCTGGTCTCTCCTTTTTCCTATCTATCCTCTATGCAGCTGCCAAAATATTCTTCCTGAAGTATAGGTCTGACCATGTCACCACCCCACCCACCCACCCCCCAGCCAAACAGATCTCCTCGATGCTACCCAAACACAACATTCCCTTTTCTGCTTCCATGTCTGTTCTCCCATGTTTGGAATACATTCCCTCCTTACTCCTGCTACTTAGAATCTTCAGCTTTCTTCAAAACTCATCTCAGGTTTCACTTCCTATACAAAGCTTTGTTGGACCCTACTCACTGTTAGTACTGTCTCCCTCCTCAGGTTATCTTAAATGAGTTATCTGCTCCTATGTTATATTTCCTAGTAGAGAGTAAACTCCATGAAGGTAGGGAATAGTTTTGGCAGAGCCAGGCCTTTACACTCTACCATGCTGATTCCTTCATCCTGCCATTCACAACCCATCGGTCCTCACCCAGCATAGCTGAAAGGCATCAGGTTCCTGGATCTACTCCAAATTCACCTCATCTGAACTTCTCCCACTATACTGGGAGCTCCTTGAAAGCAGAGACTCTTTTTCCTGTCTTTGTATCACCAGCACTTAGCATAACGTCTGCCACGTAGCTGGTGTTGGTATATGCTAGTTGACTAACCAACTATATACTCAACATCTAACACAATACCTTGTGCATAGTAGATGTTTAATACATTCTTGTTGAATTGGACTCAATACAGCACATTAGAGACAGAAGTAGAGAGTCCTGACATAATGGTCCCACTAGCATTGATCACAAGGATAGGTTCCTATGAAAACATTGTAAAGCATCTTCCATTTCTCACCTATTTGTTTCCCTTTTCCTGTTTCAGCTATAAATACTGCTGAAGGCCATAAGCCACAGCAGACATCTAGTGATTAGGCAGCAGTAACTGTCACAAAGCCAGCAACAGTTTTGCCATTGGCAACAACTCCCAAGCACTCCCCTATTTTGGGGGGTATACCAAGGTCAGAGGTCATGGGAACCTATATTAGGAGTACTAAGTCTCACGACTTCAGAAGCAAATATGAACTATAGTTGGTCACCACCCCTGGGAATATCACATCAGTAATATGTGCATTGCATCCTCTGTCATATCACCAATTTTGCTTCCAAAGACCTCAGTCACACACCAGAGCCAGGTCAGCCAGGCTGTAAAGCAGTATCTATGCAGTTATTAAAAACCACTATGGCAATAATGGGCACAAACCAACTTCTTTCTTCCCACATCTAAGCCCACTCCCAATCTCTAACATTCGACTCCACCCCCCCCCCCACACACACACATACTCACACCAAACCCTAATCCCTACCCCTGCCGGAGGAAATCCAAGAGTCTTCTCCACTCCCACTCACCAGCCCACTTCCCCCCTTCTCAGTAGTGGTGGGTCAGACACCCAGGCCTTGCTGTCTACTCTGCTGCAACAGCCTTATAACCTCTGTGCTTTTTTATAGACTCGGAAGCTCAACTCTCCTAAATGTGTTATCTTCCCCATTAGAAAAAAATATAGGTAGCATTTTTTAGCCCTGTAAGGTTTGAATATATACATTTCATCTCATTTGAACCTTATGACCAACACTGTGAGGTAGGTCCTTTTATCACCTCTACTTTTCAGGTAAGGAAGCTTAGGCTGAGAGAGGTTATATGACTTCCCCAAGGTCACATAGCTAGTAAGCATCTGAGTCAGGATTCGAAATCTTTTCTTCCTGACTCCAAGTCCAATGTTCTGTCTACTGTACCACCTGGCTGCCTCCTCGACAACAGGACTCTCTTCTTTCTGTTTGTATAACCAGCACTTAGCACAGTGCTTGACACGTATTTAGTGTTTAATAAATACTTGTCATTCATTCCTTCTAGGAAAACAAAGACAAAAGGGCTTCTTCCCCTCTAGCCTCCGAACTTCCATCTTGCACCAAGGAGATGGGCAAGGAGGCCTAAGTGAACCCTTAGGCAACTTATTTTAGTGGAAAGAGTAGCTAACTGAGCCTGAGAATACCTCATATCATACCTTAGTTAGAAGAACGGAAACAAGCATCTAGTAAGTGCCTACTGTGTTCCAGGCACTGTGCTAAGCACTTTATAAATATATCACTTGATCCTCACAACAACCTTGAGAGGTAAGTGCTACAATTATCCGCATTTTACAGTTGAAGAAACTGAAGCAAGCAAGTTAAATGACTTGCCCAGGGTCACACTGCTAGTGACTGAGGCCAGATGTGAACTACCAAAAAAAAAAAAACAACGATGTGACCTTGGATAAATTAACTCTTCCCTTAACCTCAGCTTCCCCACTCCCAACAATAATAGCCCACATTGATATAACACTTTAGGGATTGAGGCAGGTTGTGTAAGTATGATTGATTATCCTTGTTTTACAGATGAGGAAACCAAGGTTCAGAGAAATTAAATGAATGGTCCAGAGTCACATCTATAAATGAAGGCAATGGCTCAGCTGACCTCTATAGTCCTTTCTACCTTTATCATTGTTTTATTCGCTAGGGGAGGTAGCATGGTGTATTAACTAGAGTGCTGAATTAGGAATCTAAATGAATCCTGGCTACGACACTTACAAGTTCTCTGGGCCTCACCTGTAAACGGGGAGATTAGACTAGGTAATGCTTGTTTCTTAGATCCCATGTTGTATAGTATTTGTGCTTTGGGCCAGACTTGTTTATTTTTTATTTTTATTTAAAGTTCTGTTTATCAGTTGCCCCAGAGCCTCTGGATATATATCCAGTGTTTGTGCCTGAGCCCATCCCGTGGGACCAGATTGAGATTTCTGCTCTCTGACACTCTCCTCTCCCCATCCCTGCTGTGCTTGACAGGCCTTGCTCTTAAACATCCCTGATGTCTTTTTACCCACAGGACTTCCACCAGGAGCATCAAGAGGCCGGAAAGGCAAACTCCCATCCTGTACGACTGCTCAGAAGAGGAGCTGATGGCGAGCATTGAGCGGGAATATGGCCGCTGAGAGCTGGCACGAGCCATGGAGACTCATGAGTTGGATGACAGCCCCTGAGCGGTGCAAAAGGCACATCCTCCGTGGAGATAGTAGGCACCATCGGCTTCTGTCTCTACCCGTCCTCCCCATCAGCCCAAAGCTCACACAATACATAACCCAGTGCGGTCAAGTTATTCCTCCACTAAGGGCATCATCTCTCTAGTAGGCAATGGGTCGGTGGGGAGGAAGGTGTAGAGCCTTCCAGTAAGACAACAATCATTTCTAAAGTGTGTTTATAGATACTTACACTATTACACCTTGATGGGACCGTGGAGATCATCTGGTCCAACATTAGTATTTGCAGGTGAGGAAACTCAGGTCCAGAGAGGTAAAGATAATTTCCTAAGGTCATACAAGGTGCTAATTGCCAAGCCAGAACTTGAAATTGGGTCTCTTGACTATTCAGCTAGTACTCTTTCTATTATACTATCCTACCCTCCACTTGATAGCTGGCTTTTTAAAATGTGACCTTTCAGAAGTCAGCCCCCAAAGGGTAGTCTTCAGCATGGCTGACTATCCAGCATTGTTGTCTGAAGTGTCTGGCCAAGGACTATGTCGAGAACCATTCTTACATGATACAGTAGAAAGGACACAGCCTCTGGGGAGTCAGAGGACTTGAGTTCAAATCTCAGCTCTGATTTTTAGTAGCTGTGGGACCTTGGCCAAGTTACCTGTTGTTGTTCAGTCATTTTCAGTTGTACCCTCCAGCTCTAGAGCTATGATCTATAGCAGGGCTGTCCAATCTTAGGTTTTTATTGAAACAATAGACAATATATTTTGATTTGCCATTTTAGTGAGAGCTCAGCAGTTGACTTTGTTTCCTAAAACATTTATGTAAATTTCTATGCTTGTAGGCTGGCCGCATAAATCCTGCTGCAGGTGCATGGGGCCAGCAGGCTGCACTTTGGGTGGCCCTGATCTATAATGATCCAAACTGAATATTTGGCGTTCTGAGGGGAAACTAAACTAGAGTAGTCTATAAGCAACCTGTTCCTCTGTCCATTCTTTTAAGGAGAGGGGAGGGAAAACACTACATACTTAAGTTCAAGGGACTGTGGGTCTTTTGGGACCATTTGACCCTTCTTGGGGTCCCAGTTCCTCATCTATGAAATGAAGGGTTTGGACATGTCCCTTCCACCACTGACATTCGTGCGAATCTAAATGTTTCCCTGGTGTCTGAAACACATCCCTGGCCTGGGCTGAGGAGACTGAGAAGCAGCTCAAAACTAATGTATTTGAAGCCAGAGGATCACAGCTCTCTACTTATTCCCAATGTGGCCTTGGGCAAGACACTTCCCTTCACTGGGCCTCAGTTTCCCCATCTATAGGACAAAGGTCTTAGAGTAGATGACCTCAAAGGACCCTTCTAGCTCCCACACCAGCCGGCCCTTGGGAGCCTGTGTGATCACAGTCATTTCACTTATCTAGGTCTCAGTTTCCTCATCTGTAAAATGAGAGTAATACCATGACCCACCACCCACCCCATTATGGGAAAGTGCTTTGTGAACCTTAAAGGGATATGCAAATGTCAATTATTTACTATTATTCCCATGACCCAAATCACTACTTATTGCCAGAGATGAAGTAAGGAGTCTGAATTCAAAATTCTAATTGAAAAATGAGTTTGGACTTTAAGACATTAGAGCATAAACTGTCCATTGTGCCTGGAATAGAGTTGTCACATTGTCACAAGGGAGAATGAATCCCAACACTTTATTCTAAGAAACTGTTACCAAAAGTAGAGATAAGATAGAAGAAGACATGGAAATGAGTTTGAGGTTAAGTGGATTCCTTCCCCTCTAAGTTGCTGTCCAGCTTTCAGGATCCCACTGTCACTGAGTCTCAGAGCTAGAATGGACCTAAACAGCCATCTACTCCCACTCATACCAGAAAAAAAATCCCCACTACACCATACCTGGTATAGGACAGTCTTTGAAGACTCCAGTGACGAGGAACCCACTATTTCCCAAGGCAGCTGCTTCTACTTTGGAAAAGCACTAATATTAGGAAGTTTAGCATTTCCCCCCCCCCGGTATCAAGCCAAAATTTGCTTCTTTGCAAATTCTACTCATCGCTCCTGGTTCTATGCTCTGGGAGGACCAGATAGAACAATCTATTCCCTCTTGTGCAGGAAAGCCTTTCGAATACTTCAAGACATCACGTTTGTCCCGCCCCCCCCCAACACACACACACACACACACACACACCTTACTCCCCAGCCATTTCTTCTCCAGGCTAAACTTTCCCAGTTCCTTCAACTGATCCTTATATGGTATGGATTTGAGGCTCTTCACCGTCTTGGCTGTCTTCCTCTGGATGCCCTCCAGTTTATCTATTCCTTTCCCAGACTGTGGCACCCAGAACTGAATGCAATATTCCAGCTATCGTCTGATCCTCCATTCTACCCCTCCGGAAGAGGCAGGATGCAGCCCTGGTGGCCCCTACAGGAGGGGGTACCCTCCTGCCTCTCTGGAGATGGTTCAAACTCGGTAAAATGGAAATTGCCTGCATCAGCAGACCTAGCAGGTCCTCCCTGGTGACTAGGCCTTAAGAGGCTCTGAGTGCCTAAGATAGAGTCTCTGCCTCCCGTTCCTCAGCCATAGCTACATGGACTCTAGAATTGGGAGAGACCTTAGAGAACATTGAATTCAAGGCTTCCCAACCTGTTTTGTGTCATGGACATCTTTGGCAGGCTGGTGAAGCCTATGAACCCCTTCTCAAAACATACATACACACACATACACATACACACACACACGCACACACACACGCATATGTGCTTGTGCACAAGTATGTGTGGATGTGAGTGTGGGTGTGGGTGTGGAAATGCTAACTTTCAGTTAGAAGTTATTGAAAATAAATAAAATATATAATAAAATAAATAAAAATATTGAAAATAAATAGAAAAAGTTATTGAAAATAAAGATGTAATTTTTTCCCATCCAAGTTCACAAATACGTGGACCTCAGGTTAACAACCATTAATCAAGTCCAATCCCTTCATTTGACTAAGGAGAAGCCCATGCCCAAGGAAATGAAATAAGTCATACAATGTTGACTGTATTGTAAGTAGCAGAAATGTGTTTGTCGAACCCAGGTCCTCTGGTTCTCTTTCTGTTCCACCACACTGACTCACCACTGGGTGATTCATTGCCCACCCATGGCAAAGGTGATGATCAGAGCTTTTCCTACTCCCACTCCCAAGTTCAAACCAACTTTGTTGAAAGAGCCTTTGTCTTTAGACATTTTTCCACCTGCTCACATATATTATTAATTCCCTATCCATAACCAGGACCAAAACCAGAATTCCTTTGAAAGAATTTTTTTAGTCTTCATGGGGACAGCCAGGTATCTTATTAGATACCTTCACAAGCTCTTCTTTGTGAAGGCTTATGCCATCCACATAGATAGGGAGCTTAGTGGGTGTCCTCCCCCAGGGGCCTCCCAAGCCAGCCTTTATTCCTCATTTCCGAGACACTTGCCAGCCCTCCCTCATTCCCCATATCTACAATGTCTCACCCACTGCTTACACACTTAGTAATTACTGGAGCTGACACACAAACCCCATTCTTAACAACTCTTCTAAGAATACCATACTGCCTATAGTACCCAGGGAGACTAAAAAAAGGCGAGGAGCACTGCTGGACCATAAATCGCAGAAGACAAGTCCAAACAAGAATAACCACCCGAAACTTATTAACAGGTATTTCACAAAAGTGGCAAGGCCTAAGGGTCTGTGATTATCCAACGCTGGTCAGAGCTGTGATGGACAAATCAACTTATCATTATTACTTTTCTTGGGCAACTCTGATTTAAGAACTTAGCATCCGTTGTTGGATGAGACCATAGAGATCAAAGCCCAACCCCCTCATTTGACAGCTGAGGAAACAGGCTGAGAGAGGGAAAGCAACTTATCCAAGGCTACACAGGTCATTCACAGAGACAAGATGGAAGCCCAGGTCCCCTGGTTCCAAATCCATTCAACCTCCCTGAAGCAGCCAGAAGACTTTTCCTAAGGAACTGGTGGATGGAGAAAGTACATACATGCTACCCAAACCTCTCAGGGACAACTTTCCTTTTTGAAAGAAAATATAAGCCCAGATTTTGCTCCTCTGTCATCTAGACTTCTTTTACTTTGGTTAGAGCTATTTTGGGAAGCAGCAAGGTGCAAAGACATGTAGGTTTTTCTCAACGCAATGATTCTGATGATCTCTGGCTTTTGTCTGTGCCCTCTCTGAAAAGCCAGTGTTCCAGCTGTTGAGCCAATTTGTATGAGAATGTCATCTGTCTATATATATATGTATATATATATATACATATATATATATATATATATATATATATAGGTCATGTAACACATGTAGAAGGAAGGGAAACGGAACTATTTTTAATTAGAGAATATTCACCTTGGAGGAAAAAAAAAACAAACCCTGCTCTTCTCAATGGATAAAAAGACCATGGATAACTAAGTTGTACTAAGTATAACTGAAATGTTTTCATTACTCTCAGTAATAAAAATCTTCTTTGGGAAAAGGGGTGTTTTGTTTCATCTTTTATAGCCTTATCTCAGATTTCACAGGTATTTTCTAATTTGACACTTGGATATTTTGCACAAACAGGATAAATTAGCAAGGTTTTGGGTTTTTTGTGAGCATCTTTTTGTTTTGTTTTATTTTGTTTTTAGCAAAAGATGTTCTCCCAAGTTGAGCCTTTTAAAAATATAAATTAGAAAATACTCGACCTAAGAAAAATATCTTTGATGAAGCAGATAGAGAATCAGATCTGGCATCAGGAAGAGTTCTGTCTGTGACACATATTGTCGGTGTCACTTGGTAAAGTCACTTAGTATCTTAGTACCCCAGGCAACTCTCTAAAATTGCAAACTGTTGTACAGTTGCAGATTTGTATAGGTTTCCTTACTAGGAGTGAGGAAATATATCATGTCTAGGAAAAAAAAACCTTTTTGGAGAGAGGGAAGAAATACATGTGAACAAAAAAAAATACTAACTTACATTGTTGAGCCAGGCAATAAAATGGGGTTGACATGGCTTCAGAAGAGCTGAGCATCTGCTCTTGTCTCCCCTCCCCCTCCCCCTCCCCCTCCCCCAGGTCACACAAGGAAATCTGCTTTCAACAAAAACATGTATTAATTTACTGTGCTCACCAATGAGAATACAATAATGGAACATGGCATGGCCCCTGCCTGGAGGAGTTTACCATCTCCTGGGGCTTGGATCATTGTTGTTCATCCTTCATTTTTGAAGAGGACCAATGAAATCATGGAGTGATGTCTCAACTTGCACTGAATTGGATTTAAGGGAGAAAGAGTTGCACTAAGTCCTCAGCCTCCCTCTCTCTTCCAGAGTCATTGAAGTCCAGTGACAAGACCAAAGTCAAGAGACTGGCAATGGCCCAGGATGCAGTAGATAACCTTGGCATCTTCAATGTCTGACCAAGCTCTAAGTGCCCCACAGAGCCTGCTTCAGATGCCTTTGTGTCCGTTGGAATGAATCGCTCCTGTCTGCTCATTGTACAAGGGGAAATCTTCACATGCTTAAAGGAGACATTTCCCTAATTCAGTGACAGGTTTGAAGCCTGTCAGTTATTCTCAACCTGGTTTAGCCTGTCTGCTGAGAGGGTTTTACCAGTATATGGCCATTGTGCATGCTACAGTTTCTTGAGTTGGATTGGGAGGTTAGTGAGGAAGAAGGAAGGAGAACTTAAGACTAGACACAAAGGGCTTTAATGCAATTTTTAAAATGATTAAGTCAATCATCATGATATTTATTCTCCAACATCTGTTAAGCATCTCCGGTGTCTGAAGTCCTATGCTCACATTGGAAGAGATGCTCAGATGAAGACATTATTTCTACCTTCAAAGAGCTTATTTTTGAATGTGCCTCTCCATAGTCTCTTTGGAAGGGAACAATGATCCCCAACCTGTACTCTTAGGATTTAAAACTAGAAGAGACCTTAGAGATCATCTAGTCTAGGAGTTCTCTGCATTTTTTCTGCCATGGACCCCTGTGTAGTCTGGTGAAGCCTATGGACCCCTTCTTAGGATAATGTTTTTAAATGCCTCAAATAAAATGCATAGGCTTACAAAGGAAATCAATTGAAGTAAAGATTTTTTTTCCCATCCAAGTTCATGGATACTTTGAAATTTTCTCCAGTTAACAAGACCCTCATTTTACAAATGTAGGGAGACTCAGGTTTTACTGCTGACCAAATGATAGCAACAAAGCTTGCCTCTTAGTTTAACTTTGGTTTTGGCCAGAATCTATTTGTACACTAATCTGAGGAGGACCTCAGGAGAATCTAAGAGTCTCTAAACCCAAGTAAGATGGTTATATGTACTAGAAGTCTTTAATCTCCACTCAAACAAAGGGGACTGGGTGTAAAGGAAAGACCTAGTTTAGGCAGGAAATAATCTGTTTGACTTTTGTGTGGCGGGGATACCATAGCCAAGAGGACATAAAATCAGCATAGTATCTCTGCCTGCATGACAGTCCCTATAGGACCAACTCAGTGTAGACCAAGGCTGTCCAACTTTAGGTTTTTATTGAAACAATTGACAATAGATTTTGATTTGCCATTTTAGTGAGAGCTCTGTGGTAGCTCGGCTTTGTTTACTAAAGCATTTATGTAAATTTCTATGCTTGTAGGAAGGCCACATAAATCAGCTGCAGGCCATATGCTGCCCACAGGCTGCATTTTGGACAGCCCTGGTGTAGACCATTGAATTAGCCATGACAAAGGGACAAGTGGGGACCATCAGAGTTAGGACCAGTGAGAGCAGCTTGATGACATCAGCTATGAAGGCCTGAAAGGCCCCTTCACAGGTATTCCATTCATTCCATCATTCCATCTTGTGCTCATTCGATGATGTGTATGTTTGTGGGACAGTATATCCCAGATCAGGGCTGTCCAAAATGCGGCCCTTGGGCATCATGCGGCCTACAGTGCGATTTATGCAGGGCCTACGAGCATAGAAATTTACATAAATGCTTGAGCTCTCACTAAAATGGCCAATCAAAATATACAGCCTATTGTTTCAATAAAAATCTAAGATTGGACAGCCCTGGCCTAGATTTATAGGGGGAAATATTATTTTGCAACTTTCTTACTATGCTATTTCTTTAAATCAGTTAATTAATCAATAAAGATTGATTAAGTGCCGGGCACTATGCTAAGAGCTCTCTTTTGTTCTTGTTGTTCCACTTGTGTCTGACTCATCATGACCCAGTTTGGGGTTTTCTTGGCAAAGATACTAGAGTAGTTTGCCACCTCCTTCTCCAGCTTATTTTATAGATGAGGAAACTGAGGCAAACAGGGTTAATTGGCTTGTCCAAGGTCACACAGCTAGGAAGTGTCTGAGGGCAGCTTTGAACTCAGGTCTTCCTGACTCCAGGACCACCGTTCTATCCACTGTGCCACCTGGCTGCCCAGAGCTGTTTTTGCTTTGAACTAATTGTGTCCTTTGGCTGGATAGAGAAAAACATTATCAGTAGTACCTTGAAGTCGGGGTAGCTATTTTGGGGACCTCGCATGAGAGAGGGGAGTATCAAGCAGAATGGTATAGTAGCATAGCTGAAGCACTGGACATGGAAGAATCAAGAAGGCTTGGGATCAAATCCCTCCTCAAGTACCTAGTAGCTGTGACCCTGGACAAGTCACTTAGCCTCAGTTTCCTTGTCTGTAAAACAGGGATAATAACTGTATCTATCTTTATAGGGTTGCCACAAGGATTAGTCGAGAAGATGTAACATACTTTGAAAACCTTGCAACATTGTAAATGCTAGCTATTATTGTCTATTACACAGAAGAACAAACCAAGGCCAAGTTGGGGAAATGACTTACCCAAGAGCACAGAGGCAGCAAATGAAGGGCAAGATTCAAACCAGTTTCCTCTGACTCAAAAGCCATTGCTCTTGCCAGATGTTTCGTTTTTCATTCATTCTATGAAGATTTATCATCAGGTTTGGGTCTCGGATATGTGTTGTCTGGACAATCCTTCAAGTCACTTCTTCATCTCCCTAGGCAGCCCTCTTAAGACTACAATTGCAAAACAGTTGCTGACCTGCAGAGATCAGCCTCCTTGCTGTTCTACAAATGGAATCATCTCTCCATCTCTTAGCTAGGGCTTTTTCTCTCCCTGTTCCTCATGCCTAGAATGCCCTCCCTCCTCAGCTCCACTTACTTACTTACTTTAAATCCCAACTAAAATCCTACTTTCTACAAGAAGTCTTTCTCACCCCTCTTAATTTTAGTTCCTTCCTTCAGTTAGCTATTTCCTATTTATGCAATAGATAGAGGGAAGGGACTGTCTTTTGCCTCTCTGGGTCCCCAGTGTTTAACACAGTGCTTGACACACAGTAGTTGCTTGATAAATGCTAATAGCAGACTGATTCAGATAGAGTGAATTTCCCCACTGGGGGTTCTCTACACTAATGAAATCACTGGTCTGGAAGACCAAAAACAAAATTCTAGGCAAAACACTCCCTACCTCCAAGGTGTGTACATTTGATTGGAAGGCATTGGGGTATTCCTTGTACGCAGATAGCAAAGATAAAATAAATACAAAGTACATACAAAATAATTTGGAGAATGGGATAAAGTCAATAGTAACTAGAAGGAGCCAGGAGGATCAGGGTAGGTCTCTACCTTGATGTTCACTCCTTTCGGTGGTGTTGGATTTTTCCTGACCTCATTTGGTGTTTCCTTGGCAAAGAGAGCGGAATGCTTTACCATTTCCTTCTCCAGCTCATTTTATAATGAGGAACTGGGGCAAACTGGATTAAAGTGACTTGCCCAGGGTCACACATCTAGTAAGTATCTCAGACTGGATTTGAACTCGGGTCCTCCCAATTCTGGGCATGGCATTTCTATCCACTGCACCACCCAGCTGCTGCTAGGTTTTTAACAGGAGGTAACATTTGAGCTGAGTCTGAAGGAAGCTGGGGAGAGGCCAGCAGAGGTGAGGACAGAAAGCATTCCCAGCAAGGTTCCTTCTCTCTTTCCTATGACCTGTATGACTTTGGATAAGTTGTTTCTCCTCCTCTGGGTCTACTTTCAATAAAAAAGTAGCACTTGAGCCGGGCCTTGAAGGCTGAGAAAGGACCCAACCCACAGATGTGAAGGGAGGGTTTCTCAATCACGAGGAGCAGCTTGGACCAGTGCCCAGAGGTGAGAGAGGGCAGGACTAGATGGGGATACAATGGTCAATCAGTGTCCTGAAACTGCCCCCAAATCCAGAAGCCCTTGCTGACAGTAAGGCAGAACAAACACTTAATCACATCCCCAAGCTGGGGAGATGGGAATTAATTGAAGGCTTGTGTTAAACATTTACCAAAGTGTCAGGGAGTCAGGTTGAGTAATACATATTTCCTGGCACTCAGTCACTGACTTAAAAGTTCATCTTTTCTGGGAACCAACCTGAACCTCCTGCAGAATATTGTAGGAGAAAGTCCAACACACACAGAATAACATTTGCTGAGTTGGTTGTTGACTGAGGGGTTATTTTTTTTTATCTTAATGTATGTAGCACTTAATGATCTTTCTTCATTCCAAGTATTTCTTCTGTGGACTTGGGCAGTCATTTCTTTCTGGGCCTTAGTTTCCCTTTCTGTAGAACGGGAGAATAAAACTGCAAAAGCAGCATGACATCATGAAAAGAACACCGGATTTAGAATCAGAGGACCTAAGTTCTGAGTACCATCTCCGTTACTTATTACCTGTGTGATTGGAGGCAAATAGCTTCCTTTCTTTGGGTCTTAGTTTCTTTCTTGAAAAAGCAAGGCCGTGGGCCTAGATAATGTCTGAAATCCCTCCTTTGCATCTAAATCTCATGATACTCTGACTGGATTGTGGTTAAGTTTTAAATGAAGCAACCTATGCAAAAGTTTTATTAAATTGTAAAGTCTTTGTGCAAAACATTTACAAAGCATTTTACGATATCAGCTGTCCTTGTAATAACTAGTAGTGGTAGTAGTGTGTTTTATGCTCCATCAGTATTCTTAGTCTATGCTTCCCTATGTTCGAAGCTCATTGGCTTAAGGAATTTTTATCACTTTGAGGCTGATTCTTGAAACCTCCTTACTTTTCTGCTAAAAACTCTTACTCTGAGCTTTACCTCATTTCCCCTCCCAAGTCTTACCTTCTTCCTTTCTTCCTCTACTATTTAGCACCAACCCACTGACCTATTTTCCTCTGTCCTCAGCCAAAGTTGAGCTCAAGGGAAAGCCAGCCAAACAGTTCCTTTTTCTTTGTCTTGGGTTTGTTTGTTTTGAGACTGGGTATCTCTGTCTCATCCAGGCTGGATGTTTACCATGTTATAAGCACTCATGCCATGGCTGATCAGCAAAGACGCTTTGATCTGCTCTATTTCTGATCTGGGCCAGGTTCACCCTTCCTTAGGGAGCCCTCTCCCCCTCACCGCATTGGTTCTCAACTTAGTGCAGATGTCCGCTCAGCTTTGGCCTTACTGTTCAGCTCAGAACTCCTGAACTCGAGGGATCAACCATCCTCAGCCTCAGCCTCCCCAATAACAGAGACTACAGGGACCACCCCCAGTTCCCCTTTTCATTGGAAAGGGCTTTAGATCACCCCACCCCATCCTTTCACCATGGAAGCAGAGAAGGCCTGTAGCCGAGGAGCAGTATGACCCCAGCCCAATCCAGGATCCTGCCACAGACTGACCCCAGGCCTAGCAAGTTGCATAAGCCAGATGGATACGGTACATGAGGCCCTTTGCTGGCCAGCAGCCAGCCTATAAACAACATCTGCCTAGAAGGTAAACATGAACAAAAATGGGATGGAAAACCACATGTTTTCTAGGTGAAGCAGGCATCTCTTTAGAAGAAGTAATATGCTATGCTGAAAAGACCTCTGGACAGAAAGTCCAGGCCTAGGTTCTAGTTCATGTGCTATCCCCTGCTGTGTGCATTTTTGTTCATTTGTATCAGTCATATCTGACTCTTCGTGACCCCATTTGGGGTTTCTTTGGCAAAGATACTAGAACGGTTTGCCATTTTCTTCTCCAGCTCATTTTACAGATGAGGAAACTGTGGCAAATAGGGTTAAGTGACTTGCCCAGGGTCACACAACTAGTAAGTGTCTGAGGACAGATTTGAATCTAGGTTTTCGTGACTCTAGGACCCAGGACTCTCTCCACTGCACCATCTAGGTGCCCCCACTATATACCTAGTAGGCACTTATAAATGCTTGTCCTTTGCCCTACTGTGTGACCTTGGATAAACCTCAGTCTGTCTGGAACCCCAGTTCCTCTTCTTGGAAATGGTGGGGTTGTACTGAGCATTCTCTGAGATCTCCTCCAACTCTAAGGTTCATAGAAGCACAGTATGTCAAAGCTAGGAGGGGCCCTTGGAACACAGAATTTTAGGGTCGAAAGGGACCTTTAAAATCATCTAGTTTCAATCCTTTTGCTTTAGAAAGGAAGAAATAGAAGCCCAGAGAAATTACCTGCCCAATGCCACGCAGCTAGTTAGTGATATTGCCATCACCGACTTCTGGCATTTTTCTCTGTCCCTTAAAGGAAGAACCAGGACCGGCTGGGAAAGTGCATCAGTTCAGAAGTCAGCAAATCCCTGTCCATCGCTGGACATCGGTCTCTTACCTCCTTCTGCTTCAACATCCTCATTTATAAAACGGGGCTGATAATAATGTATATATTGCCTAATGTACAGGGCTATTATTGAGGACCACACAAGGGACTATATGTGAAAGGTTTTGTAAATTATCCATACTTCAACAACCTATAATTTTGTCATGTTGATACTCCTTCCGCCAATGCAGAATGCCATGGTTACTACAGTTAACAAATTCATCACCCTCCAGCCAACCTGTTGTTAAGACACTCCAAACCTAGGAAGACTGGCCCAAGAACAGCATGCTTACAATCCAGTAGCAGACTTTCCAGATTGGTTAGAAGACTAGAAATGTCACCTATCATTATCATGTAGCGATTTTTTCCAAAAAAAATATTTATTATGCCATTATGCTGGCCCATGGGATGTAAGGAGAAAGGGCCCTGGAATCAAGAGGACAGAAAAAGAAGAAAAGAGGCTGGGTGAGAGCTGGAAAGGGAAGAGGTGAAGGGCATGAGAAAGGGGGGGGGGTGCTCAAAATGGTGGCTAGGGGATGGGAAAGGGAATGGCCAATAACTTAGACTGCTTTGGAGAGTTTTGCCAGGGCCCTAAGGATACTCTAGATGCCTACTCTTCACTTTCCTAGCTTCCACTGAGAGGAGGGGAAGGGGGAAATAAATACAGAGGGGGAAAAGTTTGCGGAAAAGAGGCTTCCTAGGGAACTGTCACATAGTGGGCTTACTTTCTCATTTTCTTGAAGTCTGCAGGAGTTTCAAAGGAGATTTGCATGGAGTTTACACCTATGCCCAAGGCCCCCCAAATCCTAGGGCTCCTGGAGGTTATTGTCTCTCAGGCTCTAGGAATGAAGTATTTATTAAGAACTTGCTATGTACAAAGCACCGGGGATAAAAGTGCAAAGCGGGACAGTCTGTGCTTCGAAGGAGCTCACATTCTAATGGAGAAATCAACACACGTGGAAGGCCCATGGAAAGGTCCTCTTCCTCAATGTTATTTCCATCCATTCGTTTTGGATGTTGGATCATTTGACAATGCCAAGGACAGTGGTGGCAAGTCCTTCCTTTTCTGGGTCCTTAATATCTGTGACTATAGCACCTGCAGTAGCACTTGCCAGGCTGCATCTCCATAGGGGTCCATTCCCAGGATGATGGTTGTAAGTACTGGGCTAGAAGCATTTCCATTCCCAAGGCTCTTGGGTTAAAGGACCTCAGGGCTGTCTCCGTCAGGGTCTGAGGGGACATAGTGGTCCAACATGGTGGTGGTGACGGCGTCTATCTCTCCCTCAGAGTGCCTTGCTGCTTCAGCTAGGCTGTCCTGACCCCGGTCCCACTATAAATTAGTCCTAGGTAAATGCTGTCAAATGGAAGGTATTCCTTATACCCATGACATCTAAAAACAAAGTCAAATTAGTGGCAAAACTATGTAGCAGTCAAATTCACAAACTACGGATAGTGCATTTTGTCGATTAGGGAGACTAGTAATATTTAGAGGATGGTGAAAAAAACAATTATTCAACACATTTAATAATGACACAGACATTGAGGCTTTGTGGTATAATAGAAAGAGCACTGGAAATGGAACCAGATGTCCTCGATTCAGATGCTGACCCTTCCATTTACTGCCCTGTATAAATTATTTTGCTTCTCTAGACCGCAGTTTCCTCATCCAGAAAACAAGGAGACTGGACTAGATAACTCCAAAAATTCCTTTCAATTCCAAACCCCACAAAAATTGGCAAAGATACTGGAATGGTTTGCTAATTCCAGTTCATCTGACAGATGAGGAAACTGAGACAAACAGGTCAAGTGACTTGCCCAGGGTCAAAAAGCTAGCAAAAGTGTCTGAGGCCAGATCTGAATGCACAAACATGAGTCTTCCTAACTGCAAGCCCAGCACGCCATCCACTGCACCACCTAGCTGCCCTTCCTAATGTGTAGCATTTGCCAATTTCCAAGGTTTGTAAATGCTCACACTGAAAATTTAACGATCAGCTCCCATGAACAGGCACCAGCTGTCTCCAGTATGCCTCTGGTTGTGTATCACATCAGGAAAACCACGGGCACTTTAAATATTCTTATTGACAATGTTATTGTTTTCAAAGAGATATGCTATTCTTGAGGACTTTTTTGAGTGAAGAGCAAATTAAAAGACCACTTGCTTTATGTGAGTTAGTTGGAATCACAAATTTGGGGTCATGCAATGTAATTGTCGAGGGTGTTGTAGTAGCTGTGGATGAGGGAAGATGATGGCAGGATCATAGACTTTATTGCTAACTGAGACCCTAGATAGTATCTAGACCAACCCTTCATTTTTCAGATAGGAAAACTGAGGGCCACCCATTAGAAAATAAACTCACCGTGAGTAGGGATTGTTTCATTCTTTGCATCCTCATCTCCAAGCTGAGTGCTCAGCACACAGCAGGCACCTAATATATACGTGCTGATTAATTGGTTGAACGATGAGACGACCAAAGTTGCCTAGGAAGTACGGAGCAGAGCTAGGGTTCAAATCTTTTTCACGTTGGACAGAGGAAGATTCAAGTTCAAATCCAGAGGCAGACACAACAGGGAAAGAAGGAGAGAGTTGAGTGGAAATCTGATAAATAGGATAACACCAAGATAACACTTGGATAAACAGGATAATACTCTGGTGTAAATAATTATTTTCTACCTGTTTCTTGAAGTTTATGTATGTGATCACTGTAAAACTGGTAAACTAATCCTAGCAAACTAGTTTCTATCACAAGTCATTACACATCTTTCATAAAGCATCAAATGTTTGACTTGAAGATTTTACAGATGAGGAAACTGAGGCCAAAAGAGGAAAAGTGACATGCCTAAGGTCATATCAGATGGAAGATAGCAGAGGCAAGATTTGAACCCAGGTCCTCCTGACTCCAAAGCCAGACTTCTTTCCACTGTGCTATGAAGCTAGCACAAATTACAACAAGACACTGAGGTAGAACTGATTAAAATCCAAGAAAAACACTGAAGGAAGAAAGAGAAGTAGAGGCAGCCATCATTTTTCTGAAGCACAGATTACCAGAAACCTACCCCTTTAAGGGTCACCTCAAGTCTCTGCTCCTCTATAAAACCCAACCCAGAGTGAGTACTTCCTCCTCTAAGTTCCATCAGCCCTTATTTTATAGACCACTTGTTGGGCATCCCTGCCTGGTATTGTTAAGCACCTCTTCATCTATATGTCTTGTCTGTAAGAAGACAATACATGTAAATTATTTTGCAAAATGTGAGGCACTATGAAATTATTAGCTCTTATTATTATCATTATTGTCAATGTTGTTGTTATCACCCTCTCTAGGCCTATTTTTGTTTGTTCGGATGTGCAATGAAGTTCATATACTACATGCCCCTTAGAGTACCTTTCAGCTCTAATTCTATAAGACCCCATGGTGATGTGGAAAGAACATTGGACTGGGAGTCAGAAGATTTGGGTTCAAATCCTAGCTTTGCCATTCACTACCTGTTTGATCTTAGGAAAGCCAATTTATTCTTTAAAGACCTTATTTCCTTTATCTATATGTAGATATAGGAACACAGAACAGGCTTCTGCCTCATCAGGAAGGAAACATACAGTATTCAGAAAGAGTAATTGAGGTTGGGCTACTAATCCAAATTGCATTCCCACTGAAGGGTTCAGTCCCCTGGAGGGAGGCACTACTTTGGGTTCTGGGGTAGCCTGAGGGTCAAGGATCCTATTATTACATCTCAGAAAGCCCCACTAATGCTTCCTGCTAGCAATCAGCAAGTAGACAGTTCTTAGCAAAGGTATTTATCAAAATGGCATAGCACAAATAGCTATAAAACATTTCCTTCATCATACACACAGAGTCAATGGGAAAGTGGATTCAAACTACAATGTGCAATGATAGTTATACACACGTTGGGAAAGGAGGCAGATACACAAGGCTGGGGCTATGTGCTTAACAAAGCCTAGACATCCTTTCTCTCCTGTAGAATCCTCACAAAGTTTCTCCCTGAGTGAATCGTCTCTGCTGGGCAGGTTGCCCACCCGTGCTTCCAGCAAATTCTCCTAATTCATAGAAAGATTCTTGATGCCAGAGCCAGCTTTCTTTCAAGTCCATAGCCAACTCAACTCTGCTGCCTGAAGTCCTGATTGACAAACCTGCATCTTGGCCTCAAGAGACTAAAGCTACTTACGGCCTTGTGTTCATATTCATGAATATATTTCTGTTTTCTCAGTTATTCCTCAAGCTCTCTGGAAATGACTCTCCAGCTGCTGTTTAGGGTATCTCCTTCTGGGTGTGTATCTCAAGAGGCTTCTCTGTATGTTACAGTGGCTGGGGCCCAGAACCCTTTTAAAAGAAAAGGAAACATTCCCAGATTGTATTTTCTCAGAAAAATACTACAATTTCTGCATTGGCTGGGAGGGTCTCTAGGATTTAGAGCTGGAAGAGAGCTTATTTTACAGTTTATCACTAGGGAAACTGAAGCCCAGAAAAGGATGGTGTCTTGTCCAAGGTCACACCGGTACTAAGTGACAGAGTGAAATGTAAGTTCATATTCTCTGGCTCCAAGTCCAAGGGTTAATCAGTTGATTAGGGCCTAAAACTCTGGTTGATAATCCCAGATTATGAGGGAAGAAAACAAAGGGTGGGGGTCAGAAAGAAAAATAGTTAAGTTTCTTGCAGCACCTAGCACATGCCTTGAACCTAGTAGATGGTTAGTAGGTGGAACAGTAGATAAATCACTGGACCTGAAGCCAGGAAGACCTGCGTTCAAATCCAGTCCAAGTCATTTATTGCCTGTGTGAGGCTGGTGACTTTGTACAGACCTCCCTCACTTAAATCCAATTCACTTGCACCACCTCCCTGATGTCATGGTCCTCTTTGAGAATGAAGGACAGGCAACACTGACGACCCTGGGCAAGTCACTTCAATGCTGTCTGCCCCAGTTTCCTCAACTGTAAAAAGAGGATCAAAATATTGCCTATTTCACAAGATTGTTGTGAGGAGCAAATATTAGCTAACAGTTTGACACAGTGTCTGGCACATAGTAGGCAATCAATCCGTATGGCAATTACTATGTGTCAGCCACTATGCTAAGTGATAGGGATACAAAAAGAGACACAAGAGTGCCTTGCCCTCAAGAAGCTTTCGATCAAATCAGGAGACAACAAAAAACAAATATATACACAGTGAACTTTATATAGGATAAATAGGAAATAATCAACAGAGGGAAGACACTGGAATTAAGAAAGATTAGAGAAGTCTTCCTGTAGAAGGTAGGATTTTTGTTGGGAATTAAAGGAAGCCAGGGAGGTCAGAAGTCAGATTAGAAGACTGAGAGCATTCCAGGCATGGGAGACAGCCAGAGAAAATGCTCAGAGCCAAGAGATGAAATGTCTTGTTTGTGGGACAGGCAGGAAGCCAGCATCACTAGATCAAAGAATATGTGTCGGAAAATAAAGTGTAAGAAGACTTAAGGTGGGAGAGGACTAGGTTAAGAAGGGCTTTGAATGCCAAACAAAGCATTTTGTATTTGATCCTGGGGGTGATAAGGAGCTACTGGAGTTTATTGAGGTAAAGGGTGACATGCTTAGATCTGTCCTTTAGGAAAATCACTTTGGTGGCTAAATGGAGGATAGATTGGAGTAGGGAGAGACGTGAGGCCAGCAGACCCACCCAAAGGCTATTGCAGTGATCCAGGGATGTGATGATGACAGCCTGCATCAGAGAAATTGCAGCGTTAAAAGAGAGAAGGCAGCATAATCAAGAGATGTTGCCAAGGTGGAATCAACAGGCCTTGGCAATAGCTTGGATATGGGGGTGAGATAGTGAGGAATCCAGGATGGCTCCCGGGTCGTGAGCCTGAGAGACTGGGAGGATGGTGTTACTCTATCGCAACAGGGAAGGTAAGAGGGGGGAGGAAAGATAATGAGGTCCATTTTGGACATGCTGAGTTTTAAATGTCTACCGGACATCCAGTGCGAGATGTCTGAAAGGCAGTTGGAGATTCGAGGCTGCAGGTCAGCAGAGAAATTGGGGCAGGATAAGTAGGATGAGCACAAAAATGGTAATTAAATCCTTGGGAGCTGATAAGATCACCAAATATACTAGTCTAGAGATAGAGAAGTAGGCTCAGGACCCAACCTTTGGGGACACCTAGGGTTAGAAGGCCTGATCTGGCGGAGGATTCGGCAAATAAATGCTTATTCCCTTCCCACCCCCATCTAGCTAAATTCCCTTATTTTACAGATAAAGAAATACAGACTTAGGAAGGGAAAAGGACTTTCCCAGCATTGTAAGTAGTAGAGTCAGGTTTTGAATCTGGGTCTTCTGACTCTAAAATCAGGGCTCTTTCTGCTGAACCTCAGGGACAAATTGTTCCTGCCAGAAATGAACTGGGCTTCTGTTGCCAGAATTCAAGCTAAAAAGAAAAAACAGGGCTGCTGGATCTTCCAAAGCAGATCAAATTTCCGGAGAGGCTTAGGAACAGGAAGCCATCATTCAGTCTGCTAGTGGTGGAGACATTTCCAGCTGGAACATCCTCTCTGGGTAGCTAAGCCTTGAGCAAATGGAACAGAGCTGATCAAACAGATGGAGTGGGCAGACCAGGAGTGAGGAGGCCCTCCGGAGGTGGGTCAAAGGAGAACAAGAGATGAGAATAACTACAAAAACAAGTGCTAGAAAGGAACACAGAGTTTGAGATCTGATGAAGATCGCAGAGTGACAGAGTTTTCTTTTGGGGTTTTGCGATATGGTACTTAGGACTCCCATTTTTCTCATAAGCATAATGAGGGCAGCTAGGTGAATGAGTGTTGGTCCTGGACTCAGGAAGACCTAAATTCAAATCTGGCCTCGGGCACTTATTAGCTGTGTGACCCTGTTTGCCTCAGTTTCCTCATCTGTAAAATGAGTCAGAGAAGGAATTGGCAAACCACTCTAGTACCTTTACCAAGAAAATCCCAGAAAAGGGGTCACAAAGTGTCAGACATGACTAAAAAAAACAACAACAATATAAAGAGGGTAATAATTACATTTATCTCAGGGTTGTGATGGGGATGAAAGCAGATGATGTATACATAGCACTTTACAAACTTTAAAGTGTATAAATGTGAGCAAATTTATTATCACTTCTGCTTCAGATTTCATTACAGAATTGCTTAATTATAATAGGTGACATGCACATAATGCTTCAAGGTTTACAAAGTACTTTACCTGTATCATGAAACATAGAAGCAATGATGTGAAAAGAGCACTGGGCCAGAAGTGAGGAAGATCTGAGTTCAAATCCCACTTCAGACATTTAGAAGCTATGTGACCTGGGTAAGTGCCTTAATGTCTTCCTGAATCAGTTTCCTCATTTATAAAATCGGGATAATAATATCCCCTGTCTACCAATGTTATTGTGAGGATCAAATAAAATATTTATAAAGCATTTTTCAAATCCTAAAGCATTATATAAATGTTAGCTCTTATTGTTAAACATGACTAAACATGGTCTTTTTAAAGGAGGCAATAGAGGTATCATTTATATTCACATTTTAAGGATAGAAAAGTAAGGTACAGAGAAGTTAAGGGGCTGATAAGATTGATAACCTTTTAGTCCATCTGATTAAAAAAGACGATTGCAGAAAAGGAAATAGAATTAGCCATAAAGGAATGACTAAAGGGAAGGAGAAGAGAAAGATTGCTGTTCTTGATGGATTCACAGGAGAAATTCTATGAAACTTTTAAATAAAAATTATACTACTACTACTACTACTACTACTGCTGCTGCTACTACTGCTACTACTGCTACTACTGCTACTACTACTACTACTGCTACTACTACTACTACTGCTACTACTACTACTACTACTGCTACTACTGCTACTACTGCTACTACTACTACTACTACTGCTACTACTGCTACTACTACTATTACTACTACTACTACTACTACTACACAAATACCCTGCCATCCTTTTTATGAGGTTATTACAGCCCTACTATCTAAACCAGAGAGAGATAAAGCACAGAACTACAGACCAATATCATTTATGGATATTGACTTAAAACTTTTAAATAAAATCCTAAAGACTATAGCAATTCATCCAGGAAATCATTCAGCATGATCAAATTGGATTTATACCAAGGATGTAAGGATGATCCAACAGTAGGAAAGCAATAAATATAATCATATTTAAATAAAAACATTCAAAGCTACATGACTATCTCAATAGATGAAGAAAAGTCCTTTCAGAAAATATAACATGCATTTATGCTTTTCTAAAAAAAAAAAACCTACAAAGCATAAGGATAAATAATATTCCAATATCATAAAAAGTGTCTAATTAAACCAAAAGCGGGCATCTTGTGCAATGGGGATACACTAGAACCTTTCCCAATAAATACAGAATAAAGCAATAAATTTATTTGCCCCATTATTACTTGATACAGTCCTGAAATACTAGTGATAGCAAAAAGACAAGAGAAAAGAAATTAAGGGCATAAAGATAAGTACAGAGGAGATAGAACTATCCATCCCTATTTACTGATAATATGATGATTTACTTAGAAAATCCTAGGGAATCAGCAAAGATGCTATTTCAGACAATTTATAACATCCACAAAGTTGTAGACTACAAAACCAACCCTCAAAAATCAATAGCATTGGGGCAGCTAAGTGTCGGAGTGAGTAGAGCACTAGCCCTGGAGTCAGGAGGACCTGAGTTCAAATTTGGCCTCAGACACATGAAAACACTTACTAGCTGTGTGACCTTGAGCAAGTCACTTAACCCCAATTGCCCTGCCTTCCCCCCTCCAAAAAAAAAATCCGCAAGATTTTTATGGATTTATAAAAAAAAATCAATAGCATTTCTATAGTTTCATAACAAAGCCCAAGAAAGAAAAATCCTATTCTAAATGACAATAAAATGTGTAAAATATCTAGGGATATATCAATCTTCGAAAGCATTCAAAATATTAGTATACAAAGCGCTGGCTAAAGAAAATTTTAAAAACCTTTCAGAAAAATCAAAGAAAAATCAAAGAAAAATATCAAATAAAATAATGGAAAATGGTAGGGACAAGAGGAGAATAGCACTTCCAGTCCTCACACTATTTTATAAAGCAGCAATCATCAAAACCATCTGGTATTGGTTAAACAATAGAAAGGTAGATCAATGGAACAGATTAGACAGGAGAGAATCAGAAACAATGGAACTCAATAACCCAGGGCCCCTAAACAAGAAAACATAGATTACTTGGGAAAGAATTCTCTATTTGATAAAAACTTCTAAGAAAGAAACTGTGGAGCAGTCTGGCAGAAATTAGGTTTAGACTTATATCGTATTCCACAATACATCCTAAATTTGATATGGAACCTTAATATTAAAGATCATACTACCAAAAAAATCTGAAGAGAGCAGATCATTGACCTCTCACAGCTACGGGTAGGGCATGTATTCTTAACCAAAGGATAGAAACAATTACAAAAGATAAAATAGATAACTTTCATTCCATAAAAAGGAAAAGCTTCTGCACAAACAACTTTAAATCATCTGAAATAAGAAAGGAAATAATTGGCTCAGCGGGGAGAGGGGGGAAAGGAATTGTATTGAATTTCTCTGATATGGATTTGGTATTCAAGATATATAAGAATTAACAGAATATATGTGTGTGCGTATATATGTATATATATATACATATTTATATATACAAATACATATTTTATATACATTTATATACATATATGTATGTGCACATATGTATATATACACATATATACATATATGTATATATATAGTAGACATAAAACCAAAAGCCATTTTCCAATAGATAAGTTGTTGTCAAAGGATATGAACAAACAGTTCTACAAATTCAATTGTAAACTATTAACAACTATATGAAGGAATGCTCCCAATCACTAATGTGAGAAATGCAAACCAAATGACCCTAAGGTTTTATCTCACACCCTGTAAATAATTGGCAAAGGTAACAAAAATTAGTAATAATCAATGTTGGAGAGGTTGTAAGAAGAGAAACACACTAGGCCATTGTTGGTGAAGCTATGAAGTACAGCCATTTTGGAAAGTAATTTGGAATTATGCAAATAATTTAAATGACCAAAAGGTCCATCAGCAAGTATGTGAAGTCAACAAACATTTCAGAAAGCAATTTTGGAACTAATTGGGCATAATCTTTGTCTTATTGATACCAGTATTAAGCCTACACCTCAAAGAGATCTGAGAGGAAAGGGACATATATGCTTAAGAGTGTTTATAGCAGCCCTTTTTCTTAAAGACCTGAAAACTAAGGAAGTGGCCATCAATTGGATGGTGTACAGGGTGTTCCTAAAGTCTGGACCCATAGGAAATGTAGAGTTATTGCATCGAGTTCACGTGAATCTTGCAAAGCGCCATCAACCTTTGCATCACGAATGATGGAAATCATATTGAAGATGTTATTTGTCAATATTCCAATTAAATAAAATGTTGAAAATTTCATTCATTTCATTTCTTGAAAATACAAATATTTTCCTGTGTCCAAACTTTAGGAACACCCTGTAGTGGTGATATTTGAACGTAATATTACTGTGCCATAGGAAATTATGAAAGTGACAGTTTCAAGGAAACCTAGAAAGATGGGTGCAGAATGAAGTGAGCATAACCCAGAGAACAATTGATATAATAACATTATAAAAAATATTTTGTAAGACGTGAGAACTATGTTCAATGCAATGACCAATGAGACTTCCAGAGGACTGACAAGGAAATGTGTTACCTGCCTCCTGACAGAGGGATAATGGATTCATGTTGAAGAATGAGACATATTTTCGGATGTGACCAAATCTGGGAAGTTGTTTTTCTTGACTATGCATATTTGTTTCAAGAGATTTTGTTTTCTTTTCAATTGGGGATGGGAGGTGGGGAAAAAAGAGGGACTAGTGCTAGAATTGCCCCCCCCAAAAAAAGAAAAGAAGACAATTTGAAGATTTTTTAATGCACAAAAGAGAACAGAAAGACCAAAAGAAAAATAAACTCAGACAAGCTGGACAATTTTTAAAGTTAATATATAGAATTTATTATAATATTTAAACAGAAAAGCAAACTATACATTATAGATGTTGAGTTTAATGTGCAATCCCCTTTTTCTGTTCTATTATATATATAGAAACACTAATTTTATTTGGCATGTGTTAAAAAAAAACTAAAAAATAAACATTGAAATAGGAATCCATCGTGAGAAAGAATGTGAGAGAATATCCTGAAAAGAGAATGCTTCAGTAAAGCTGCATCAGCTGCGTCGAACACATCAAAGACTAGGTGACAACTTGTTTTTGCCACTGACATATCTCTTGATGTTCACATTGCTCCAGATAACTACAACTTATTCATAAAATTCCTGGAATCCCTGCTCACAGGAAGACATGACAGGTGTCCAACAGATCAAATCAAGCCCCCAGGAAGTCACAAAGGGCACACATGTTAAGATAAGTCAGGACTCTGATGTTACTATGGCCTCATCTGCACATCTGTCTTAACACAAAGCGTGCTCTGCTTTAATATGCTGCTTCTTCAATTGACAATGGGCTAGTGCCTTGTTTAAAAATGTGTTTTTTTTTTTTTACTTTTGTTTTTACATCACTTTAATTTCCAAATTTATAACAAAAAAATTTAAAAGGCAGGAAGGGAGAAACTCCGCAAAACCAACACATTACTGGGTCCGACTGCATAGGCAATGTTCCACACTCATAGTCCCCTCCCCCCTCCATCTCTGTAGAGAGGGAGGTGCATTTTTTCAGCTCTTTCTGGGTCATTATAATAACAGAGGGCTCAGCTTATTTTTCTGTTACATTGATATTGTGGTCATTGTGCATATTGTTATCCTGATTCAGCTTCTGTCAATGGACTAGTTTCAAATTAGTGGCAGCTTCCTGCAGTTTGGGTCCAGGTGCTATGTTCTATGGGTAATTGCTGAAACCCCTGAAGCAGAATTCCTGACAGGTGTTCCCATCAGGTGACAATACCAGCATGCTGCTCCCTCCCTCCCTCCCTTTCCTCAACCAGCACTTGGAGGAATTACCTTTCCCCACGTGGCCATTCCTGAATGCGGATGATTGGCTCCTGCATCCACCCTTATCGAAAAGAGTTGTTACAAATCACAAAATATCTTTTTTTTTTCCCAAGATCAACACAAAGAAATCTATATTTCACTAACTGCTACTTTTATTAGGTGCTCAACTGATCACTTCCAACCATATGCTTAACACATCGGGACCACCTTGAATCCTTGCAAACTGACTCTCTCATCCTCAAGCAAATCTCTATACCCAAGAGTTTCTTGGACTTGGGAGGGGTTGTGGGGTATGGAAGAACACATAAGTGAGTCAGGGATTTCCACAGCCCTTACCTGGTCCAGGCGCTTAGCACCTCACAAATGGATGAAAAGCAACAATTTGTTATCTGGTCTCCCAGCTCTAGGCCAACATGCACACAGCTGCCAAAGTAATTTTTAATCAAACACATTTTATTTATTTAATGGAGGATGAGGGTGGGGGGGGAGGCAGTGAGGTGGAAGGAGCGTTCTGCATCTGATTTCATCCATGTCAGGAGTTCCTGATAAGATTCCTTCTTCCAAAGCAGATCTGCAACAATTGTGCAATTTACTGTTCCTAAGAGTCTTTTAACCTCTTAGTGCAACTCTTTCAAATATAAGTTTCATTAAATCATTCTCCTGCTCTAGAACATAAAGTGGTTCCTCTTTGCCTACGGGATCAAACCTAAGGTACTTAACATGGTATCCAAAGGTATTTCACATTAGTGTTCAAAGCCCTTCCTCAACTCCTGCCATCATGCACCCTTTAGTCTGGCTAGGCACATGTCTTCACAGTCCCGTCTTTGCTCTTTATCTTTGTTTAGCCTATTTCCAGCCACCACAGTATTCCAGGTGTCTGCCAATCTACTTCTCTTCTTTCCAAATGACTAAGGGCTCGTTCAATTCCTCTGTGAAACTCTCCTCTGATTAACGTAATTCTTTTATTTTGCCTTCTTTCAGCACCTATCAAGTAATACGTTGAACTGCACTCGATTTTGCTATTTCACATAGAGTATTTCCTTTGCAGTTCCACTATAAGCTTTTTCTGTGCAGAAACTATGCATTCTTTTTCTCTCATCCTCCATCAGGACTCCAACAGTACTCCAAGATGTAGCAAGGACAGGCACACCGAGGTAAAACTGGGCACAAATAGCTCATTTGAATATTTGGGATGCAGAGGTCTCTAGATTTGTGCATCTCACTGGTTCCTCTGTGTAAGGACCATATTGAGGTGTATGGGGTGTTCAGGGAGAACTAGCACCTCTGGAAGGAGTGCCTGCCAGGCCCTTTTGAGGGCTGCTCATCCACCTTAGGTGTCCACCTGATTCATGCAACTTTTACCTGTGGCTTCAAAGAGCTGTAGCATGTGCAGCAGCCAGAGCCCCATAAGACCATTTTAGTAGATGGCCTAACCCAGACTGAGGGTAACCAACAGGCTTCAAACCTGTCAAGTGAGTTGGAGGGGATGTCTATCCCAACTACGTGAAGACTTCCCCTGGCAGAATGGGTGGATGAGAGCAATTTGTTCTGAGGGCCTTTAAGGTGGCCGAAACAGGTACTGTGGAGTGCTTAGAGCTTGGTCAGCCATCCCAAGGTCACCCACTCGCATCATCCTGACTTTTGTCTTGCCACTGGACTTCATAACCCTGGGAGAGTGAGGGTGACGACTTTGTTCAGTTCTGCCCCACTTAAATCCAATTAACAAGCAAATCGCCTTGTGATTATCATTGGTCCTCTTTAAAAACTAAGGACACACAACATACACAGTACTGAGCCACCAGAAGTTACCCAAAACAATGCTCCTTGAATAAAACATCTGCATAAGCAATGAGATCATGAAGAGTAGGATACAATTGAAAGATGACTTAATGATAGTCCTAAGAGGCAATGAGCTTACAATTCACTTAAGGCAAAGGATTCACAGTGCAAGGTAGTGTGTTCAAGAGAGCATGGAATTGTATAAAGAATACTGGACTTAGGGGAGCTTGGATTTCAATCAGTTCTCTCATACGTAAAATGAAGGGGTGGGACGTGGTGGCCTTTAATATTCCTTCCAGCTTTAGATCCCAGGTTGGATTTGAATCTCATCTGTCCTCTAACTTCCTTTAAACCATAGCTAAAATTCTACCTTCTAAGGTTGGATGGTTTTGGAGAAATCTAGGAAGATGCTTGTGAACTGATGCAGAATGAGCCAGGAGCACAACTTTGAAAGACTTAGGACTCTGATCAGTGTAATGATCAACCACAATTCCAGAGGATTAATAATGAAACATGTTACATAACTCCTGATATAAAGGTGAAGGCCTCAGAGACCTTTAGGAGACATTTACCAATTTTTTGGACGTGTCCAATGTGAAATTTTGTTTTGCTTGACTTTTATTTTTCTTTCATTCTCAATGTAGTTGGGAGGGGGTAGAAGGTGGACTTTGCTGATTAGAAAAAATATATAAAAAATATTCCAACTTCTACAAGGTCTGGCTTTCCTTAAAGCGAAGTGCCTTCTCTCTGTTGATTTACCCCCAATTATATTATTATATGTATTAGCATAAATCTTATTTGTACATAGCTGTTTACATGTTGTCTCCCCCACTAGACTAAGCTCGAGAGATTTGTCTTTTGGCTTTCTTTGTATACTTAGCACTCTGCACAATACCTGGTATGTGGTAGGTGCAAATTAAATGCTTGTTAGTTTACTAAATGGAAGACCTTAGACATGTAACCTCCCTAGTCTTAATATTCTCATCTCTCATCTGCAAAATGAAGGGATAGGATTAGATTACCTTTGTGGTCCATTCCAGCTCCATCAAACCCTATAATCCTGGTACTTTTCATTCTTAAAAGTTGTTCATCACAACCTACTGCATTATTTAAACACTCAGCTGGCAGGAGAGAATATCTACCCCATTCTGTCCTACTAGAGCCAAGAAAAAGCAACTGAATATGAATATGGGATTTTCACAGAGGAAATTAGCTTCAAATCCTCTGAAAGTCTTGGCAATTATCCTAGAGCAGAATTCAAGAGGAGATACCATCAGAACTAAACTCTAAACTACCCTATTCTCCCAACCGACTACATCAAGTATTGTTTTTTTCTCCCGCTTCATTTTTACTTAAGCCATTTGAGTATCTGAGAAAGAGACTGCACTAATTCTTGCCCTTCCTCCCTATAATATTGTAATACTCTACTATCAAGAGAAATTGTCCTAATTCTTCATTCCTCAGCCATCAGAAAATTAATCCACTGGCAAGGAAAGACATGAAGGCAAGACAGTACAGTGGGCACCCATGTAGATTCAGAGAACCTTAGTCAATCTCACTTCTGAATTTTGTCCATCGAGTCCATGCCACTTTCAAGTCAGGAAGATTGCTGGGTTTCCTTTTCCCAATACAGAAACAACTTTGCCCATGGATTGTTTTTTCATCAAGATGAAGCTTACAGAGGTGCTAAACGATAGTAAGCAAGAGTACAAAGACTTTTTCTGAAAGGCCTAAATTGGGATTCTAAGTCACAGAGGACTTTGAAGATTGTTCCTATGACAGGTACTGAATGTAAAATACTGGTGCTACACAATAAAAAGAAAACACACAACTTGCAATTCAAAAGTTTTATATGATTCAAAGGAAAAAGTTACATTACAATTTCATTAAATAAGAGGTTGAAAAAATCTGTTATAAAAACAATTATGAAACATTTTAAATTTTATTCTTGGAACTTAAAAAAAAAGGCTCAAAAAAATCAAGAGAAATTACTCAGGCAATAAAGTGCACAGGGAAAATTTGCCTCATCATTCTCAATGCATAATACCCAGAGATTTCAGATGAAGGCTTCTGAATCTAGAAAAAAAATAACAAAAGTTCTGGTTTGTGGGTTAACTTTTCTTCATAAGGGGACATGCTTCCCAACCCTGTATACTCAAAAGAGATAAAAGAAATGAGGACCAGAAAAGTTTGGCTAAGGATATTTCTATAGCTTTTCTAGACAAATTCAAGAATGGAAGCATAAATAAAAACCATTTTCAGTACAAGTAAAATCTGTGTGTATGTTTTAAAGAATCAACCATTAAGTCCTTTTCGTCAGGGGAATGAAACAATCTGAAAATCCCAACCAAACACTCAAAAACTAATTCCATGTTCCAAGATACTAGCAGTAGGACTCATAATTTTGTATGTCCTAATCAGGAAAAACACACAAAATGGGGGCCCTACAGAATATATACAATCATAAAACTTTGGATGCAGACTTTAGTAGCTAATGCTACTGTAGAAGATTTGGGAGTGAAGGGTTGGGGGAGGAAAAATAAAAAATATAAAATATACATATGAAATTATGTTACTTTTACAATTGTATCAAAACCTCTAGAGTCTAATAGGTGAATTCCAAACACATCACTTACATACAGGTTAAATAATGTAGTGACATTAGGTAGCATAAAGATCACTAAAGATAGTGAGGGGGTGTGAGTGGGTGGGGTTGGAATAGCTTAATATCATTGAATAAGGGCCTCAACATCAAATAAGCTAGGCACAAAACTTTATAACACCAAATTCAACATTTCAATTTACCATAATTTTTATAAAGGTAAACTGCCAATAACTATGTCCATATGTAAAAATCTAAATACATAAGCATTCTAAATCATAGCAGTAGTGCAACATACAATGCAATCCCTACTGTCTAATTGTCTAGAACTACAGTGCAATGCTTAACAAAAAAAAAATTTTGTGCCTTGATGGACAAAATAGAATACCTCCAAGTCTAGGAAAACATACAAAAAAACTTAACAAATGGTAGCAGTGGATTGCAAAGGAAAGAGCCAATTAACTTATACCTTCCCCTTCGTTTCTTCCCATTTATAAACGTTTTTCTCTGCTGCTTCCAAAAAGCACCTTCATTTTCCAGTTACAAAAGATGTGGAATGGTAAGTTATTTTTATAAAATTGACATTTGCAATATTGTTTTCTATTCCTGATGTGTGAGGGAATTAAAGAACCAGAGTTGGCCAGTCAACTCATGTTATACTTTAAAAGTAAAGTACTTTGGTGAACAGAAAGAAAGAAAATCATTCAATGGGCCACTTCCATTTACTTCTTGAAAAGGTCAATTTACACACAACATACTAAAAATCCTAAGGTCACCCATCAAGAGACTCTAATTCAAAAAGTGTTTAAATGAGTGATTTCACATCTTTTGGGTTTGTGAGATAAGAGAGTAGGAATGATTTGCAAGCATGAACACAAACATCCAAATTTCAATATAAAAGTTAATTGTCTTAAATCAAGAAAATTTAAATCATGAGAGTTTCTTACTCTGTATGCAAGTGGCAGGTCTTGGTCCTCTGACACTGTGGATCTCTAAGCCACATCTGCTGCTTAGGGTATCTAAACTTGTGAGGGTGACAGCATTTTTTTTTTCTTTAAAAGGCCCCTAGTCAATCATTTATGGGTCTTAAAAATTCTTAGGCTTAAAGAGGACTGACAATGACTAATGATTTCTTTTGCCTGGGTGATGTTCCAAGTTTATCAAGCTGGATAATCATAAAAAATGTTTTTCATTATTAATAAAAAAAACAGCTTGCAAAGTAATTACGATATAAATACCTTTATAGAAAACACTAGTATAAAAATTAGTACCCTGTAACATTTTGTAAAAAAAAATTATGAATACAAAGGTTAAGTGAATCAAAATTCTGTAAACTTCACAACTAAGATACTGTTTTCTTTCAATGCTGGTGATTCAGATAATCAATTTTTGGAACACCTTCTTTTAAAAACAAAAAACCAAATAAACAACAAAAAAACCCAAAGAGTTTCTTAAACTACAAAACTGGAATTGTGAACGGGCCTCAAAGGAAAAAAAAGTGTTAACAAACATGCTTTCATCAGGAACTGCCCAAAAAACCCAGAAAAAAAAATTATGTCAATTCTGTGTTTTAGCCATTACAGTAAGTGTTCTGAATGAAGGCTTTTTAAAAAATATCAGATGCAGATTATGTCCTAAATGATTCCTTAGGCAGAGCACGACGGCATGGGGACTAACGGGCTCAGAGACACACCAGTGCTTCCAGGTTTCTCCAATGAAGCAATTCTGTTTAATTTGCCTACTTCAGCCTGCCAGTTCGGGATCTTCTTGGCCGCCATATGACGCCGGGCATGTTTTGTCAAGTGATCACTTCGCATGAAGCGCCGAGCACATACGGGGCACACAAATTTCTTTTCTCCTGTGTGAGTTCTGCGGTGTCGAGAAAGTTCATCTGAGCGAGCAAATTTTTTATCACAACCTGCCCAGCTGCAGTTGAAAGGCTTCTCTCCTACGAGTGGGAAGGAAGGGGGGAAAAAGAAAACATTAACCATCTAAATAGGATGACTTCTGGCCTTTTATTTTATATCACACAAGTCACTGCCTCTCTTTTTTCTTCAATAATGTAGCAAAAATGAGGATGACAGCAACAAAAATAGCTATCATTTAAACAGCACTTTAAGGTTTGCAAAGCACCTTAAACACACACATTATCTCAATGGACCCTCACAACAACTCTGTAGGGTAAGTGCCTACTATTATGTTTCACCCTTGAGGAAAACTGAGGCTGAGAGGTTAAGGAACTTGCCCACTTAGGTAATGAGTCACACAGCTAGTAAACGTCCTAGGCAGGATTCAAACTCCAAGTCCAGCCAGCACTCTATCCACTATGCCACTTAGCTGCCTAACCCTTGTACTATCCTTTTTGTTGTTGGGTCATTTTAGTGATATCCAACACCTCATGACTCCAGGGTTTTCTTGGCAAAGATAATGGGAATGCTTTACTGTTTCTTTTTCCAGCTCATTTTACAGATGAGGAAACTGAGGCAAACAAGGTTAAATGACTTGCCCAGGATCACCCAACTAGTAAATGTCTGAGGTTGGATTTGAACTCAAGAGGATGAGTCTTCCTGACTCCAGGCCTGGCACTCTATGAACTGTGCCACCTAGATACCCTGCTACCCTATCTTACAGGGTTGCTGAAACACCAGTGCTTATGTCAGTGCCTGTATGTATCTATTACCTTTTATACTGTTACTGTATCTTGTGTTTTCAAATGTACTGGAAACTCCTTGACAGCAAGACTTCATTTATGGCCCTGCTTCAAACCTTAAACATAAATGCTCAATAAATACTTGCCGGTTGAGACTATTGCCTGAACACAAAAAGCAAGGCATTTACATTATTGAGACTCCAAAGTTTCTAACTTTGGTGAAACTGGCACTGAGGTCAGTAAAACTACATTTAAAGTGGCAAGCACATGGGTGGGGAACCTGTAGCCTCAAGGGCACATGTGACCCTCTAGGTCCTCAAGTGCAGCCCTCTGACTGAATCCAGATCCAAATCCCAAAAGGATTTGTTCTGTGATGTTTGGATTCAGTCAAAGGGCCTCACCTGATAACCTAGAGGGCCACATGTGGCCTTAAGGCCACAGATTCTCCATCCCTGGACTAAAAGTCTCTTATGGGGCAGCTGGGTAGCACACTGGAGTGCTAGGCTTGGAGACAGGCAGACTTATCTTCCCGAGATCAAATGTGGCCTCAGACACTTGCCAGCTGTATAACCCTGGACAAGTCACTTCACCCCGTTTGCCTCAGTTTCCTCATCTGTCAAATGAGATGGAGAAGAAAATGGCAAACCACTCCAATATCTTTGCCAAGAAAACCCCAAATGACGTCATGAAAAGTTGGACAAGACTGAAACTGAACAACAAAAAACAAAAGGACTCTTATGGAACTTTTCAAAGAACAAAGGTCTATCATTTCCTCCAGTCTTCAAGACCTGGCTAGGGGCAGGAGACTGTAAATAGGTCAAGTTTAGCCTAAATGCCCTCAGGAAAATTTCCATCCTCCAATGCTAGGCAGCCTGTGTCTTTAGTGATGAATCTACAGAAACGGGGCATAGAAAATGTCCGGAGGATTGAGAGACCAAGTACTGAAGTCTCAGGCTAATAACTGTAGATTTGGAATGGCCTTAGAGGTTATCTAGTCCACCAAACTCATTTCACAGTGGAGGAAAACTGAGACCAGCGGAAATCACAAAGAAGTTAACAGTAAAGCCAAGATTCAAAACCAAGTTCTCCGATTCTAAATCCAAGGCTCTGTTACAGCAGGCTCCTCCATATTGAAAATGAACAAATTTACTAATTCTGTTTTAAGCAGTTGGGCCTGTTGTCTGATTATTGTGAGAAGTCTCTTTTTTCCTTTATTGTTTTTATGTTAGGTGGGCTAGGACAATAATGAACATGCTGAAACAGATCAATCCCACCTGTAAAATGAAGGACCAGAATCTCTAAAGTGTCTTTCTACTGTGAATCTTATAATCCTGTAAACCCTACATACAAAATATTTATTCTTATCCAAAGTTTTAGCTTCTTATGAAAAGCCCAGTACTCAATACAATTACCAAACTGAATACAATGTGCTTTTAAAATGATTTAAATGAAAAATTTACCAATGTAGTTTTATGAGATTTAGTGCCTTGCACAGTTAGATCATTAATTAGGATGTGGAACTGTCCTATCTTAAAGCATGCAAGAAGAGGGTTTGTTTTTATTTCCTTCCTACCCTATGCCATTTTCTTGCTGCCACTGATAGATGCTGGGTTCATGTATAACAAAAGTCCATGAACACAAATTCCACATTCAGCAGTTCAGACAGACAGAGGCTGGACTGAAGTGTACCTTGGTACTACCACAGATGGGATTTACTACCACAAAATTTTCTAGAGGAATTACCACCTAAATATCTTAGCTGTATCCGTTTTCAAAAATCAATGTATGGGCTTGGGTTGGTACTTTCATAATGTTAACGACCAATAATTCTGATCTATGAAAGTAGAATTAAAATACACATGTTGAAATTACCAAATTGCATTGCCCTTTTAAAAGCCTCTAATTCAGACTGATCCTCTCACCCACATGTGCAAATCAATGATATTTCACCATATTTTTGTTATTTTTTTTGTACTTATGCACTGAGGCTGTTTTTGCAAAGGCTCCACTTTCTAAAATGCAAAATATTCATGAGGTGGAAGAAGCAGATAGCATTTTATATACTGTAGTACCAAATGTCTTATATGCTCTAGTACCAAGTCCAGTTTCAAAAAAAAAAAAGGTTCGCTCACTATTCCTATCAACTGGAGCCATTCTGGTACTAAAACTAATGCTCATAACGAGCTCCATGAAGACATGAAACATCCTGAAGTGTCTTCAGAATCATCAATCGTCATAAGCTCCATGGAGAACAGGGGCTAGTTTCATTTATAATTTTTCTATCCCTCCCAACACCAAGCACAGTGCCATTCTCAAAGCAGGCATTTAATGTTACATTGAATTTGAATTTTTAAAAAACCACAAAATTTTAAAATGGTGCTTGGTACAGTTTTGAAAATTGCTAATTCCTAGGAACATTAATAAAATCTGAGTTGGAAAGAACTTCAGACATTACTCAAGCTAACTCACGCTTGTAGTTTGTAACCATTTTTGCATTATGGATCCCTTCGGCCATCTGGTGGAGCCAATGGACTCAGTTGTAGAACAATGTTTTTAAATAATTGTACAAAATGCTAAAGTTTAGTGAAAATGAAGATGTAATTTTTTTTCCCATCCAAGTTCATAGAGTCCCTAAAATCTTTCTATGGTCCCCCTAGGGATCTATGGATCCCAGGTTAAGAAACTCTGACCTATATCCTAAGTGTTTATCTAGCCACTAATGGATAATAATCAGTTAAATCAGAATGCCCTACTGCTTCAGTATCATCATTCTGTCAAGTGGAAGACAACCCACAAATCAGCCATATTATGTAGCATGCCCCTATATGCTCACATTTTCTCATCAAAAAAGATTTAGGGCAATTTCCTAATCATTTGGCCTGAAATTTAGGCAACATTCAACTTCCCTAAATATGTACTCACCAGTGTGAGTACGAAGATGGGCCTTGAGGTGGGAACTTTTGAAGTAAGTTTTCCGGCATCCTGGAAAGTTACAAACATAGTTTCTTCTTCGAGAAAAGTCTACTGAAGGGACACAGTTCTGACTGGGCGTAATGAAGACGGGAGCAGGGGCAAGGGGGAGTAACTTGGTGTTCCCCAGAGTCATGATATTTGGTTGGCAAGATGCCTGCTGTGGGAGAGTGGCCTGGGGGAAGACCAGCATAACAGCTCCTTGAGGCACCGATGTTCCCATGAGCACAGACTGAGAGAATGGAGCAGTCTGGGGTAAAATGGGCTTGATGGGTGCTGGGCTTCCCTGGGAAGGAGGCTTCAAGAAAGCTGAAACCATTCCAGCACTCTGACCAGTCACAGGGATCATTTGGCAGAGGACGGGGGGAGGGTGGACGGGAATAGGGACAGAAATATAAGAGGCAGCTTTCCTTGGGGCATCACTGTCACAATTCTTTGGTGAGCAGGTTTGTGTTGAGTTGGGCCACACCCCCTGTTGTCCTTTATCAGGAAGAGAAGAACCAGAACTTTGTAAAAGAGGTGGACAGGGAATTAGATTAGCATGGTTTAAACCACTCTCAAGGTGCAAGGCCTGAAAAGCTTCAGAAATTCCTGAGGGGTGAGTTTCCTTCGGGCCTATGGAATTTCTGTTGCCTGAAATGCCTTCCATTTCTCCTTGGGTTGCAGGAATGTGAGAGGAAGCAGAACCGTCCCCAGTGTGGCGGATCACACTGGTTACCATGGCTTTGTAGGGCTGAAGAGAAGCTGGCTCTGGCACCTCTGGCTTTTGACTGGGCAGCCCTGACTCCATCTTTATTTGCGACAATTTGGCTACCAAAGCAGAGGTCGTATTTGCAGAGGTAGCCGAAGACATCATTTGACCTGTCCCTGTTTGAGAAGCAGTGACTTGGGAGGGAAGAAGCAATGAAGTAGATGGTTCGAGAAGATCGGGACTGTGAGGAGGAGTCATGCACTGAAAAGAAAACAAAGAACAGATAAGGCAACGTATGAAAAAGCTATCGTAGACGTTTGGGGTCGATTTTAAAGGACATACACTTAGAATACAATTCTTCTATCTATCGAAGATGTAAACAAAATAATTTAAATATTCTACAAAACAAATAGCTTAAGAAACCTGAATGAGTTGACAAAGTTTATGATTCCAGTAAAAGGAAGTCTCAGTACATACGCTCCCACAATCTTAAAGCAGCACCGATGGGCAGAACTGCTACAATAGCCCCCTCATTCTCCAGTTTCTTCCACTTTTTCTATCTAAGCATCCATTCTCTCTTCCAATACTCTTCAAACTGTCCGACAGGCCCAAACAGCCCATACCAACTCACAGAAGTGCAAGAAATGCCTTTCCCCTTGCTCTTCTCTTTCTCTTAGATCATGCAACTTCACATGTACACAGTGAAACAATGTAACTTCTGCAATTAGACTTATAATTTACAACATTTGTTGCATTGAGGTCCTTTAAAAACAAAATTCCAACTGCAGCCTCAATCCATTAGATTATCATTCTGAGACAGGCATGATTATACCAGAGGCACCAAATTCTCCAGAAAACTGCTTCCCTGTATCATTTTTCCATTCCCTGATTTCTATCCAGTCCCTGTTGTTCTGCACCCAGTACAAGTTTACAGTCTCTGAAATACTGCCATCGTTTTCACTGCCTTATTCCACCAACTACTGACACATCCCACTTCCTATGCTTCTTCCTCTACTGAATTTTTCATCACTTCTCTCCAATTCAAGGACTTGAGGCCAATCTCACTTCTGGTGGCCACCTGAGGGATCTGAACTTCAACCTGATATTTCACTCTTGCTGACAAGGTTCACAAACAAATATATCTGCAGATAGAGCTGGAAGCAGTGGATGACAGAACCAGCTAGAGAACAAAACCCAGGAAACATTTTAAAATATTCAATAAATGTATACATTTTCATCACCTAGTCCTACCTGTACATTAATGAGAATCCTTTTGGCAATATCCAACAAGTAATCATTGACTTTTATTTGGAGACCTCCATCGAGGAGGAGTCCACAATCCCCTTAGACAGCGTATTCCACTTATGGAGACTTGTAATTTTTAGGAAATGTTTCAATTAAATCCCCACCATTACAATCGCTGATAGGGTTAAAAAAAAAAGAGAGAATAGGAGTATTATCTCCAGAAGGTCCCAGTTAAAATACACATTACCTAAAAAGAAAAGGATAACCTTAATCCTTCTCCAGTCCCCTCTCATTGGCATGAGTTGATCTACTAAACTATTCGGTAGTTATTTCAGAAGGCACAGAAAGAACAATCCCATAGGATTAAATATAGGACAATGAAGTTTCAGTGGGGGCCTTTGGTAAGATGGAGAAGCATAGGGAGTGGGGCCACGGCAGCAGGGGCCAGGTGGTGAGGAATCTGAGATGAGCACCTGTGCCAGTGGATGTCTTAAAAACCACATTTCACAATTCTGCCTGGGGAAGTAGTCCTGCTTGGACTGACCAAAACGATGATAATGAAGGGAATTAAGTCAGAGGCATATATATGGCCAAATTTCAACACCCCAATTTCATCTGTTGGATGCTCCAAGGGGTATTTTTTAGCATCACCCCAGATGCTAAGGAGCACATGGATACCATTTCACAGTACATTTTCCTCACCTGAGCTGCTGGGATACCACTGACCTTGGAGAGACCCATGTCAGCAGGCAGACTTTGTTCCCTGACCATTTAAACTTGAGGACCGTGATATGTAAAAGGAAAGATACGTTACCTGGCAAAAAGGGAGTTTTAGTTCAACATCTGCCGGGAGGCCAAATAACACTGTTCGTAGAACTCACTGTATCTACCCAAGACAAATACTTCCGATACAAAACCCAAGTTAAAACAGTAACAACCCTCCACTAACGTCCTGTTGTAATGGTTCACTGTCGTGTGGGAGTGATCCTGGGCTTTGAAAGGCTATGCCCAGTGAGCCTAGTGTGTGAGCCTTCTGTAAGAAGTAAGCCTTCTGAAGACCATCCCAACTAAGGTAAGAAGCGCTCATCCTCAGGGTTGCCACCTTCCACCACGCTGCAGAGGAGTTACAAACTAGATCAGTGGATGTTCCCACAGTGGGTACTGAGGTAATGAAGCCCAACAATAAAACTGAATAGACAAGGGGCTGAATTATATATACACACAGCCATTTCACAAACACTCCCCATCCCCATCCTCATACCTACCCCGACTTAAACCTTCCCTTTCTTACCAAGGTAGAGAGAGAATGGAAGTCCTTTGGTAACTCAGACAGGGCAGCTTCACCATGCAGGGCAGTAAAGTCCCCTGAATCAGAGACTGGAGTAAGTGGTCTTATCTTTAAGAGGTCACTTTTCTGGGACCTTTGAACCCAAGAGCTCATGCAAACAAGAGCTTCAACAGCTTCCATGTCTGTCTGCTCCAAGACACTACATGTAGACCTCTCACTGTCATGTCGCTTCCTTTCCAAGATAGATTCACATATGTCCATGATGTCAGCCTGAAGAGAAACAAATCACAATCAGTTTAGTTGGGTTTTTTTAGTTGAATAATTCTGTGAGGCATTATGGTGGAGAAGAAGGAACACTGTCCTAGGTAGAAATTTCAGCTTTGCTGACTACTACTCAGTTTCCTCTCTTGAAAAATGGGAATAAGGGTCTGTAACTATATGATCTCTACGGTCCATTCAGTTCTATATCTGTTATTGTACAATCATTATTACACACATGAATATATCCACCAACACCAGAACCCTTTGTCTATTTCAAGAGGCTAAAACAGATTCCTGCTAATTTCATTTTCTGTTAAGTTTCTTTTCTTTTAAACCACATTTCCTAAGTGGAATTTCACTTTCTCTTTTTAAAACCACAGCTGGAAAAAAAAAATGCACCTAAGAGAAAGGAACTCTCATGTGAAGCATAATGATTTCTGGAAAATATTTTTTAAAAAAAATACATATTTTTCAGAGTAAATGATTAAAACCTCAACCACAGTAGTGAAAGTCAGAGCCAGAGCAGCAACCGGAACAACCATCCTCAGTGTAGAAGACTGAGCTAACCTCCTGATAATGGTGAATTCCAACATATCCATCATGTTCACCAAAGGCCACCGGTACTATATGGCACATGTCTAGACAAAGCAATAGCTTCCCTGTAGGAAGCTTAAGAAGAGTCCTGACCTTCTGAAGAGTTTACAAAGCCACTTTGGAACATTAGAAAAAAATCTACTTTTCGCAGCATGTCTAGGAAAAAATATTTGCACCCTGAGGGGGAGGTAATTATAAGCTCAAGAGCAGAGTCAAGTATTAGACTTCCCTGGATCCCTAATAAAGCAGAATGAACTGTATTGGCTATAATAGGCATTCAACACATATCTAGTAAAGAAATACCCACTTTATACAATAACACCAACTAACATGGAAGATGCTTTATGTCATAAGGGCTTTTTAAAAATTTAATAGTATTTTATTTTTTTCCAATTACATGTAAAGATAATTTTCAACATTCTTTTAAAAGCTTTTGAGTTCCAAAATTCTGAGTTCCATTTTTCCCCTCCCCAAGAGGTTATACATACCATAGGGTTTTAAGATTTGAAGCTGGAAGGAACGACAGAAGCGATGTAATTCAACCTCCCCTCATTTTATCAATGAAGAAAGTGAAGCTTGGAGAAGTTTCAACTTGCCAAAGGCTATACAAGCAGTAAATAACAAAGGTGGGATTTGAATCCAGGTCTTTTGGACACTCTTTCCACCACACCCTTAAATTTGGTCCTCACAACAACCCTGTGAGCACAAGGTGGGTATCACAGATATTATTAGACCCACTTTATAAATAGGGAAATTGAAAGTGGGGAAAAAAAGTTTTAAGTAACCCAAAGTCACTTTGTTAGTAAATGGCAGGAGCAGGATTTGAACTCAGGTTTCATCTAACTTTGAGTACTATACTAAATTGCCTACTCACAGAATTAACCGACCATGTCAGGTAAATGATTTATACCTAGTCATACAGCCAAGAAGTAGAACCAAAAAAGGGTCAAGGGGACTGCAACCCAGATTTCCTACATAACAGGCTACCTTTCTTCCTGAATCAGCCAATGGCCCTCTCTTCCCCATCCTCCCACCTCTCAATACTTGTATTAAGAATCAGATAGAACCCTGGAGTCAAATCCCCTCGCTTTTATCACAGAGGAACTGAGACATCTTTCAAACAAACCCATGAAATCTAAGTAGGTCCTTTCCCCAACACCGGCTTGTGATAACACAAGAATTTTGTTAGAGGTTTCTGAGGTTGAAAGGACTGAAGAGATCATCTAGTTCAAGCCCATTCTTCCAATTTTACGAAGAAATTGTAACCCACCAAGGAGATGTGGCATACTCAGCGCAGGAATTAATCAAATCCAAGTTGTCTAACTGCAAATCCAGGGCTCTTTCCTTAAAGTATATTGGGCCCTCCAGGATCAGAGTGAATGTCAATGGTAACAGTTTCTCTTTTGACTAGCAACCCTGAGGGTCTTCCCCTCCCAGTTTGATTTTTTTTTCTTTTTTCTAATTAAAGGGGCCATCCCTTGACTAACTTCTTAAACAGGCCTATTCACTGAATGGGCCTTACCTCACTCAAAGTGAGAACCAGAAAAAGCCTTAGACTGAAAGGGTTCCCACTGCATCCTGGGTCATCTCCAGATGGCTCTGGAGGAAAAAGTGAGGCTGGGAACTTGCACAGCCCTCCCTCACTCAAATCAAGGTCAACTGCAAGTCCTGTCACCATTTTCCTGATGTCATGGTACTCTTTGAAAACGAAGGACAAATGCAAGCACCTACTCACAACCTCAAGCAAAGACTTCAAGACCTTGTTGCTTTCCCCCTCAAAGGGTCCCCTTTTCCAAGCTGTATTTATAACAGCAATAACCATGCTAACCCAGGCACTCACTAACAAGAATAGTAACCTAGAGCCAAAGGAAAGCAATCTGTGAACACATCCTGTGAACACACAAGCCTCCCCACCAAAAAACCCCAAACACTCCTTGTTTATAAAACTCAAAAGTATCCCAAATCCTAAATACAAATCCACATATTTCAGAACCACTATCCCTTTCTAATTAGCCAAGAGGATGAAGCTGGTGAAAACAGCAACCTGCTAAGAGACTCCAATAGTCCCTTGGGGGACCTGCTAGAGAGGAAACTGGAATAGGATGAAATGCCAGGTTTTCTAGAAACCCCTCATGATATGTAAATATCTTTCTGAATCTGGCTTTTCTTAGTATCTCTGGCTATTGTGAGTAGCCCAGCTGTATGCTGCCTGGGAGAGGCAAAGCTAGAAAGGCAGGGGGGAATCAGACTTGGGAGTTTTGAAAGCAGACTAAAGAATTTGGACTTCATTTGGTGGAAGGCAACTATGCCATCCAAAAGCATTTTTTAAGTACCAAGACACTGTGTTAGGCACTGGGGACTCACCACAAAAATCTGTTCCTGCCCACAAGGAGCTTTCATTCTTAATAAGAGCCCTGGATCTAAGGTCAGAAGACATGGGTTTGAGATCTCACTCCTTAAGTCCTCATTCAGTCCACAGCACTGAATGGACTACATGACCTGAGATCTTTTTTCTAACTGAGATTCTACAGCTGCAAATAGCAAAATTAGAAAAAGCAAGGGATTGAAGCTGTTAGGCAGATTTTGAATAAAGAATAACTTATTAACAATGAGAGCTGTCCAAAAGAGGAAGGCCTTCTTGGAAAGGCAATGAATTTCCTCCCCCCCTTCCACCCCCTTGCACTGGAGGGACTTGAATCAAAGGTTGGATAATTACTTCTCAAGGACAGGTACTGTAGACAGATGCTGGGTTAAGAACTCAACTTAAGGAGTTCCTCACTTGGGGTCTTTGGGATTTGTGGGAAGACATCAGGAGATCCAGAAGTTTGGCTGGGGGAAAAAATTACATCTTGATTTTTACTAACCTCTAACCAAAATTTAGCATTTCCTTTAATTCTAGATTAAAACAAAACAAAACATTATTGCTCTGAGAAAGGGTCCATAGGCTTCACCAGACTGCTTAAAGAGATCATTAAAAAAAAAAGCTAAGAGCCTCTATAGTAGAGCATCCATACTGTAAAGGTTGTGCTGGATAGCTAGCTGCTGAAGCAGAGGAAGTTTAATATAGCATAATGAAAAGACAGATGGATTCCTAGTTGGACTTGGTTTCATTCCCCACTTCTTCGACTTATCTGTTTTCTTCAGCAAGTCATCTCTGGGCTTCTTTCCTCATCTACAAAATAAGGGGGTTGGACTAGATGACCTGTTAGATCCCTTCGGGCTCTAAATCTATGATCTCTTAGATTCCCTTCAGCTCTAAGATCATGAGACTTTAAGAACGGCAGTCTTTGCTCTTCCAAAAACTAACTGTATGACCTTTGGCAAATCATTGGGTCTCTCAGGGGCCACAGTTCCTCCATGGGCAGAATTCGGGGGTAAGGGAACCCCATGGCCCAGCTCTAACCCCTTTGCCTTCCACCTAAGACTGCTCAAAAGTTCTTAACTTCTATATGCCATGGGTCCCTTCGGTAAAGCCCATGGACCCCTTCTCAAAATGTTTTAAAAACGCATAACACCTCCAGGATTACAAAGGAAACAAATTCTACTGAAATAGTTATCAAAATACTAAAAACAATGCCAAAACCAATTTCACGGACCCAAAGATAAGGGCCTCTGACCTAGCCTTTTGGGGGGGGGGGGGGGGGGGGAGGAGCCGAGGGAGTTTTTAGCCCCTATCGGGCAAAAGGAAAAATCCAAGGAAAGAAAAAGTGACATTTCTTTTTTTCCAAGCGCATTTTTCCCCAAAGGGGAGTGGGTGTAGGTCTTCCCTCTCCCCAGTCGGGTCAAGTACCATATGTCTTTTCAACCTAAAAACCTAACTTCCCCGCCAACCTCCACCCCAAGCCCCGGTAGTGAGGAAGTAGCGATAAGGCTGAGAGGAGGGGCTCCTCGAGCCCCACCTCCCCTGCCCCGCCCCAGCCACCACCCACTCCCTACAAGGGCATGGTGACATCATGGGTGGGCTAAGCTGGGGCCCGGTAGGCAGACCCTTCGACTCAGGGGGAGGGGCGGAGGCTCTGGGGAGGAAAAAAGAATGGGAGACTGAGTCCGGCATCCAGGACCGCCCCCGCCCCCCCGCCAGTCTGGGCCGGAAGCCCGCAGCGCGCGCCCCCAATCCCGAAACCCGGTAGGGCGCGACCCCGAAAGAGTTGTCCACAATCCTAGTTTCTCCCGAAACCTCCCCGGGCGCCCTCTCCGAGGCTGCACCGGGACGGTCTGGATTGCCAGCACGCCACGCCGCCCTGCCCCGCCCCGGGCACCTAACGGGACTAGGGTGGCAGCAGGATCTCACCCACTCTGAACCCTCCTTCACCTTGCAATCCTGGGGCTATCTCCCCCGCCGCCCACACGCACACCCACCCACTCCCAGGCGGAAAGGGGGTGTGAGCATCGGGAGCGAATGAAAGCGGCTGCACGCGCACAGCCCCCTCCCAAAGCAAAGCACCAGCCTTCCAGCCCTTCCGCCCTCCAGTTCCTGCACGCCCGGGATGCCCCCGCCCCAAGGCTGGGAGGCAGGAGGGTGAGCAAATATCCTGCCCCCTGCCCCCGAAAAATGCAAGAAAATAAAAGGGCCCACGATCCCCATCACCCAACTTGACGGTCAGCCCAGCCTGGAAACTCACAACGGAAGCATCTCCCGAGCTGGCCGTGCCGGTGGTGTGCATGGCGAGGGAGGTCGGGAAGCTGCGAAACCGGCGCGAGCTGAGATCCTCCTGCCCGGGCGGCTGCGGCACATGTGTAAAGGAGGCGGCGGCTCTCCGAAATCTTGCACGGACTTCGGGGAGAGCAGCCGGCGTAGATCCCCGGGCAGGGCGCGCGCGCCTCCGCCAGCCCGCCCGCCCGCCCGCCAGCTCACACCGCTCCGCCCAGGCCACGGCCTTCGACGTGCAGCTAGGGGAGGAGAAGGGGTAAGGCAGGGGAGGAGAAGGAGGAGGGCGCGAAGAGGCCCAGGAGGGAGGGCGGGGCTCAAAGGCGAACCAAAATACGGCGCGCCCCGCCGCGGAGGATACGGGGAACCACTAGGCCAATCAAGTGCGACCTCGTAGCCGCCGGGCCAATGAGGGCGGCGGGGCGACGCGTGATCGGAGCCTGGTCCAGGCGTGATCAGGGGGCGGGGTGCGGGCACGTGTTTGTGTCGAGGAGGGGGGGGGGAGGGAGAGAGAGAGAGAGAGGGATAGGGCGGGGCTAGGAGGGAAGAGTCCTGGAGAAGAGAGGGAGGCGGGAGAACTGAACCGAGGAGAGTGGGCGGGGCTTGGAGTGGGAAACCTAGGGGAGTCGGGGGGGAGAGCGGGAGAACTGAATTGCCGGGTGGAAAGTAGGGGAAAGGTCTCGGCGGCCGCAGGGCGGCGGCGGCCTGGGCGGCGGCGGCGGGCGGGGATGTCCCTGCGGTGCGCTGGGGGGAGGGATGGAGGCGGGGCAGCTCCGTATTTTAAAGGGGCCACCTTGGCCTTCATCCTGTCCCTGCTGGCCACTCTCTCCAGCTGGCATTGGGTTCAATTTGAGCGGCGTGGACTGCCAACTTGGGGTATTTTTGGTTACACAGTATAAAAATAGATCAGTGACCTACATTCTTTGTCCTAAAGTGAAATCAACCCTGCACATCTATGCTTCACAAAACTCTCGAAACAGACCAGTTGGTTATCAGTTGCATTTATGTGCAGTCAGTTCATAAACATTTATTAAGGGCCTACCATGTAGAGCTGAGGATACAAACAGACAAAAGACAGTCCGTGCCCTCAGGAAGTTCACAATCTAATGAGGGAGCCATCGAGCAACCATCTACAAAGTTACATGCAAGATAAAAAGGGAGTAATTAAAAGGGGGAAAGCACTAGAAGAATTAAGAGGGATGTGTGCAGAAATCTACAAAGTTACATACAAGGTATAAAGGGAGTCATTAGAAGAGGGAAGAATTAAGAAGGGTTTGTAAAGAGGGGAACACCCCAGATGTGGAGGCAGAGAGCTACCTCTGCATCTTGACTCTGTCCCTGGTGATCCCTGTAATCTCATTTCCCCTCTCTCCAAGCCTCAGTTTCTCCCTCTGCAAGGTGTTCTAAATCTGTGCTCTTTGGACTGTTATCATCTCCATGTTACATTTGATGCACAGAGAGGAAAAGGTATTCACCCTTAACCTTGAGACTCTCGACTTCTAGTCCAAGGCTCCTTGCCTTCTCATTCTGATTCTTCCTCCTCAACCCAAAAAGGGATTTAAATGCTGAGAGTCTAGGACAGGGGTGGAGAACCTTTGGTCTTGAGGCCACATACGGCCTTCTAGATCCTTAAGTGTGACCTTTTAACTGAATCCAAATTTTACAGAACAATTCGGATTGTTTTGTGTTTGGATTTGGATTCAGTCAAAAGGCGGCAATTAAGGATCTAGGAGGCGGCATGTGGCCTCAAGGCTACAGGTTCCCCACCCCTGGTTTGGGAGATCCAGATTGAGTGTCTCATGTTTTCTTAACTATATCGGGCCAGCAGTTTCATACATTCCTTAGCCATCTATGTTATAGGTAACTAATAATAAATATTAACCGACCTTCCCCTCTCCCTTAGATACCCATGGAAGTGATCAATGGGGAGACTTCACCATCACCCAAAACTAAGGCCCCTTCATGATCAAATTTTTAGGTCCTTCCAGCTTTCTCCTACTCTAGCAAAGATAGGGCCATGAGACTAATCCCTTTACAGAATTCTGAACAAGTTTCTCTTGTATTGAATAACCCGAGATGTTTAGTGTCACTTTATCTTTACAGTTAAACAACTCCTTATGTGCCTTTACTTTCTGTTTCTAAGCATGGTTGTCACTCCTAGTAGAAGGTAAGCATCCTGAGCTTAGGGATACTTAGGTTTTGTCTTTGTATTTGCCCAGAAGAAAAAAGCAATTATTAAATGCTTCCAGAAACTGAAAGGAGAAGTGACTACCTTAAGGTCATAAAATTAATTAATGAATAGAACTCTGTCTTCCAACTCTCAGCCCAAGGCTCTTTCTTCCAAACAAGGATGTTTGTTGGGGTGCTTTTTTGACCTCAAGGAGTAAGGCAACTCCACCTCTCTTCTCACTCTTTCTAGTTCGGAAGCTAAAATCAAATTAACACTGCAGCCACAATGGAAAAGGTGTGTCCATAAGAAACCACTCACAGTCCCCCACAACTTTCCAAACCAAAATACATCCTCTGGCTATCCCTATTCAATAGTAATTTCTCCTTCTATTCTAATGTAAATTCAATAAAAGAAGTGACTGTCTTGCTTTTGATTTCATATCCCCAGCACTTAGCACAAAGATCTGTGCCTATTAAAGCTTAATAATTTTTTTTTATTCATTCATTCTTAGATTTAGAGTTGGAAGGAGTTTGAAGGATCATTTAGATTAACTCCCTCATTTTTAAGATAGGCTCAGTGCCTTTCACATACTACCTCTCCTCACACTCATCCCTTCCCATCCTTCTGCAAACCCTGTCCTCCTCTACCTTTACCTTCCATTGTAGCTTCTGGAACCGCTACTTCATTGCTAACAAACACTCCTTCCTCTTAGACCTCTCCCGCTTTCATCTTCTTATGCTCACCTGCCTCTCACCAGAAAACACTTTGTCCTTGGCCACTGTCTCTGGTTTTGGTTGCTCTTTCTCTCAGGCCTCCTGGATTGTGTTTGTCCTTCATTTTTGAAGAGGAGCATGACATCAGGAAAATGATGATATGACTTGAAGTTGACTTTGATTTGAGTGAGGGAGGGCTGTGCATGTCACTAGCCTCACTTTCTCCTCAAGAGCCATCTGGAGATGACCCAGGATGTAATGGGAGACCCTGGCCCTTTCAGTCTAAGGCCTTTTCTGGTTCTCACTTTGAATGAGGTAAGGCCTATTCAGTGAAAAGGCCTGTTTAAGAAGTAAGTCAAGGGATGACCCCTTTAATTAGAAAAAAGAAGAAAAAATCAAACTGGGAGGGGAAGACCCTCAGGGTTGCTAGTCAAAAGAGAAACAGTTACTGTTGACATTCAGTCTGATCCAGCAGGGCCCAAAATATAGCCGTTAGGGACCCTATTGTGGTCCAATCTACGTGTTTAAAAAAGGAGAGAGAGACAGAGAGAGAAAGAGAAAGAGAGAGAGAGAGAGAGAGAGAGAGAGAAGGGAAGGGAAGGGAAGGGAAGGGAAGGGAAGGGAAGGGAAGGGAAGGGAAGGGAAGGGA